>OZ005740.1:85621181-86251757 GCA_963930735.1 Dioctria linearis
GTGAAATATGAAATGAAATCAAGGTCTGGTGCTTTCGATGCATGAAAAAATAGCTTACTTAGTGTCTGCGATGCTTGGTGCGTTAACTCTTCCGTCATACACGTTTTGGTGAATGGTCCATGGCCGGGATACGAGTAAGATATCATTAGCAGGAGGTTGGCTCGAAAAAGGAAAATCTGTGTGCTACCTAAGGCGCGTCTTTTTTTTCAGCAAGTATGTTTTCCTTAGTGCTGCCCTTTTCTACATTTTCTTCTGTTTGGATGATTACTTTGGTTTTTGCTATTTTTCCAGGTATGAATTTCAAAATAGCAGTAAAATTGCTCCCAAAATGCAATTAAGGCCATATAGTGTCCATTGATACATATCTTTTTCACTTCTTAAGAGTTGAATCTAATTAGTGTTTTTGCTATGCAGTTCCTTCATCGCTTCCAGTGACAGTAGTTCTTGATGATATTTTGAAAAATGGCTGGTAAGTTAGCGATGATAATTCCTAAGACTTGAATGACTGAGCCTCAATAGTTTTGGAGATGTTATAAAAGTTAATATGAAAAGTTCATGGGTTGTAACTTCGATGTCGTTGGTTCCATTAAATTGGCGCAGCAGAAAAACTCCTTGTTTGATTACTTCTATGGTGCGAATATGTTGACTGTTGATGGTGGTGTATGTAGAGTTCAGACTTCTTAGCAAGATCGGCATGCAAGTGCTGTTACTGAGATCTAGTAAGGTACCTTGATTACAAATAAACAATTTATTGCGAATTTGAAAATCCTTGGTTATGCCGTAAATGATGCCTTTGTGCTGTAAGACTTTTAGGTAATGAATTTTTGTGATAATATGATTCTGTTTTATTGGTTTGGTGGATAAAGTTGTATATATTTCGATAGTCGTTAAAGGAATGTTGACAATGTAAAGAAAAAAAGAGTTATTATTAGCAATTCTTACATTTGCGAACTCTAAAGCCTCCTCTGGTGTTTGAATACGGTAGTTGTTCCTTATCTAAGGTCAATATAGTTAATTTTATTTCATTTTTTGATAACATCATGGAATTTATTATGCCTGACATAGCCCAATGTGTTGCGTACCTTAGAATAGGTAATGCCTCTTTTATTGATTTAAGTTTTCATTCCATAATTAAGCCTAGTCTTTGACCTACTATGTGGTCTTCTTATTTTTATAAGTTCATTTGTAACTTTTGTTATATTGTTAACTCTTTCATTGTGCAATTTATTGATGATGTATTGTCCGTTTTTGTTTTCTAAAACATTATTTATTTTATTATGAATTTCAATAAAAACTTCATGGTCTGGATTACCAGCTATCCTTTTTCAAGCCGATAAAGCCAAGTGATCTTTTCTCCTTATGTGGTCTAATATTTTTTACTAAATTTTGAATACTGAAAACTTCATGGTGAAGAAATGGGTCTAGGAAATTGTTGTTTGTGATTTGATAATTAAGGATTAGAAGGTTATCGGAGATGAATTTCCCAAAAAGGTCAAGGTCAATTACACGCATAAGTTTGAAATTACCGTTTTTTATTTTGGCAGTGCCAAGGCTTAGTGCGATGATCCGGGAATTAGACTTCAACATCCACCTTTTGTGGTAGCGAATCTGTAAGGGAATTAAATTCTTATTTGACTTTTGTGGACTGTTTTTCTGGACTTTGTTATGACTGTATTGGATCTGTTTTCCATAACTTCTTCTTGTTTGTATCTCAGTGTAAGTTCGGAACCAATACTTTTATTATGTTTTATAAAAATTACTTGCCCTACCTCATAGTTCTTTAGAGGTTTGCGTTTCTTACTATAATATTTTCGTTCTCCTGTTTTTCTTTTAAGTTTGTAAAATTTACGCGTTGGGTTTTTTCGAATTGTTCAAGGGTTACTCTAGAGATTCGGCCGTAGAATACTTTTACAGGGGTTTTCCTAATTGTGCAACGAAATTGGTGATTCTATTCATATACTGAACGTTTGAACAATTCTTTAAAGGAGCGATTTGATCCACCGTCCTTAAGGCATCGCATGATCTCTGTTAAAGTGGAATGGAAATGTTCCACTTGCCCATTTACCCCAGGGTTTTAAAAATGTTGATGTTCAACTCTTCCATCATAGCCGTTCAGAAAGAAGAGTTTAGGGATTTTTCGTTGTCTAGCACGACATTTTCAGGTACGCCAAAGAAAAGCAATAGTTCTCTTGGCGGGATTTAATTATTCTTGTCTGGGCTTGTGTGGTACATTTGTCAAGAAATGTAATAAGCACTAATGCCTTTTCTATAGAGAAAATGTTAATATAGATGGTATGGCCCGGAAAATTTGGTATTGATTATCGGGTTGAAATATCTCCCGTACTTATTCTCTTTGCAGATCTTACAATTTTTTACAAGATTTTTTATTGCTCGGTTCATTTTTGGAAAGTACAAGTATTTTTCAGCAATATGCATTTTGTTTTCTTCGGTACTGCGCTGTGTTCGTTGGCGTGTTGATAGGATAAGTTCTTCTTGATCTGATTCAATACCTACATCTTCCAAAAGTATCTGTGTGAAACGAATTCTGTAATTTTTGAAATGGAGTGGATAAATGTTTATAATGTTGGAATCAGAGTACTGAGATTGAATGAATATGTGTTGATATGGTTTGAGAAGGGGTTTTGAATTTGGTGGCTATTTTTGGTCTCCCCATTTTTAAAGTTAACTGATTGCAGTATACGTTAATGGGAATTATTTCTACTGAAGATATTCGATTCTGTGAAGAGTTTTCATCGCTGTATTGTATCATGGTCATGTAATTCCCTTATTCTTTGCGGGGTGATCTGGACAATGCGTCAACAATTACATTAGTTTTGCCGGGATTTGCCTTTAATCGTTTTATTTTGCTATACGTTCTTTTTTTACTAAGCGCATAAGTGAGCGGTTGCTGGCCAGTAAACATTCTAACTTGCTTGAATCTGTAAGGGATATATCTTAACGAATTGAGTGCCCATATAATTGCGAGCATCTCTTTCTCATTAGGTGCGTAACATTCTTCCGTTTTGGTTACTGATTTTGATACGAGTATAATGGGTTTGTCTTCCTGAGCTAATACTGCGCCAATGGTGTAGTCTGAAGTGTCTGATCGTTATTGAAATTTGGGTGAACGGGCATGACTTCTTTTTACACAAGACAAGTCTTTGATTTTTCTGATTGAATCGATTGCGTCTTCATTCAGCTTGAAGATTTTATTTTTTGATAGATTTTTGGACACATGCCCATCTTCACCTCTTAAAAGTGAAGTTAGGTGTTTTTCAATTTGCGTAGTCTTTAATAAAGCGTCGATAATATCTGTGAGATCTAGTCTCAAACGTGAGACGGGGGCTTGGAAAGATAACTCAGTCTATTTGAAATGCAAAATATAAAATTTATTCAATATAATTCAACTTTTAACACTAATATCACATAAAGTCAGATCAGACTAATACTACTAATTCAATAATTCTATACTAATAACTATGATCTAAAAATGTATAAAAAAAATGAAAAAATGGTTTAATTTTGACTGACGTCACGGAGTCCGCCACGTTCGTTTTATTCTTTCTGAAAAAAGAAGAAGAAGAAAATTAAGTTTCTACAGAAATTATATTTCTGTGGAATTATATGACAGCGTGTTCTGTCTGAGATAGCACGATTAAAGGATTACAACGCGTAATGCCGATAATGGCAAAATGAAGGATGCTGCACCGTATTGGTGCAGGTGTCGTAATGAGACCAAGTTTTCAGATTAGACTCTGAAACAGAATAAACATCTGTATGGAGGATACGAATAATTTCAGATTAAACTCTGAACAGAATTATACTTCTGTAATAAAGATGGGAATAATTTCAGATTAAACTCTGATCAGAATTATACTTCTGTATGGAGGATAGGAACACGATTCTTATTTTTCAGATTAGACTCTGAATCAGATGAACTCTGAGCAAAGACGTTTATTGCAATTGCTTGTATTCTGACTGAGGCGAGGGCGAAATCGGCTGACTGGAGAAATGTCATTTGATGAAATAAGGAATGTAAATATACAGAGATATGTAAGTATGCTTTATGATATTTTGGTTTTTTTAATAATTAATTACATAATTGCTTTCTTTAGATTTTTTTATAATTTTAGATAAAATAAGCTGTCAGACTTGAGAGGTTATAACAATATAACCTATTTTGGAAATTTCACTATTGTCCTGCTGAAATTGCATCTGGTGGAGACGTGCAGTATTTAATTAGATACGTATTCTGAGACATTTTAAATTAGTCTTAATACTTTTTGTTCTTTTTTTTCTTTTAGGAGGTACTGTTTCGTCGATAGAATGATTTGGAGCGTATTTCCGACGGTGGACTGAACAAAAACGTTTCATGTCAAGAAAAGATCGAAGATCTTTGAACGTCTTGGGTATAGAATTATCGACAGTTGCCTGAATTTTTCCTTTATTAGCATTGATACCGTCTTTAAATATCACAAAGCCGAGAAATTTAACTTCTTCTCTGCAGAATTCATTTTTTTCTAGGTGCACTTTTATGTTAGCGTTTTGTAGTGTAATAAATATTACCTCTAGATTTTAAAATACTGAAGGTGAGTTCTTCAAATTGAAGGGCAACCTAGTAAATTCGTGTTTTTAACTATTGACTGAGAAAGCCGTTTTTTGTCGGATTCCTTAAGTGGGATTTAATGATATCCACTGTTTAGATCTATTGTAGTAAGCCGTTCGTTTTTTTCCAAGTTGTCTAATACTTTATTAATTTCACGGATAGGATATTTATCGGCTATTGTGACGATATGAGGTTTTCGAAAATCTATTACCAAGCGATATTTCTTGTCTCCGGATAGCGTCCGTTTTTTTTTTAACGATCCATACAGGGTTATATGGTGACTTTGAGGCTCTAATTATACCATAGTTCATAAGGCTGTAAGAACAGAGTATGGTGCTTTTTTATTGCATTGTTTAATTTATCTATTTGAGATTTCGTCATATGTGAAGTTCTTAAATTATTTGAATTTACTGACTCTGAATTGTATTGGTTTAGAGATATTTTGATATCTGGTTCAATGATCATTTAATATTCCTTGGTATGGATTTCTGCTTTCACTGCTTTCACGCTATCGTTGCCGACTATTCCATCGAAAGAGCTTAGATTTGGTAAAATAACAAAATCTAGTCTTCCGACTTTCGTGCCGTACAGATTTATTAAGGTGTGGTGAGTGATTTTTTCGCTACAGTAGGAAAAAAAAGTTTTTTTGGGAATTGGGTTACTAATATGACGTCGCTGAATGTAATTTTTATTAGAGCCGGTGCCAATTGGAAATTTCTTGGTTTCAACGGTTTTGGAAAGATACTCAAAATAAGGGAGCGAAGATCTCCTTATTTGTTCAAGATAAATATCATCCAATTGATCGATATTTGCCTCCTTATTTTCAGTGTAATCTTCAAGTGTTTGTTCATGCACTTCATTCTCACTTTGGATATTTCGATCGATTTCAGCTTGTTGTTCCAAATCAAAAGTTTGTATATTAAAAATACGTTGTTGTTTGTTAGGTAGATTAATTTGTTTTGATAATAGTATTTTTTCTGCAGATTGATTTTTAAAATTCACTGCACGAGATTGCAATGAGGGATCAACATCCATTGGTGCTGGCCTCTGTAATGGCTTAGGTGGGAATTGACGAGTATGTGCATTAAATTGTTGATTAAAATTAGATTTGGGATTTTGATAATAGGTTTTAGGTGTTTCGTTCCTTTGGGGATTATTTAATAATCCTCGATGGAAATTTGCTCTAGCAGCTGGTATATGTACTCTGATATGCGGAGATGAAAAATTTATTTTACCCGAAATTGGTATGTGATTATTTTGTAACACTTTTGGAGAAATTGGCACATTGGCACATCTAATTACTCTAACTTTAGGCAATGATATAGAGCTTGAAGTAACTCCGAAGGCTCTCCTATTCTAAGGTGTCTCGGAAGCTCTCCTCGCAAACCTCTGATAAGAGTATCAAGAGCTTTATCTCTAAAAGATTTCGTCATTATCTCTAAGACTTTTTGTCCGATGTCACAAAATGATAATTTATTCAGAATTAAAGATAAGTGCTTATAAACAATTTGCTAAATTCATAAATGGTTCGATTCCCTTGAACCAAAGGAGTCATTGGGTATTCACGAGTTCCTAGATCTCTTTTATCAGCATAATATAATGAATGTTAGGCATATACATATTTTATTCCAATTTAATGGGGTATTGGACCGCGCGAACAAGTATTTTATTGCGAATTACAATACGGATACCATCATATTTTGGTATACCCTTTAAAGAATCGTACACTATCAGTATTCCTTCAACGCCCTTTTTCTAAGAGCCGAATTCTCCAGATTTTCCAGACAATTTCCTAAGGCTTTTTATCCATTTCGGTAATATTTCCGTTTTTGTGTTAAGGCAGGCTGATGGACGTCTTTAGTTTTAAATTTTCGATGTTCCTCCAATAATAAATTCAAAACTATTCTACCTTCTTTTTATAATACATTACAAACTAGCGCTGTAACTTATTCTGCTAATTTATATGCGTTTAGAAGGGCATGGATGGTTCCGAGTAATTGATGATTTTTTATTTTCTTAACTTATCGTCGGCAGCGATCTTGGTACGGATAACGTAGGTGCTCTAACAATGTTACAAACAAAATAAATAAATATGATTAAAAACTATTAACTGAATTAATTGCTCAATGAGTTAAGGAAGTTAGAAATTGAAACCTTTTTCTTCTTATTTGCACCCGTAAAACTTAATCAATTTTATCAATTTTTTTCTTTGATTTTCAGCACATTTATCACTTATTTAGATTAATTTGAAATATAATTTTTCTTTATCAGTTATGCAAATTATTTCGAAATATGATAATATTATAAATGCTATATTTACAATAAAATACTTAAGAAATGTATGACGAACAGTTCAGTGAGTCTTCTTGTTTTCATATAGACTTCCCCGGTGTTTCCCCGTCCTGTTTGTCTATATCTAGGCCCGCTGGCATCCTTTCTCCTGGCAGATTATGCGGCTGTTATTAAGTATTTTTGTCCACGGTGATTAAACAGAAGATTTATTCAATAACTACGTTTCGTGCTAATAAGTTATTAGCTGCTCCAGTTACTTCGGGGCCTCGTTTCCTGGTCCGTTATTGTCGAAAAGCTTTCATGGGATTTTATCCCCCTTACTTATCACTATAGAAATTATTCACATCTCTCCACTAACAATTTTGTGGATGGTTACACAAAAACAAATTCCTTTTGTACCAGATTACATGCATTTGCTATTTCTGATCGATTGCACAGTTTTTCTTTTCATACAGCAACACATATTAGTTGTTATTTAAAGCACTGTCGTGAGTATTTACATACATTGACAAGCTATCTCGAAAAAAGAAGAGGAATAGTACTCAATTTATTATTTACTCTCACTTATTTTTCCGTTTGCATTCCGCGGGCCCGGCCTCAGTTAACTGTTGTAGCCGGGTTTTTATTAAAAAAAAGATAGCTTTATTTTTTCATTCGTTTATTCCTCGCCAAAAATTAATTAAAAACTAAATCTAACTTAGCTACCTTATTTCTATCTGGGCTATCGCGCGGAAGTTAAAAATATAGCGTCGACTAAGTTCCCACGGTGCAGTTGTGAAATACGAAGTGAATTCAAGTTCATGTTCATCCGATGGATGAAAAAAAACCTTACTGAGAGTCTGTGATATTTGGTGTGTTAACTTATATACGAAACATGTGAGTAAACGAATTTCTTCCATAGTCCAGGCATATTGATGAATAATTTCATCTCAACGTTTTCAACGATTTCAAAGGGTGTTAAGTACATCAGCTGGTGTTACATCGTGATGGAATTTGTTCACTAATGATGTTTTAGATTCACTCCTTGTTTTACCACAGAGATGAGCCCAAGAATAGTTTTTGCGGTCCTACGAAGCAATAATGTTGAGTAAATAAAAGATTGTTCATCATCCAAACCATGAAAATTTTCCTATAGAATTCTTTAATATTTTTAAAAAAAACGGTGAGCGGTGACGAGATGCTAGTCTCTCCTGTAACTAACTCAGATATTTCGCCTTACTTTTCTTATGATCCGGTTGATTGTTATGAACGATCACGCACTATAAAAAAATTATGATAATCGTACTGTTAACAAGTAATAGTGTCAGTAAATACCTTCGGTTTACTCTAATTTGATTTTCTTGAATGAAAGTATTATACCGACTACAAATTTACTCTCGTGGCAAAATCGACAGCTGCAAAGTAATTAAAAAAACATATTTAAAAGTACTCCACGTAAATTAATTAATGTAATGAATGCAGTTATGTCTTATGAACGAACACGTGGGCTGAATTGAAGCAGAGTTTCTTTTCTTATTGCTTTCAACAATTTTCTCATTATCTTATTTATATGTATATCTTCACTTTACTCGATACCTTTTAACACAAAAGGAACCAGTCTTAAATCTGTAGTCACATTAAGCTCACAAGGCATAGCCGGCATTTTTTGTTTGGATACAAAACGCGCGTAATTCAATCCCCTTCACACGTTTTATACTCGTTTCAAAAATGCCTGGAAACCCATCAATCAAGAGAAATTATGTGAAGCTCACTACTCCCGAGAAGCTGAAACTGCTGAAGCATTTCAGATTCTGATAACATGCAGGAATTTAAGTATATTGTTACTGGCTACGCGAATAAATGCAGATGATTGGGGAACAGGTGATTACGTTAATACCCAAGTAAGTGGTTTGAATTCGATTGCAGAGAAAAGCGCAGATACTGTCCACATATCTAACTTTGATTAATTTCTCGTGTTGTTAATAATTAAGGTGGTCACTTTGACCATAGTTCATACATTTTTTTGGATAGTAAGAAACAAGAATTCGGATTTCATAGATTGCTCGTAGAGGATACTATATCAGTAGTACTACTGTTCATCATTAATTACCACGAAATGTAAACGGTAACTTAGCCTCCACTAAGGCATTTCGACCTCAATTAATCCACTTAATTGTATTTTTTTGTTGGTCAAGGTTTTAAGTGAGAGGGATTTGAAGATATAATTGATTTACGTTATGTAAAATACACAAATGAAATATTTTTTTTATTGCCGATTTAAAAAAAGCAAGCATCATTTTGAAGAATCACATACACTTAGATTAGATTTTGTACAAAATGCTTGTATTTTAGACTTACATTAAGACACCTTACCCATTTGATCTCCATAGTGACCCCCTTGAAGATGCCCAATTTGGATATATTGAACTTCGCGTCGAAGTGCTGTCTTCCCGTTGTGGGCATTCATTATACGCCGGGGACAATTCTCCTCGTTTAGAGACCGATTTTTGATAATTTTATCGGGAGTCATTTTTCAGTTCTGAAGATTTATGCCTTGTAGCAAATGGCCTCAAACCAATATTATGCATTTGATAAAATGCGAGCAGTTTTGATTGTCTTGCCACAAAATATTTCAACTTCATATGCTTTTCTTACATATTTTTCAATGTACCCTCGTTTCCTTTTGTGCCAGTGATAGTACAGACATGGCCTTTACCTGCGATGACTGAAGATTAGAACTAGCTGATAATAGTTCTCGGATGCAGTGCCTAATCCTCCCCTTGACACCAGCTAGCACATTTTGACTGATGTCTTTTATTACTTGTTCACCTGTGAGAGAAAAGGAATTACTCCAAGAAACAACTATGGTATAATTCCTCCTACATGGCAGCTAGAGCTTGACCGAAAATGAATCCACTAGGCAATTATGGCAATATTTAACGTGAAGGGCGATAATAGAAACTAATACCATAGTGTGAGTGAATAATCGAGATGGATGTATTTCTCGAGAAGGCCTTCTGGAGGGGTGCGTTCATACTCTGTAGATTAGCTTATATACTCTTACATTTCCATACTGTTTCCTCTCTTTTTAACTTTTCCTCTTATATAATTGATTGCTTTTTAGATAACACTTGGTGGAATTACCTTGATAGCATTTTTTCAAAAATACTTATTTCTAGTTCCACAAATTTTTATTTTTTATTAATTATTCGTTTGTTAAACAAACAAAAGCTGACGCGTTTCGCCATCTTAGCGCATCCTCAGAGCTAGTAACTATGTAAACTAATATATGTGCAAACTTCAAAAACGATCAGCTGCATATTGCAACTGCCGTAGAGGATCATAACAAATTAACAACAGATATGTATGTGACAATGTAACGAACTAGTGATACAAATAAATAAATGAATAAATGTTTGTATTTTTTTTTTTTTTTTTTTTTTATTATTAAGCCAAGCTCAGGGGATACCCTATGATGCAAAGCACAGCATGGCAGGAAGGAGATAGGGAAAGGATTAGGGGATATGAGGAGAATGGCGGACGGTGCCGATGTATGTCACCCTTAAACTTCCGCAGATTGTATGCCGGGGGAAAAACAGAAGATGGTAAGCTGTTCCACATTCGCACTGTTCGGGATAAAAAAAGCATCACTGTACGGCCGAAAGTAATTTGAAGGGTTAAGGGATGTGCGTGGTTTGCAGCGCGAGTATTGCGTGCAGGAATCATTCTACAAGGGATTAGACTAGAGATTTCATCAGAACATTGACCATGCATATAGCGATAATGGAGCGAAAGGCATCCAACATTGCGGCGGTGCTCGAGTGAGTCGATATGACGAGTAATTGCCAAATCGCCAATGAGCTTGAAGGCCTCTTTGGACAATATCCAATGAAACTAGGGCTGCGCGAACCAGCCCCTGCCCATATATGGGAGTTGTATTCCCATTCTAGGTCTAATGTAGGACTTGTAGAGGAGCGCTAGATTGTGACGGGCTGAAATATTTCTTACACCTTTTCAGAAATCCAAGACAAACCATGTTTGTATATAATAATGTAACGATCTGTTGTACACAAATAAATAAATAAATAAATAAATAAATAGATAAATAAATAAAGAACGCAGCACACAATTACAATTTCATTAAATCTGTCTCAACAAGTGGACTTTTATTATAAAGTCTATCTGAACGTTCAGCAAGATCCCGCCATCAATTTTGGATTTTCTGATTTCATAAATTTCATAATTATCTAATACACGTCCGCCCCGCAATCTATGCATCAATTCTAAATTTCCTTCCTTGCACTTATGTCCTGTGTCAATTAAATGCTTTGCTAAGCCAGAGGTGGGTTTATTTAATTTTGCAGAATTTATGTGCTCTCCAAAATGTTTTTTCAATGAACGCTTAATCTTCCTTATATATATACCAGAGCATTCCTCACAGCTTATCTTTTAAACTCCACCAGATTTTAAATTATCTGTTTTTTCAGCAATATTATTATTAACCCTTGTGTCAGTGGCTACATACCTGGGTATGCTTGTTATTTTGAAAACGAAAGAACTGTATTTAAGCTTTGAAAGTTTTCATCCATCACTTTAGTTATCCTTAAGGGTCTCTGTTTGTAAATATATGCTAACAAATTTTGAAAAGTATTGTGTGGTTCCTCGAAAAAAAAAACTTGAATTATAAATATTCCTTACCAAGCTGAAGGCATACCCAGGGGCATCCTCAGAGCTACTAACTATGTAAACTAATCTATGTGCAAACTTCAAAAACTATCAGCTGCATATTGCAACTGCCGTAGAGGATCATAACAAATTAACAACAGATTTGTATGTGACAATGTAACGAACTAGTGATACAAATAAATAAATGAATAAATAAAGAACAAACCATGTATGTATGTAATAATGTAACGAACTGCTGTACACATATAAATAAATAAATATATAAATAAATAATGGATAAATGAAAAATAGAGAACAAAACACACAATTACAATTTCATTAAATCTGGCTCAAGAAGTGGACTTTTATTAGTAAAGTCGATCTGAACGTTCAGCAAGAACCCGCCATCAATTGTGGATTTTCTGATTTCATAAATTTCGTATTTATCTAACACATGTGCGCCCCGCAATCTGTGCATAAGTTCTACATTTTCTATCTTCCACTTATGTGCTGTGTCAATTAAATGTTTTGGTAAGCCAGAGGTAGGTTTATTTAAATTTCGCCGAATTGATATTCTCTCCAAAACGTTGTTTCAATGAACGCTTAGTCATCCCTATATATATACCTGAGCAGTTCCCTCCCACAGATTATCTTATAAACTCCACTAGATTTTAAAATATATATACATATATATATATTTATATATAAAATATAGGTTTGTGAATTCTTTGGGGCCGTCGTGAAGTTTCAAGTTTGACGGTATTAATACTTGATCATTATAATGATGCATGTAGAGGTGCCCTCCTTGGGGCCGATCAAACGCCTCAAATTCATTTAAGTATCGTTATTTAGGCCGATATACAACAAGTAGAATATACAATGTTAAGATTTGTATCCATATAGCACAAAAATTACCCAGGGATATTCCATTCTTATCCCATAGATCCCATAGTATTCCCGGGATAAAAAGGAAGTATTCAGTATGTGCTAAACACAGTAAAAAGTCATGAACTAAGTTTGTGGAAAAGTACTACGGTTAAAATAATCACTACCGCTTAAAATGTATGTATATACACATAATCATTAAGAAATTAAATACTTTTCTGCAAACTTCCAACTTTATTTAATTGCGAAAATAAGTTAACTAAGTAATTGTTTAAATATTTTATGTGATTTTACATTTAATTACATAAATATTTTGTATCGTACTGTAAATTTGCGTAAAATTCCATACAATACCGTAATTTGCATTGAATTCGCCATATTTAAAAAGGAAATTTCAATATAACATAAGTAATGACGTTATCTCTATTCTTTCCTTCAGTACTCTACTCATACGTTTATCAGGATGCGTTGCTATGAATCACTATACTCGAAATTATATCAGAATGCGGTCGCCGGTCAGTGTATAGATAAAACATGTAAAGAAATGTTACTAGCTTCGATCCTAAGCGTTACATTAAAAACCATTTTAAAAATCAAAAAATATTTTTAGGTACGCAGTATTTTTATAATTGAATTTCGCTAAAACAAAACTCAATCATGGAAATACTGCATACCTACAAATATTTATTGATTTTTAAAATTATGATTTCTTAGGTAGCTGTTAGCATTGAAACTTCCTTTACGTGTTGATTGTTAATCTATACTTACATATATGTACATGTACGAAACATTATATTGGCAATTGAAATAAATTACATAACTATTGGTAAATTTACAAATTGTGTACTTTACATACGGAATTGAAGAATTCATAAATAATGTATAATTACATTAAACTTATGTAACTTAGTTCCATAGCATGATGTAAATTTACATATCGCATTTTACATCGGAAATTGAAAAATGCGTAAACAATGTAAAATTACATACAGTGCAATATTTCTTTACATAAGGTTATGCGGTGCGCATAAAGTTGTGTAAATTTCCGCTACCATTGTTGGCAATTTGTTGCCTATTATAGTAGCGGAATTTTCAATAGATATTTTTTACGGTGTAGGACCTTATTTCTAGGAGCTATTAGAAATTTCCCATACGTTATTCCCTGGGATATCCCACAACTACTCCCTATCGGACCATTCTCAGTATTTTACAGACATATATGTACATACGGAATGGGCAGCACAGCTTTGGGACGTCCTGAATATGCTCTCAGCGGGAATTTCACATTTTTGAATGCGATAATTGTTCCTGAGTACAACCGCACGAAATCCTGCGGGAAGGGCATGGGCACTACCACGGACATCCCAACCCCGCACATTCGTCACTTCCAGGGATGTCGTAATTCATAGATTTTATTCGCAACATATGGTGGAATAGATTAACATTAACTTCCATCTTATAAAAGATAAAAAACACTTCTTGTTATTTCCACAACGTACATATACATTTTTTTAAATTTACATATAATGTATCCGCCAATGCGAGTCGTCATATTAGGACATCATCAGGGCTGTTCTCGTACTGAAGGACTGATTAGTTTTAATTTGGCTGCTAACTATACTCTCATGAGTAGCTAACGCATCGGTAGTATATTGAAATTAGCATTCAAAATTAAGCTGTTATTTTTAAAATCTAACTTGTCGTTTACTATAAAACAGCCACCGCCTTTCGCTTTTTAATCTTGAAATTGTCACATTTAACTAGCAATCTCTTTTACGATAAATTATGTAATAATTTAATGTCGTCTGAATTAGGCTTATGTCCGGTTGAGCAAAGGTATTTAGAGAAACCTGTATTTAGGTTAACAGATTTGCGGTACGCTCTTAAAATCTAGTTCTCATGGATCTTTGGGTTTGCCCAATGAGAATGGCATCACAATCCACACAATTTAGCTTATAGACCCCGCATTTGTTAATTTCATTAATTTTAGGTTTTCATTTGCTTTTGACTAGAATGATCTTTTGTTAAAGGCTTTATGTTTTTTTCCCTAAATAATTTATTTAAACTAATTGGGATTTCGCCAAAATGTCTTTCCTAAGTATATTAAAATCTAGTTTGTTATCCGTTAAAGAAATTGTCAAGTCTAGAAAATTAATGGATTTATTGCCTAATTCTACTGTAATTCCATCTGATAATTTCTTTAACGGAAAACAAACTAGATTTTAATATATTTAGGAAAGACACTTCCTCCGACGCGGTAATACCCAGATCTTCTTTGCACCCGTGGAATATTAAAATGTCGTCTTCTCAGTTCATGCTTGAAAGATTGCTAGAAATACCATTAAATCAGGAAAACTTCAAAAAAGAACTCATTACAATAAAACTGATTGTGAGAAACAATGGGTATAGTAAGAGAACTATCTATAAATTACTGACGCATAAACATTATAAAAAAGCAATTGAAATTACTTTTCCTTTAAAACAACTAAGAAATCAAAGGAATCCTGAGAACCAATCAGAATATGAAAAATGTGGTTTTTTATTTGCCTTAGCTAAAAATTTAAACTTAAAATAAGATATTAATTACCATTGCTACAGAGGTCTACTTTTAAAAATATAATTATGATTTACTAGAATTTCAAAAGCGCTTGTATGTTAAAAGTCAAAATACCTAATTCCATAACGAAATTGGAGTTTGTACAAATGGCAAATGTGCTTTAAGCAAGTCTGTGTCTGCAAATGGCAAATATGTTAGATGAAATGAGACGCGCACTCCTTTGTCTTTGGTTTAAGTGGGCAAAGATTACTCCTGTGAAATGAACTTTTTGTAATACGTCGTTATGGTAAGCGCCCTTTTAGCAAACGTCTATAAGGGAAATGTCATAGACCCCATTGTCACTTATTCCTGTACTAATATCAATTGCGTAAAAAAACCCGAAGGAGTTGTAGCGACAACATAAACATAAACTTAAATAGAATAGATTCGCGCATAAACTGAAGTTAGATCCAATCAGACATTCGGAAACAATATAGCAAAGGTAAAACGATACCAATTACACAGAGCTTTTTAGAACATCCGCCTTCTTGCAGTCTGTCAGTCGCATCATAAGTCATGTTGCAAAGTATGAAATAATAAATTTATGTAAAAGCTTTAATCAGTGCCTTTTTATTGTTTATCACCTAATATACAAATAATACAACAGGGGTAAGATTTTATAACTTCGAACGATTCGATATTCGAGAATTTATCGATAGTCGATATTTTGTAACACTTTCGACAGGCGTTAATTTCGATAGTACATCACTGAGTTTTGCTGAGAGTAATAGTAGAGGCGAAGATTACAAAATGTATATAAAATTTAAGAAATTAGATTTAAATGTTTTATTTTTTTTAAATTTATTCAATATAAATGATTTTATATATTAATTATATATATTGTTCAATCTTTAAGTTATAAAACTTGTAAGAATGTTTCTTGAATTAAAAAATTAATAAGGCATATTCTAACATTATACCACTGCCGTAAAGATTTCGTTTTGTCCTGGTAATTTGAATTATTCTCCACAAATAAAGCCACTGCGCTTGAAAAAAGTATTAACCCCAATTTTATTATAATTATAAATTTTCAACAACTAGAAAAAGAATCTCTAAATGTAATTTTTTTTAGGGGGAAAATTTGGAAATTATTTCGAAACAAGCAAAATCGCGTCCCGAATAAAAATCTTATAACATGCCACCAGGGCGAAATCTTCGCTTCGATGGTCATCCGCACATATCTCTGAAAGCATAAAGGGATCGTAAAATAATGTCGGTTTTTTACATTAAATTCAAATAAATAAAATTTTAACAAGGCTTTAATTTTGTAATCACCCTCGTCATCTACAAGTTTTTGCCATCTAGTGTCTAAATTTTCAATGCCGGATCGATGCAAGTCAATTAATTTTAGAGCAAAATATCTGGCGAGGGCATTTTGGTTGTCATGACAATTTTCAAATAATCTGTCACAGAGAAAGTGTTGCTGCAATCGGAATAAATGGAAATCCGATGGTGCAATCTCGAGCGAGTATGGTGGGTGAGCAGTATCTTCTACCCCAGTTCATTAGATTTTTCCAGGGTTGCTCCTGCGCTGTACGGTTCTGCATTATCGTATTGAAGAATAAAGCAATTTTTGTTGACAATCACTGGACACTTTTCAATTAAAGTGTGATTTTCTCGATCCAATATTTCACAGTAAAAAAAGGTTAGCTTGGTGTTCTTCTTGGAAATTGTCTGACACAGACTTACGTCCACTTCCACTTAAATGATAAACAAATGCCGACATGCGCAGAAACGACATTACTTTCCACCAGTGGCGGTTCCAGCTAGGGGGCGCCGTGGGCACCCCCCGCCCTGAAGACCAAAAAAATTTCTGGAAATGTTCAATTTGAAGCAGAGCTTAGGTAAACCTTTGCGCATACTAATGCACTTGTCTTATTGGACAGAAAAATTTCCAAATGGTTGGAAACTAGCTTACGATAAGCCTATGCCCAAGAAAGAAGAAGGCAGCGATCCCTCAAATTATTGACCAACTGCAATCACTTAGATTTTTTCAAAGTTTTTTTTAATGTATTATTAACTCCAAATTAATGAAGTCATTCGCGTCAAATTCATGGGATCTAAGTCCCAAAACTGTCTCATCTCTTTGAAGCAAGATCATAACTTTTCACTCCAATTTCTTTTGATGGAGCACTGATTTACAGTACACTGTCTTCATACATTCTTGACATTAATATTTCCTGTAAGCTAAGCTGGAAGCTTTTGTTGCAAAAGAAGCATCGAAATGTCTAGGATTTCTGAAAAGATGTAGAAATATTTCAGCCCATCGACTCTAGAGCTCCTCTACAAGTCCTACACCAGACCTTGAATTTAATATAACTTCCATATCTAGGCCGGGGCTGGTCGCACAGTCTTACCTACATTAGTTATTGTACAAAAAAGAGCCTTTAAGCTCATTGGCGATTTGGCAGTAACTTGTCATATCGACTCATTCGAGTACCGCCGCAATGTTGGATGCCTGTTGCTCCTTTACCGCTACATGCATGACCAATTTTCCGATGAAATATTAAGTCTGATCCCGTGCAGATGAATTCCCGCACACATCCTTTTACCCATCAAATTACTTTCGGCCATACAGTAAAATTCTGAGATGATTTTTATCCCCAAACTCTGCGAATGTGGAACAGTCTACAGTTTTTTGTCTTTAATTCGACATACAATCTGCGAAAGTTTAAGTGTGACATACATCAGCACCTCTGCAACTCTCCTCACGTTCCCTAATTTCTGTCCCTATCACCTTCCGCCATGCTGTTCTTTGAATTATAAGGTCTGGGTATCCCCTGAGCTTGAGCTGCATTTTGTTAAGTTACAATTTATGATTAATTCGTCAATTTGAACAAAATGTGTTTCGTTATTTTTACTAACTAAAATGAAGATTTGGAAGTTTTCCACTACCATTATTTACAATGCAAAACAAAATAAGCTATTTAACGCCCCGTTTGACATTGGCGAGTGGCAAAAGTTGGATGTTGAGCAACTTTCTCCGTTCCGAGTTGTGGCCACTCACTTATCTGTTCGCCACGTATCTTTTATAAGATAAATTTTGTGCATTGACATTTGCGAGTGGTGGCGACTGTCTTCGAACTTTTGATCTGTTTCCAGCTTATACGGTTTTTATACCAAAGTTGCGCCCCTCCCCTCACAGGAATTCTGGATCCACCCCTGCTTTCTGCTCCCCCTAATACATACGTAGAATTTTGGATTGACTCCTTCTGATATGTAAGTTTTTCGAAAAAATCAGCATACCCAAAGTACGTAAAACATTCGCTTTGGGGTTCTCAGTTCTTTCAAATGTTGTGACAGATCTGTTCTTACACGAAACACTACATATTCCTCCCGTAAACCCGTTGAATGAACAATTTTACAATTAAAATGTTTGGAGCAAGCGTGCTGATAGTAGATTCTAGTTTTCTATAAGACCGAAGTTACTGCTAGAAACACCAAATGAAAATTTAAATGTCTGCAAAATATATCTGCTTGCATATTATAACTGATTTTCTACAGGAAAATTGGTGCAAGAAAGGTGAAAAAAAAATTCTATTTTTATTTCATAGGCAGAAATGACTTTAACTCTTAAGTAGGCGCATGTGGTGAGAGCAATTTTAGACGCGAAGAAATGTAAAACGCATTCTCTCTCGACCTTGCGTCTTCCAGTAGCTTTTCATATTAGAACACTACTTGGAAAATCACCGTACTCGAGCGACTGCAACGTACGCATGCTTTTGTACTATAGTTAAGTCTGACCCCATTACGTAATTTTTTCATGAGGTAAGTTTTGTTAGG
Organism: Dioctria linearis; assembly: GCA_963930735.1. NCBI lineage: Eukaryota > Metazoa > Arthropoda > Insecta > Diptera > Asilidae > Dioctria > Dioctria linearis. The sequence goes on from OZ005740.1 coordinate 85,639,988, forward strand.
TATATAGTTTGAAATTTCGACATTTTATATTATAATATTTTCGAATGAGTTCTAGCGAGAATAATATATGCTGAGATTGTAGATTTGAGTGAATTGTGTAGCTTTTCTACTCTACTCCGAATATTGGTTCTTATATTTTTAGTTTTGTATAAAGACTGGCAAGAAGATCATCTGTATGTAATATATAGAAACTGTTATATTATTTCTGTGCTAACTTAAAGAGAAGTTATTTGCTTTTCGGTTTTTATTAAAGCAATAAGATTTAGTTATCGAACTGCATTCTTTTTGTTTTTGAACATTTTGTGGTTTACTTAAATTTCTAGAAATAAATTGGGGTCACTGTTGACCCCGTGCACGCACTTGTGTGATCTTGCTAGTGCGCCTACTTAAGGGTAAAAATATCCTGCCTTGGTTAAATGTTGTCCGTATGGTTTTTGCAGGCTATTATCTAAGAGGTCTTCCTACAATCAGATCAGCTTATGGCCATGGTGCTTTCTTTATCTGTGTATTGTTGGAATCGCTTTTATCATGCCATCTTCGTTGGTGGATAGGTTTTCGTCGTTCTTTTCGTGAACTTCCGTGATATTTGTCAGTGATTTTTGTATATAATTTTTTTTTATGATCGTCAATATTACTAAAAAGTGCTTTAATCTAACATTATCTAAGATGCCCTCTAAATTTAAAAAAAAACATTTTGCAATCATTTTATAGAAGAAAATTGGTCTGTATTCCTCTTTCAAAAATGAAATGCCCTAATTTAGGGAAAAAATCCAACTTTCTTAAAACATTTCTATATATTATTTTAGTGGCTATTCGATTTCTTTTACGACGAAATGTCATAAATCATGCCATCATTCGTTATTCCAAACCAAAACACGTGTGAAGATTTCTTCTAGCTTGTTCTACGGCAATGCCAGCTTTTCTTATATACCTATTGGGGTGGGAACTTCTGAAATGAATTTTATTATCAGATAAATATAGGCTTAGAATCCGAAAAAAATATGCGTGAATAACTACTACAATGAGCTCTACATGACTACTCAGGTGAATTTCATGATGAAATTGGGTCACGTCAGAATCACAACTGAGAAAAAAATGTTTATTTTCTTGATCCCAGATAGTGTAAATGAGATGGTTCATTTCTTTTAAATTTTTTTAAAAATATATAATTTGCTTCTCTATTGCGCATATAACATTATTAGATGAACAAGTCGACGAGAATATAATGGGTGTTACGATGCCAACAAAATTCAACATGCACATGCAGACGGTATCATTGCGAGGCATACGATAAAGGAATTGATATGGGTCATTAATTGGTGGATCAATTGAGGATATCACGCTTGTTTAAAAAGACGAAAAGTATTTGTAGCAGGAATAACATGAACTTTACTTCTTAAGTTTAAAATGATCATGGACTTTTATTCAGGCTATCACTAATGGACTTTATTGAAACTGGCACTGTTTCACAAAATATAGAGGTCATAAGAGGTGGCGTGACTTGCAGAACTGTTGATTTATTTTCACTATTCTTAATAGAAGATTGTGTTTTTGAAATGTTCTATCTTTTTATGCCTAATAATAATAATGAATGCAGATTAAAGCTAGGCGCAGACTAACGCGGTTGTGAAGGCGGTGGCAGTGGTAAGGCGGTTAATCGCTGCATGTGTTCTCAAATGTGTCAGCATACATATTTGCGATTTGCTGAACAGCGATGAGCGGTGGTACGGCGATAAGAAATCGACACCGCCACCAACCACTGCACACCATTTCACAATTGGAAAGGAAACGGGAAAAACTGGTAAGTACATTACGTTCAATTTATATTTAATGTATAAAATGTATTTATCCATTTTTTGTATTAAAATAATTTACGAAGTTTTGACGGATCTCAAAATTCTCATCTCTTGATTTTTTTGCATCTTGTTTGAAATTTGAAAAAAGCTTTCTTTTGAGGTTCTAAAAATGTAAAGTAGTTTTAGATCTTAAAAAATTATGCAATACACAAGCTGCTTGAACTAGTTTTATTGTTGTTTTTACATTGGTTTCTAAAAGCCTGACAAAAATTTTCCATTTTTGAGAAAGAATCCCAAATGCATTCTCCAACACATGCCTAGCCGGGACAAATCTCTCCTTTTCTGGATTATATCTCGAAACTCTGTATGGAAATAGCCGCATAAGGTTTGTTTTCAAAGGGAAACCTTTGTCACCAGTCAATTCATAGGGTGTAGTTGTTCTTTAATTCGGTAATGATTTTGCTGCCGGAAGGGCAAACTGTTTATTTTTAAATTTACTGCCAATAACTGATTCATCCAAAATGCCAGAATAACTGTTTTTCGCGTACCCGTCTACATTTATACTTATTAATTTGTAAACAGGTCGAACAATAGCCAATAGAACAAAGGATAACTTTTTGAAATAAGAAAAGTACATAGGTCTGCTTTTTTGAGGACACTTAATTGTAACATGCTTTCTATCTATGCTTCCGACAAAGTTCAAAAATTTCCATTTGTCTAGAAAACCATTTGATGCTGCTTCCCATGTATGTCTTGCAGATTCCATTCATTCCCAAAATGCTTGAAAGACTGCGCAAACAATGCAGCCGAGAGTAGTAAATCCTACTCTGTAGCTACTGCCAATTACTTTGAAGGTGTCACCAGTACCTAGAAATCTGAATGAACACATATTTTGTTTATTAATTATAATAAATTTAATTATTTTTCTTTGGAAATTTCAGGAGAAGAACTGAAAAAACTTTGCAAAAATCTAAGAGATTCTTACAGCAAACATTTAAGAAGTATAAAAACCCATACAGGCCAAGCAGCCAAAAAGACAAAGCCCTTACAAAACTCGGCCATGGGGAAAACATATGGATTTTCTAATGTCTTTTTTAAAATTTGCAAAATCTGCAACAAATGTTCGCAGCGATGGTAATGGCTCTAATAAAAGTGAGTATTTATCACAAACAGAGAATTTAGCAGCACCAACCAACTTAGAAACCGACCTAAATCCAACAACACCAATTCCAAAAAAACCATGGTAAAGTCTGAAAATGTTGATACTGATGTAGGACATGTCATTCCAAGCAAAAACAAGAAACTTTTCATGCAAGCTGAAAGTAGTTGTACATCAGGATCGACAAGGTCATATCGTTTTTATACCCTAGATGCAATCTATAGCGTATACTAAGTTTGTCATTCCGTTTGTAACACCTCGAAATAATGATGGTAGAGCAAAATGGATTGGACGCCTATTCATAATATTAAAAGTTATTTTGATTTTTGCATGTCCGTCCGTCCGTGCGCAGATAACTCGAGAACGCGTATATTTAGAGAGCTGAAATTTAGTACACGGACTTTAAAAAAAAAACGTGAAACTAAGTTCGAAAATGAGACAAATCGGGCAACTCATTCTTCGGGTTGCCGTACAAAACTTTCGTTTTCCACTATATATTTGGACACTACCTGAGAACGCATCGATATAGAAAGCTGAAATTTGGTACGTGGTGTTTTCATTGTACTAGCAAATAAAATTTCAAAAATGGACTAAATCGGGCAACTCCTTCTTGGTGTTGCCATATAAAAATTTAGGTTTTTTACGTATACTGTGAAAACGATCAGTCCGAGACATTTTTATTGTACTAAAAATTTCTTCAGAATACGAAATCATATAAAATTGGTTATAATCATTTTTTCTGTCCGACAAACCACGAAATTGCATACGGGCATTCATCTAGGGTATCATAAGAATTGGTCTTAGACCAATTCTAGCTTTTTTACTTGTTAAAAGAAAGAAAATCAGGTAGAGAAAGCATGGATGCAACAGAGCTTATATTTTTGGGATATGCGAAAAAAATAAAAACGTTTTCAGCGAGAACACAAGCGCATACTGAATTGAACATTTCGCAGATCGTAATGGAGAAAAATTTGTTGCAAACGGAAGAGGACCAAGAAAAATCGATAGCGAGTTTAGAAAATCGCAACTTTCATAGTCTTTCAAACACTACTACCTCCGCTGCTGCTGCTTCTTGGTATGAAAATTTCAATGCTGATATGGATGATTTTAACAATTCAATTTAAAAGTTGAAATAAATAAAATATAATACATATAATTATACATATATGCGTATGGTGAAATGCACATATGAATTCAAACATTAAAATATATAGTTTTCTTACTGTAGAGTAATTGCCAGACGTTTACTGCAGGTATGGCACAACAAAAATTCGTATGATTTTTTCGAATATCCTGTTCTATACAACCCAGTATTTCATTAAAACTGGGCTCCTTCATTCTAAAGTAGTGATAGAACCGCTTTTCATCAATTTCAAAACTTACATACATAAAAGTAAACTATAATATAATCACAAATACTTACTTTTCTTCATCTTCGCATAATGCAAACATAAATAACATAAGTTCTTCTTCGCTATTACCACTCATTACAGTAGTACTGACTTATTTCAGAAATCGTATTAAAATTAAGCAAATTTAAAAACAAAACTCGCAATTGCCACCGCACCGAACTTCAACACAATATTTATTTGAAAAATAAGAAGTCGTTGAAGGATATTAATATTAGCCGGTTTAATATATAGTTCTATCAAGATTTAGGTAAGATATTAATCCACTTCTTCAGTGTTGCGAAGGTATGTTTAAGTTGTTCTCAGTGGCTACTAGGTTTTTCAAAATAATAAAATAATTTGTTTTAGTCGATAGGTATAATCGAATGTTCAAGAACGTAGTCGAGGCTTTTTACTATGATATACATTTTAAAACCCCTGGTTCAATATTACGAATGCAAAAATATTTCATATGGCTTATTGCTTGGTTCATGCGGTGATCTCTGTCTGTCATGCCTAGTTTCAATTAGCAATTATAGAAGCGCCGTTCTAATATTACACCTTCCGTAATCAGACGCCAGGGCGGTTGTAAAGCTCTTGACTGTTTTGTCCTGAGACAAATCCTCCTAGTGATTGCTACCCCTTAAATTTTTTTTCTTTATGGATTTGTGTAAAGTCAAAAAACGAGATGCCTAGCATTGGAAGGTGCCCAGCATTTACAGAGAAAATGAATGCTAATTAGCTCGTTTTAATGATATTATACACACGCCACATCGTTCTGGATATGATGCATTTACTTAAGTTTTTTTCATCTTGAGTTCGATGTAGATAGTTAAATTATGAAAATATTCTCCTATACAACTACTAACTGGGGTACTAACTGAATTGCTGCTTAAATTCTACTGGGCACTGAAATAATGGAACTCTGGGACAGGCAGGGGTAGATCCAGCAAGGTGGCGCGGTGGGCGCCCCTCGTCCCCTGAAGACCCCTGAAAAAAATTACAGTAGATCTTCTGAATTTTTCCTAACAACATGATTCACATCTATTCTGCACCTTTTCTAAAAAACATAACATTTTCTGGAAGCGTGCAATATTATACATTTAGGAACGCAGGCCCTAGCTAGCACCTTGGCCTTCGGTCATGGTTATAGAAGCCTATAGAGAAAATAGGAAGCGCGGTTTGTTTTAATTGAAAATAGCTACCAAAGGGTCTTTGATAAGCCTTCCATGTAAAGACGGCTCCTTAGAACATTATCGGCGCGGCGTGGCAAAACATACATTTATAGAAACGATTATAACTCGTAAATGGAGAAATTCAGCGAAAATACACAACGGCGAAGAAGTCATTGTCTATTGTCGTAGTGATTGTTATAACATTTAAAGCAAGAGATTAATTTTTAAATATTTTTTTTTATTATTTCGTAAAATGTCATAGTTTTTATAAAATAATTAGCCCAAACGTTAAATAAAAACAAAAAAAAAAGGCAGATTGGGAAAGTTTGAATGAGTCTCCTAGAGAATTTGATTGGTAGATCTGTTTTGCTTTAGGGGATGTTGATGAATGCACATTTGAATTTAGTACAATTCTAAGTCTTGGGCAAACCAAAACCAGAACCAAAAATGACTCTGTGGTCATATACATCTATTATAAGACCCATGGACACATACGCCTCACTTGTGTGGTGGCCAAAAACAAAACAAAAGACAGGTCAAGCTAGTTTGGAAAAACTACAACGGCTTGCATGTCTAGGAGTAACCGGTGCCATGCATACCTGCCCAACTGCGGCCCTAGAGGCTATGTTGGACCTGCTACCCTTACATCTGCATGTTAGGGAGCAGGCCATACTTAGTGCAATTAGGCTACAAAGGGCAAACCTCCTAAGTACAAATAATCTGGTTGGCCACCTGAAAGTCCTCCAGGATTTCATAGAGGACCCGATGGCTAACCCAATTTCAGACGTTATGCCGAAACGCCATAACTTTGAAACACCATTTAAGGTGATCGTGGGGAACCGTCAACAGTCGCACACTGGGGACCTACCCTTTGAAAAAGGATCTCTTAAATGGTACACGGATGGATCCAAAATGGAAGGTAAAGCAGGCGTGGGCATATATGGACCAAGGTGCCATCTCGGAAAGGCACTGGGAGCCTCACCAACCATTTTTCAGAAATACACGCCATAGAGCTCTGCGCTCGAGAAGTAATCAATAAAAATATGCGTGGAGCTAAAATATACATAATGTCAGACAGCCAAGCAGCACTTAAAGCGTTAAACTCGTTTACCTTTGAGTCAAAGCTGGTTTGGGACTGTCTTACTGTCTTAAAGCAACTGGCCGAGACAAATGGGGTGACACTGATCTGGGTACCAGGACATGAAGGCATCATGGGAAACAAGATTGCGGACCGCCTTGCAAAGGAAGGAGCCAAATCTCTGTTTATTGGCCCTGAGCCTGTCTTTGGACACCCGAAAAGTCACCTCTCAGCTCAGATCAGGCTTTGGGAGGACAGAACTTAGAAGGAATATTGGGAAAATACCCCGGGGCTGAGACAAGCGAAGAAGCTTATAAAGTACTCGCAACAGAGGACAAAAGAATTCCTCACACTCAGCAGGGAAGAACTAAGGCTCATAACTGGCCTACTTAATGGGCATTGCCCACTTAGATACCATCTTAAGAAGATGGGTAAGGTCAATGATGAGACCTGTCGATTCTGTATGGAAGACGACGAATCCGGTGAACATGTCCTATGTGACTGCGAAGCTCTGTGCCACATAAGGCTAAGATATCTAGGAAAGGCATTTCCACTGCCAGAGGATGTCGGAAAAATGGCCCTAAAGAATATTATAAGCTTCATCAAAGATCTTAAGTTCGAATGGGCGCCCTAGGGCATCCAGGGGTAATGTCACAATAGATCTTGTAGGTCGCAGTGACAAGATGAGAGGCAGAAACCCTGTCTGGATTCCCTGTAATTAATAATCAATAATAATAAATAATAAGTCTTGGGCATGCCTGAATAGATTCTGTTAAGATCCAGTCGCATAAATAATAATTCAAAGATCTCACAGTATCTTATCAGCATGCATTTGTCGCAATTAGACTCATCAGCATTTCCTACATTGCATTTGTCACATTCCATGGTAACTTGAGTATCGTGTCCACGGCTTGAATTATCTTTTCTTGCGAGAGCTTCATGCCGGCATATTCATGCTGATAAGACAAAGTGCTGAGTAAGTTGTTCACACGGTGAAGTGCACGTCTTCACTTGAGGTGAAATTTATGTGAATAAATTAGTTCTGAATAAAGTTTAGTTTTGTTTAAAAACGCAAAGCGAACGGTCGTCATTTTTGCTCCTATCCCAAATAATTTCAGCTAATCCACTCTCGGACAATATATTTTGGTGTACAAGTTTATGCGCTTGTGCTCCCCCATCAGCGGTCTTGGTACAAGAACCAAAGGCCTACGTCGTTAACGGTAAGGTGAAACAATTTTACCCGAATATAAACAGATTCGTTATTAACACAGCTGATCTTAACAACAGCAAAATTGTTGTTGGTTTAACGATATGTGCAAACAAGCAATAAAAGCGAAATAATCTGCTTTTCGCACCTATCAATTGCATCCATGTCCAGAACTGAAACACTATCCAAAGAGGAAAATTTCTTTTTGGCCAATAAGTTAGAATATTGGCAAGACGCAAAGACAGCAAAGGTTTCTATTCCCATGTCAAAACTATCAGGATCAACTTCCGTAGTTCGCCTATTCATTCACTACTTAACAATGAAGTGGTTGTTGACTCCCTGAATAAAGATAATATTTTCACTGATAGATTCACTTCAAATTCTCGTTTTGCGCCTACTTTACAGACACATGTTTTCCATCTTCTGTGCGGATGTGTACAAGAGCTAATACATATCCGTATGAAAAAAGTGTTCAAAGTCCATAATGAGATCAACGTCTCCATAGTTGCACGTCCTGATAATTCCGAGCCCCTTTGAATAAAACCTGTGCCCCATTCTTCGCTAAACCTCTGCGAAAACTATTCTACTTGTCTTATTCGACAGGAAAATTTACAATTACTTGTAAACTACCTCACGTTCAGCTTATTCCCAAGAAAGGAAAGGGTAGCGATCCCTCAAATTATTGACAATTACAATCACTTTGATTCTTAAAACGGTTATTGAATCTATCATTAACTCTAAATTAATGGCTTTTCTTTTTCTGAATTTTCTTATAGAACGTTGAATCCTTACTCTTCTCAATTTTGGTGAGGCCAAAATCGTTGCCCTAGATATTTCAAAGGCATATAATAGTGTCTGGATTTCAGCCCTTTTAGCCAAACTTAAAGCTCTCGGCCTCTCTTGTCCTCTTCTATTATGAATGTAAGGTGTTTTATCTGGTCGCTTAATACGGATTATATTAGCTGGTGTTACATCTCAATCTCAGTCCATAAATGCGGGGTGCCTCAGGGCTCTGCTATCTTTCCATCTCTCTTCTCAATTTCCATTAATAATCTGTTCTCCCTTACTTGCATTACCATGCATTATTTCGCTTACTCCCTTGCCACCCTTGAGGACTACAGTGGAAATGTCACATCTGTCAAACTAGATTGCATGATTAGATCCTTGAATAACCACCTTGATAATATCATCGTTTGGAGCAAACCGAATTGGATCGAATTCAATACATATAAGTTCCAAAGCTATCCCATCTCTTTAAAACAAGATCATAAAATTATTCCACTCCCGTTACTTTTGATGGAGCACTTCTTGACGATACACTGTCTTTATGAATTCTTGACATTAATATTTGCAGTATGTTAAGCAGAACAGATCACATCATCTCTGTTGTCAAATAAGCAATGAAATATCTTGGATTTCTGAAATAGTGTAAGAAATATTTCAGCCCACCGATTCTAGCGCTCCTCTACAAGTCCTACATAAGACCCAGAATGGAATACAATTTCTATATGTAGGCCGGGGCTGGTAGCAGAGCTGTAGTTTCGTTGGATATTGTCAAATCGAGAGCCTTCAGCTCATTGGCGATGTGGCAAAACTTGTCATATGGACTTACTCGAGCACCGCCGCAATGTTGGTTGTCCTTCGCTCCTATATTGCTTTATGCATGATCAATGTCCTGATGAAATATGTAGTCTGATCCCGGATTCGTCGCACTGAAAGGCGCGCTTATCCTTTTACCCTTCAAGATATTTTTGGTCGAATGCGAACGTGTAACAGTCTCCAATGTTATTTCTTTCCTCCGGCATGCAATCTGGAAAGTTTACGAGTGGCATACATCGGCAGCTTCGGCACTACACTTACGTTCCTTAATTCTTTTCTTTATCACCTTCTTGCCGTCCTGTGCTTTGCATCAAGGTCCATAGGATATCTCCTCAGCTTGGCTAAATAATATAAAAAACAAAAGAGGTCACCCTTTCTTAGTTTGCCGACGAAGTTATATACGTACAAGCTGTGTATTGCATCTATTCTGTGGTTGCTATTTTAAATAAATGTAAATTTTTAATTCCTGTATTTTATAAAGATACAATTTATGATAATTCGTGAATTTTAATTAAATACATTACCAGTTTTACCAACTAAGAAGGATGATTGGGAAATTTTGCACTTTCACCATTTACAAACCAAAACAAAATCAAAAATCTAACATCTCCTTTGACTGTCGAGAGTGGCAAGAACTTTGGGTAACTTTCTTCGCAGTGAGTGGTAGTCAGTTGCTAATTTGTTCGAATCGTATCTTTTAAATGATAAATTTTGTGCATTTGACATTTGGGACACTCGGCACATCTTCAAACATTTGTTCAATTTTCAGCATTTGCCATTTTTAAACAATAGTTGCAACGCTGCGTACATCGGACAAACATCAAAAAAGCTTAAAACTAGACTACCACAACATAAAGCGTATATCAAAAAGAAAGCACCGCGATCAGCACAAGCATCCCACTCAATAGAAACAGGGCATGTATTTTCTTTCGATAATGAAATAAATTATAGACACGGAGAATAATAGGAAAAAACGAGAACTAAAGGAAGCATGCCACATATTCGTTAATAAAAACAGAGTTATAAACATAAGACAGGACACAGAACTAATAAATAAAGAATATAAATACATACTAAGCAAATTAAAACCATAGTATTAGTCACCTATATAAACGTTTTCTTCTCGACAACAGCTCACTTTCATATTGTCCTCGTAGCATGTAAATTGTTTGTTTGAAGTCTATTTTAATTTATTAACAATGTATTTTATTTTATTTTTATTTTAATGTAATCAGTTGTTCTATTCTGTGTAATTGTTATTTATTATTACTTTTAAGAAAATCATTTATACGCGCAGACAAAAAGGTATGTCTAAAAATTGTTTTCAAGAAAACTGACTTATGTGCAACACTATTTATGTAGAGCTCCTCAAGAAGGGCCGCACCTGGACCCGAAACGTCGAGCAAATGAAATAAAAATCTATTTTCAGAATAAAAACGATCGGTGTTTTCCTGAAAAAATACCAAAAAATCCGTCATCTATATATTTATATCAACCCGATCAAAAACGTAAAAAATCAACTGTAAAAGCAGCTGTAAACTCAAATTGTACAAAATATTTTCTCTTATGGGGAATTGCTGACGCTATGCATTACTACAGGCAAACGATAAGAAACCAAGTATTTTGGTTAAAGGATATTTCTTCTGAATCGGCGCGCGATAATTTTTCTTCACTAATTTTCTTGCACGATTTAACCCATTTTTGAACTTTTATTTGAAATTCTTATGAAAACGCCGTGTACAAAATTTCAGCCTTCTAGATCGAAGCGTTCGCAGGTAGTTTTCTAGACCTCGACAACAGCGCCATCTATCGTGTCCCAAACGATCCTATTTTTCAACCTGGAACGAACCAAACACATTTACAAAATTTAATTGAAATCGGTTGCGCAGTTTCGAAGATTAGCGTATACGAACGCAGTGACACGGAATTTTTATATATTAAGGTAATAGTTGTAGACAAAATTGGACGTTACCTTTTGGTTCCATACGTAACGACTTTTATGCAGACTTTAGTTCAATTCTATAGCAAAGTCGTAAGATTTGCTTGTACGCAATAGTTTCGCCAAAAAATATACTAATATGAAACCTTTTCGAGTACAGAAAAGCTTTAAAAACAATTTTTTGTTTCTTTTCCTATAGGGAAAATCATTTTTATGGTATCGTCTTTATTATTTTCGCGATAAAAACTTTCGCGTCCGTGGAACACATTTTAATGTGCTTCATTCTAACTAAGTTCTCCGACAATAGGAAAACTTTTAGCTTTTACTCATATCATCACGTACTTCCGGGTGCCAAGCACATAGCAATCACGAATTAGTTCCTGAGGCATGGAGAGAACCGAGAGGGGATTAACTAATGAGAATAGCATGCACTTAGTTTCAAAGTTTAGAAAGGATTTCCCCTTCGGGGTGGTGATAGTTATTAAACTAAAAAGACACCACACGACTCTTTCGACTGTCGGAACGAAGACATTTATCTTTCTCTCCTTTTCTTACTTTCATATTACGTCAACGTTATAACTAACTTCTTTGTAAGGGACTCTTCTAAAATCATTTTTTCACATACTTTGAATTGTGACAAATTTAAGACTGAAGAGTCAAGGTCGAAATCAGAATGCTTTGAGATGGTTTGCCATCAGGACGATTTTTATATTTCTTAGGATGCTAACTCCCGAGATGAAATTGTGACATCTTTAACTCAACAATTTTCATTTGAGAAAAAAAAACACTGCTTAAGGCTCTTAACTTTTAGATTCTTTTTTAGTGCTGGATTTCCTTTAGCATTGCAGTGGATCTTAAATCTGGCGATAAATGAATTCTACCTTTAACAATGTTGGTCTTGCCGAGATGTATAGGTATACATGATGTTGAACAAAGGGATTTTCACTGCTTTCATAAAGTGGAAAAGTGAACGCTCAGAAATCATGATTTTTATTTTTCGGAACCCACAGGCAATGTCTTAAATTGAATTCCATACAATATTTAAATGTTCTTTTTATTGACCAGAAAATATTTTTTTTGTATCTATATGTGGATTTTAGAAGCTCCAAGTAAAACATATGTTCGTTCAGTAATTCTTATACCTATACTTCCTTCTAAAGCATCCAGCAATGACATTTTATATGCAGTTATATAATGCCCACTTCAATAAAATGTGGAAATATGCATAATATGTACCTACCTACCTTAAAATCTAAAATTATTTTGCTACCGACTATCATAATTTTGGCGTTGCTGCACAATTTAGAATGCCACTGACTTTATCTGTATCCTTTGAACCGCACATTTCTGAAATACATATCGTGAATAACAACTTTTTACTTAGAGGACATGCAAATCGATTCCAAGACTTTTTCGTGGTCACTTACTTATATACATTAGTACATAAATGTGTATACATAGATGTACGTAGTCATACATTTTGAGGACTTTGCTCTCCATATCACATCCTTAAATTGGTAACGGAACATTCTTTACTTCCCAGTATCTGTTCCCTGTAGAAAAGGTTTGAAGCGAATTCAGAAAATTATTGCATCTAAAGAATATAATGGTTAAATAAAGATCAAAATAAATGTCGACTTTTGGGTCCGTGGGTGTACAATGGAAGAATCCTCTCATATATATGTACCTTAGCTTAACGTTTTCAACTCTATTTTTATTTGGCAAATAAGCATTTATATGTTTTTTGTCATCACCCACACCAGTATATGTAGCTCGGAAAGAGAATTTCTTGGATAAAAATTAAGGTCAAAGATGAATAATTTTCTTTTTTCTTTTAGTGAGGTAGGTATGTTACCCTTGTGTTAATTGCATGATAACTGCTAAATGAATTATGGAAGATTTGAATGTCTTACAAAAATTATTATTATCGGAGAGCAGAACACTCTAAAAGGAACATTCTTTTAGAAAAGAAATCCCTTTAAAAAAAATCTCGTTAAAAAAACTATTCAGTAATTTCTGCCAATTTCATATTGGCTAAATTTTCTATAATTTTATGCCAGTCTCGTATAGGGCTTGTAATGATTCTTGTACTTTAGAATCACCAAAATGAGTCTTGAGCAGATTTCAGCAATATGTTGTAACCTATACAAGAGTGCTGTTGAGTAGATCTCAAATAAGAGGAACTTGTTCAGACTAAAGAGTGTGTTTAATCTGACTTTGACGCTGGAGAGTGCTTATGAAGTCATAACTACTTTACTCTTGGTTGTACTATAACTTCATTATCAAAATGCATGTAGGTACAAAAAATTATCACATTAAAAATATCTTAACAGAAAGACTACACAAAATATAAAAAATTAACAAAGATTTCGCGGAATTTACCCTTTATTACACAAATTGTAAAGAAAACGTAAAGATTTCACGGTTCTAAAATTTGTTTACACAAATTGTAAGCAGAAGCCAAAAGAAATGACGGAGTTAAGTTTGTTTACACAAATTGAATCGTTTAGAATTGAAATGTCGTATGTCCAAAGCTGGAAAGTCCTGGACTAGGTTTAGATTTGAATTCACAGAAGTCTTGGACTTGAGTTCTTGCAATACTAACTGTTAATATATTGTTTGGATAACGTTACTTCAGTTAGATATGGACACGTGACGTTTCTACGCAAAATTGGTCTATCCTTATATAAATTATTTCCATCAAAAACAAAACTGATCAAAATATAGACATACGTACTTTTAATTCTAAATTATTCAATTATAATGAAAGCCAAAAGAAGTTATAAAAATCAGCCAAGTGCGAATCTGACTCCCGCGCGAAGGATTCCGTACCATCGTAAAAAATTTAATACTATTTACTTTTTATTTATTTGTTCAAATGATAGTAAGCGTCATGTGAAAAAATAATGATGTCATTTGAAAAAAATGCCTACTTATGATGATAATAGAGTAGAAATAGAAATATAATAAAATAGAAATACACACTCTGTGAAAATTTCAACTGTCTACCTGTTACGGTTAAGGGGATACAGCCCGGTGACTGGGACGGACAGTGATGTCTTAGTAGTAGGGTTCAAGTTGTTACCCTTTGGGTACAGAACCCTAATAAAAAGCAATTGCGAAATATGAAAAAATAAATAAAATGTATTGTAATGCTACCAAAAGTAAGCTTTTGCTAAACTCAATTAACTGTGGCATATTGACCTTCTCCTGTTTGCCTGATATTTGATCTCTTCGGGAGTTGAACAGGGCTAATCTTGCTATGCATTTAAGTAAGTACTTAGTATTTTGCCTCATATTATAATTCGCACTTAAAATTTTTCCTAAGTGTGGATATGAGTTTGCTTAGTCTTTCCTTCGCATCTACGGCAGATAGGAATCAAGTTGCACTGAAGAGTACTCGTATGTGGCTCCTGCTGTAAGAAATGCCTTCTTTTTAAATATTTTTCTTTTTTAAGGTTTTCTGTCTCTCGATTCTCGAGCTGCAGAGTCAGCCAATTAGGTCAATTTCATATTAACTAAATACACTATGGAGATCGCTCATGATAAGAAGCAGTTTCTTCCGATAGAATTTTAATATGAAAAATCTCTTGTGCAGCAATATCGCCAGCAAAATACCAATTTAACAACAATTCCGGATCCATAATAAATATAATTTCTCGTCAGGTAACACTATTCTCGGATAGCTGCTTTGGCGTTACACGTTGTTTACAGCTTATGAAGGCTCTAGGTTCAGTAAAAATCATTTCTTAGAACTAACAATAAATTCATAAATTTACTTAAATTTGCTCGTCAAGAAATAAAAATAATCAAATAGAAAATAAAAAAATAAATGTTTCAAATAAAAAATTTGATATTCAAAGAAAAAGTTTACAAAATTAAAATATATTAAAAAAACTATTAAAATAAATAATTTTTGTAAATAAAATGCGCTAAAATAAGAAATGCTACAACTCAGATTAAAAGTTTGGGCATCCATAACTATAATCACAATTGTCTAACAGCAAATCATGCCGAAATTTTAAGATTTTATCTGAGTTGAAGCATTTATGATTTTGCATTAAACTTTTCTTGTTTATATCACTGACAAAAAAACAAATTATTTTTTACTTTTTAGTCCATGTTAGTTACAAAAGTTATTTATTTTAAAAGTATTTTTAATATATTTTATTTTCTACCTTTTTGTCATATTCTCGGAACTCTACTCTCGACGCTGCAAATTCGACTCTCGAAATTCGTCTCTTGAAAATCGACTCCCGGAAACCAACCCTCGAAACTCAAATCTCAAAACTCGAACCTCGAAACTCGAATCTAGAAACTCAACTCTCGAAAATCGACTTTCAAAACCCAACTCTCGAAATTCTACTCACGAAACTCGACTGACGAAACTCGACTCTCGTAACTTGACTCTCGAATTTCAGCTCTCGACTCATATCACACACGACCCAAAGTGGACAGTCCCGAGGCTGGTAGTTACACCTACACCCCAGAACCCCCAACACATCGTAAGCTCCATATTCACTCAATATAAATAAAAAACCCCATGTAAATCCATCAAGGTTTACTACCGAAATACTCTTTTTTTCGTTACGAGTGGCACAGTCAAGGGGTGGTAGTTACCACCACCAACACGTAAAACCATTTTACCCCATTGGAAAACTACCCATTCACCCATTCTAAATAAAAAAACGCATGTACATCCATCTACTTTTACAACCGTAAAGCTCTTTCTTTTGTCACGAACGGCACTCTCAAGGAGAGGTAGATGCCAGCCCACCCAAAAGCCCCAACACGTAAGAAAATTTTACCCCATCGGAATGCTCCCCATTCACCCATTCTAAATCAAAAAAACCCCATGTAAATCCATCCACGTTTACTACCCTAAAACTCTTTTAGCACGAACGACACGGTCAGGCGCTCAGATACAAGCCTACTCAGTCAGGGGTCTGTAAGTTGATAGAAAGTTATTAAAAAGAAAGGAGAAAAACTTTTAATGTTCAATAACAATTTTGTCATGAAAAAATTATGGATATACCGACACCAAATCAACCATAAAAATCAAGAAAGATAGAACAGGGCAAAAATCTTGGACATATAGAATTTAATTCTTAGCTTGGTTATTTCTCAGTGCTTCGAATTTGGTCCAAATCTCAGCATATGAATTTAATAAACATAATTTTTTTTTTGTTAATTCCAAAAAAAAAAATCTCTTTTTGTCTTTGCTTGTAAAATCAGAAAAATTAATTCGTGGGAATAACGCTACAAATTTCACTGTGGGAATGGCCCGACAACACTGTACATCAAAAAGCTAGTGGAACTGATCCTATTATTTGGTTGATCGTTGACCTTTACTGGTAAAAGGCCGAGTAAAGAGTGATTTACTTGTGGAAACTTCCCACTGTGTGCTTAATGTTTTAACTCCTAGAGTCTCATTCATATAATGTGATGTTTTGACCTTTGGCAATAAATAGCATAGTTTGTCATTTCGAACAACAAATCTTTAGTTCCGATCTTTATTTTTTTTTTATGGAATTTGTAGAATTTGAAGATAGGTTAATAGGCAGCCTGCCTTCGATGACTGTGGAAATTGAGCAGGTGTTATTTGCTACATTAGATCCTTCTCTTGTGTTTGTTAATTCTTCGGTTCTTGGTTCTTAGTTGCAACATGTTGTTTGATAATAATCGTTTACAATAGTTGTTATGGCCCGATATGCGGAAGACTCTTCGAGCAGCCAAAGGCATCACAGTGAAATAATCAGAAATGATAAACAATAACCTCGCATGGTATTGTTCTGCAACTGTCGGTTATTTTGCTGATTAGCCCAACAGCTGGCTGCGATGAGCGCTTAGTGCGACGATTACAATAATAATTAACCTCGCAAGGTAATTACTATGTAAGGCGATTGTTTACTACTAAGCGACTCGACTTGTTGTCGTTTGTTTACATCCGCGTCGTGAGCAAAGAAAGCTTACTTCCCAGTATAGGTTCATAAAAGACCAATAACTGGTCTGTTGAATGCCGTAGTATTCTCGCCGTTAAGCGTTCAGTTCAAAGTCGCGAGTTTTTCCAGGTTAGCGTGAAGTACTAAGTTATACTACAAGTTAAGAGTGCGGGTCCTGAATAAATGTAACATTGTTGAGATAGGGCAGTTTAAACAACAGTCAATAAATAAGTAACGGTAATTATCGTAAAAACGTCTTTTAATTGCTTTTGGGACACGACATTTTGGCGCAACCGGTTAATTCAAATTCAAATTGTATTTATTCATAAACTCTACACTTGTAAGATAAATCTTATATTAAGGTGTAGGTGAACAAAGTATAGAAAAAAAGAGGAAAAATTAGAGATAAACAAATAAATAAAAAAAAAATTTATAAAACTAAAATAATAGTAACAAAAATTATAATTAAGAAATTAAGAAAATTGGTTAATAAAATAAAACAAATAAGTCCATTACTATTATAAATTACGCAAAAGTAAAAACAAAAAAAAAAGAGAAAAATAGGGTACAAAATTAATTACATATACATTAACTATGAAAAATTCACTAACAAATTTATACGAAAGTTGCGATTGCTGCTAATCCTTCTGAGCTCAGATGGTAGAGAATTCCAGAGTCTAATGGACTGGACGAAAAATTGGCGCTCAGTCGGGAGAAAAATAAATCGTGGCATGATTAATGAACATGTTCTGCTAGATTGGGAGAATATGAGTTTACAGTACAAGTAGTATGGTTCCTTAATATACGAAATTTAATATAATTGTCAAAAGTACATCCCAAAGACGTTTTTGAATACACTGTAATATGATCATATCTTCGCAAAGAAAACACATATAGTACTGCAGAATTGAAAGCAACATTGAGTTTACGTGTTGAAACAGAGTCTAATTTACAAAATACTTCGCACCCGTACAATAACAAAGGAATAATAAGTGTTTTTACAAGCATGATGCGAGTTTGCAGGGGTGTGAAGGGTGCGGATAAAGACAATTTACGTATAGTACCATACACTTTGCCAACAAGATTATTAACATGATGAGACCAATTTAAAGTCGTATTAAATATCAAGCCCAGGTTTTTTATAGAATCTTTAAAAGGTATGACGATATCATAAAGCATCACGTTTGGAAAAGAGGACGTATCTAATTCAGTTCTATAGTTAATAATAGCATTACTCTTGGATGCGTTTAAAAGGAGGCCATTAACTTGAGCCCATTTAGATAAGAGACCAAGATCTTCATTCATACAGCAGACAGCATCTTCAATAAGTCCGAGGGGTCTAGAAATATAAAGTTGAACATCGTCTGCATATAGATGATAGCTACAATTTCGCAGAACTAATGGAAGATCATTTATGAATATGGCAAAAAGTAATGGGCCAAGAATGGATCCTTGTGGAACTCCACTGTGTACAGGAAGGAAATCAGATGTAGTTTTATTACAAACAACCCTCTGAAACCGACCATTCAAGTACGACCAGATCAATCTACATGCAGAACTAGAAAATGAAAAAAAATGCACGAAGTTTTTGGATTAATAAGGCGTGGTTGACTCAATCGAAAGCCTTTGAAAAGTCCAAAATGGTTAATACCATTAAATTATCATTATCTATAGAGATTCTAATGTCGTCTGTTATTTTCAATAGTGCAGTAATGCAGCTACGCTTAGATCTGAAACCTGACTGTAAATTTGATAACAGATTATTATTCTCTAAGTAATTAGTAATTTTCTTACGCAAAATTTTTTCAAAAGCTTTAGCACAAAATGGAAGAATAGATATTGGGCGATATTCTGCCACACCGAGAGTTTTTTTATGAATGGGTAAAACTTTCTAAAACTTCCATGACACTGGAAAAATTGATCTCATAATGATAGTATTAAAGACATGTGTAAGATAGGGAAGTAATATTGGCAGTAGCAGTTTTATTATTCTGGGATGCAAACCATCAAGACCAACAGCATTAGATCCGATGGACATTACTGCAGAAAACACTTCAATTTCAGTAGCCGAAGTAAAGGAGAACCCATCAAAAATGGTATGGTCACTTAGAATATTAAAATTCGAACCTTCATTGGGAATCCCACTATCGGACGTAAAAACACGATTTAAGTCATTCGCATTAGCTTCTATAATGTTATGTTTTGACTTACCAACCCCAATTTCCGAAAGATTCCGCTACAATTGTTTTTTAGGCAAAGAAGTGTTAAATTTAGAATTATGATATTGAAGCTTTGACCGAGTTATTTCTATATTTACCGTATTACGTAGGATCCGGAAATTATCCCAACATTGAGGAGTACGGAAATACTTCCATCTACGATACGGGATATCACGCCGTAAAATGAGTTCTCTAATTCTATAAGTAAAACAAGGACATTGGGGGTTAAGAATACGTCGTCTTTTTAATGGTACATATTTATCATGAAGATACGATATTAAGCTCGTTAGATGCAGGAGTTGATCATCAACAGATGCCAATGAGAAAACCAAATTCCAGTTCATGCCCTCCGCTTCATCGAGCAAACTCTGAGAGCTGACGTTATTGAAGTCGCGATACATGAACATTTGTTCAGCATCAGACTGAGGGCGTAAATCATAAATCCCAAAAATTAGATCATGCTTGGAAAAACAAGGCATTGAAATCTGATTAAAGAAGAGTACGTGATCAGAATTGGCTACCAGTAGCAGGTCCAATAGAGTAGCGGAAGTTGACGTAAAGTGTGTTGGGATGGAGTTAAATACAGATAGACAATATGAACTCAACATATCGTTAAAGGTACGGGTATTAGAGTTAAGTTGCAACAAATCAATGTTAAAGTTAACAGTAATGAATATGTGGGCATAATTGTGGCTCAAATCGGCCAATATGGTGTTTAAAGGACTGATATCAGTGACATTAGGCGGTTTATAAACATTACCCACTAGACACTTCTCGGAATTAACGACAACTTCAATAAAAATGTATTCTACTGAAGCATCTAATGATTTTGCAACAACGCGCGCATGTAATGAAGACCTAACAAATATCACGACACCCCCGCCGATACGTCCAATACGATCATTACGAAAAATACTATATTTATGAAGGCTTACAAACTCGGAGCCAATGTTAGGCTTTAACAATGTTTCTGAAATGCATATTACATCGAGAAGCGAACCGTTGAAAATATCACGAAATTCATAGATTTTGGGATAAATACTCTGAGCATTTATGTGGCAAAACCTTAATCCCTGCGCTTGCTTGCACATAATATCCAATAAAATTCTGGAATTGTTGAGCCCACTAGACATCTGAGAGGTGGAATCATTCATTTAGGAAAAACAAAGAGGAAGAAACAATATTAAGTACAGTTAAATAGACAGCAGCAACCACAATCGCAAAGTAAAGATCTGTAATGTTAACAAAATTGGTTATGATATATAAAGATTGATCTACAGTAAATATAATATGGTTGAGAAAAAAAAAGAAATTCAAAGGCAAAATTCAAATGCACATACAAACAATGCAATAAAAATTTCATAATAGTAGTAGACAATTAAAAACAAGCAGAATAAAGGATGAAATGGGTATGCGCTAATATAAACGAGAGACGTCATAAATTATTGATGATCCATCGCTGCAAGCTGATTAAGTGCCGTGGTGCTTGATACCGGTGAAGTAGAGTTATTGTCTGAGACGCGGACGTCAACAATGCCGTTGCGAGTAAATACAGCATTTAAATATTTTGATTTTTTCAAACGCAAGGCATTACGATATATATAATAGTTTTTTGTTGTTAGACTTTTATGAAGAAAAATCCGTTTCGTAGAATCAATGCCAAGGTCATGAAGTGTCAAACCCACACGATTGCGTTTGTATTTAGCATGCATTGCCTTAAAAACATTAACTTTATCTGTAGCAGAATTCAGTTTAATAACAACAGAGCTGTCTAGGTTGTTTTTGTTCTTGACACAGAAAACTTCTCGAACGGGGGGTGTAGTGATGGTTATTTACACAAGGTGTTGAAAGTACTAATTAAGTTTTCGTCCGGAGAGCTAGGTAATCCATTCAATATCAAGTCGTTGGAGATAAAACGTCTTTCAAGTAAATCCATATGATCTTCAAGCTTACTTATCTTTGCATTAAAGTGCAATGCTTTTTTTCAACACTTTCTTCGACCACATTATCAATACGTTGATGTAGCTGATTAAGTTCACTTCGAAAGCTTTCACTCAATTCCTCCAACTTAGCTGTAAGTTTCCTAGACACTGTCTTAATGAGAATTTCTAATGATTCTAGAGATGGTGATGAGAAAACAGATGTTGTTGGGCTAGGCAGTTCTAGTCCATCGGAAATTGTCCCAGACAAGACTGTAATAGAGTCGGTAGCTCCATCAGATTTTGAAACTGCATTGGTGTTCATAATCGGCTTAAGCTGTTTATTGTTCTTGCTGCTGCGAGTATCACGTACAGAAATGTGAGTGCTGCTTGTGGTTGAGAGCGACATGTAAGCACCGTTAAATAGCACAGAGGATGAGGAATTTAATTGCGCAAATTATATAATTCACAGGAAAATTAAATGTTATTGATAAATAATTCCACAGAAAAAAGCACTGTTAAATAACACACAGAATAAAGCACTCACATTAACAATGAGTACAATATAACACAAAGTCAACTGCGCAGAGCTTAATTAAAATTAGCAAAAAAAGACTTGCAAGCGAAATGCACGACGTGTTAACTGCTGGACTTCATCTGACTAACTAAAAGAGGTGTTGTGATTTTTACAATTAATTTATTTTTATTTTTGGGGAGTTATGCTGTTTTAGCTACTCCATTATTTTTTATTTTTGGGGAGTTATGCTTTTTAGCTGCTCCAATTTTTTTTTGTTAATTGTGGGAGTTCTGCTTTTTTAGTTGCTCCATTTTTTTTTGGGAGTTATGCTTTTTAGCTGCTCCATTTTTTTTTTGTTAATTGTGGGAGCTATGGTTTTTTAGCTGCTCCATTTACTTTTCAACCTAAATTAATTGATTGAGTGATTGAGTTTGGGATAATGATTCTTTCTTGCAGATAAAAAGTGTTAAAGTTAAAATATAATAATATTGTAAGGTGGAATATTTTTAAGAGAATTGTAATAGATGTGTTTTAGCTACGTGAGAATTATAAATTTTTTCAACGTCGCGTTCGGTTTAGGCGTTGATAATACGCGTGTCTATTTAATTTATCGCGTTATTAATAGCTGTTTTATAGAGTAGTTTTTATGGAAATAAA
The DNA here is from genome assembly GCA_963930735.1 of Dioctria linearis. Classification (NCBI taxonomy): domain Eukaryota; kingdom Metazoa; phylum Arthropoda; class Insecta; order Diptera; family Asilidae; genus Dioctria; species Dioctria linearis. The sequence goes on from OZ005740.1 coordinate 85,662,583, forward strand.
TTTGGGTTCAAGTAGAGTATGGTTTGTTTTATCTGAGTAAGGAAGAATAAAAATTTAGCTACTCCACTAACTTTTCAGGTTAAATTTAAGAAGTGGTAGAACAAGTAGTAAAAGTTTTCAGACTAAGGTGATTGATTGAGTGATTATACAGTAATATTAAGTGTTGAGTGTAATTTAGATTTTGATAAATTTATCTGTGTTAGATAAGGTAATTTGAAAACTTTGCTCTCATCTCCGTGCGGTTTAGACCCATAATTTAACTTACGAGTATAGGTTAAGTTGTTAAGTCAGAATTTTCGTTTGAGGTGATTTTGCTCAATTTAATAGTGATCCTATTGTAATGCTGATTGTGCGGTTCTGGGTTAAGCGGTAATAGTTAGGGGCGTTTGGAAGTTTTCTGGTGTGTTTGGTGAAAAATTTAAAGTATGAGTAGACATTTCACCGGTTTTTAATTATTTGGGGGTTTCGATTTGTTAGCGACAAGTTTTTTTCGCATATAGTATACATATTATTCTCATCGTGGGCGTACATGTTTTGTGATGTAATGATTTTTCGTTGCGTTAAATGTGTTAGAGTTTCCTCAAGTTGGCAATAGTAGATATCGATAGGGTTCAAGAAACATCTATGTCAGTGGTGAGGTCTAATGTATTGACCAGGGAGCAATTATTGCAATTCCAGTCACAGGAGCAGGAACTGGAAAATAAATCAGAAGAATTGAAGCAGTGCCAAACAAAGCTTCAGAATTATGAGAGAGACTGGAAATATATCACAAATTATTTAACAGGAGAATTGAAAAAAACGTGTGGGGAGTGGTAGAGAATAGCCGGAATTGCAGGACTGTCAGTCAACCACCAATGGCAATAGCAACCAAGGAAACAGCAGGAAGTGGTCATCAAGAAGATTAGTATTTTGGGACCATCAGTCGGAGCCAAAACAAAATTCGATCGCACGCGGCAGTGTAATTAGCGTAAAGGAAAATAAGGAAATAAGACATAAGGAAAGTGGAAAATCAAACGAAGGTCACATGAAAATGGTGGATATACACGATAAAGTGATGGATATGATCGTCAAGTACGTACCCTTGTTTTCCAGAGATCGATCTCCAAAACTGGTGAATGAGGTTGTACAGATTCTTAAGCTGCAGCAAGGATTTGTACGACCGACTGAAGCCTGAGGAGCAGAACATTTTTATGAAATGTGTGAAGTATCGGTTGATGGATGATGCTTACTATTTTGAAGCTCTGCAATTGATAATCAAAACAGCTTATATGCCGAAGAAGTCATTTAGTGAATTGCGAACGGAGATGGTGGCCTGCAGAAAAAGACCAGGTGAACACATCAGAGAATTTTCGGACCCATTGAAGGAACTGTTGAGCCAGATCAAGATAGCCGTATCAGTAAAGTACTCGGACAAAGACAGATGACTAATAGTGGAGTTAGAGTCTGATGCACTGGCAACCCTCAAGGGTGGTGTGCTTAATCATGCCACTCAGGTAAATCTGACGGGAAGGAAGTTCGATTCTCTGGAGGCAGTGCGTGAGGAAGCGACTTACTTCGGGAAGGGTACAAAGCGTCTTCAACTTCGGCCATCAGGAGTAGTGGAGATGTTCAAGAGAAACGGCGGAGTCCCTCAGAGTACATGGGAGCCCAGGTTGGCCAAGAAAGATCCAGGGAGGCCATCTCAGTCTAATGTAAGAGAATACCGAGGAACCCCGCCCAGAAGCAGTCAGCTAGGTTCTAAGCAATGCTTTCGATGTGGAAAGGAGGGACACTTCGCATAGGAATGTGGTCGGAAACGACTGCCTCAATTCTGCACCAGATGCCGAGGCTATGGTCATGTAGCGATGGAATGTAGGAAGCAGCAAGTGAGATGCGCGAATGTAGCCACAACCGGAAGAAATGAATCTCGAGAGGAAACGCAAGTCATATACTGCCAGTTTTACAGAGCTTGCGATCACTTCATTGAAAACTGTCTGCGGAAGTACTTAGCAGAGTAAAACAGTCGGCAGTTGGGAAACGGAGAGCGGCAGCTGGGGAATTCATCCACAGCTGCCTTCCATTGACAAAATCAGAATTTTTGAAAACTCAAATAAAGGAAACCAGTACAATAGAATTAAGCCCGTTAAATAATAACATAATTACGTATGATCAGACATAGGAGTGGAAGATAGATTAAGATTACTTGTGGATACTGAAGCGACTTGTAGCATAATTAAGATAAGTCGAATAAAAAGAAATACACCCATACAGACTCAACGAAAAACAATGATAAGAGGATTATTTGGAACTCAGAACAGCTCGATTGGTACATGCAAGGCCCATTTACGCATCGGTTCAGTCATTCGGTCCTGTGAATACCACACGATTGACGACACAGACTCAATATCAACCAATGGGATACTGGGGATGGACTTTCTTAAAGGCAAGGCCATCATCCATTGTATAGATGAAAAGGTGGCAATACGAAGTGAGGCAAGACCTGTGAAACAAAATCCACTCTTACGAAACATAACAGGAAATGAACGTGTTGAGACAATCGTCTTAAAGAAGGTTACAGAAAAAAGCACAAGTATACCGGGCATTAATAAAGTCTTAGTCACCTCAGCTGAGGAGGTAAAAAATCGGATTCAAGAGCGGATGTCAGCATTGAAAGAGATTGTGAGTAAAGAAAGTGTAGTAGTAGTAAAAAAGAGAACACGAATCCAGCGGAAAACGAGACTGAATTAGATAAGTGGAAAACCAAGACAGAAGAAATGATGCAGGTAAATCACACAAGTATAGAGCCACAGTTAGGCGGATATAAAGGAAGCACTTTGCCAACAGCCCCTCGCATGGGAACTGAACAAAGGGTTAAAAGTGTTAAAACAGAAGCATCCTTAAGGTGACCTCAGGAAATGTGGGGTGAGTCACACATGGCAGAGGCCGATAGTGAAGAGAGGGAATCCGAACCTCTTCGCAAGGAGGTCCGACTTCTTAATATTGGACCCAAGATACCGGAGAACCACCGGAGCCACCCACAAATGAGGAAGGCTCCATTTTCCAGACATAATTCAGGTTCAACTTTCAGGCTAGAAGCCAGGACCGAACAACTGGTAAAGATAGATGTGGCCAGTCAAGAAGAGTTGGTATGCATGGCGGCGGAAATCAGACCAGGGGCCGGATTCTGTAGCACGGAGAATTTGGGAATTTGGGAGATGAGAATTTCCCTTTCTTAGAATCCTTAATTCCCTAATTCTCCATTCCCAATTCACTAACATGGTTGGAGAATTAGGGAAAACGTAAGAAATGTGAAAAAGTGCGAATCGCCTGGGACGATTAAGGGTATCACTTTTTGTTGTAGAGGGTTAGACTTTTTTCATATGTGAGGTACATCTGCCTATTACCTTCCACTGTCGAAATAAATTTAAATTTCTTTTTTGTTGGGGTAGTTTTTGAGGGATGTAGGAGGGTAGGCTTTTTCGAGTTTTTCCAGGATAATGAGAGAATGGAGAGAAGAAGGAGAATGTATGTGGTATAAAAAAAATGGGAGCTCAGGGAAAACAAGATAGGTTTAGGAAATGTGGCAGGGAGAGTGCGGGGTAGAAATGGGGTTGATTAACGGAAATTTAAAAAAAAAATAAAGACAATATCAGGAGCAGTAATAATTCGCTGGGGTAAGCTCAGGATCTGTTAGCCCAATAAAAAAAAATAAGAATTCACTTTGGTAATTAGGTGTGCATTATAGGCTATATTTTATTTCGATTAACGGTAATTTGCAGATTTGAGCGGCCTCGGCGGTAAATTTTGCTATCGCAATATTCACGGGCGCTTAACTCTATGTGGGAGTGCTGTAGAGTATTGGATTTTTTTTTGATAGATTAAGGGTTTAAAGTACAAGAATATAGGTGAACGATTTTTGGGGCAGGCTGTTTTGGGGGTTGGGGGTCGTACCACCCCTCATAGGGGGTTTCCCAAACTACGTCATGTTTCGTACCAAATTAAAGAGGGAGTAGAGGGTAATCGGGTGGTGTAGTTTGTAATTGATCATTTTAACGTGATAGCTGAATTTTGACCGCCGAAAAACGATTTTTTACCCTAGGGTCATATACACCCAGTTCCTATATTTTGCATATATTTCTTCCGTTCTTTGTTTCAGATCCATTAGTACTCCGTTGTGAACATTTTTGTCATGGGAAGTAAATTTCCACAACTTACTAGTTCTTCGCAAAGATGAGTTGAAAATATGGCAATTTTTGTACCAAAAACGGCAATTTTTTCACCTTCGACTGATACACTTCTTTTACAGTTTTCTCCAAAACCGTATATCGGATTCAAAAGTTTATTACATATTTAATTAGGGGACAAAATATAGATGCGATTTCATGGTACACACAAGCTTTACCGTGTATAATTAAAAATTTTACAGCATCTCTTCTGTACTGGACGACGACCAAATTGATCATTTTCGCGTGATTTATAATTTTTAGCGGGTACCTTGAGAGACAAAATCCATGTTCCTCTGCAAGTGTTGCATGGATTTCCATAATTCTGTACTCACTTCTCAAATCCTCTCGGTTGAGAATTTTTCGTCTTACTTTTCCACAAGCAAACACCGGAGAACTTGAGAAGTGAAAGCAAGACGAAAAATTCGCGAATTCTGTACTCACTTCTCAAATCCTCTCAGTGGGGAATTTTTCGTCTTACTTTTCCACAAGCAAAACACCGGAGAATTAACAAGTGGAATGGAGAATTTGGGAATTCCGTACTCACTTCTCAAATCCTCTCAGTTCAGAATTTTTCGTCTTACTTTTCCACAAGCAAACACCGCAGAATTTGAGAAGTGAAAGTAACACGAAAAATTCTCAACTGAGAGAGAATTTCAGAGGTGAGTACGAAATTCGCGAATTCTCCATTCCACTTGTTAATTCTCCGGTGTTTTGCTTGTGGAAAAGTAAGACGAAAAATTCTCTACTGAGAGGATTTGAGAAGTGAGTACAGAATTATGGAAATCCATGCAATACTTGCAGAGGAACATGGATTTTGTCTCTCAAGGTACCCGCTAAAAATTATAAATCACGCGAAAATGATCAATTTGGTCGTCTTCCACTACAAAAGAGATCCTGCAAAATTTTTAATTATACAAGGTGAAGCTTGTGTGTAGGATGAAATCGCATCTAAATTTTTTCCCCTAATTAAATATGTAATTAATTTTTGAATCCGATAAACGGTTTTGGAAATAACTGTAAAATAAGTGTATCAGTCCATTTTAAGGTGAAAAAATTGCCGTTTTTGGTACAAAAATTGACATATTTTCAACTCATCATTGCGAAGAACTAGTAAGTTGTTGAAATTTACTTCCCATGACAAAAATGTTCACAAGGGAGTACTAATGGATGTGAAACAAACAACGGAAGAAATATATGCAAAATATGGAAACTGGGATGTATATGACCGTAGTGCAAAAAAATCGATTTTCGGCGGTCAAAATTCAGCTATCACGTTAAAATGATCAAATACAAACTACACCGCCCGATTACCCTCTACTCCCTCTTTAATTTGGTACCAAACATGACGTAGTTTGGACAACCCCTATGAGGGGTGGTACGACTTCCAACCCCCAAAACACCTTCCCTACAAAATTGTTCATCTATATTTTTGTACTCTAAACCAGTAATCTATCTGAAGGAACCCCAATAATCTACAGCACACCCACGTAGAGTAAGGCGCCCGTGAATATTGCGATAGCAAAATTTACCGCAGAGGCCGCTCAAATCTGCAAATTACCGTTAATCGAAATAAAATATAGCCTATAATACCCATGCATATCTAATTACCAAAGTGAATTCTTATTTTTTTTATTGGGCTTACAGATCCAGAGCTTACCCCTGCGAATTATTACAGCTCCTGATATTGTCTTAATTTTTTTTTAAATTTCCCGGAAAAACTCGAGAAAACCTACCCTCCCACATCCCTCAAAAACTACCCCTACGAAACAGAAATTTCTATTTATTTCGACAGTGGAAGGTAATAGGCAGATGTACCTCACATATGAAAAAAAGTCTAACCCTCTACAACAAAAAGTGATACCCTTAATCGTCCCAGGCGAGTCGCACTTTTTCACATTTCTTACGTTTTCCCTAATTCTCCAACCATGTTAGTGAATTGGGAATGGAGAATTAAGGAATTAAGAATTCTAAGAAAACGAAATTCTCCTCTCCCAAAATTCCCAAATTCTCCGTGCTACAGAATCCGGCCCCAGGAGTATATTGTGGGAACACTAAAATTAAACTTAGGAATGGACAGGCCTTTGTGGGTGTTATTGGTGCCCGAACAGAACCGGTTGAAATTATTAATTTTCAGTCCCAATTAAAAAGATTAAGCGAGTTTGTAACATACCCATTCTCACACTCTAGAAGTAAGACCCTCGCCAGCCAACACCGCCTTAAGCTCATGAGGGACTCGTTAGTGCTGGAGGAATGTCTTAATACAGAAGAAAAAGAGTCCCATGCTCAACCTTGCTATGATTATAGCGATATTTTTTAATTACCGGGAGATAAACTCACGTACACGTCAACGATAACTTTCAAACTCCCACTTATGGCTAACGCAGGTCCAATACATAAAAAACAGTACAGGATGCCAGAAGCTCACAGGGAAGAATGCCAGAAACAGCTAGCAAAACTACTAGAAGAAGATATCATAGAACGCAGGAAAAGTTCATTCAATTTTCCAGTTCTACTTATCCCTAAAAAGGGAATGGATGAAGATGGCAATCGGAAGTTTAGACTGTGCGTAGACTTTCTAGAACTGAACAAAGTCTGCATCCCTTACGCATATCTTCTCCCACGAATAGAAGATATATTGGACAGATTGGGTCACTCCAGGTACTTCTCCACGTTAGATCTAGCTAATGGGTACCAGCAAGTACTAATTAATCCAGCAGATAGGGAGAAAACAGCATTCAGTACAAATTTTAATCACTTTCAATATAAGCGATTGCCATTTGGACTAAAAACTGCTCCCCCATTCTTTCAGTCGTTATTGAATGGGATTTTGACAGGTCTTCGAGGAATAAAATGCTTCGTTTATTTAGATGATGTGGTCATTTTTGCAAAAAATTTGGATGAACACCACGAGAAGCTACGGGAGGTATTCCAGCGTTTTAGAGAACACAATTTAAAACTTCACCCTTCGAAATGCCAATTTTTGAAGAAGGAAGTTGTGTTCTTAGGCCATGTGTGCTCAGAGATAGGAGTAAGGCCGGACGAACGGTTAGTTCAAGTAGTGCGTGATTTTCCAAGATCACGAACTATGCGTCAAGTATTATTACCGAAAATTCGTCCCAAACTTTTCTAAAATTATGGCTCCCATTACGAAATTGTTGAGAAAAGGGGTAACATTTAATTGGGACTGTGAATGCGACAAATCCTTTGGTATTATAAAAGAGACTTTAACTACGCCACTTGTCTGGGGTTACCCTGATTTTAGTAAGGAATTCACATTAATTACAGTTGCAAGTGGAGAGTCCTTAGGGGCAGTCTTAGAACAAGAGTGAAAGCCGCTAAGCTATGCCAGCCGTACTTTAAATCCTGCTGAGAGGAATTATTCTACCACCGATTAAGAGATGTTGGCCATCGTTTGGGCTGTGCGGAATTACAAATGTTATCTGTAAGGTAGACATTTTAACGTTATATCCCACCACCAGTCTTTACGCGGAATTTTTAAAGTAAAGGATACCACATCCTGTATGGAGAGATTTCATCAGAAATTTTCTGAATATGACTTTGAGATTATTGATAAAACTGGCAAGCACAATAGTAATGCCGATGCATTGAACCGAATTCCCCAAATCTCTAATGGTAGAGAGGAAGAAAAACTACAGAGTTTCCATGTTTTGCAGTAACTCGAGCTCAAGCCCGAAGGAAAATGGCATTAAACGAAAGTCAAAATCGGGAATCCGAAGACGACTGGGACGTGATGAGCGAGTGTGAGTTGATTGGCGGAAGAACGATAAGACAGCCAGAGCCAAAATTAATTTCGGACCAGAAGGAAGTATAGATGATCTTGAGAGATTATCATGACTCTAGGTCCGGAGGACATTTTGGACGAACTTAAACGATCGACAGAATTAAGCGTTTCTACCGCTGGAGGGGGATGAAGGGTGAAATCGCAAGATATGTTCGACAGTGTGTAAAATGTCAGAAAAACAAGCACGCGCGAACCATTAAAGTCCCTACGGTAGTGACGGAAATTTCAGAAAAAACCGTTTGACAAGGTTTACGTCGATTTGGTGGGACCTATAACCGTAAGACACAATGGCAGCAAATATATCCGATCATTAATGGATGATCTTACGAGATTTGTTGACTTCGTGGGTATACCAGATCAAGAGGCGAATACCGTCGCCCAAGCTTTGTTTGAACGGATTCTGAGTCGTTACTCGCTGCCGAAATAACTGGTAACCGATCAGGGGGCGAATTTCTCAGGAGAAATTATGAAAGCCCTCTACAAGATATTAAAGGTAAAAAAATTGCAAACCACAGCATATCATCCTCAGTCGAATGCGGTAGAGAGACAACATTCTACTTTGGCAAACTATTTGAGGAGTTTCGTGGATCGGGAACCACAAGCATGGGACGAATATTTAAGAACGGCGGCTCATGCGTATAACAATACAATACATACAGGCACTACGCTCACACCGATGGAAACACTTTTGGGTTTGCATCGAGAATTCCCAGAATTCCCAGCAGGTTACAAACCAAACCAGAACCATTATACAATGCCGACAGATATCGTGCAGTAATACGTTTTAAGCTGCAAAAGTCATTTGAGCTGGAAAGGGAGAATCTGCAAAAGAGTAAGGTTACGTCAAAGAATTATTACGATAGGAAGACCAGGGCAGAGCGGTTATATGTTGGCGGTAAGGTCTTGGTCAGACATCCAGCCCGTGGAGGAAAATTATCTGCCATTTTTAAAGGACTCTATGAGATCATACATGTACACCGTCCGAAGAATGTAACGGTTCTTCAGGGCAAAAAACTTGAGGGGATTCACACTAAACGTTTTAGAAAATTTGTTGAATGATCAATTTCACTTCACCCTACTTAGTTGATTACTTATTACCCTCTGTTATTTTACAGGTGTCATATTGTAAGCAGAAGCATTTAGATAAGGGGTCAGGTATTCGTATGCAGTAAAAGATAAAGAAGGGTATCTTAAATGAGGTAAGCTTTGGTAAATTTTTTTTTAACGGCACAGTAAGAGGGAATATGAAAGAAGAAAGAAGAAACAAACTATTAAAATACCAAGATAAGAGTTAAAAAAAAGAAGAAGGAAACAATAAATAAGAGATTTATAAATAAAGAATAAGAAGTTTTTAAAGAAATAAAGCATAAAGAAATCTAGAATTGTACTAAAGAGGAAAGAGGTAAAGAATAAATAACTAATAAATAAAAAGAAGAAATACCTAGGAGAAACTTTTATTTTAGATATTAGGAAGGTTGCCAGTGGATTAAGGAATACAGGTAAGAAGTAGGAGAGCCAAATTGAAAAGGTTTATGGTAATAATGTTAGTTATTGTGACATCACTGTATGCAGAGAATGCCGACTACAGCATCAAACCCATAACATAAACGGTGGTACTATTCGAGAATGTGGGAAAGGTGAAGCAAGAATTGGACGATTCTAACTAAACTGGAAATGCCGGATTTAACCAAAGAGTTGGAGTTTGCAAAAAATTCCAGAAGCCTAAGCAGAGAATTATGTACCAGGATCAGGCACATCGGAGTAGGTTCCAGATATGAAGAGGGAACTAAGGAAATAAGAACCTGGGTGTCCAGAATTGAACGACAGAATGAAGAGCTTAGCCATCATATGCATGGGGAAGCATCCCATCGTACGAAGTGCTCATTTTTTGATGGAGTGGGGTCCCTTTTTAAGACGCTTTTTGGAACAATGGATCAAACTAACTCGGATGACATGAATAGAAGACTTGAAGATCTAGATTGGGGGGAGAATCGGACCTTTCACCTTCTGAAGGAGCAGACGACTTTAATGAAATCAACATTCGACGAATTTAATGCATCACGAGCGCAGGCTGATGCAGAACGTGAGGAGCTCTGAAGTAAAATTTTATTCATCATCGCTGCTCAGCAGAATAAGAGCGATGAGTTCTAAAATTTGCAGCAAAGAATGGAGATCAATGAAATTATTACGCTAATGACAAATCAGTTGCAAGAAATTAGCGATATACAGGAGACCCTGTCCAATATTTTGGTGTCGTTGAATGTAGGAAAATTACACCCCGCTATAATTCACGCACGAGAAATGTCTAAGATATTGGCAAACGTTACTAAAGAGCTTGATTTAGACGAAAACTTGCAAGATTTCCAGTTATTGATTCAGATTGCAATGGTACAAGCTATTCAGGCAGATCAGAAAATTTTGGTCAGGGTAGAAATCCCCCAACTACAAAGAGTTTTATTCGACCTGTACAAAGTTTATACAATTCCGACAGCAATGGGCCAGGGGCTACCATATATATGATCTGGACGCCGAATTCGTTGCAGCAAACAACCACGAGCGACAGTATACCTTGCTAAACTACCAGCAATATCATGAATGTCAGCAGCTTTTAACTTTAGCAGATCATAAACAGATTCTGTGCCCTCAGCTAGGTCCCGTCATCAAAGGTATTGGTGATAACAGCGTCCTCAACTTATTTCTCAGCTTCAAGGTCAACGTAGGTGGATGCAAGGAGAAGGTCGTGGCCAAATGGTACAGCTTAGTCAGCATGGTGGGAAGAAACCATTGGCTTTTTGTGATGTCCAGCAAAGCGAAATAAGAAGTGAACTGCCGGAACTCGCCAACCGCGATTGGAGAACTAACGTCAACGGGTGTACTGACGATCGGAGAACACTGTCATTCGCAAATGGGAGACTTGCTTATAAAATCTGAAGATGAATCTCGCAGTAATCAAGTTCTATGGCAACCAGTACGGTCGGAGCTACCAGCTTGGGACAACATAACACCTCAAACAGGATCGAAGAAAACAGATACGTTGAAGCCAGAAAAGCACGAGATTCGTTTATTGGTGGCGCATAATTTTAATCAGGCGTAGAAAGCATAAGAAGTCAACATTAACAGAGTTCAGACGGATATCGACGAAGAGGAGAGCAGCAGACAGCAAATCAGGCCTCACCATATTCATATAGTAGTTAGCCACATCCATCACAGGAGGTTTGGGTATAATCAGTTTGACATTAATCATAGGAGTCTTCATGCACTTGAGACGGTGGAAAAAGAAACAAAATCGGATAAGCGCTAGAAAGCTATCGACTCTATCTACGATACTGAAATCAACCAGAAAGTCGAAAATGGTACAGCTGGAGCAGGAGGATAAAGAAATTGACAACGGAATTGAACTGGTCATCCCCACAACTGCCAACTTGCCCACAACCTACCTACCAACCGCCGTAGGGAAACAGTTAGTTCAGTTAGAATAGCTACTGTAGATGTAAAAATAATGTAACTTGTGCAAGTATACGGCAACCTTAGGAATTCGTATATTCGTAACTAGTGTATGTAACTCTATATATAATATAAGCATAGTATGTTTGTGAGACCCGCAAAATAGTAAAAAAAAAAAACACACAAAATGTACAAACACGTGAACATGTAATTATAAAATTTTTTTTTGTTAATTAGTTCAATAAAGTAGAAAGAAATTAAACGTTAGGTAAGAAATAAGTAAGATTATATATTAAAGTGCATAAATTAAGATTTTTTTTTATTAGTCATGAAATTTGAAATTTTAATAAAGTAAATATGAGAAGAAAATAGAGAAATTAAAATGAAATAGTAACGACGTCAAATGAACGAAAAAAAGAAATGAAGAAATGAAATATGGAGAAAATACATATGTATAAAATTTGTTATGGCAATGGAATTAAGCAAAGATAATGATAATAGAAAATGGCATGAAATGCATGAAATACATGAAATGTTAGAAAGAAAAGAAAAAAATCTAAAGCGAAGAAAAGTAAGAGAATTTAATTAGTAAGTATGGAAAAGAATCTGAACTGAATGAGGATAAGATATTTTCAGTTTTCAATTAAGATTGTTGCACTCTCCAGATCTAGTTCCCTGCGGAAACTAGTTTTTCCAAGGGGAGAGGGATGTTTTGATCCGATATGCGGAAGATTCTTCCAGCAGCCAAAGGCATCACAGCGAAATAATCAGCAATTGCTAAACAATAACCTCGGATGGTATTGTGCTGCAACTGTCGGTTGTTTCGCTGATTAGCCCAACAGCTGTCTGCGATGAGCGCTTAGTGGAGCAATCGACGATTACGATAATAATTAACCTCGCATGGTAATTATTATATAAGGCGATTGTTTACTACTAAGCGACTCAGGTGCTGCAACCAGTAGAACAAACGACAAGGTTGTTGTCGTTTGTTTACATCCGCGTTGTGAGCAAAGAAAGCTTACTTCCGAGTATAGGTTCATAAAAGACCGATGACTGGTCTGTCGAGTGCCGTAGTATTCTCGCCGTTAAGCGTTCAGTTCAAAGTCGCGTTTTTTTCCAAGTTAGCGTGAAGTACTAAGTTATACTACAAGTTAAGAATGCGGGTGGTGAATAAATGTAACATTGTTGAGATAGGGCACTTTAAACAGCAGTCAACAAATAAGTAAAGGTAATTATCGTAAAAACGTCTTTTAATTGCGTTTGAGACACGACATTGTGATTGGTAAGTCGCTAACAGTTTTTAAATTACATAAGATTACATTGAACGTTGGAAAAGTGCTAGCGTTTTTGGATAGAAACAGGTTTTGCCTTAATTCAATGCCCCTCATTTGGATAGGTCTGGAGATTCCCAGTAAACGCCAAGATTTTTCGACTTGTAGGATAGATGAATGGATTTTGGAGTAAAACTCTGCCTACAAAAATGTTCTCAAATCATAGTATTTCTAGATGCATAGATTCCTAGTTGAATGCTTATTGGGTTACCCACAATTGTCGGTTTTTTTATATAAATCTAATCAAAGATCCTGATTACTTACTTATTCCGCTGACGCAGCCCCTTCATCACGAGAGGATGTCACTACTCTTTGTCCGGCGCGCTTTCTTACCAGTAGATAGTATATGTTTATCAGTAAGCACCACATTTGTGACCCAACATTATTTTCTAGCTTTTGGTACATCATCTAATGTAAAATAAAACATTTCTTTCACAATTTTAAATAATCGTTTAGAAGTATTTAGATTCTTAACGTAAATTGAATTTACATATACTGTTAATTATATTTTCAAACTTTGTAACCTATTAATTTACCAACTATCGGTATTCAAAACTAATTTAATCTAAAATTAATGTACGGGCTCCGACTTTAATTTCTGATTGGCCAATCTCGAAATTGTAAACCGGAGCAAAATAAAATAAAAAAAAATGGTGCGTAGTGTACATGAACAGTGTTTATTGAGAAGAATACAGATTTACGCGTCGGAAACGCAGGTCATATTTAATACCTTTTTTTTTTACAAATAGTAGGAATTCTAATTAAACTTTCAGTTGGACTTGCATATAATGAGTGAGGCTGATATTATGCAATTTTATGGTAAATTTATTAAAATAAGTAGGTACTTTTACCCTTTTTAAAAACAACGTAATGTCGTAGAAAATCCCACCTTTTCGACATTTCGAACTGTAACACAAATACGACAGAACACTGTTTCGCACAGGTATCATCACCTGCTCACCTGTCATTCAATTATAATATGCAAATAAAAGTTAGCTTTAACAAATAGAAGATGACACTAGGATTTTAAGCAAACACAGCAGAACTGTTTTTGCTTATTTGTTTTCAGGACAACGCTCTTCGTGTATGCTGTGCTTAGTATGGTAATAAGATTCTCCGGAATAATTTCAACCCGTGTAACGCGAAAAGTGGTAGCTGGAAAATGTTTGCTCCTGAAATGTTATCACGTTGTAACATATGTAGAGACTGCCGGTTTAGCAGGATTGATTTTCGCAAGCAGTTTTCTTTATCCTTCGTCTGCTGGAGGTGGCTTGTTGAAGTCCTGGTATTGTTCTCTTTATTTGTTGTTGGAATATACTTTTTTAAGCGCTCATGAGTGCCTTTATAAAGTGCTATCGACTATTTGCTGACTTTTAGCAAATGAAGCGTATCCTCTTGGAATAATTTCGGTATAGTTATTAATGAAGGAAAAGTATTTGTTAAGTTTTAGGAATATTAGCTATTCGATGAAGTGTTTGTTTATTTTAAGTTCTTCTTGTAATTATTAAATGAAAAATGTCTAAGAAAGAATATTGGTAGGAAACAGAATAATATTTTACATGCCCAAAATGACCTTGTGGTCTAAGAATGCAATTATTAAAGGCATAAACAAGAGCAGAAAACTAAGAAAGCTTCTCAAGGAAGGTAAAACGTAAAACCTTCCACCTTGCCTCTAGCAAATATAAAATTCAGATAAAATACATACAAGAAGGTCTGATCAAGTTAGCTTTGTTGACGCGAAGTAATACAACACAGCAGAATATAGGAAAGTTTACATTGCAGCAGATAAAGTTAGCAACTTCCCGTTTCTTTATATCTTGCAGTATATTTTCCTAAATTGATCAAATTAATTTTTCCACAGTTTTCAAGTTTTCTTTGAGAAATATTATGATTAAGTATTCATTCACATAAACGATATCACCATAATCAAAGCAATCTGATTTTATAATTGGGATTCTATGATTTTTTTCTACAGTTGTGAAAGCACTCCAAAAAGTGTTCGTTAATGTCCCTTTTAATTGGGAGTTTGGGGAGTTAAAAGATATATGAGACACATCATAAAAGTTTTTGCATCCATTAGCAAGTGTAAGTTTGCTCACAGTAAAAAGCAACTAGCCAATTATTTTTGCGTTTTGGAAAATAATGTTGTGGTGCAATTCATACAATTTAAGGGCGTTTCAACCTTAAATAATATTTTGTGTGCATTGACTTTAAACGTGATACACATAAATACTTATTTACATTTGGTGCATATTGCATTCGCTTACCCGATAGCGCCTTATAGCATTATGATCAGTGACTACATAACTAATAATGAAACGGCATATCAGGTGAAGACCTAAGACATTCGGCGAAATGTATTGTGTGCTGTGTTTATATTCATTTCGTCGTGGCAGTAGTGAAATCGTGATATTTTGAAGGGCGACAGTTTTATAATCCAAATTGCTATATAAAATAAACAAATGGTTAGCGCACCTTTCTTTAGGTAAAAGGAATATAGCGCTGCTATTGAAAAGAAGAAACCTTCTGACATTTCTCAAATTAACAAATCGGACATGATTTAAACTTTCGTATATTTTTCTGCTTCTGTTGTGTATATTTAAAATTTATTTGCACAAATAATTTTAAAACAAAAAGATATATATGTAAAAATATTTTCACTTGCTTTAAAAACGATTTTCCACCGGAATTACGGTGATTTTTTAATTAATAGCTCAACAGCTTTATTTTCACAAAACTAAATAATACTAAACACTTCAAGCTTCCGACCCAACACAATTTAAATTATATAACATCTATTACAATCGTTTTACTGAACTCCAGGAAGTCTGAAATAATTACTTTCGCAAACGGCATAATTTCATTGGCTCAATGAGGTCCGACTGTCATTGAATTACTTAAACACGTACACGGCATTCGCACGATACCCCGCTTCCTTATTAGTTATTTATTCAATGATTGTGTTATCGTAGTGCTGTGAAAAGATTATGTTAAAAGAATTACTTTTACAGTTAGTCACTACTGTGGTGGCTTTTAATCGAAAGGAAGCAAAGCGCGCAGTGTTGTAAAAATTGTGAATTTTTGAAGAATTCGAGCTCTCAACAATAAGTTAATCAAATATGTTCGATAATTTACGGAACTATTTCTAAAACTAAGAAACTTAGTATATCCCATGAATTCATCAGAAAAGAAGTGAGTCAATCGTCTCAGAAAATACAATTTTCATATTTTCATACCTTCTTCAATACTGGCAATTTGTCTCCTACAAAGTTAACATATTATTGTCGCCCATTACAATTGAAACATCAATCTGTTCCATATCCATGGTAATTTCAATTTCAATTTCTCTCCCTGATATACTGTAGTGGAACTTTAGTACACATAACTATAGGTAGCGCAATAAGCACGAAAAATTGCAAATATTTTCCACTATGTGGTAGAATTCTGTTTATGTATTCATTATGATAATCGAAGTAGGACATATGAACTATTCTGAATGGCGCAATTATTTAAAACAAAAACAAAATTGTGAAAAAAAACAACAAAAAAGAACAAAAAACCAAGTTGAGAATAGAAAAATGTAAAGAAAGAAATGTTTTAATCAACTATCTTAAAAATTTTAATTTCCGTCCTTATTACCTTCTACGAACTTCGTGTTCTCAGGAAGAGATAACGTGTGCTGCCTATAGGCGCGATATTCTTTAAAAGGTCTTTCAGCTTTTTTTGGTATTTACTTACGAAATTAAAATGATTTCATGCAGGACAATTTGAATGAAGAAAATGAAATTTTGATATGCCTGTTGTTGTCTTAAAATAATAATATTAAGGCGGCAAGAATAATTGTATGTATGTACATGCAATTGGACTGGCGGAATTAAAATAAATATATATATATGTATTGTGTACAAATGAAGAATAAGAAGGTACTGTATGTATGTAAGTAATCATAACGTGTAAGTGAAGTATATGTCTTGATAATAAAATGCAATTTATGCTTAACTGAATTTTATTATAATATGAGAGAAAGAGCTTAAATGAAATTTAGACTGAAGTGAAATGAAATGAACATTTCCAGAAATAAACCTTATAGTTTATTTTCACGACTCTAACTTTTTTTAAATATGCATTTTCGGAATTATTTCGACGACTATTGCAATAGCACCCCTCCAAACAATTCATTATTGAAATGATCATATATTCTCAATTTAAGTCCAAGGTTTAACAACGGAATTTTCAGAATAATAATCAGAATTAATCGTAAGAACTGAAACTGTTCAGTTTTTATTAAAACAAACACAAAATTCAAAATCTAGAAAAGAATAATCCCAGGTTTACTTCTATTTGATATTAGGAAGTTAACATAAGTTAAATTCGTCCTACCATTCCACCTCACACATAAGAACCGAGATTTCCTCCCACCCAAACTGCTTTTACACGATATTTCATGTAGCTATATGTTCTAAAAGTGAAACGACGCACGATAGTTCATACGTACTCTTAATCGCGACTGAATGAACGCAGAAGCGAATAAAGGGAAGTTTTTATCTGTCATTAGCGATGGTAAAATTAAGGCCAATCAATTGCATCCATGCCAGTCTACTAAACTATACGGAACACATGTCAGTTAAGAGAGGGAAATTTCGGCTTGACTAGAGTATTAGACAAAGAATATTGACAAGCCGCAAAAGCAGTTATGGTTTCTGGTCCTGGTTAAAACAATTACAAACAACTTCACCAGTTCCTCTATACCTTTACCGAAGAATGACTAATAATAAAGAAAGTCCACCTTAATGGGGGCCAGAAATGTAAAAGAGATGCATGGATTCAAAAGCTTTATAAGGAAGTGTTTGTAGAGCTTTAAAGTACTTCAAAGCCCATTAGCCCATAAGAGCCATTTGCAGGAATTAAAGATAGTACTTTAAACACAATGGCACATAAGTGTAAAGAGTGTGACTATATGCATGGGAAAGTGACATTTCAAAATTATTTCCTACACTTCAATTTGCAGCAATACAAATGCATTGGCCACGGGTTTTCTAAGAAAATTTACAAAAAAGATGCATTGGCCACGGGTTTTCGTATATAGATAAGTCGGCCGCCTATCTAGCGAAGAAGCTCCAACACAATTGTACTCGCAACGGGAAATCGAATAAGAGCCTATAAGGAATCTCAAACACAAATAAACTGGCCACGGTTTCTTAATAAACCTAACTAACACTGTTAAAATGGCCAAGGGATGGGATTAAACAGCTGTTCAACAAAATAAACAAACCAAACAGTTGTCAAATATAGTTGCTGTATCCCGTTTTTTATATATTAATTACTAATAAATGTTATTAATTAAAAATTGTTAATTTTATAAAACAGGTTACAATGATAATTAGTGAAAATTTAAAGCCCGAAAGAGTGACTAGTTTGTGAAATGAAACTCGGAAAGCTTAAATTTTATAAACGATAAAAATTTGTGCATTTACCTTACATCTATTATACATGATATTTACACCTTTAATATATATCTAGCGGATAGAGGTAAACCTGTTGGTTGCTTTTAAAATTAAAGAGCAATCTTAGTTTTACTTTTCCTCGCAGATTTGGTCAACATAGGTGCAAGACTTATTTTATAATTTGTTGAATGTGATTGTTTAATTAACAATGGATACTTCTGTAATAAAAAGGTTGCAAGTAATGCAGTAATGAAGTTTAGAGAAAAATAAGTCGGCAAAAGTGATGAAACTTGGAAAGTTTAAATTTTATATGTAGTCATGGAAATATAAATCTATCGATTGAAGGTAATTCTGTTGGTTGCTTATAAAATTAGAAAGCAATCGTAAATTTGCCTTTCTTTACTCGAAGACATTATCATTATATGATTTATTATATGTATGATTTATTGCCTACTTTAGACAATAATTTGAAGAAAATATTATAAATGTTACTTGATGGTTTCATCATATCATATAGGGATATATGTAGGTATGTACTTATGTGATGTCTGCATTCAGCAAATAAATGTCTGCATTTGGCAAATCTTGAGAATTTCCGTTAAGGAAAGAATAAATTTGGCGGCAAATTAATTGTCAAACAACTTTGAAGTAGCAGGTAGTGTAAAATTTTAAGAATTTAAATAACACTAATTAATAATTTTCTTTAAGTGAAGTTTCCAAGTAAACATGAAAATTAAGAAGTGTGCAGTAGGATGTAGCAGCGCGAAACACTTATTTAGTGTACCGGGAGATAATATTTGGTAAGAATACACATACTCCTTATGTATGCTTTTAGTAAAATATGTAAAATGCAATTAAATTTCTTTTTAAAACGCATTATGTTTAAAATTAAGAAATAGATATACCTAATTATAATATCGATGGATGCTTCGAATAAAAATTTTGGTACAGCTTTATGTTTTAAACTCTTTAGATGTCTGTTTTAGCTTAAGGTAAACGTATATGCTGGCGTAATCGTGTGCCGTAGCTATGTGTTTAACCATGCTCTATTAAGTTTATATTCGACTTAATCATCTTCTTTCTAATATTATATTTTAGCTTTATCCACATGTTAATTGTTCTAAACTCTGGAAATTTGTCGACTCATACAGCACATAGGTTGGCTTAATTCTATGTAAATTAAATATGGACTTTTTTGCTTTGTATAATAATCTAGCATGTAGTTCACTAAGCTTTTGCTACATTGTGACCAGTTAATTATATTGCAAATAATTATTGGTAGCATAGATGCATTGCAGATTAAGATTCTCGTCTGGCGATTAAAAAACTCCCTTCGCGTGATTATTTTAAGTGGTGTCACTCTTTTCCTCACATATGTATGTGGGTAGTTGTTTCCAAGTCAGTTTATCACCCATTATCATTCACAGATATGTTATTGAGTCAACCCTTTAATGAATTCTCTTTCCACTTGCAGAACAGTGTCCAACTTTTGCTTGCATCTCTGTTCAAAAATCATGTAGCTTGTTTTCGGTGTATTTTTTTGTAAGTTTATTTCCATATAGCCATCTTTTGTATCGTATTATTACCCTCTGTAAACTATCGCCATCTTTCCACTGTTCAGCACCAGCGTGTCGTCAGCATATATATAATATTCCTCAGCCAACCCAGCTTTCATTAAATTTTGGATGTATGTATAGAGAGCAGAGGAGCGGCCCCAAAATTGCGGGAATCCATTACTCATCACTTCATTATCACTATAACTGTTTTCCACTTTTGTACAACGCTGTCTTCTTTGCAGATAATTTCTTAGAAACTGGTTTGCATTTCCTTTAATTCCCAAATCGCTTAATATTTCCATTAATACATTATGATCTACAGTTTCAAACGCCTTACTCTAATAACATAATTACCAGCTTAGAGTTCTTTATTATAGAACTCCTTTACATCAGCCATAATAGCTGCAGTGTTGCTTTGCTTTTGAAATCCACCATTGCTTTGGATAAATCCAAATTTCCAATCTAAGGTCGTATCTTTCCACATTAAGAGTAGTTATTACGTGATCAATTATTGAGCAGCTTTATTCCAGGAATTCTGGTAACGTACTTCGTGTCAATGGTGCTCAGTACTGTTGTATTATTAGTTGATAGCAATTCGAATTTCCTAGTATCTTCGTTAAGATTAAGCATACAATTTTTATATTTAGATATTGCAGTATAGTCTAGTGCTTCTAGAATGTGTTCTTCATTAACATTAGCATTCCTATCGTAGAAGATTTACGTTTTATAAAATCAGTAGGCTTAGGGCGTACTCTAACCTAAACTAACTACAACAAAATCTTCGTCTTGTTATAACAACTAGTGACATCACAAAATGAGCTAAGCTAACCTGTTCTAATTCGCTTGATTATTATTATTTATAATAGTATGCCTAAGAGAAATATTTGGAGTGCCCTTTATACAGGGTGATTCTGATCAAGATACTTTCCAGTATACTACGCGATTCCTTGAGGTAAGCTGATCAAAAAATTGTTTCCCATACCCCCCCCCCCCCCCCCCCCCCCCGGGCCAAGAACCCTTCCTTTAGGAGTGGTGGCCAGTTGAAGATTTCGCCAAACCCTGATGGGAATATATGAGTATAACTTTTGAACCACACTATAGATATTGGTTATTGTTGGCTTATTAAATAGCTAAGAATAGTAGCTGTCAAAAAGTGTATTACTCTGTATTTTCTAATTAAGCATCTTTAAATTATTCTCAAATATTTCCAAAATTTTGATTTTTTTTACACACAAATTTCATAAATACCGTTATTTATTTCAAAAACTTTAGTGTGTAAAAAAATTAACATTTTGGAAATATTTGAGAATAATTTAAAGATGCTTAATTAAAAAATACAGAGTAATACTCTTTTCGACAGCTACTATTCTGGGCTATGTAATAAGCCAACAATAACCAAAATCTATAGCGTGGTTCAAAAGTTATACTCAGTTATTCTCACGAATATTGGCGAAATCTTCAACTGGCCACAACTCCTAAAGGAAGGTTTCTAGGCGGGGTATGTGGAACAATTTTTTGATCAGCTAACCTCAAGGAATCGCGTGTTATACTGGAAGGTATCTTGATCAGAATCACCCTGTATATATGTTAAGCATATCAATTTCTAGATCTTTCTTGTTTTTCTTGCATTGTGAACATGATCAAGGAGGAACATCCGTAAAGTGCCTAAGTTCAATCGAATTTCCTCTGAGCATTTTAAAGAAAAATGTTTTTTGAAAATAATTTTAGAAAAAACATGAAATGTGCTCACATATTTATAAGTTTATTCCTTTATATGTAAATATAATTAAAAAACGATATTTTAATCCAATTTTCATTATTTTGTAGCCGGCAAGCATGGCGGAATATATTAGGACTGCGCCACCTATCTTACAGGAAAGGAGTGGAAGTATGTGAAAAGCACTTCAGGAAGGAGATGTTAGGACCCAGCGGGGGACGTCTGGTACCATGGGCAATGCCGAATCTGCCCCACGAGGTATAATTTAAAGTATATTTCTTAGATTCCTTTACTTATTTCTTTTACATTTTGTTTTTAATTTTTATTTTATTATTTTTTTCCCAATTTCAATATACCTTCTTTTGTTGTCCATTTTTCACATTTTGTTACATTAGACTTTAGATTTACAGAAAAGACTATCAGACTTGCAGCTTAGTGGAATTGTAGACTTAGATTTAGGTACAGGTATAGGTAAGGAAGAGCTTTTTACTGAGCTGCAAGCTTCTCCTGTCGCTCTTCATAAATGCAGTAATTTTTGTGAAGACAACAGTCAGATAATAGTGAATTTGGCAACTTCATCCACTTCGAAGGATATGCCACAATTCCAGTCAAGTGTACGCTCAGATAGCATAATAGACAGTAGCTATTTATTAGATGAAAGTGTAGTTATGGTTATTCACCCTATTGAGAGTAACCCCCAATTATTTGGAAGAAAACGATTTTCTAAATATAGTAAGTTTGGGATCTTTTCCCACTCCAAGGACAACCCCAAGTCTGCGACTCAGTATAGGCTCAGATTGAGTAATAGATGATGTAGATATCGACGAGCTTGCGACCGAAACTCCGACTTTGAACACAGCTCCTCCGGAAATAAACAATGATTCTGTGGAAGATTCCCGCAATTATTTGCAAGAAAATTCTTGTGCAAAAAAAGTAAGTACGGGAACTCCCTCTACTTCAAGAAAAGCATCCCATCACATGACATTATAAAATTAAATTTTTAAATAGACAGCTAAGAAATCCGGACAAGAGACATAAATTGATTTCGGTTAGAAATTCATAAAATATTAGTTCATATGTATATAAATTATGTATAGGCTTTCACTGAATTCGGTTAGGAATTTATAAAATAGCAGCTCATATTTAAGTTAGGTATATGTAGGCTTTGAATCAATCAATCTGGGACTTCTAGTATATATTCAAATGTATAGGTAATTAGCTGCAAGTCACAAACGTCGAGAAATACTATTATGCATTCATTTTGTGGCATAAATTTTTGGTGGGTTAGTGGTGGTGCGCTGCACTTACTAACCAACCAATTTGTTTTTCTTTATGTGAGACCAGAATTCTGATTATAAGGTGAGGGGATCCAGTGGAAACTGGAAGCATTTCCGATGCATTCCGAAAGCATTCTATGAAAGGTATGGACGTAATACGCTCGCATACCCAGTTCATTTCCTTTAAAGCATTGATATCCCACCACGGGGAGGTATATACTTTTTCAGTATCTAAGATTGATCGTTCGAGGCAGTGTCCAAATGTATAATGAAGAATGAAATTTTTATATGGAAACCCCACAAAGGAGTACCCAGATTTGTCTCAATTTCGAACGTAATTTTACTTCTTTTTTAATAGCATGTGTGCAAAATATAAAAATCAAAATAACTTCTAATATTATGAGTGGGTCTTCAATCAATTTTCCTCTACCATCATTATTTCTAGGTGTTACAAACGGAATGACTAGCTCAGTATACCCTATGTTTTCATCTGGGGTATAAGAACTTTTAAAATCCTACTGTCCTTAAAATTATAATTTTCGATCTCTCTAATTTCTAAACTGAAAAATACGTTTATTTCTTGGTACGATGTCCCTTCGATGTGAGATAAGTTTGCCTTTTAACCGCACTGATATTACTGTGATTACTGATTACTGATATTTTGTGATATTTATTGTTATTTATTTACTTTATTACTTCTACTAGTATTTGACCCCACCCCCGAGGGAACAGTTAAGGCTGACGATATTTTTATATAACATATAAATTATTGGTGACGTGTTTTGCTGTATTTACTAAGTTTAAGAATTTATTAAAAATATTTAACTTAATATTAAAGATGCCCTTGTTAATTTAACTTGTTTTATTGTCTTGTTGTTTTTGAGTTTATATAGAGCATGCAGAAGACCATTAGCACAAAGTTATACACAACGCTCCACTATTTGATCGAAGATGAAAGAATTCTACAGGTTCCTTTTTATCAGAATTTTTTAATTTCTCCTTCCTCTCTCCTGTGTGTATGCCCTGTTTAGCTAAATTCGTAAATTCGTCAATGTCCATGCTTTTCGTTGGACGACAAAATCGTAAAATTCCAGTGGAGATAACCCAGATATCCTATTGGTGTATTCCACTTAAATAGTAAAAAATATGATTAAGTTATATATAAAAGTAAGAGAATTCAATCTGACGCAGTAATTAAGGACGTGTCTTTTCTGGTGTTAAATTCGGGATGTTGTTGAGAACAAAGAAGAGCGCCGTCTCAAACTAAAAAATTATTTCTTGTTGAGTTGCAGGTCATACTTCGGTATAAGATTTTATATGTACTGAATCAATATTATTTACGCAAATACTATCTCTGGAATATGGCAGGCGTAAGCCAAGTAGACCATCCATATATACGTCAAAGATCCGGAACTTCCTGCAATTTATGGTACAACTCGAAGGATTTTTTTGGATCGTTATGAACTAACTCCTAATATTTTTTTCTGTCAAAAACTTTTCCATAATTCCCAAAAAAAATTTGTTTATTAATTTCATCTTGCTTCCTGCATATCAAACCACCCAACCACTTCGAATGTTTCTCTTATAGCAGTTATCCGCAGAGATTTCCCTTCAAATTACAAACAATTTAGACTATTCTTATATACTTAGAGGGAAATGACATAAGTTTTTGCTTTACGAAAATTATTACCTTCATTCAAATGAAATATTGGTGGACGGGAGTGACCTTTGACAGTGTTCAGTCAGCCGAGCTATTTTTGTCACTTACTGCTATATTCTTCAAATATTTAAACCAATCTTTGGACTGGTCTGAGGGATCACAAGCTCCACCTAGGCAGACAGTATGATTGGGTATAATAGATGCTTTCTCGGACGGATTAAATGTTAGCAGCCTGTAATAAAATTTGTTATTTGTGTCATAAGATATATGTATCACTATATTACCCCATACTTGTACTCATTTTTTGTGAGTATACTTTTTCTTGTTAAGAAATCCTGCAGATTATCTCCATATTTTGGACGTCGGAATCATTATTTTACAACAGCGATAAGTTATTTCAATCCGCCAAACTTTCCCTTAAAAGGCTAAAGACTGAAACAGATTACACTTATTACACGACAGTGTAATTGGTATCTTTGGCGACTATGAGACATGTCCCTTTAGCATAATATATCAAAGGTCTTTTTTTTTAGACCGTTACACCATAATTTATATACAAGAGTTATTTTAAATTTTATTGTGAAATACTAGAAAGTTCAATGCGTAATCCAAATCCAGCAAATATTAATAACCATTTCACTTTAATCTTATTTCCGGAAAACTTGCACAATATTAAAGAGATTTAAAAGTCATTGAAACCTATAACAAAAATGAGAAACCACTTCTGGCAGATGACAGAGGATACATGCTGAGGGAGGAAGTATTAAGCAAAACTTTGTCATAAGATTTACATGAAAATCACTCTCCTTACAATCCTTTATAAATTCAACGTGCACATTTTGTCAGTTAAAGCATCAAAACTTTTAAATGGAATAATTGTTTTCGCCTGCAGCGCTTTCATCACTAGGTAATTTAAACGCATCTTTCCACCTTGATATATTTTTCATCGGATTGGGATAACAATATAAAATATCTTCCAATTTATCGTCTTCATTGATAAAACGATAGGATATATTCTTGAAATTCATTCGACACTTCCGATTCAATTAGTTCGGATAACCTTTCTTTAAATATCCGAAATGGAAATATTTTATCCCATAGTTCGTTGAATGTGATCTTTAAGTGTCCACAATCGAGAAAAATTGAAATAGATCTTGAAAACTGCCCCTTCTAGAATAACATTTGCGCCATACATTGCTACACATTGGTTAAGGATAATGGATGATTAACATTGAAAATATTAAGAATATAGAATTTCCCGGAGCATCCTTTGGAGATGTGTCTTCCGTTAGCGGTATTGTGAAATTTCTCCTTTAAGACCCTGATCAAATAAAAACAGAATTAAACAGAATAACATAAAAATAAAATTGACTTACAATATAGTACATGATCGTCAAAGGTTGTCGTAAATTTAGCGCGAAAATCTTTACGTAAAAAGTATGATAAAACTTTCATACGGCAGGGCGGATAATTGAAGGAAAGTTACTAGACACTCTTAGAGCAAATTTTGTTAAATATGTAATACTTATATATCAAAATCGGAGCTCTTTAACAAGATAACAAAACAATCAGCTTAATCTTAAATATTTTTCACAGCTCAGCTGATTTCATTTCCAAGTTCACCACATCCTCTTCTTAAATATGAGTAAAAATCTAACTGTGTAACTAGATTTTCGGAATCCAATAATCGGTTTGTTAATAAATTCGAGTAAAAATGTTTGCCTCGAGCAAAAAGTTCTGAGTTAGACCTAAAATATTAACCGAACTGTCAAAACTTCCGAAAAAAAAAATTGCAAACAAACAATTGATGCTACCACCTTTTAGCGCATGCGGGTAAGGCGGAGAGCTTTTAGGGGTATTATTCATCTTTGTCGCACAAAATATTGTTGGACTCATGCTATTTACAGGCGTCTGGGAATAAAGAAATAACAAACACATGTATAAATCTCCTAAGTTCAAAAATTTCCGCTTACAGAGCTGGAAATACTTTATTATTATCCATACTTCGCCTTTACTACGTAAAAATGGTGGTTGTTGCTTCACTAGATAAAGATAATATTTTGGCTGCCAGATTTGCTTTAAGCTCTAGTCTTCCGCCAACATCGAAGATAACTGTTTTGCAACTCCCGTGTAGATGTGTACACGAACCAATACTTATTCGTACGAGAGAAATGTTTTAAGCCCTTAAGGGGATCAACGTGTCCAAAGCAACAGATCCTGATGGTTTGTCGCCGCTGTTAATTAAAAGGTGTAAATATTTTAACCTTGTCTAAACCGCTGCGTAAACTGTTCTACACTCTAAAAAATATTTACCATCAAAATAGTATGAAATTGAATTCCTGCGATAGTAGTCGTAAAATTACATTGATGTGTAAACACAGTTATTTTAGGCACTTTGTGTATATTTACCTACACCTTTCTTATGTAAATTTGCGCCATTTTCCCGCAACTTTTTAATGTAATTTTACGCCGTTATGTGTATTTCTTTACACCTTTTTTATATAAATTTACGACAAGATGTGTATTTCTCTGCAACTTTTTAATGTAATTTTACGCCCTTATGTGTATTTCTTTACACCTTTTTATGTAAATTTACGCAAAGATGTGTATTTCTCTACAACTTTTAAATGTAATTTTACGCCCTTATGTGTATTTCTTTACACCTTTTTATGTAAATTTACGCCAAGATGTGTATTTATCTACAACTTTTTAATGTAATTTTACGCCCTTATGTGTATTTCTTTAGACCTTTTTATGTAAATTTACGTCAAGATGTGTATTTCCCTACAACTTTTAATGTAATTTTACGCTCTTATGTGTATTTCTTTACACCTATTTATGTAAAATTACGTCCAGAAATGAGTTTTCCTACACATTTTTAAGTAAATTTATGGCTCAGATGTTTATTTCCTTACATCTTATTTATGTAAATTTCCAACTTCTGAGACATTATTACCATCGCAGGGTGGAATTTTACGTAACATTTGATTTCTAGAACGGTTCGTCGGACAGTAAACTGATTATTACCGATTTCACAGGATTTCATATTCTGCAAAACTTTTCAGAACAATAAAAGTCTAGGACTGATGGTTTTTGCAGTATACGTAAAAAACCTGAATTTTTGTATGGTAACACCAAGAAGAGGTTGTCCCATGTAGCCCATTTTGAAAATGTATTTGCTATTTTTATGAGAATGCCGTGCACAAAATTTTAAATCTCCCATAAATTAATAACCGTAAAGATTAAATTGAAATCATATACATACAAAAAAAAAGCATATATTTATAATTTTACAAACATATTTATTACATTATATAACTTCACGAAAGTTGTACACAACGTGACAGGGTATATAAATGTCCAAGTCACTTAACGTAAAAATGTGCTGTAATAATAAAATAAAAATAAATTGTAACTTAGATGCATTAAACGAAAATTAGGCAATTCGTAATGCGTCTGGGCGTCGTATAAAATTCATCGGGACGACATGCAGCTATAATCTGAGATCTAATTGGAAAGGAAAGAGGTGCTATTTCCAAGCAATTAATTTCGCGAAATTACAAAAATATTTTTAAGAAATGACAATTTTTTCCGCTCCAATTGCATGGTGAAAACTACTTGGTAATTCCGAGGAAGGACTAAATAAGCAAGTATGTACTTAGATAGCGTAATATTTCTAAAAGATTATAATTACAACATCTTTTTAAATTTGATACTTAATTAAATTTTTCTGCAATGCAAAGAAAAATAATAATATATATATATATATTCTTAGATATAAATGTAATTAAACATAATAATATTTTGTGATATACATATGAATACCACGTTTCAGATTTAAACGGCAATACTTAAAAAAGAGACAGTAGGGACTCACTCAAACAAACAGACAATTGTATCGAAATGGTCTATCAACACCAGCGATTTCGGAGGTACAGGGTTAAAAACATTTTGTGACCTTTTCTAGAATACGAGTACCTTTCGTTATGCAGGAACCCGCTCGCCCTCTTAAAAACTGAAAAATTCGGAGTTATATTAAGTGCTCTAGATGTTCATTTCTAAAGCAATTATTGCAAAATTTACTTCAAGAAAAGGACTGTGTATGATTTGAATTAAAATTGAATCTTTGCGATTCTTAGTTTCAGTCCAAAACTTGATCAAATGTCTCACAATAAAAATATGTAATTGTCTGGATTGGCGAAGGGCTCTCTATTCAACAACGATATGTATTAAAAATAAAAGAGAAATCTATCTTGGAAGTTACAAGGTATTCAATATAAAATGGTAAAAAATCTTAATCTGTATATCCGAAACCGTTAGAGTTTAGCCCACATTTTATCATAAAATTTGTTTTTTATCTGATTGAGTACCAACACTGTTTCCAGTATTGGCGTTGAAATATGAAATTTCGTATATAAAAACTTAAACCTTATCCATATTTAAAATTCGAATTAAGTTTAACATAAATATATTTTTTGCACTTTATTTTTTAAATAGGTACTTATGCACTTAAGTTATATATCTTTTAATTTAACAATTAAATTTTTAATTTTATTTACATTATTTATGTGTCTTTTTGAACCTCTCACCAAATCATTGTAGCTTTTAAAATAATATTGAAAAGTAAACTCTATAGTTTGAGAAATTTCTTTTGGATACATGATATTAAATACATAATAAAAACATAAGATGTCCGCCAATAATTGAACAAGGTCCACTTCGTGTATTGTAAGGACAAGTGTTTTCTCTAAGAAGATGTAAGCTACCATTGAGCCAGTCAGTGATAGTTCTGCAATAGAAAGTAGAAGTTTCATGATTATTCCAAGTCTAGATGAAAATTACGTTCTGATAGAAAGTACGTATGTTAACATTTATGTTACTTACTTATAAGAATAGGCGTTAAAAATGCTATAAATTAATATTAAAATTGTTGTGTTCTGATAAAAAATACATTCTTTACTATATACATTAAAATGGACTTTTTGTTTTTCCTAAATATCTTAATGAACTTGTTTTTTGTAGGATGCTTGTACATAATATTTACTCACCATATATTGCCAGCCATGGGGAATTAGTAGGTATGCTCGCTATAATTTCATCAAAGGTACTTCCAAACTGTAAAATCAGAAAATTTATAATTTTTTATGGTTTTTAATATCTATACTTTATCAACTTACATTAAAATTTTTGAATACGAAATCAGGATTCTCTTTAAAATAAAGCGCGATAGCTTTAATTACACCTTCTGCGGATTTTTGTACAGATGAGGAGATATCTTTCTTTTTGGATGTTTTAAAAAAATTGAATACTTTGTCTTCTTCATTTTTGAACTCCTTTATGAAATCATTTGGATCCAAGTCCATTAATTGCTCAAAGTGTTCATAAAGAATATCTCGTTGGAAAATAAAAGGCCAAGTGTTTTTTATGTCATTAGCTGTTGGTATCTGTTTTCGGTTGTTGAAGAATAATCGCTGGATACCAAAGCAATCTTTCATATAAGCCTTAACATTCCGTTTCTCCTCGGAGCTGACATTATCGTTGTTGTGAGCATCCAGAATGTACTTTGTTTTATATTCCATACTGGAAGCAGAATCTTCTGGAGGCAAATTCTTAGGTTGCCAGTTATTACAAGTTTGTTTCAAAAGATTTGCAGTTTTTCGTTGCTTAAGTGGAATATTAGGATCCAATTCAGGCTTTTGTCTCTTAGGTTCTCTATTTAGAAAATTATTTCTGTTTTTCATCATACTTATCAAGGCAACCGGGGTTGTCGAAATGATTTTTCCCTCAGCATCCTTTTCAATAAAAGAGTTTGGATATTTTGCGGCTGCCTGTTGAGCGATTGATCGAAATATTCCCATTGGAATATAATAAGAATACCGTCTCATTTCATCGACTAAAATGTTCGCTAAGGCGTTCATTCTTTTCCCCAGTTTTTTATTATTTTTTAACAGTTCATTAATATCCGATGGCATCTTATACCAGGGAATCTTAAAATCGGAAAACATTTTCTTAAATTGAGTGGTTGTGTCCGAAGCTGACGAGAGAGCTGTACTACTCATGGATAATGTCGTTTCCACAGATTGTGTCGGAGATGCTGGAATATTTAAAAATATAATATCAGATTGGTGTTCTAGGCTTCCTTTTCCTGGTGGCAGTCCGATAATATTGTCTTGCTGTTTCTGATATTGTAGATTTGTTTTCAGTTGTGATATATTTTGAATATCTAGCATTTCTTCACAAACATTATTTTCATCAAGTAGAGCCGATAAATTCTGTGGCTCTGCAGGAAACCAAATGTCTTCGTTCTTAAGCAGTTGAAAGATTATCTTGTCTTCAGCATAAAACGCCAAAGTTTCGTCATCACAGATTTCAGTGCCGTCAGCTTCAATAACTATTTTATCCCCTATTATTCCATAACTGAGAGCTGAAAGTAAGAACTAATATAAAATCTCTGATTTTTGGAATAATATTCATACTACCTTTTTCAATTACGTTCCTTAAAGTTGGCACACACAAAAAAGACTTTTTTAGTCGTCTGTCACAGCTCCATATCTTAAATAAATACTTCTCCATTCTGCTAGCCTTATATAATAGAAATGTATAACTGTTTTACTTATCTGTAGCGAACCAATATTTCTATTTAAATTATAAACTTGAAAGTAAAGACACATTACATTTCCTTATATACTATACATATTATATGTAAACATTTTCGGTACAATCAGAATACTTATTGAAACAAAAATTTAAAAATTATTTGTATTATATATTTAGTTTTTTAAAATACTTATATTGGTATGCTTTATGATAATTTTTTTCAACAAGAAGAAGCAAAAGAAGAAAATAAAGAACAATAGGATGTCTTCTTATTTCTATAAACGTATACCGGCTTCTTTAATAAAAGTTTCTCTAATTGTATTAAAGCGTATGATTTATCTACGTTATAGCTTTGATAAAGAATAACATTTGAATTATACCACATCTTTACAATTGATCGAAAAAACATTGCATTTTTATAACTTTTATCAATGAATATGGCTTCGATTCTCAAAATATCTATATTACATAATTCGTCGCAACCAACTAAAATATAGTCCTTTTCTTTGTATACAGTATCAAGATAGCAAATTTTTTTGGAAACAAAAATAAAATCATTTGGTAAGTCTACGTTATACATATCCCTTGTAAAAATATGTGAATCATCACAAAGTAAGTCAAACCTGAAACGATTTTCAAAAAGGATTGCTTGCGAAATTTTATGATTTTCAGAAAGTGTATGAGTGATATTTTTAAAATTTTTTGCTTTTCTTGCAACAGTTTTAAAATATTGATGCTTACGTTCAAAATCCATTGTCCATAGGGACTTCAGAGGACCCATTTCACGAATAAGATCAGAGTAGTGCCA
This sequence comes from Dioctria linearis, assembly GCA_963930735.1. Taxonomy (NCBI): domain Eukaryota; kingdom Metazoa; phylum Arthropoda; class Insecta; order Diptera; family Asilidae; genus Dioctria; species Dioctria linearis. Next base: position 85,694,424 of record OZ005740.1, read on the forward strand.
AATATAATGATGTTTAGGCCTTAGCTTCATATTTGGGAAGCAATCTTGTCTCCTCTCAAAATAAACATCTGTAAAGTGTCTTAGCAACGACAGCTGTTCTAAAGAAATTTCTGAAGCACATATAAGTCGACACATTTCTACAAGAACCGAGAAGAATTTCCAAATGGGATCTTCATAATTTTCCATGCGATCTAGTAATATTAAAGGCAATAAAAACAATATGTGACGGATTTCATCAGCTTTTCGAATTATTTTCTTTGAGGTCAAGTAAATGTTAGCAAAAGATAGGTTTAGTTTAAATAATTTCCTTAAAGATGCTAAAGCCATATTGACATAATCAATTGAAGTAATATTATTAACACAAAAATATTTTAAAATTTCCATTAAATCATAAGAAACTATACCTTCAAACAAATCATGTGATATACAAGGTGGTAGACCCGGATTACAAACATGGTAATATTTTAAGGTATTAAGAATGGAATTTCTTTTTATGCCTTTTTCAAAATTTTGTCCACTAAAAGCTAAATTATTAATATTTTCTGTGTAATTTTTTATATCTCTCCTCTTTGCGGGCTCTAAATCATTATTTCGAAGTGATTCCCTCCTATAGAAACAAAATCGACAGAGATAATCCGAACTACTAAAATTTTCGGTGAAACCACCTATTTGGTGGCTTCCAAGGTTGTCTCCAATCATTGCATACAGGCTTCCATAGTACTTAATAATAGAATCACTGAAAGGATTTACAATTTCTAAGCCCTCTTCTTCTAGTCTTAAAAGGTCGTTTATTAATGGCTGTAAAATAATATCGTACCCAAATTTTTTTACGTGTGTCTCCTTGCATAAAGCAACCAACTGGATATTTTCGGTTTTATATCTGTATTGAACATCTATGTTACCTACCATCATATAAATGCCTATTAATTTATGTTTACTCTTAGCGGATCCCAAAGGGTTACAGTTTTCATATGCGTCTTGAAAAAGCAACAATTCAATGCGCTTGGAATTACTATTGAAGAATTTATTTTTTAAGAAAACCGATCCGTCGCTATAGTCAGACAAAATATCTGGTTTGCGCGCCTTCTGTTTGTGAAAAAGAGTGAAGAAATCTTTGTCGTTCATTAACGACTGTATTGTTTTTAGTATTGGGATATAATGAAAATAGCATTTATTATGATAGTTGTCAACACCCAACGTTATTTGTTCTGGAGCAACATAAATTTTATGATTTTTAATATACTCTACCCGTTTATATTTCGTGCTGAATTTTGAAAGATCAGAAATTTGTTTTGTGGCACTGAGGACATAGCCTTCCTTGAAATTAGCAATTGAATTTGTACCATCAATCAAAATTAGAGAATTAATTAAATTCAAATTTTGTTCTCTCTGGTGATTTAATACGTCTAAGAGTTCGTCGTGTAAAAAACGTGATGCTGTGTCAGAAGCTCCGAATTTAGCCTTCAAAGTTAAGAATAAATTAGCAAAAATATTTTCTTTCTCTAAAGGATTGTTTGTGTCCAAAGAGATTTCATCAGAAAATTTTTCAATAACATTGCAAGTAAACAACTCGGTGTTATTTTCGCGCAGGTTATTATTTTTGTGCTTTCTGTAGCAATGCGTTCTGAACGTAAATTTATTTTTGAATTTTTTCAGGCATTTACTTAAAGGACAAGTAATTTCAGAATAAACATTTAAATGATGTACCAAATGGGAAGAAATTTCTTTGAAATTGATTGACTGAAAGCTGCACTCTTTAACGGAACACTTATAATTTTTTTTATTTTCTACGCATCTATTACTTGCACTAAGGCTGTTCGCATGTTAACGATGCCAGTGTGTTTGGTAACTTCTGTAATTAGAGAATATCTTCTGACATGATTCCCACAAACAATAAAAATTTCCATTTTTATTCATTCTGTGAAGATATAGATGCTTATTATAAGAAATAATTGACTGCTTTCTATCTTTGCACATATTACAAGAATACATTTTAAATTACTTAGCACTATACTTTGATATTTGTTACTAATGAATAACGAATGACAATGACTTTAATTGATTATAAAAAAACACGATAAACTATATCGGACTTCCACTTGTGCTAGAGAAATAGAGAAAGTTTTTGTTGTATATAGTTACTGTGATTGTAAATTTAAATAAACTGAAATATTGTCTTGACTTTTTGTTTATAGAGTTTTGCAATGCAAGCAGAGATAGAAAAAAATCTGTGTATATCTACATACACTACCGGAGCAAAAAAAAATAGTTTGACAATTTAAAATAAATTTTTAGTTTCCTTCAAATTTCTATATCAGGCATCAATGAATATAACGTTTATGATTGTATAATTTTTATCATTCATGAAAAAAATAAAAATTTATCATCATAATTTTTGTTTTTTTCCAAATATTATAAATGTTATTATTATTATGTACATATATGTTCCATATATTATTGTTTTTATTACGATAAGCAAAGAAAAACATTACAAATAGTTACCATTCACGAATATTATTTTATCGATTATGTACCATTCCTGGTAAAAACACAAAAACCACAGTATTTTATGAACTAGTATTATATTTGACTTTAAAATTTCTAGCACCACACTTAGCGAACCAATAGTTTCCTCATAATAGTTTTATCAAAACTAAAATGCTATTATCCAAATGAAAATCACTTAAGAAAGATTAAGTCGTTCCTTTTTTACGAATTATAACCAAGTGAATAATGCTCCAAACCGAAGACACAGCAACACAACTTTACTTTTCCGAGAAATTTACGTCCCCAATTATGTAAATTTCCATTGGTGGCGTAAAATTAAGCATGTATAATTGAATTCTACAAATAATTGTGGAAAATTAAGAAGAATGTGTATATTTACGATTAAAATGAGTAAGATTATGCAAGTAAAAGAAAATTACACCATATATTACAGTAAAAGTAAGATAGCCGTAGTGATAGTAAAATTGTGTAGCATTTCTGGTAAAATTACAAATACAACAGTCTTTTATCAACTAGTATTATATTTCACATTAAAATTGCTGGCACCACACTTAGCGAACCAATAGTTATAACACAACTACTTCCTCTCCTCCTCTTTTACATATCATAACCACAACCAAGTTAATAAAACACAAAGGCTGGGAAAGTAGAACAAAAACCCGTTATGCCTCGATCCTATATAAAATCAACGTTGTCTCGATCGGATGTAAGGAAGACGTAAATTTTTTCTTAGAAATTTAATGGGATTTTTTCCTCAGAATATTATTAGAAGCCACAAATTTACGCTTCCGAGAAATTTACGTCTCCAGTTATGTAAATTTACATTGGTGGCGTAAAATTAAGCATATATAGTTGAATTTTACACATAATTGTGGAAAATTAGGAAAATTGTGCAATTTTACCTATAAAAATATGTTTTACGCATAAAATGTGTAAAATTGCGCAAGGAAAATAAAATTGCAGCCAATAAGTTATAAAAATGAGGCCGTAGTGGTAGTAAAATTCAGTTCATTTTTTAGAGTGTACTTATCTTATGCGACAGGAAAATTTCCAACTGGATGGAAACTAACTCACGTTCGCCTAGAGTAGGTAGCGGTCTCTCAAATTATCGACCAACTGCAATAAATACAATTCTTCCAACGGATTTTAAATCTATTATTAACTCCAAATTAAAGAAGTATCCAGAAACCTATCAACACACCAATGACTGCCAATATTGCTTCCGGACTAGACGCTCATTTGGACACTTACTGACTTTTCTTAAGGATCATTGGTACAGTAAACTTCACAATTTTGGTGAGTCCGAAATCGTTTTCCTAGATATTTTAAATACCTTTGACAGAGTCTGGCATCCTACTCTTTTAGGTAAATTTAAAGCATTTGGTCTCTCGTGCTCTTCTATTAAGAATCGAACATTTTTTATGTGCGGCCTAAAACGGGTTACATTAGATGGCGTTACATCTGCGGTTCACTCTATAAATATCGGTGTGACCCAGAGTTCTATAATCTCTCCACCTTTCTTCCTAATTTTCATTGTGTTCCTTTGGTTCCATACAGTGTATTGCGAGACAGAGGAAATTGCAAATTCAATAGATAAGTAGGGTGCATAGAAGTAGAAAGGGCCTTGAAAGTAAAGCGAAAATAATCAAGGTACCATGACAATAATCCTTATAAAATTGTAAACCTGCCAAACTTTGTTAGCTGTATAAAACACGTCCTTTATGTTATCAAAGAAGCTTCAAAGTGCCTTGGATTTTGGAAAATGTGTGAGAACTTCAGTCCGTAAATTCCAGCGCTCCTCCACAAGTCCTATATCATACCTAGAATAGAATAAATTTCCCACATCTGGGTCGAGGCTAGGTTACAAATAAATAAAAAGAAATTTACTGTCATAAACTGAAATTCATTTATACATAGTTCCGTAAAGGGAGTTTGTATTGGCTTCAGTCCTTATACCCTAGACACACAGCACGAACTAATGAATCATTTGTACTAACTATTCATTAAAATGCCGTGTGTCAAATAGTATATGTCATTATAGCTCGAAAATCAGATGATAATGAAGTACACTAATGAAGTGTTTTCCTCCTTCATTATAGCTATAATGAGGAAAAATGTACTAGATTTGGCATATAATGTAAATCTAGAGCTCCGCTGTGCATCTGTCGATTTGAAAAATAAGAAGAAGAAATGCAAAGAAATGCAAATCACAAATTATATTATTTAATATTTTTTTAAATAAAATGTGTTTCTCATTTGGAAATTGTTAAATTAAAAATAAAATAAATGAAAACAAAGTTTATCGCGTTAATTCGATCCATATTGCTTCTTTAAGGTGATAAGTTCATCAAAACCAGTTTGACAGCACAACTTAATTAAAGTAATGGCTGTGTGTCCGCAGTTTATAATGAATCATTATAGACTAATGAGTCGTTAGTTATTTCTTCATTAAGAGTGCTGTGTGTCTAAGACATTAGACACATGCATTTTTGGACCATGTAAAAGTTAGGAAATGTTAGAGACCTTTTTAGTGTTTCCGTAATAAGTTTTGTGAAGAAATCCTTACACTTAATTAAAAGATTTCTTGAGATAGAATGTTTTCTTTTTTCATAAAAGATATGCTTCTGAGACTAGGAAAAGAGGAATTGGCCAATAAATTTGATCAAAGATATACCTATCATACAAGGCTATGATACGGATTATTTTTCGTACTTTGAACAGCTATAGCTCGTTCAAAGTACATTCGATTGCGTAACGGATTTTTGCGTTCGATTTAGCTAGTTACCCTTTATAATCATTAGAAATTTGTTAGTACTCGTAGGATTCAATGTTTTTTTATGTATCCCTTTTTGGACTTTGCACAATCATAACTCGCATAAAATACATACGTTCGCTGCTTCTCGCCGCTGATTTGAATTAAACTTTGTTTAAAAAATATATTCAAATTATCATAAAGCATTATATAAGACATCTATCATGTCTATTCATGGCTTTTCATGTTAGGTTAGTGCCACACTAGGCCACTGATATGCTGATGTACTGATGTGCTGATTATCAAAAGCACTAATATCTTAATGAGACATGAGACATTGTAAAAAGTAGAGATGTGCTGATGTGATACTGATCTGTTGATTATCATCAAGTGGTTTGCATATTGCTGATTTTTACCTACATCAGTCGGGTTAGTTTAAAATATTAAAAATGAGAGATCGAAATTTTGTTTCTTAATGGAGAGAAATTTCGTCGTAAATTGGAAAAGATGGTATGTTTTTTTTTTGAATTTTTTATTTATTTAATCGCCATATTGCAGAGTATTAGGGTTTCTACCAATACGAAACGCTTTTTCCATCAATTTTTGAGGTTAAAATTTGCAATTTACAATCGGTATTATATTGGCTTCTGGCTTCCATACACGGAAAATAACACATATTCCAGGAGACGTTGGGCTTCCTGGATCGGATCACTTATAATGAATGACAGTTAGATTTTGTCGCTTATCGACTATATTAATAAGTGTATATTAATATATAACGCACCACACACCCAATATTTGCATTTATTTTGCTTTTTTCTTTCATTTTTTAATAATTCCATTTTAAGTACTTGCGATTTTGACACACAAATATTAGATGACTGTAAGTTGATGTAGCATAACCTACTGATGTCCTTGCAATATATCAGTTGCTGATTATTATAAAATATCACCATCACCACATCAGTAGTCTGGCAGTCTCTGCTTTCTTTTGTTGGCTGCTGTCAATAACTGTAGACAAATTTCCACTTTGATCTCCGTGTTTTATATATGGAACGAGAAATTGCATTGCGTCATGTAGATAAAATTGTTTTTTCTTGAACAAAACTCTAGAGCCGCTGGGTGTATACTCTTTTAAGCTTCTCATAAAACCTGTGCGAACATTTTTCCATTTGTCTTTACAAATGTTTACTGAAAAGTAAAAAGTAAATTTTCAAAAACCTATGCAAAACTATTTAATTATAAACAATAATAAAAATTCACCATTTATCTAACTACAGGACGCAGTCATACAACTTTATCGCAGATGTTTATGCGGGGAAGAAGTACTATCGGCCAAATAATTTCAACAACCACGCAAGCTATCTGGAAATCGTTATATGGAAAGTATATGCCACCGCCTACGACAGATCATTGGTTGCGAATTGCTGATAGATATAAGGGCTTGTGGAATTTACCAAACTGTATTGGATCTGTAAACGGAAAGCAAATCAGAATAAAAAAATTTCCTAAGAGTGGCTCCCTTTATCACAACTACAAAGGGTTCTGTTCCGTTGTTCTAATGGCTGCAGCAGACGCGGATGCTTTATTTACCACTATTGCTGTAGGCGAAATAGGACGAAATAGTGATGGTGGTATCTTTCATCATTCAACATTGAATCGGTGCTTCCAAAACAATAGTCTGAATATTCCAAAGCTTGCTCCATTACCAAATGATACTGAAGACTTTCCATATATATTTGTAGGGGATGAGGCGTTCCCTCTAACAGAAAACTTTCTACGCCCATTTCCACAAAGATCGTTAACAAATACAAAAAGAATTTTCAATTATCGACTTTCACGTGCTCGAAAGAGCGTAGAATGTGCTTTCGGTATACTCACATCTAAATTCGGGATTTTTGAGACATCAATCTGCTGTAAAGAAACTACTGTGCACTCTATAATAAAAGCTGCCTGCGTCCTACACAACGTTATTCGATTGCAAGAAAGAAATTTTACATCAGTAGCGGATATAACTCCGCAACCAATTCCTTTAGAACACCAAGGAATAGCTATCCCTTTACCAACAGCAGAAAGGGGGACTAACGAAACCACAAATTAATCGAAACCGAATGGCGCATTATTTTTTAAGAGCAGAAAATGCATTGCCTTGGCAATGGGACTACTGCGTGAAGTCATAAATAAAATGTTGTATGTTAATAAAATAAAATAAAATTCCACAAGGAAACATACCATCTTTTTCAATTTCCGACGAAATTTCTGTCCAGGCTTTTTCCAGTTTATCTCTTTTACAGTAGTCTGCACACGTTGATTCCCACAGGCACCTACGTTTTTCCACACTTTGCACTAATTTTGAAACAAAATCCCGTTCACTTCATTTTTAATATTTTAAACTAACCCGACTTAATTATTTTTAACAGCAGAAAATGCATTGCATTGGCAATGGGACTACTGCGTTAATCCGAAAATAAAATCTTTTATGTTAATATGTACAATGTAACTATAAATCGAATTATAGTAGATAAATAAATCTATGGAAAACCTTATATGGGAGTATAATTTAATAAAATATTACCACCATTTTCAATTTCAAGCTTTTTCCAATTTATCTGTTTTGCAGTAGTTTACACACGTTGATTCCCATAGGTACCTACGATTTTCAACTCTTTGCAATAATTTTAACACAAAATTTCATTCACTAATTTTTAATATTTTAAACTAACCCGACTTAATTAGTTTGCATATTAAATATCGACTAATGTAAGTAAAAATCAGCAACATGCAGGTCACCTGCTGATTATCAGCAGATCAGTATCACATCAGTACATCACTACCTCTTACAATGTAGCATGCCCCATCTAGATATTAGTGTTGCTAATAATCAGTACATCAGCATATCAGTGGTCTTGTGTGGCACTTGCCTTAGGCGCAAAAGGGCATTGTCTTTTTCGAGTAATTTAGAATTCGATGGGAAGAAAGCCTTAATTCTGTGCATAAAGTGAATATAAGAAATCTCAGAACGTGATATGAATTGGTTGCAATGGTAGGGCTTCATTGCTCGTCCAGGGTTAATTCTTAAAGTCTATAGAAGAATTTTATCTGAAAATTGGAAAACAATTAATGAAACAATCAGCCATGGTGCCACTAAAAATTTATTTCCACAACCTCAACTCTATCCCGTTTTAACGCTATACCGCTTCCTCGGTACAAAAAAGCTAAATACATACATACTCTCGTACATCCTAAGTAAGTGCCCCTTTCCTTGGTTATGTGTATAAGGTACTACACAGCTCTCCTGAAGCTGACATATGAAATTTCTATGAAGTTGCATCAGTTGGATAAGCACTCAAATTCTTCTGTAAAGTGCATTACTTTCTCTACCCTTTTTGTGAATAAACAACAATATTCCATTCAGAGATTCAAAACGAGAATTCAATTTAAAAATTTTCAAAGGACGTACAGAGATTTTCTTCTCCACAATCCATTATGTTTCGGTTTTAGAGTTTTCCTTATACATGCTCGTGAATGATTGAACTTTCTTACCTCTACGACAATGTACTAAATACAAATGATTTGCTATACCAACAGCGGTTTATTTCACAAAATTGCAAATAACAACTACAAACTTGAACTTGTAGATCACAATTACAAATTTTTAATACGAATTTCTGGTTCACCAAGTACAAATAACTATTTTACAATTTGTGATAACAAGGAGAAGAATTGTGGATAAACAGCTTTGTTTGCCACAAATTTGTAGAAGTGCGGTCTGACAAGATTTTTAGCAGAGGTGTAAACTACAATTGCTTTTTCACAAATTCGTGAATATCAAAACAAAATGGCAATTGGGAAATAAAACGAACAAACGAAATAAAAAGGGTGTTTGCTTCTCCAATAAGAGATACAAATAAAAGTGAAATAATAATAATATCAATGTACAGCATGCCGCATTCGTTTTCTATGATTTGTATGAATTGTGATTGCTGGATGTAACTGTTTGTATTTGTGGGCATATTGTTTTGCCAGGAGTCCTGTGAGAATGGTATTTCAACAGAGATTAAATACGTCGTAGCTTACGGGCGAACAAATTGGAGCCAACTGTGTGTTACTTGTACTTTGATTTTAAGCACCAGTGAAGTACCAGCACTCGTACTAAAATAATATTTAGTCTAAGGTAATTTTTTCTTTTTTTTACTCGATAATTTACCAGTACCAGAAAAAAAAAACTTTTCCAGTACCTACCATTCAGTACTTCCCAATATATCCCTGTGCTTCCCAGTACTTACCAGTACTTGTTAGTACCCATTTAAAAAAACCAGTAATTACAAGTTAGTTCCAGTAAATTTTCACCCTATAAGTATTTTCTAGTTTACTACAATTATTAAGACGTATATAAATATTATGTTAATGATTCAATTTCACATTATCATATGTAACTGTTATAATAGGATGGCATGCTCCTGAAGGATTGCACTCAACTTTCGAATCTTCATAAAAGAAAAGAAATACGGTTAGGAATTTTATCGGTATTTATTAGTTTTCGTCAAAGTTTCGGTTCGAATTCTATATATTATTCCGAATCTCAATATTCAAACTTTTTATATGCTTATATCGCAGGATCTAATCTAATTTTAGTATTCACAATTTTTGGCATTTCAAGCTTAACTTTCACAAATTTTATACATATATATCGCAGAATATTATTTAGTATAAAAAAAAAGCTGAGTTCTTGTTTTTGACGGGTTGAACACAAACTCTCTTAGCCTAGTGGGGAAGATTTGCAACAAAGCCACTTGCTTTTCTGCAGAAGTATGTTGTTGCATCTGTTTACAATATCATAAGAAAGTTTGAAACTCCAGACTCTACTTTGAGTGCTGTTCTCCAGAGAAAATGGGAGCTACCTGGGCAGTTATCTTTGGGATTTTTGTATTATCTGCAGATTTGAGACGTTTGAGCTTAAACCGAACAGTCTCGCGAAGTTACCCGGGATGACAAGAGACAATACAGCTTGCATGCTAGTCTTCCTTCCAACGCGTTTTTAAATTTGACAGCAGAACGCATTTCGCTTGATGTCTTATCATCTTGCATCCAAGTTCATTCAAAAAATTTCATTGAGACGTAAAGTCTTTTGTATGTACTTAACAATAATGGAGGTAGCAGAATCGGAAAGACAGAAGAAACAAGTGAAAAAGCTAGAATTGGTCTAAGACCAATTCTTATGATACCCTAGATGAATGCCCGTATGAAATTTCGTATGAGTACCCATTTGAGCAATTTTGATTTTTGCAGTGGTTTTTCGCATATGTTTCTAGAACGGTTCGTCGGACAGAAAAAATGATTATAACCAATTTTATAGGATTTCATATTCTGAAGAAGTTTTTAGTAAAATAAAAATGTCTTGGACTGGTCGTTTTCACAGTATACATAAAAAACCTAATTTTTTATATGGCAACACCAAGAATGGGTTGCCCGATTTAGTCCATTTTTGAAATTTTATTTGCTAGTACAATGAAAACACCATGTATCAAATTTCAGCTCTCTACGACTACTCGTTCTCAGGCAGTGTTCAAATATATAACGGAAAACGAAATTTTTGTATGGCAACCCCACGAAGGAGTTGCCCGATTTGTCTCATTTTCGAACTTAATTTTACTTTTTTTTTTTTAAAGTCCGTGTACAAAATTTCACCTCTCTAAGTGTACGCATTCTCGAGTTATCGTGCGCACAGACGGACGGACGGACAGACGGACGGACGGACGGACGGACATGCAAAAATCAAAATAACTTTTAATATTATGCGTGGGTGTCCAATCCATTTTGCTCTACCATCATTATTTCGAGGTGTTACAAACGGAATGACAAACTTAGTATACCCCTTTAGTTTTCATCTAGGGTATAAAAAGGAAGAGGTTGGTAAATGATGTAATGCAAATGATCCCGGAAAATTTAATTTCTCTGGTATAGATTTATTAATTTAAAAAGCTCTGCTCTCTAATAATTTGTTACACCATCTTGAAAATTACATAATGTCAAATTATTATCACCTCAACTGCCATGATTTTTTATAATGAGCTGCCAAGATGGCAGTAGGGATTACACGTGCAAGAAGTATGGCAGCGCAAGTTTCATGCAAGCTGTACTATCTCGTGTAACCCCCGGGTTAGTTTCTTCTATGCTGGTCTGCAGAATTGAGTCGCCCAGCCAATTTAATAAGACTTCGTTCGCAATGTACTCACTGACAATTGCCTCAATGGCACTTTCTCCTAAATTAATTTTCTTTACTCATTGATTCAACTGACCACAAGAGTCTCCAAACTTCTTCAAGTTCTCTTTGAACTTTTCAGCACTTTTCGCTACGTGCTCAAGCCTTTGTTTTCTAATCTTTTCGAGCTTTTTAAGCGATAGAATCGCATTGTACTATAGAAAGTTCGGGGGTGTATCACACTTACTCTTCCATATATTTCAGATAATATAAAAAATTTAAATTATTATGATTTGCTTGGTCGGGTGTTTGTTCGGGTTGTTTGTTTTGTACCCTCTGCTGTGGATGTTGCCGTGACGGAATGGCCTATATGTGGCCCGACAAGGCAGATTGTTGTGGAGTCAATTAATTAATGGTAGCCTTTCAGCGTTCCTTTGTGGGAATTGGCTTCGCTCATTTACCAACGAATGCGGGTCTGCAGCTAATTGAGAAGGAGGCTCTTGCCGTCTTCAAAGTCCATCTTAGTTTTAGATTCGCTGTCGTCTTACTGTTGATAGTTCTTCGATTCTGACGTGGGGATGGGGAGGGTGGAGCTCCGCCTTCTTCAGTTTCCCTGGATAAAGCTGACAATTAGAATTTACAAGTATCAATATATGTAAATAGGTTTGTATAATATGCCTCGAATTTTCTATCCATAAATATAAACATAAGGGTAAATATCTGAAAACGAAAGTAATTAGAGATGCATACAGTAAAAATTGCTTAAACGATTGCGAATACGGGAAAGGGCGCGTCACTACCTGAGGGTTGTGTCGCACCGCGCTACCGGAGAGACGCGTTACGCCGAGCAACCGAAGTGGCACCACGCGACGGCACCCGATCGCGTGAAGCGAAACGTAAAGACATTACAATTAAATTAATTTAAATTTGCAAATTTATTTCCATTTTTAAATTTGCGGTCTTTTTGCATTTCCGCGAAATTAAGAAAAATTCAAAAATTCGGCTTTATTTTCAGTTTTCTTACGGAGTTTTTTCCATTTTAATTATCATGGGCGGGCCTATTTCCACTTTCATTTTTCGGATTTATTTCATTACGATTTAACACCGCAATTTATACGAACTTATTTAATTTGTTAATTGAGTTAATTTGAGTTAATTATATTGAGGGCTTTAATTGCTCTTTTATAATAATACTAACCTCAGTACCAGTGTCCTATACAAGTTTCGTTTGGACACTGGATTTGGGCGCTTGAGGTGACCCTTTTGATTTTGGAAGTTTAATTGTAGTCGAGCCGGGGAGTTTTTGGTCGACTGCATGTCATTTCCCTGGCTCCAAGTTTCCTGTTCCTTTTTTTTGTCTGCAGTTTTCATCTGCGTGTCCTCGGCGACCACAAAATGTGCATTTGAGTCTTACATTGAAGACTCGAGGATTTCTCGTTCATGATCTGCTGGGGAGGCATTAAGGAACAATCTGTTGCGTCTGGGGCAGACGTGGTATGTCTGTCGATTAGTCCTGCAATCACGAATGGCGTGTCCATAATTCTTGCAGTTAGAGCAAAAAGGTGTATTTTTGCGCTTTGGGCTGTCTTAGTATGTGTTACTATTTCGCTGACAGAAACACTACACGTGATGTCAAGGACCAGTGCATCTGTGTCCGATTTTCTTGCATCAGCGTTGGATTTGTGGCTTGAATTGATCCGAACATAGGTGCTGTATCAATTTGATAATAAGGCGATCTATACCATGCTCTCACCCGTAATTCTGGTTTTATTGGAGGCACCGGTGGGGTGTGTCCGAGAGGACTCTGGACGAATGTAGCACTTTGTTGCGACTTGAACCTAAGCAGGATTAACACCGAAATGCATTCTGCGGTTAATGCTAAGGAGGATGCTGAAAGAGAATGGGAAAAGATAGTAGAATACGAAGATTTGGTGATTGGAGTATTAGCACGTATCCGACAACGTCTTAATAAGGTGAAGGAAAAACGAACCAGCCACGCTACGGTTTCTTCTAATGGAAATCAATGATCCAGTCTTCGATCTGAAGGTTACGCAACGAAACCTAACCTAACGGGTGCTGAAAAATTCAATTATCTTCGATCAGTTTTAATCGGCAATGCAGAGAAAACAATAGCGGGTTTCACTTCATCTGTGCTATGCTACGATGGAGCTATCGCACCCTTACAAGAAGAGTATGGTAATACCGAAAAACTAGTGGACGATAATATGCAGCAATTAATGTCGCTTCAACCCATACAACAAAAATCAGATGCAGGCAAACTTCGAAATTTGTATAACATTGTAATGTCGTGTACTCGTTCCCTCACTGCATTAGGTATCCCAACGTCACACTACTACATTATGTTGAAAACGATCCTACTTAGATGTCTTCCTAACGACTTACGCATCGAATATCATCGCACATGCACACATGACGAGAGATCCGCTGATGTTAAAGAGGAGAAAACCAGCAAACGAGAAGTAGATGATGAGGGGATTACCTCGACGGATGGAACATCAGCGTCTACTCATGCATCTGACGGTACGCCAGATCAACATATACTTCGATTTATCAAGAGGGAGGTAGAGTCATTAGAGAAGGCATCTATTGAAAGGGAAAGAAAAGCACCAATACATGCTAAGAGGTATACTAAGCCAGCGGCAATGACCATTACAGCAAACGAGCTGTGTTTGATTACGACAGTATGCACTAGCTGATTCTCAAGTATCAGATTTGAATCTCGAAGATGGTCTTAGCATATTAGTGGGATTCGATTATATTGGACCATAGTTACTGCTAGGCAGGAACGAATTACGTCAAGACTTAGTGCTGTGGAAACAATTTTTGGCTGGACTCTTCATGGACCGATTGTTTTGAATTCAGCTGAGTTAGACGTCAGAGAGAAGTTCTGCTTATCGCTAAGTATTTTTGTTGAGAAAGATATTGCTAAACTTTGGAATCTCGATATTTTAGGAATTTCTAACGAAGAAGATAACTCAAAGGAAGAAGCCTTTAACTCCCCTCAGGAATGTATTAAGAAAACGGGAAATTATTATGAGGCAGTCTTGCCGTGGAAAAATCCTGAAATAATTATGGACAAAAATCGAGAAGGTGCATTAGTACGATTTCGATCGCTGGATAAGAGGTTATCGCGGGATCCAGTGAAGCTCATCGAATACGACCAAGAAATGCGTGAATATATAAATGCTGGATACGCTGAACACGTTGAAAATGAATGCGAAGGTAAGCGAATTATTATATGCCACGTCGTCCGGTTTATCGAATTGATAAACCGACAACGAAAATAAGAATCGTTTTTGATGCTTCGGCTCATGCTCCTAGTGCAACTTCGCTTAACGACAATTTATATACAGGTGAAAATCTATTACCTGATGTTTTAAAAATAATTTTGAATTTTCGATTAGGACATATAGGTTTAGTATCAGATTTAAAAAAGGCATTTCTCCAAATAGTCTTAGGGGAAACCGATAGAGACGCTCACCTTTTTTTTTTGGTATTCTTAGCCGGTCAATGTAAATGACGATCTGCCACCAATGGCGGTTTATAGAATGACCAGGGTTACGTTTGGCGTTACAAGCAGTCCATTTCACCTTACACGATACGGAAGCATCTGGCTGATCAGTCTTCCCGATATCCAGAAATATGTAGTATACTGAAGGACTCTTTCTATATGGACGATTTGATACTAAGCATTGACGATGATAGTCAGGCAGCAAAAGTGTATTATGAAGCGACAAGAGTCATGAACCATGCATCCATGTGTTTATCGAAGTGGAATAGCAACAGCAGAAAAATAAGAGCTCTCTTTGCCCGTAATGGGGAAGAATGCCCCGTAGTACAAAGGGTTCTAAGTATAGTTTGGTATCCCTTGAGCGATTATATAACAGTGAACCTCGAATCAATTACGGAATTTATAAAGACGAATCTTGTGATGACTAAGCGTGGTATTCTTCAAGTAATATCAAGACATTTCGACCCACTTGGTATGTTCGGCCCTATCATGATAAGGATGAAAATTATATTCCAAGAACTTTGGAAGAGAAAAATAGGTTGGGATGAACCACTTGATGAGGATCTTAGTAAGCAACTGACGGTATCTAGCAAAGATTTATTAACTTTTCGGATTTTTTACTGCCTCGTTGTGTTTTAAATATATCTCACTCGCGGACAAGGCAAGTTAATATTTTTTCTGATGCCAGTTTGCAAGCATATGGAGCTGTTGCCTATGTGAGAAGTGTTGATCTTCAAGGGTAGTAACTGCACTCATTTACTTTGTTCGTAGAGTCGAGTTGCACCGATTAAGATGGATGGCACTGGGGAATTAACTTTACCTCGATTAGAGTTAACTGCGGCGTTAATTGCTTCACAACTGTAAGCATACTTAAAGAAATCATTAAAGATAACGTTTCATAATTATTTTTTGTGGTCAGATTCACAAATAACTCTGCATTGGATAAAGGGACAGGCTACTAGATGGAAGCCTTATGTACGGAATAAGGTTGAAGAAATTCAACGTCTCACTTCAGAGGACGGTTGGCGATACTGTCCAAGTAAAGATAATCCAGCTGATTTGCTTACGCGCGGAGTTGATGCGAAGTTTCTGATTAAGTCTGATGTTTGGAAAAATGGACCTTATTGGTTGCAAGGAAGTACGGATGACTTATGGCCCCCGTGGGTAGAATTAGAAACAGAGAGCGTTCCCGTTACCCTGCTTGTAAAATCGTCAAATGTTTCTAGTACATTAAGGATTAATAGATGTCAACCGCTTTTGCCTTTTACCGAATTTAGCAGTCGGAAGCGTTTAGTAAGAGTAACGGCCTGGATATTACGTTTCACGAGAAGAATAAAGGACAAAGTCTTAACTAAATTCTTGACAGCAGAGGAAATTTACAAAGCCCAACTATACTGGATAAAATATATTCAACGAACTCAATACATGGAAGAAATCAATGCTTGGTATAATAAGCAAGAAATTTCTCGTTCGTAAAAATTGCTAACTTTAAATCCAATCCTGGACAGTGAAGGCCTGCTTAGAGTAACAGGAAGGCTTCAAGTATTAGATGATAATCCAGATGTGATACACCCAATTATCTTACCGAAATCCTCACCGATCACAGAGCTGCTTGTAAAATATACCCATGAACTAGCTCTTCACAGTGGCATTAAGTATTGGATACCGAGAGCAAAACCATTAGTGAAATACGTAACGAAGCATTGTATTATCTGTAAAAAGCTTACTGGAAAATCAGTATACCAACCCTTTGCACCATTACCAAAGGAGAGATTAATTGCGTCTAAGCCATTCGAGACTGTTGGTGTAGATTTTGCTGGGCCACTCTTTGTTAAGACTACTACTGACATCAATACCTCGAAGTGTTATATTATGATTTTATCTTGTGCGGTGATCCGCGCAATCCAATTAGAACTAGTTGCAACATTAACTACTGAAAGCTGTCTATCAGCTTTAAGAAGATTTGTTGCACGAAGGGGAACACCTAAAGTAATTTTTTCGGATAATGCTAAAACTTTTCGCAGAGCGGCACTCGAGATGTCAAACGTAGATATTATAAACAACGAAATTTCCAATGGTTTCCTGAGTCAGCACGGTATATCCTGGAGATTTATAGTTGAACGCGCTCCCTGGTGAGGGGGATTTTGGGAACGAATGGTACGAAGTGTTAAGCTAGTATTGCGAGAAGTTAGTGGCAAGAAAACTGTAAATTTCGAGCAAAAGGAGACGCTATTAGCTGAGGCTGAAAGTGTTGTAAACTCTCGGCCGTTAACATACATCAGTGATGATCCGCTGGACTTATCTCCTCTCACTCCAGCTCATTTTTTAACAGTATACGGGGGAAATTCTCAGACATCCAATGAATTTCCTTCGCTAGTGGCAGACGATATTAGAAGGAAATGGAACCTACGCCTTCGATTAATCAGATCCTTATGGAAACGCTAGCGCTATGAATATTTACAGCTACTAAGGTCAGTTCACCATGTAAAACCAATTTCTTCGACTGAAGCCTGGCAAAGTAGTTCTAGTTTTAGATCAAGCTAAGCCAAGGATACTCTGGAAACTTGCGGTGATAGAATCAGCCTCCGAAGGTCGAGATGGAAGGGTGCGAGCTTGTGAGCTGCGTTTTGCTGATGGGACCATATTAAGGCGCCCAGTACAGCTTTTATACCCACTGGAGATTAACTAATTTAATCGCGGGCGGAGGATGTGTAAAATTCCTTTACTTTTGGTATGGCAACGCTATATCTAATTGAGCTTGTATTAATTCATTATGTATTTGTGTAGTTACATATTGTATTAGCTATAAATTCCTATTGTTGTAGTGGATTATAGTTATCAAACTTTTCATTTTTCTCTTTATGAATCAGTCCCGTTTGTACTCTGTAGCAATAAACATCTGAGTTATTGGAATTTTAGCCGGGCCTTTTATTTCAAACCACGTTTCTATTATTTTTGGAAAAATGACAACGGCTTTTTATATGAGAGCTTCTAACTCAGCTTCTTTCTGTGTGAGCAAATACTGTGACAGATATGGGTTAGTTATCACACTTTGTCAAGCATTCTTGATAAAGTATAACAGCTGTATTTTCACAGCAGAGACTGCCTAAGCTCCATGTTTCTGAATCACTCTGTCTTCAGTCTTGTTATGAAGACAGTGAGAAATTCTTAAGGTTTTGCCTTGTTGTAATTAATTTGTTCACTAACTGTTGGTATATCTCAGGGCGTAAATATTATCTGTTCAAACGTTTCGCTACTTCAGTAAATGAAGCAGGGATGTCCGAAACGAATAATTGATATTAATCACCTCGGAGTCTAGTAGGGAGGACCTGAAGGAAAGCGGCTTTTACTTCATCATTTAGGCACTGCGTAGTTTACTTGCAACAGCCGATAAAATCTAGCAACTTTCGTCTGAATTGGGCTTTACTTCCACCTGAAAATATGGGAACGAGTTTAGCTGTATGTTTAACTACTTTGGCGTAATCCACCATTATACGTGGCCTTTTGGCTGAACATTTGAATTTGGGTGGACCTACTGGGCTGTTTTCTGGGCTAGTTTCCTTTAATAATTCCTCCAGCTAGTCAATCAAAAGCTCTTCGGGGGTTGGTGCAGTCACTTCACTGTCACTATCATCGCAGGCGCTTTCACTCTCACTGTTACCTTAGCCCAACACTTATTCTTTTCTAATTCTACCTCGATAGAGCGCTGAGATTCAGAAATTGTTCTAGTTCTTTTCTGAACTGTGCTGTATTTTCCTTTAAGGTTTTTAACTTCTCGTTGTAATATGTGAGCTCATGCGTCTCAACGGGCAACTATCAGTTTATCCGATTCTTGCGCTCGCGTTCAATTTATTTAAAAACTTAGTAAGATTTACTTGATTATTTGGACGTGACAAAACCGTCCCACTTCAAAGTCGAGAGCTTGTTGAAGATAATTCTATAACAGGTGCAATGCCTTCCCTAAGGTGGTCTTTGCCTTCAGTGTCCTTCTGGAGCAATGCCCAGTTGTTGCGTGGCATATGTAGTTGTTTCCAAAAGAGAGGGCTCGTTGCCTCCTTAGGTCAGTTTCCTGTGATTGAGAGGGGGTTTCTTTAACCGCCTTTGGGTTCGCTCTCAATCCTTAGTCGGTTGATTATTGTCGGTTTATGCTGCTGGTGGGGGCTGGGCCATCTTAATTTCGCCTGTATCTAGTTGAAAATGGGGCTTAATGAGCCGTCTTCGATTTCATCTTCACGTCAGGATCGTTTTGCTTCAAATGGTTGATGAACTGGCTGCGGTTACTGCAAGCTGGTCGTCAGGTTGCTTCCAGCTGGCTTCACTGATCGTCCACTTCCTTCTTTGGGCTGTTCAATTGTATCCCTTGGTGATGTCCTTGCATATCTGGGTTGATCGCTTGCCCGCCTGCAACAGAGCTGCCTAGAGATGGTATCCATGTGGAGTGTTGTTTGTGACTTGACCTGATTAGCTTTGCCAATGGGACCCCTTCGGCTTGTATGATAGCGGGTTTTATAAAGCTCTTATGTTTTTCTATTTCAAACTTTAGAGAAATAAGCTTCCCCTATCCTACCGGCTGGGCCAATTTTGTTATGTTCCTCTATACTTTCAATTCTGTTGGGGTAATTCCGCTAAATATCTCTGTACCTTTAATTTTGTTAGGACAAAACGTACCATAATA
The DNA here is from genome assembly GCA_963930735.1 of Dioctria linearis. Classification (NCBI taxonomy): domain Eukaryota; kingdom Metazoa; phylum Arthropoda; class Insecta; order Diptera; family Asilidae; genus Dioctria; species Dioctria linearis. Next base: position 85,714,093 of record OZ005740.1, read on the forward strand.
GCCAACGAGCTTAAAATGGTGATCGTTTCTCTGATGCTACTTCTGTTAGGTGCATTCGAACAATTTGGATTCACCATCAACTCAAATTCCCAAAACTAATATAGCATGCATTTAAATTCCACAACAAATTTTCATTCAAATTCTCAAGTTAACGAGTACAATTCCGATCAGTTATGTATATTTTAGTCGAACTAGTAAATGGTTAAATTCAATTCCCTACTGTTTATTCCAATTGTAAAATTAATAGTACTCTTTATTCGCATTGTCGAACCAATAACACAGTTTCGATCCGCAAGATCTACAATCTTTTAATAAACCTTTCGACCGACCGATGGAATCCTATGACATCCAAAAATCAACTCCGCGAGATTTGATTTCTGCAATTCGAAAGTCTGGCCGTTCACGATAGAAACAACACATTCTATCCTGAGAAAATTATTTTCCTTGCACATGTTTTAGTATGTACAAAATTATCGCGACGTACGATGGCTTGAAGTGGTAATTTAACACCTAGAAAAACATTTAGCCTTCGTCTTGCTTTTCCATCACATTCTGGCCTTAATTTATGTATGCGCAAGTCTTGTTTTCGACTTTTGAATAAATTTATTCGTTCCTGTGTAAAAAGTGCTAATGCAATTTTTGTCGGTGATGTAATGATAAGCTGGTCTTGCTTTTAGCCGGCTTATAGAATTTTTGTTGATTCTGCAACTGTTTCCGGATCATAAGCCTCTTCTCATTGCTTTTGAAATACTTGGAAAGGTTCTGGAATGAATATATCGAGGGAGTAGCCTGAAAAGCCTCACAGCACGCTTACGGAAGAGCCAGATCAACTCAGATGGTTCTACATTCAATGGCTATGGTCAATGAACCGGGACTGGATCCTTGGAAGACTTTTTGGAAATCAAAGGGCTTTTGACAGGGCCATTCTCGATTCGGCAGTTTGTCAGCATGGAGTTGACTGCACTATCGTACGATGCATCGGCCACATGCTCAGACGACAAAATTTAAACCTGAAGTTGGGTGGATGAACCTCTTTTAGTTTACTGGGGTGGAGAGATGCTGCAAGCAGGGTAGCGTTCATATTGAGCAAAAAATTAAAGCAGCTATGGGGTCTCTGTGCAGGAGAATCTTTGGCGCACAGAGCAATCAGATATCACGAAGCTTCAAGACCTTGCGGTCAGCAGAGCTTCACCACTCTTGTTAAATCCAGTATCCAGAAACCGATCCTAACGAAACACAGTATAAGTGTTGTTGAATAACCCATGAGGAATGAATGGACTCGTGAAGCCACGAGAACAAGAGCATCATATTTCCCGATTTCGTGGTCCGGTATTTAATATTCCGAAATTTGGTGGTTCCAAATAACTATTTTTGATTCAGTAAAAAATATCGAAGTATGAAACTGTGTTAATTTAGTTTTTTTAATTCTAATATTTCTGGCATACATATTATTTGCAAATTTAAAAGAATGTATACATATATAAAAGTGAACGAAACAGAATCGAATCATTCTCTAGGTTCTGTTTTACTAGTTATGTATACTGAAGTACTAGTACTATACTATACTTCCTAGAATGTGAAAAACATTGAAACCCAGCTCCGGAGCATTCACTCCGTAAGATTTCATAACGCCTCGTTCCTACGAAAGCATAAATTTTCAAACAATAATTATGCTTTCTTATGTAATTAGACCTGAAATGAAATTTTAATAGCATACCTGATACAGCTCAATCCCATGGGACAAAGGGTTTTCAATTATCCCGCCTCTTCTTGCAGGCAGTACAAAAGTTCAGTTTACTGAAATGGACTAAGCTTATGAACGTGATAATAAGGAAAATGTTAAATATTTTATTTTCCATTAAACTGCTCCACTGATCCTTGTGAAATAATTTTCATTTTCTAAAGCCAGTAAATTCTTAGCAGGGGTGAAAACTTTCCTTGTTTATCTCTCCAAACGCACCCTTAACTCGATTTTCCCATTAATTTGTAATACCCAACGGTATGATCACATTAGCTATGAGCCCGTGGGGCAATGTTTGTAAATATTCCAACGGACCCATCAGGATAAGAAAAAGGAAATCACTTTTCGTAATTTTATACCGGTATAGATCCATTTGTAAATATTTTGAAGACTAGGATAAACTTGAGGAAGAAATGGTACTTTGAAATTGATTTGTTCTACCCTGAGGAGATAGCATTTTTTTTGTTTTTTTTTTTTTAGGATTCATGTTATTCGAATCATTGATGCAACTTTTGTAGAAGTTAAGCTCCTCCCCTGTTCTTCCGCACCTTCTTTAGTTTTCTGAGTGCCGAGGCTGCCATTGCTTTTAAGTGCAGAATAAAAATTTCTTCCAAATAAGTGAAATTGTCTTTCGGAAAGTTTACATAATAAATTCAAAGGAAGAAGTTTTAAGGGAATTCTTTTCCGGTTGTAGGGGGTGATTTATCGTTTACATTTAGGTAAAAGTTTTTATTTCAGGGTTTTATTTTTGAAAACTGTAAGTCAATAAGAAATTTAATTTTCGAAGTTTTTGTGGTTTCCTACAAAAGTGTAATGAAGGATTATTTTTGGACTCTTTAATGCACTTGAATTCTGAGCTAAGCCATATAAGAATATTCCAATAAAATATCCTAGTTATTATTAACAGGATCCCAATAACTAAACACCGCATCAAGAAGAATATGTGATTTACCTAGAATAAAGGATTTGTAGAGAAAACCTTGAACCCTTTTGCTCATTCCTCACTAATGCTAATGGTGCAAATGCAATACAATGGTTAAAATGACGCCATTTAATCTATTTGCTCTAGAGATTCGATTATTAAAGTATGGTCTTAGCGCGAGGCTGAATAAAACTTCTTTAGTATTCAAAGTTCTTGAATGAATTTCTCCGTAGATTAAGATGATGATCAAATTTAAATAAAGTATACGGCATTGTTCGAGCTAATTGTAACCCCAGTCATATTTGTTGCATTATCCGACAAAAAACAGTTGTGACTATTTCTTAAAATTATCTGGAGTTACATATTCGTCATTTTACACTAATGTAAATATTAGATTATTATTTCATTAAAGTATATCAAGTACGAAGGAATGGATTGAAGTTCGATTGGGTCCCCAAGGGCCCAAAGATCATAGGACACTACTAGGCCCATTATTTAACTTCAAAGTTCATGAGGCCCCTCTTCTAAATACCACCCCTATCTTAAAATGACTTACCGCTTTTCTATATCTTCTGCATTCAGTCTCATCCTCTATATAGGTGCCAGTAAGACCGGGCACCAGGGTTTTCAAATACGATGCCTCCCCAACAAATCTTTCGTTGTTCTGACCCCAGAATTATTGATTAAAAGTCGACTAAGCTGGCAGATGAAATCTTTGACTTTGATTACTCTAAGACGAACGGGTCTATCTACCTTTTCATTTTCACTAATATTTCCATGAACCGGCAACCATAGAACAAGTAGTTAATTACTTGCAAGCATTCGCTTGAATTAACCTTGAAAGCATTGAGCTCATAGTTCTTCAGTCAGTTAAGGAACAAGGTTATTATAAGCTCCCATCTCCATTTCAGAGGTATTAAATGTCAATCTGTACACTTTATTCTTTAAGAAAAAGAATAAAAAGAAGTCATTAGTTGCTCGTTGGGATTCTAGGTCGGAGGTATCATCAATTCCACCCTTAAATTGATCAGGATCACGTTAGTTCGATATGCGATGTGGGATGATCTATGGTTCTGGTAGAGAAGAATTCGCGGGGTGGGTCATTTTCAGCAACTTCTTGAAAAGCGTCGCATACAAATGGTTGTGATCAGCATTGATGGTACAACGATCTTTCAGTGGAAATATGATAATATGACCAACCAATACTCCAACTGAGCCCTACTTTGGTTGGGTTTACGTCGGTTTGGAAGAACCGTCTGATACTTGTTTTCTAGCTTTTAGCAGTAAGCAATAAGCATTGATATATAGCGATGACTCTATATCTCCACGCATGTATTGGTTGTTTTCAGGCTACAATTTTCCATATAGTTTCGATAATTTTGTGGACAATGACAGGTGGCAAGATGTCCTTGCGTGGCTCGATCTTGAGCAAATTGTACACATCTATTTTATGATGACCCGCCTGTATTATGTATGATGTATGTATTATGCAAGTAACTCTTTTAAAAGGACTAGAGTGGTATCAGAATTTTCAGAGCCGTGTATTATATTTTAGCGCAATTGCTTGTCAAACAGGATTAAATTCGGTTTCATTCATTATTTCAAAGATCACCTAAGTGGATAATATTAACTGTATTTGATAAATAGTCAATGGCCCCATATTGCCACCATTAGGGAAAATCATCTGTCTCCTTAGCTCAGTGGTAAGAGCAGTCGCCCGGCAAGTGGAAGGTCCCGGTTTCAAACCCTGGACGAGGCGGTTGTTTTTTTCTTCTTGTGTTTGGGATTTAATTTAGAATCATTAAATAAAAGTTTCTTAAGAATTCTTCTATTCTCTATCTTGACCGATTCTAACAAGTGTAGGTTCGATTCCCGTCAGGCAAAAAAAAATTAAAAATTGAATTTACAAAAAATTTATTTGTGCGCTTTGATCGTTACTGGTTAATGCCAGCTGAATGCAAAACGTGGCTTAGTAGGCTAATTATGAAATTGATAGATACAAGAGGGAAAATCATCTGTCTCGTTAGCTCAATGGTAAGAGCAGTCGCCCGACATCCGGAAGGTCCCGGTTTCAAACCCCGTACGAGGCGGTTGTTTTTTCTTCTAGTATATGTGATTTAATTTAGAATCATTAAATAAATGTTCTTGAGAATTCTTCTATTATCTATCTTGACCGATTCTAACAAGTGTAGGTTCGACTCCTGTCAGGGGAAAAAAAATTAAAAACTTTCATTCACGTTAACGAGTGCGAGCAAGACAGAGCAACGAAAATCGTGAAGGGAATTCCGTGGAATGACCCAGAAAATGGCGTGTCGATAAGTTTATTGCAGATTTTGTAAAAATCAATTAAAATCATTAAAATTAATATTAGATCCTTATGAGAAGGATACCAGAAAATGGGGAAATGCATTTTGGCACCAATAATAATCAAAAGTCCCAAATTAGTCATAAAAGGCTGATATTTCAAAAATTTCAGATTATGGATATTGAAGTCGAAACGAAATTGGCTATAAAAGGAGGGTCATTCTTTCATTCGATCTCTTTTTAAATCGAGTTGCCATTTGGTCATCGGGTTTAAATCCAAATTCAAATTTTTATTTACTTGCGATTGTGGGGAAATTTTCGTTTCATACCTTTAATTTTTTTGGATTTCATCGCGATTCTTTGGTGAAATTTTTAATTTAATTTTTAAAGTTCAAATTGATTTTACGAATTACGGCAATTTGAACAGTTGAAATTCATCGATTAAAGAAGAAGTATAATAACATATCAGGGGCGGATCCATCTAGACGGCGCGGTGCGCGAGCCCCCCCCCCCCCCCCCCTGAAGATCACTGACAAAATTTGCAGTAGATCTTCTGAATTTTTTCTAACAAAATGATTTTACATCTATTCTACTGTACCTATTGTAAAAAACGTAACAATTTCCGGGAGCGTTCAATACTTCAACAAAGGCCCTAGCTAGCACCTTGGTCTTCGGTCATGGTTGTTGAAGGTTATCTCAGGGTGTTTGAAGCAAGACAGAGCTTATTCATGTTATTACGATGGAAGGTTTGTTTTAATTGAAAACAGCTGCCAGAGGGTCTTTGATAAGCCTTCTATGTAAAGACGGCTTCTTAGAACATAATCGGCGCGGCGTGGCAAAACAAACATTTAAAGAAATAATTATAACTCGCAATTGGAGAAATTCAGCGAAATTACACAACGGCGAACAAGTCATTGTGCATTGTTTTAGTGGGTGTTATTATATTTAAATAAATTTTTTTTATTATTTCGTAAAATGCAATGGTTTTTGTAGAATACTTAGCCCAAACGTTAAATAAAAACAAAATAAATCTGCAGATTGGGCAAGTCTCAATAAGTATCCGAGAGAATTTGATTGGTCGGTCCGTTTTGCTTCAAGGGATGTTGATGAATGCACAGTTGAATTTAGTACAATTTTAAGTCTTGGCATGAGTGAATACATTCGGTAGTTACACAGCAGATCTTAGCAATAGCAAAAACGATTTTGGTTTAACGATAAGTACAACCAAGCAATAAGAGCGAAATAGTCTGCTTGTTGCAACTATCAATTGCATCCATGTCCAGAACTAAAAGACTATCCAAAGAGAAAAATTAGTTTTTTGACGAGAACGTTAGAATATTGGCAAGACGCAAAGGTAGCAAAGGTTTCTCGTCCCAGGTCAAAACTATCAGGAGCAACTTCAGCAGTTCTTCTATTCCTTTACTACTTTATAATGAAGTGATTGTTGTCTCCCTGAATAAAACTTATATTTAGCCTGTTAGATTTACATCACATTCTTCTTTTCCACCCATTTTACATCTATCTTGTAGATGTGTACAGGAGCCAATACACATCCATACGAGAGATGTGTTCAAGGTCCTTAAGGAGATCAAGGTCTCAATAGCTGCAGGTCCTGATATTTTCAAGCCCCCGTTAAATAAAACCTCTGCCTCATTCTTGGTTAAAGCTCTACGAAAACTATTCTACTTGTCTTATTCAACAGGAAAATTTACAATTGCTTGAAAACTAGCTCACGTTAAACCTATTCTCAAGGAAGGAAAGGGTAGCGATCCCTCAAATTATCGACCAATTGCAATCACTTCGATTCTTTCAAAGGTTTGTAAATCAATTACTAACTCCAACGTAATGAAGTATCAAGAAACTAATCAAACCCTCAACGATCGCCAATGTTTCTTTTCTTTTTCTGACTGTTCATAGGGAACGTTGAAGCTTTAGTCTTCTCAATTTTGGTGAGTCCAAAAAAGTTTCCCTAGATATTTCAAAGGCCTATCTAGTGTCTGGAGTTCAGCCCTTTTAGCCAAACTTAAAGCACTGGGCCTCTCTCGTCCTCTTCTATTATGAATGTAAAGTGTTTTATCTGGTCGGTTAATACGGATTATATTAGACGGCTTTACATCTCAATCTCAGCCAATAAATACGGGGGTGCCTCAGAGCTCTGCTATCTTTCCATCTCTCTTCTCAATTTTCATTAATGACATGATTTCCCTTACTTTCAATCCGATCAATTGTTTTGCCGATGACAGTACCCTTGGTTTCGCTTACTCCCTTGACATCCTTGGGGACTACAGAGGAAACGTCACATCTGTCAAACTCGGTTGCATGACTAGATCCTTAAATAACCACCATGATAGTATCCTCGCTTAGAGCAAACCGAATCCCATCGAATTCAATACATCTAAGTTCCAAAACTGTCCCATCTTTTTAACACAAGATCATAATTTTTCCATTCCCGTTTCTTTTGGTGGAGCACTGCTTGTCGATACACCGTCTTTATGCATTCTTGACATTAATATTTGCAGTATTTTAAGCTTCTTCTCTGTTGCCAAATAAGCAACGAGGTATCTTGGATTTCTGAAAAGGTGTAAGAAATATTTCAGCCCATCGATTCTAGCGCTCCTCTACAAGTCCTACATCAGACCTAAAATGGAATACAATTTCCATATGTAGGCAGAGGTTGGTCAGAGAGCCCTAGCTTCGTTGGATATTGTCAAACAGAGAGCTTTCAGCTCATTGGCGATGTGGCAAGAACTTGTCATATGGACTTATACGAGCACCGCCGCAATGTTGGTTGCCTTTCGCTCCTATATGGCTACATGTATGATCAATGCTCTCATGAAATACTTGCATTGCAAGTCGCGCACATTCCTTTATCCTTCAAAATAATTTCGGTCGTGTGCGAAAGTGGAACAGTCTCCAATCTTTTGTCTTTTCTCCGGCATGCAATCTGAGAAAGCTTAAGGTTGACATATATCAGGACATTCGCCACCCTTCGCACGTTACCTAATTCCTTTTTTTATCACGTTCTGGCCATGCTGTGCTTTACGTCATAGTTCATGGAATATCTCCTGAGCTTGGCGTAATAATATAAAAAAACAACAGAAATAACACTTTCTTAACTTGCCGACGAAGTTATATACGTGCAAGGTATGTATTTCATCTATTCTGTGACTGCTATTTTAAATAAATGTAAACTTTTAATTCCTGTATTTTACAAAGATACAATTTATGATGATTCGTGAATTCGAATAAAGCACGTTTCCCAAGTTTTATTAACTAAAATGCATGTTTGAGAAGTTTTACACTTTCACCCAAACCAAAAATGAATAATCTAACATCCCCTTTGACTTTTCGGAGTGACCTTGTGCAACTTTATTCGTTGCGAGTGGTAGTCACTTGCTAATCTGTTAAACTCGTATCTCTTAAATGATAAATTTTGTGCTTTTGACAGTTGCGAGTGGTGGCGAGTGTCTTCAAACATGTGTTCAGTTTTCAGCATATATCATTTTTAAACCGTAGTTGCGCCCCTCCTTTCCCCGGAATCCTGGATCCCTAACTGTAACATATCATGTAAATAACCTAACCAAATTGAGGACTCTCATAAAATTTATTAATAAAACTTAATTTTCAGTTGCCTTTATTAAATTTCGAAAGTTTTATTGTTTTTACATAATATGAAATTCATGCCTATATGGTTATGTGCTACATTTCATGCTCAAACAATGCAATTTGAAATAAAATCATTCAAGTAGAATAATTAATTTTTTGATAGTTAATTGGGAAATAATGTTGAATTAAAAAAAAAAAATTATTTAAATCATTTAATTAAGGATAATTAAGTGTTTCCATAATTAATCAATTCGTGAATTCAGCAGTTTTTAGGAAAACCGAATGAATTGAAAAACGTGAAATTAGGTCTAGAATAAATTAAAAAACGCAAGTAATCTTGTTAAGTAAGTTAAAGTTATGAACGAGATATATTGAGTAAGATACTACAGTTTTCTTTTAATTTCATAAAAAGATTAAATTGTGTTAAATTTTTTATGTTAACCAAACGATAGCTTTTAGTCGCTACAATACCTACCACTAATTTGATTTCAAGCAACAAATTGTGCATTGTAAATGCAAATGGCATAAGCCATCAGTCATTTGCACTTATGTACGCAGTTCATCATATGTCATTGACATATGGTGTCTTTTAAGTTGAGTTTTTCTTCCTATGGTGAATAGATGATATTGTTAAGAGCGTGGTCTTAGTTCGTTATTTAAAACACAATATTTAAATATAATTAACAAGTTCTTTCTTTATTTAACTTTACTGTTTACTTTCATAAATTCACAAACAATCAAATCAACTTTTTATTTATCGCTAGTACTGTATTTCTAATTATCACTATCCGTTCACTTCACTGTCTGAAATTAGACTCGCCTCCTGGATGTGAGTAGCGCCGTCTTTATACTCTACGAATTACCCTAGAACCTTCCTGAATATTCCATTGTCAAAACCTAGTTTACTAGGATTTCACTAACCTTAAGTTCTTTCCATTTCCAATATATGTCGCTTGTATCACTTTATGGCGCGTAACACTGCCACCTTCTTAAAATTGTTCGTCCCGAACAACAGGTGATCCACGGTCTTGATGCTCGCAGTATTGACATAAACGATCTAGATGAACGATTTTCCGTTTGCCTCTTGTACCCCGCTGAATCCTATATACTACGTCATTAATTCTAGTCACTACTGAATGCGGTCCTTCCCAGTGTTGTTGTAATTTGGGAGAACGTCCCTTACGTCGTTTCGGGTTGTACAGCCAAACAAGGTGACCTTCATTAAATCCTGCTGAGTTAGCACGTAAGTCATTTCGGGTCTTCATCCGATTGCTATTTATTGCTAACTTTGCTCTCGTGACGTCGTGTACATCAGCTAATCGTTGTTTAAGTTCCGATACATAATCGTCTGGTAACCTTTGCTCACCTCGGGGTGTACCAAACTTGAGGTCGCTAGGTAAACGCATTTCCTTTCATATATCACTTTTGCTGGAGTTTGTCCCGTCGTGTTGTAAACAGCTGATCGACAGGTCATTAAGAACATCGGAATATATCGATCCCAATAGCATTGGTGATAGTCGACTACTTTCTTTAGATGCTCGACCAATGTTCTGTTGAAGCGCTCTACCATGCCATCAGATTGTGGATGCAGAGGAGTTGTTCTGGTTTTTCTTATTCCCAGAATTTTACACATCTCTTGGAAAGTCCGTGATTCGAAGTTCCGTCCTTCGTCCGAATGAAGTTTATGAGGAACACCAAATCTACTGACCCAATTCATTATTACTTGATCCGCTACTGTGGTAGATTAGGTAGATTAGGGATTGCATAAGCTTCAGGCCATTTACTGAAATAGTCAATAGCAATTAATATATAACGGTTACCGTTATCTGTTTCTGGAAAAGGTCCAGCGATGTCTACGGCTATCCTTTCAAATGGGGCTCCTACATTATACTTATGCATTTCTCCTCTACTTCTGTGTGGTGGTCCTTTGCAAGAAGCACAGATAGTCCATCTGCGGCACCATTCCTCAACATCCTCTCGCATATGTAACCAATAAAACCTTTCACGTATTTTGGAAATTATTTTATTCACCCCCAAATGTAATCCAGATGATCCACTGTGCATTCCTTCTAGAACATCTTTGACCTGGGATGCTGGCACGACCATCTGCATTCGGAATGACTCGCCGTTAGTTGATTCCCACTTGCGCTTTAATATACCACATTCAACGTGAAGAGAATTCCTTTGGGCCCAGTAGCTCTTCAGTTTATCACTCCTCCCCGAGATATCTTTCCATTGTGGTCTTTCCATGTCTTCTTTCCAAGCAAGAATTGGTGATATGCCTGGGTCTTTCCGTTGTGCTGTTCGCAAGCTCTCGTTGTCCCAACCCGTCGATAGTTCCATCGTTATCAGCTCTATAGTTGCCTTTGCTTCTTTTTCTTCCACCCGAACGCAATGCCTGCATTCAAGTTTGCATGGACGTCGTGAAAGGACGTCTTCATTTCCAAGGATACGTCCTCTTCGGTGTTGGATTTCAAAGTCATAAGCTTGGAGTCGCTCTATCCATCTCGCCACTTGCCCCTCAGGGTTCTTAAACTGCAAAAGCCATTTAAGCGCTGCAAGGTCAGTGCGGAGGATAAATTTCTGCCGTAGAGATATTTATGGGAATTCTTGGTTGAGTTTACAATGGCAAGTAGCTCTTTCCTTGTAGCACAATAATTTCTTTCTGGTTTTGAAAGTGCTTTGCTAAAATAAGCTACTGGCACTTCTTGACCATACTCCTCCTGTGAAACCACTGCACCAATACCTACATTGCTGGCATCAGTGTCCAATATAAAAGTTTTTCCCAGCTTTGGATAGTGAAGCACTGGAGTTTCACAGAGGTGTTGCTTCAAAATTGCAAAACTCTCGTTACATTTATCTGACCTTTTTTTTCCTGTAAGTTGATGTAGGCTCCTTGCTATATCTGCAAAACCTTTTACGAATCGCCTGTAGTAGGTAGCCAATCAAAGAAAACTCCTTAATTGATATTTGTCCTTTGGAACAGGCCAATTTTTGACAGTTTTTATCTTCTCTGGATCAGTTCTTACTCCTTGTGTTGAAACTATATGCCCCAAATATTTTACTTCATTCTTGAATAGAGCGCATTTATTCGTACTGAGCTTCAGTTTCGCTTCTCTTAGTCTTTGAAGTACGTCCCGTAAGTTGTTTTTATGTTCCTCGAATGTTCTTCCGATCAAAACTATGTCATATAAGTAGACAAGACATATTTTCCAGGTTAATCCTCGTAAAACACATTCCATGAGTCGTTCGAATGTGGCTGGAGCATTACATAATCCAAATGGCATAACTTTGAATTGCCATAAGTCACTTTCAACTGAGAAAGCAGTTTTGTCTCGGTCCTCGGGATGTATTTCCACTTGCCAGTAACCGCTCTTCAAATCCAATGTGGAAAACCATTGCGCTCCGGAAAGTGTGTCCAATGTGTCATCAATCCTTGGTAACGGATAGCTATCCTTTCTTGTTAAATTATTTAGTTGGCGGTAGTCCACACAGAATCGGGTGCTGCCATCCTTTTTCCTGACCAAAACAACTGGCGATATCCAAGGGCTGTTAGATTCCTCAATTATGCCTTGTTCCTTCATGGATTTTATCATATCTGCAACTGCTGGTTGTTTGGCTAATGGTAGTCTTTGTGGTGGTTGCCGAATGGGCCTAGAATCTCCTGTATTGATCCGATGCTGGACAAGATTTGTTTTGCCGAAATCATCATCATTCATTGCAAATAATTGCGAAAATTCATCGATCATCTCTTTGGCATCGTTGTATTGCTGTTCACTTAAGGTACTAGATGAAAGAAGTTTCTGAACCTGTTAAGTAGTAGCTGGTATACGTATTGGCTCCTTGATATTACTACTATTTTCCAAATTAACAATCTTATAAACGGGTTCACAGTTTCCAATTATAGCACCATCTTTTAGTTGTACCTCATTTTCGGATGTGTTGAGCACTCTGACTGGAATTAATGTTGCGCCTTCTGTCTTCACTAAAGTCTTACCAATGATGATGTTCGATGTTACTTTTGTAGGGTTAGGCTCCACCAGATAGAATCGGCAGGTCCCGATATCATCAGTAAGCTTTGTCCTTACTAGCGTCTCCGAGAATGCAGAGATAGTAATATTCTCACAGACCATCGTCCTTATTTTTGCAGGATAATCTATTCCTCCTCCTAGTCTCATAGGAATTTCTATGTTGCCATATTTGAGTATTCGTTCTCCGACATCTAAATTTATTTTATATGTGGTCATAAAGTCTACTCCACGAATGCATTCATCCATTATGTCTGAAACTAGGAAAGTGTGAGGAAATATTACTTCGCCTAGTTGAATATCCAAAGATATTTCTCCAAAAACTTGTGCTGCTGCTCCACTTGCTGTTCTTAGTAAATATTTGGTGGTATTGTGAAGCCATTTGTTCTTGACAAGATCCGCCCTAATAATTGATCTCGAAGCTCCAGTGTCGATAGTGACAGCGCAGTCATTTTTTCCTACACTTCCATATATAACAAGACTGCTATTATATCTCTGCAACTGGGCTATCTGAATGATGACTTCGGGGCTGTCGATTCTACCAACCAACTTCTGCCCCCCGAAGTTGGTTTTTACATGTTTTCCGACTGCTGAACAGGGGAGCTAATACGACTAATCGCGGTTTGATTTCTAGTCTCTCCCCGAATAGCTTTCTCCCTGGCTCGACATCTTTGGCATTCCGTTCAGTCCTCTTCTTCTGGTGATTCCGTTCGACGGCGTTTTCTGCAGTCCCTTTGGAGGTGTCCTGGTCTATTACAATTCCAGTATCGCAGAATACCACGAGAAGAATTGCTCTGTGATGGCTGCATTCTATTACAAGTACATTCCTCCACCGAAATTTCTCTCACTCGTACTGCACTTCGAGAAGCTTGCCTGGCAGATTCATACGCTAGTGCATAGGCTAGTGCTTCTGCTGTTGATGTCTTTCCTGCTAGCCTTTATGCTTGTTGTAAATTTTGATCTGCAAAAGCGTTCACAAATGCTTCTGTTGCCACTTCATTAAGGAAATCCGCATTTACGCTAGAGTATGAGAGATAAGCTAATCTTTCTACATCAGCCTGCAGTTGTTGTAGTGATTCGCCATGCTTTTGAATCCTGTTGCGTAGCTGTAGGCGATATACTTGCTGCATGTGTTCATCTCCATGACGTAACTCTATCGCCTGTACTAATGAAGTATAATCACGTTGCCTTTCTATCGGAATAGTTTGTAAAAGCTCTGATGCAGAACCTCGAAGTGCTAATACCAGAGCTGTAGTTTTGTCTGCATCATTCCATCCGTTTACTTCAGAAGCAGCCTCGAATTGTCTCTTGAAAGTATGCCACGAATTTTCTCCATCAAATATTGGAGGCTACATTCTGCCTGCATTGAATATTTCAATTCCTTCGTGCCGTGGTTGTCGATGCTTCATCTTCTCCAAATCTGCTTTGAAGTTGTCAAGCTGCTCGGTGACTTTTTGTTGAACTTCCGCCATATTATTCCATTCTCCAAACCCAGTTTACTTGGATGTCACTAACCTTAAGTTGTTTCCATTTTCAATAGATGTCGCTTGTATCACTTTATGGCGCGTAACAATATTTTTATATCCGAGGTGTTTTCTATAATATGTAATTTTAATTTTAATTTTTTTTTACATTTCAAATCCACTGCATATTTTTTGTAGATTAAAATAGTGAATTCTCAATCAAATTTTTTAACCTTTAAATATGTATATCATAAATATATGTACCTAAATATAAAGCACTTGATTTTTTCCTAATTTTGTTTCTTAAATTAAAGCTATGTTTAATTTTGAGACTTTGAAGCTCAAAGACCAGAATACGTTTTCTATTCCACATTAAACATTTTCCATGAAGTATATTTATTAAAAGGGAGCTCTAGAATCATTATAAACAAATGAAATGATAATGTAAACATGATGTAATAAATACTTTTCTTTAGCATACAATTTTCGTAGTATTTACTGCCTTAGATAAATATTTACTTATTGAAAACAATACTAAATATTATGTTTTTAAGTGCAACAAATATTATTATAATGAGATCCACTTCGGCAGATTTGTAATAGATACTTTTTTCTGCACCTATCTAACTATGCCACAGATCTGGGAGAGATATGTACATGGCTTATTACTCACAATAGAAAAAGATTATAGCTGCTATATTAGAAAAATTCTAGTATCGATGGAACATGCGATTATTGCTGTGCAGCTTTGTTCGTTATTTATTTTATTCGCTGTGTGCTCTGCATACGTACAAATGCAAGCTGACTTAAAAACTAACATTATTTAGAATTCCTTTATTTTTTGCCTAGGTACTGATTAACACTAAACAAGACTGTGTTCATGCCGTACAAAGTAGAAATTTGGGAACTACACAAATTTGGAAGCTTCCTTATTACTTAGCCCAATACAGTGGCCAAAATAGGTAAGATAGGGGTTTATTCAAAACATCTTTAATGTCGTCACAAATTTACTAGATTAAACGCGTTTCACAATATTTGTCCAATACTACACACACGAAAAGCTTTTCGCAAAGCAGTGATGGGCAGATATACTGGTTCTTAAATTATTTTGCAGATTATTATTATGTATGTAAGTACTTGGAGGCTTTATAGGTATGGCCTATACATACGACATCCCTTACTTACTTGAAAACATTCTAAGAGATATATTTTTTGTAAGTCTCACTAGCTGTCTGCTCTCTCGCTCTATATAGTTCCATAAAATTGGAAAGAACCCGATACTAATTATTGCAACTTGAGACCGGCTTAAGTTGGTTTATATGCTTGGATCCTACCACAGTTTCCTTTCGAAGTGTAATAATTCGCAATAATTCAAACATAGTGCGCTTCTTCAAGGCTCTTATTCCTGAAGAGTTATTACAGACAGAGGTATATCCTGGTAAATGTGGACCAATAGATTTATTTTCTGTGAATTTATTTCAAATGCTTATATTAGGTATGCTACTATAAAAAGAAGAAAAAATTGTGTTTTCGACAAAGTTCACCGTGACACAATGGTTTGTTGTAGTAATAGTCTAAAGAAAGCTTCAGTCAATTTTTGGTTTTTGATATAACCAAAAAATATATGCGCAAAAGTATTAAGGTGAACAAAATTCAATGCCAGAAGCATTTTTCTGGCAGAAATTCTTCTTAGCTTAAGTATAAGTAAGTAATAGCGTGTTGAAATTGATTTTTTTTTAAACCGCGAAGAAGTCCAAGTATCCTATCGAAATTTCAAAACAAGCCATCTTGCTTGATATTTTCGGAACCCAGAGCCTTCTATTTTCCGCTTTCTGGTACTAAACTGTAGTTTTATCTCAGTTAGTTTTTGTCTACAGAAAAAATACATGAGAAGCATATACATGTCATACTAAATAAATTAACTCAACATATATAGTTAATTGCATTTTGAAAATGGTGTAGAGGGGGACTATACGCAAAGAATTCGCAGAAATAGTTTCGATATTCTTTAAGTCCTGTAATTATATTATAACTATTCTTAAAATAACTTCCTTAAATACCATTTAGAACATTAGGAGTGAAAGAGTATATAATTGCACCTACAATATTGGGTGGACACGAAACTACTAGGTGAATATTACTCGCGTATTAAATTATTTCAATGGAGTATCACAGTGTGTATTTTTTTTTACTTTCATAACCTCTGTCTGTCTGCAATTTATACTTATTATTCATGTAAATTGCAATGTAAAATTTAAAGGTATTTTCCGTTAAAACTTATACATTGCCTTTACAAGTGAACGAGCTCTGAATTTTAATTGGAATCCTAAGGTACGAGAAAGTTGCTGCTTTTGTGGAGTTTATTTCACGCGTATTTTACGCTTGAATAGCTTTTATTATAATCATCGAGAAACATCTGCTCTTAAGATGAATGAACTCTACGGTAATTTATATTTCGTTCTATTTAACTATAATTGAATTTTAGTAAAATTTGTTGGTTGATTTAATGGATGGAAACATACGCCATTAAGAATTGAATTTGTTTGTTAAACTAAGAATTTTGGGGCGGTATCAACGTGCGGAGCTGCACGTCGGCCTTCCAAAGGGTAATTTCAAATTAGAATCAGGAGGTTGTTTTGGCAATTCGTCATTGAGATATCTACTCAAGTATCAGTGAGATATTAATTTTATTATGGATGTCTTTAATAAAAATATTACTAAAGTTGGCTTTAATCTTTCCGTTTCCGAGTTAACTGTTGGAAGTTACGTGGGCATATGCTGAATCGATATTTTCAGTTGAGGTTGTTGAGGTATTATTAGTTTGAAATTTTAACAGTTGAGTACCTGCAGTTAATTCTTACAACTCGTGTTTAGTCCTTTAGGTCCTTTGAATTGTATTTTTATGTGTTTTTACTACGGTTCATGTTTATATAACTATGTCATCACCCACTTATTTGCAATTTTTTTTTTTTTTAAGAATTAACTAAATGATGCAATGATCAAATAATTATTGTGAAAACCAAACTGGAAGTTGCAAATACCCCAATTCAATGTTTTGCTTATTATAAAAAATAAGGAAGAATACAAAACGAGTTCATGCTTTTACAAATATATCACCTGGTAAGAAGGGTATTCTATAGGCACTGTGGTCACATTTTAATGAAACATTTTTACAACTCTAGTATAATATTGGCAGTTGTTATACTTTTCGAAAATGCCACGTGGAAAGTATTTAGTGGAGGAAATGGTAAAGTCAAGTCTTGTCTTTTTACAAAGGAATTTATTTTCGTGAATTCGGAAAAAAACAGGCGCCATCACCTTTTTTACAAAAGAACGAACTACACTACGATTAGCACGATGCCATAAAGTCTCCATGACTGGGCGAACATAATCCAAAAATTATTGTTATATTTTCTTTTGTTCTTATTTCTATTTTATCCTGTACGATATTTTTCTGACCAGCAAAAGTTTATTCTTAATGGCTCAGACGGTTTTCAGGACTATTGGAGGAATTTGTGGAAGTAGCCACTATATTTTTCAAAGCGATATTTTGTTGAAGGAAGTTTAATGTTTGGGGACACTTTAGTGCGGAAAGCTTATGGAAATTATAAGCAGTACAACACCGTAAATGCACTTCGAATAGCACCCACAAGGGTTTAATCCAAACTTTCAATAACAAATAGAATAGTGCCAATAGCTTTTTGAAATAAAAAAATTACAAACCAGCCGGAAAATTTAGTGAAGGTTATAATTAAGAGTAAAAACAATTTTTGAACACGATATAAAGTGAAAATTAGAAAAACCAAAAAAATTACTTTTCGAATAACAAATTAGTCAATATTTTGTATTATTTCTGCTAATAATGGATTAAATTGCAATGAAAGAATTTTCTTTAATGTAATAATACTTAAGTTGTATGAATTTAATCAAAGAAAAAGTGGCGGAAACCATTTTGAACTTCAAGTTTTTTATAGCAATACATAGCAAAGAAGGAAGAACAACGGATAAGAGACAGTGTGGAAATGATAATTGTTTGCGATTTTTGATTGATGAAAACCAACAGATTATAGATAAATCGGCGTGGAAGATAGGGTCTTAAATGTTGCGACAGACGACCGATAGATGGGGTTTTGGTATACTGTAATATCTGAAAAGTAGGATGTTACGGAAATCAGAACAGTTTCGGTAATAGAAATGGAATCGAAATTTTCAGAAGCTATATTTTTTAAATCAATAGAAGTTGTAATTAAGCCTACTAAGTTTGCCATCGTTAGTAATAACTTTTCTCACAAGATTAATTTGCATATGAATTATTGGGAAAAAAAACAAAAAAACACAAAGTAGACATTTTATCAACTGTAAATTGTTCATACCTTAAGCAGTGTAAATTGACAATGTATTAGATATTTCTTAACAATAGACCGCAAATGTATCCGAAAGAAAAAAACGGCGATGATATGTGTAAAACGTAAGAGTGGGGCGTATGTACCTCATGGGACAAAAGAAGTTCGAAAAAGTGTGATACCTTATTTTTCTGATCGGTGCAAAGTGATATCACTCGATTATAATTACTCGACGACCTTTAATTTGATAAATAATATCCCATATTGGAAGAACTCGCAGGGGGTTTCTTACGTTTCTTTCTACAAATCGTAGCCAGGGTTTAGATGAGCCGGATATCACCGTTTTCCGATCGGACTTAACTTCACTGAACAATCTCCGATCAAACATGCGAAAAACCTAGTACAAAAGTAGTACAAAAAGAAACAAGCGAAGTAAGTACTAAAAAAGTACGTATGAGGATCGGCAGACCTGTAGATGCAAGAAATATTTTTTTTTAATTAACAAACCTACTGCGCCTCTCACGGTCCTTTGAACATACTTCTAGTACAGTTTCAAAAATCTGGTACAGACTTGACTCCTCGGTGACATTTCCCGTCAATTCATTTTAGAATATTTTTTCTCCTATTACTGTCAACAATAATTTAGCTTCTTCGTCAGTCCAATACAACCGGCCTGTCAGCATTTTTAGTACAAGATAAAAAACATCAACAAACACTTGTACTATCCTAACAAATATTTGTACAAAACTCAACTCAACTAGACCGGTTTCCTGTAGTTAACACTTATTTAACGAAACTTAACTCTACCTTCGTTTGCATTAGCACTAACTCGGGTTGATCTCTGCATAGTACATACATAATACGTAGAACTCTACATAGTACATTCCATTGCTTTCCATCAGAGAAATGCACATGCTAAATATTTCGTTAAGTGACATAATGCCAGAGACAATCAGTTGGAAATATCATTGTTTTTCCACAAGCATTATTTTCATTTTTTCGAAATAATATTTCTATTTAGGTAGTGGAAGAAACTGATGTTTTTAACTATATGTTATTTAAATAGTTCACCATGTCTTATGTCTTTCGGTCAAAAGCTCAAAAGAAAATTCGCCTCTGTTCGATGTCTATCCACTGGAGATCTAAAAGATTGTGCTACTGCTCTTGGATAGGCCATGTCTTTTTAATTTTTACATCAACTCTGAGTTTCGTCAACTCCGAATGTCTCTTTCTTTATTTCACTCAACCTATCACCCATTCTGCTAAAGGTGTGCAAACTCCTCAAAGCACATTGTCTGATGCTTTGGTATAAGGTGGTTTAAAACCCCGTCATCCTTCTTAGAGCGGTCACCGGGGATCGACAGTTGCAGTACAGCTCGAGCTGGGCATGCACACCGGAAGATTGTTTTTCTCCACCAAAAAAACCCAAAATGTTTGACTAGATTCATTCTTGTCCCTTTTCTAACATACATAAAAATGTTCCTGCAAACAGTATGGCGTTCACCTCAATGATCAGTTCCACATACGACATACGGCAGGATGTGTTTAACCTCAAAAGCGGTAGCAGCAGCTAATGGTAAGTAAGCCATTATCAGTTTTTAATTTTTTCGAAAATCCAAATTGCGTCCACGGTGGTCAGCACCCAAGAGGCAGGCGTATGTATACCCTCGGTTTAAACTCCAAATGTACACTTCTATATGCTGGTGGATTTTGCTCCTTAATATATCTTCAAACTTCCAGAATTTCCTGTAAAAAACCTGTTTTGATTTATAAATTTAATTATCCCCGGTGAAGCTAATTACTTAAATTACCCAACAACTCTAGGTTTACTCTATTTGCTCGGTCACCGACTGTAATTACTCCAATTGAACAGTCAAATTATCCTAATTGGAACCAGAAAAATGTTACCCAGCTTGGGTATATTACTATATGGTGTAGCGTATGTTAAAATCAGAACAAGTTAAATAAGGCCACATTCGATTTAATTTTTCCTTTTTTTTTTGTTTCTACGAACTCTCTGCCTTAACGAAGACTTATATATAATAAGACTTATATAATAAAGCAGATGCCAGTAAATGTATCTACTGTGGTACCTGCTCCAGGAGATTAATCATCGGAAAGGTATTAATATTTGGAACCAGAATTCCAATGGCGATTGTCTTGATTCCTTGTCCGATCGGAGTAATAGAAGTTTTATTTACATGTATAGATGTAAGTCCCGTCGCATTACAATTCCTATCGAGTTTTCATCGTCTCCACACTGAGCCAAAATGGTACGTAGATCTAATAAAAAAACTCATTGGATCAATTATTTTTTTATTAATTTTCAACCGATGAATGTTCATTGTCATAATGAACGGACGTACGTTAAAAATTATGCTCAATGGAAGTGCATTAAATCAATGAATCGTGGTAATTAATTCTATGACTAATAAAATATCTCATTTTCTAAACTTTTTCATTCATCCAATGCATTTTATTCCTCAGATCAGTAAATTCGTACACAGATTTTACGACTGGGACTTATTATTGCAATGTACCATGTACGTTGATCCAATGAATCGAATTAATTAATGTGACGTACTAGTTCATACATTACTTTCCCTAATTCCCGTCTGCCAAATATTTTACCATCATCGTCGTCCTTTGATTTTATTCGTTTTTCTCTTAGTACCTACATATTTTACCCATATTAAAAAATGCAATTCAACACTTTAGGTACACAGTCTTTTCTCTTGACTGTATTTTTTATAATTAACATCGATTTTTACGCACATTTATTTTTATTATATTATTCAATATCACCATTTTTATTTTTAAGCTCTTGAGCCAAAACATTGTGGAAGCTTTATGGTGCTCCAAATTAAACAAAAAAAAAACTCTTAAAACAAATGTCTCCCGCGCGAATAAAACTTTTAAAGAGAAATTTTATTTTATCAAAATAAACGTAGACGTCTTTGATTTCGAAAATGCTATCGCCAATAGCCAATATATATATGGGGCTGGATATTTTCGCTTTTCGAGTGATGAAATTTGAGATGATCTTCCAGCTGCTCGTATGACTTCAAGACGAAAAGAAACACTATCTTGTGAATCCGTAATGGTATGTTTTGTGATGTTCCGTAAGCCGTCTATATTTTTGGCTACAATTCTCTCCGATGGTATCAAGTACCCATGGAGGCACCATATCAAAATTGCATCTCGGCTATCTGTTCTCTTACTATCATTAAGGTCGGTCTATGAAAATGTATTAATAACGGATTTAATGTTCTTATCTTTAACAAAGCCTGCTGATGTTAGGAAAGAAAGAAGTGGTTTGGGTAGTGACGACCAGTTATCCAAAATTGACAATGATTCTTTGAACCGTACGCGGAAGTGCACATCAATGAAAAAATACGGATAATATTACGTGTATTGTTTGGATGTTTGGATCTTACCTACCAGTCCATAACCAGCAGTTATCGAATTCTTCTTCTGACAACCTATCATGTTTTATAGCTTTGATAACTTCTTCCGAACCATCTTCTGATACTACTAATAATATTAGTAGATATTCTAAATCAACCTTTTTTGAAGTAGGTACCAAAACAATCACTAGTTTTCTCTCTTCCAGTTGTTCTCGCAGATATTTTTAACTCTCACTCTAGATTTCGTTGCAGCTTTTAGATTCGAATATTTGTTATATAGTCTTCCCCTTTTCGAAGTTCTATGAAGTATTGAAAAATAGCCATCACCTTAGTTTAGAAAACATCGTTAAAAGACTTAATATTACAATACTTCTAGCTATTTAAAAACTACCACTTTTTCGAGGGGAAATCGCCCAGAAATTTCTAGTTTCAGGCTGAAGCTGGTCCATAAAGTCATGTGCAATTTTTTTTCGTCAAAATATTGGGCAATTGAATTAGCTAACATAGTTCTTTGCTCCTCTTGAAAGCTATGGTTTTGCTCATAATACTGTGTTAGTATCCTATCTATCTTCGTATCGTTAAGAACATTAGAAAGATGCACGATTTTTATCTTCCGAGGCTCCGGTGTCATACTTAGCGTAGAGTGTGGTGATGAATGGACCCCTGATGGGGCTCGGGACTTTGGTAAATATGATGTAGTTGGTAATTGCGGATCACCGTTAGTGAAACAAACTTATGACGAATTGCACTGAGAAGATAAGCAGTAAATAGGAAGGTCAACCGATTTTCTCCATTCTTTCAATTTGTATTCGCACAAAATTTGAGTTCCCATATCGAAGTTCTTCAGTATACCTTCTATATGATAAACTTGTATTATTTTCAGAATTTCCTCTGAGATATGTTCATCTAATAAAATGAAATCGTCGATAGCTATAAGTTCAATTATTTAAAATGGTATAACAATGTGTATACCAATAAATCGTTGACATAGTGAATTAAGCTTCCATTCATTTAACAAACTAAAAGCTCATCATCGTTTTTATGTTTATCCAGGTCTAATACGTCTGGCGTTCCAGTAGAGAAATGAGTATTGATTGGGGTGAAAGTGCTGCTCAAGTAGCGGATACTAAATAAGAATTTTGTATTTCGCTTTGATTTAACATAATACCATTCAATACATTAACATCCGCAATATTGTCTGAACTTAATTGTAGAGTATAATTCATAGTTATTGAAGCCTCTTCATCTTACAATATATTTCTACCATAAAAAATACAATTTCTACATGTCAGCTCATTCATCGATAAGATCGCAAAACCTGCTAATATTGAAGGATCCACGTTATAAGCTGTCCTGTGAGCATCGTAATGAATTTTTTCCAATTTCTGACAAAACATGTGCACTTTATTTTAAGTTACAATTATATTTATTATGAGATATAACTCAAGATCTTCCGAAATTTTGCCAAAGTAAAAATGACTTTGAAAATTAATGTTTTTATAAATAATTTTAGAAAGAATTTTGATTCTACTTGTAGATGTTAAGTTACTGTACTATAATATCAATATAATTGCTTTTCACTTCATCTTTTGCATCAAATAAAAAATCATTAATTTCGCGTTGTTGGAGCAAATAATATACAAATTTCAGTTGATGCTTTTTCGCCAAAGTTAGGCAAATATTTTTCGTGCTCATTATAGTCTGCGAGTAAATTTTGAATTGTCGATGCTTCGACTCAAATTTAAAACACCAGACCAAAATATAGTGAGATCAACACAACAAATTCGCCGTAAATTCGTTGCTGCCAAAGATTCGAATATATGGGAGTCCCATATACTTAACGCAATGAGGGCGACTCGACAAGTTGCCAACAAAAAGTTTGGCAAAATCCCTAAATTAGTCGCCAACATAATTGACATTTATGTGTGGACAGTGAATAATTGACATTCATATTATGTGGACTTCGTTATTTTTATGAAGCATAGGAAATTAAAGGATAATATTAAATAAACTAGTTATTAAAAACTTGTATAAAATTCTTTAATTAGTTTGAGAAATTAGGGATTTTGAGGAGGAACTAATATAGAAAATGAGGGAAAAAGCTATGCTGTGCGATAAGCATTATCCCATTTATAGCAATCTCATCTTTTCCTTATTTTTCTTTTTATTTTTTTCTTTATGCTTCGCAGTTTTAAGTCAGCCGCATAAGCTATATTAAAGATTTTTCTTATTTTTTCCTTCTTGCCATTTCCTTTACAATAAATAAAACAATGCCCGCTGTCAAAAACTCTTGTCGCGTCGCGTTTACTGTGTTTTAAATTCAATATTGTCGCTAATTAAGCTGCCAACATTGTTGTGTCGCTCCCGCTATGTTTTTGCCATTACTGGGCCCAACATTTGTAGATGTCGTGAAATAAACGCACATAATCCTTATTGCGTTGTTCAATTTTTTATTTCCACATCGTAGTGATTTCTTTCGGTATTTCAATACTTAAAATTATGCCGACAATTTTATCTAATATCAGAAGAAACTGCCAAACTTCGTCATTCTTGGGAACCAAGTCACCTATCATCAATGTAATATATTTGACAAAAGTCATCATCTCACTTGCTGACATTTTTAAACGTTTGTTAGCTAAATGTGAGGCCTTGATGTTTCCAGAGCAATATTTCCAACCTCAATAGATGATGCGTAACAGAAATATCGTTTACGAGAATTTAAGGTATCAAGATTAAAGTATCTCATTACTTCAGTAAAATAAACGATTAATTGACACAAATCGTAATGACAAAAACCCTCAAAAATGTCATGCATTGCATCCACGTAAAAAATTTTTACTGGACGATTCTACTACAAATTTCTGGGTAATTTTCGACTTCCACTAATATTTTCGAACATAGCTATATGAGAAATTTAAGCGAAAAAATTACCTAAGAAAAATGAGCATTTTAGCAGTAAAAATTATCAAAGTCCGTACAAAAATATTGTTAGAGGATCAGAATAAAATTCTTGTAAATAAAAGGCTCACATTCATATCTTTTCGATGAAGATTTGTTTTCCATGAAGTGGATGCAATTTTAGACGGACTTAAAACATTCGACATTTGTGCAATTTTCTACATTAATTTTAGTTATTTTATAGTATTACATACATACATTCTGTAGCGCCTCAAAGCCGCGTACCAAGGCGAATTCCGTTTCGAGTATGACGAAATAAATTTTATTTTGTTTCTAAAGTTATACTATTAGAAATAAAATGCTTGACATCGTTTCAGTATATTTATGATTACTAAATTCGTATCATCTTAATTTTGTTATTTTGAATCCGCCACATTTTGATAATCTGATCCAGGGGTAGAAATCATTCTTAAGCTTTATAATACAAACCCCAAAGGAAATAGCTTACGAAATCAATAAACACAGTTTCATGTTAATAAACAAGGTGGTAATAGCAAGTGAGAAAATATATCCATAATAAAGTTTTATTGTGTAAATTAACGTTTTATTGAATCAATGAAAATATATAAATGACCTGACTTTATTTATATTACGGACGATTTTATTTTTGGTGTATACGATCATTGTAAAAAATTCATTAAATCAGTAAACGATTTCATTGATAGAAGCATATGTTTCAAGAAATTTGAAGCAAATGCCTATGAAATAAGGTTTGCAGCCCCGGGATCCCGCGATCTTGAAACTCCGGTGTTTGATCAAATTCCGAAATCACGGGATCCCCGTGTTTCTTCATATCGCGAAATCACGGGATTATAATAACTAATCCCGGGATTTAATTTTTGTCTGAATTATATTTTGAATTTTTTTTCTTATCAAAATTTTCGAAGAATTTAATTCTCAAAGTCTGAAAATCGGGCAACCCCTTCTTGGTATTGCCATATACAAATTTAGGTTTTTTACATATACTATGAGAACGATCAGTCCTAGACATTTTTATTGTAATAAAAACTTCTTCAGAATACGAAATCCTATAAAATTACTGATAACCATTGTTTCTGTGCGAAAAACCACTTCAAAAATCAAACTTGCATAGATTGGTGATCATACGAAATTTTATACGGGCATTCATCCAGGGTATCATAAGAATTGGTCGTACACTAATTCTAGCTTTTTTATTTGCTTTTCAATAAGGAAATCCCACAAATAATAAAAGATCAATACTAATGCAAGTCCATCAATTATATTCATATTGATAAATAAATTGAGAAAATGGGAAGAGAGCATAGCAAAGCAAATCAATTGCACTCATCATAATCTTTCTTACTTAGATGGTATTTATTCGTGAATATATACCTAAATGTAAATGTACATTGCACACTTATAATGAACGAACAGTATTGTATTTTAGGACATAAATAATTATTCATTCTTTTATGTAAAATGTGTTTGTTTGAATATTGCATATTAATTTTCTTACACAGCGCCAAATCCTAATACCGGTACCAATCCAGGGATCCTGGATTTAGATAATGTATTCCCGGAATCCCGGGATTGAAAATATAACACTTTAATGAACTGCGTTTATTGATATTACGTACGATTTGATTTTCAGTACATACATATATAGCTTTTGGCACAGTCAGATCTCGATCATATCATTTCTCTTTACAGGGTCCAGTCCTACATGAAGGGCAACGTGATCATTGGTAAGGCTTTCACGTGCTATAGCAATCAGCCGCTCAAGGTTTTGCCTTGACGTATTAAACAATGTTGCAAGTCTCTCATTGGAATCACCAGTTCGAAGTTTTGTGAGAAATATACCTAAAGTGGTTTTATGATTTTTACATCGCTGGCTTAGTGAGGGAATTTGCTCCAACATGCAATCGAATTTATCGTGATTGAGTTCGGTCCAAAAATGCATCTTTTCATTAGTCACAGCACCTCCCGTACTAAAATCTAGCTTAGAACCTCCTTGTAAAGCATTCCTCATCATGTCACAAATATCACTGAACTGGGCTGTATCGAAGTCACGATATAAAAAGTAACAAGGAATGATCGTCCGGGCTGTTAAGTCCATGTAACTTCACAGGAACCGACTCTTAAAACGGGAAAAATAAAATAGTAATATTTATGTAAATTTATTCCACTGGATCGATTGCAAATGTCGCTTTTTACCATAAATATGCACTGAATTTGTTAAAGCTCATTGCAGGGATATCAGTTCGGATCAAAACAAAGTACCACGAAAATTGTATCGATAAAAAATGCAAAATAAAACTGAAATACCTATAATTTGTGCTCTTAATTGATCACTTAAGATCTTTGTATTATTTTTATAGTGAAATTAATTAGCGGTAATGGTAATTTTCTCAAATAGAACTCAAATTTGCAATGCAACATAACGAAGTGTAAAATATGGAGTTAGTGGAAAATTAACTTGTGGAATACAAATCTTATAATTTTCCTTCAATTTATTTTTATGTTTAGAAAGTAAAATGGTATTTATTTTAAGATGTTAAATGGATCCAGTAGAATAAATTTATATAAATATTAAGCTTTAAATTTTTCACTTTTTAAGAAACGTGTCATGTGAATCGACTAACACAGAAAAAGGCGAATCTATGGTGCCGGTTAGTCATACCTTGATAGTCTGTATACCGAGCATTGAAGTCATGAGTGACATTGCAGAATTGAAGTAGTTGGTCAAGTTATTACTCTCTCGGTGTTCTGAACAGACTCTAGCACCTTCGGAATGTACAATTTTTATTCACATTTTATGTTTATTACCTTTTAAACTACTGTTATGGATCTGATTAGGACAGTTACTAAAAATAAAATACCAGGGAGTTTCAGGTCCCACCTCTAACCGATAGCGGAGGGAGAAGACATATGAAGGAGCGAGCTCAAGACCGGTTTTTTTTGGGTAGCATGTGATGCTGCCCCATTTCTAATGATGAACAAAATGGCAATGAATTATAAAATTACTAATAGGTACATTACTTGGCTATTTCTAAAAAAACTGTCATGTATCTATAGTGTAACTCTAAAGGGACAGCGTTTTGGAACTATTTCTATTGAGCTCATAAAGAGCTATCTAACGTTGTATTGCACATTGCTAGTGGGGTGGGGACGGGGGTACCGAAATTTACATCATCTTTTGCACAAATTCAACAAAGCAAGCAAAAATTAGTTCGCGGGTATGCCCAAGTACCGAACACAATAAAAATTAAAATTAATTAAAAATAACAATTACAATTAAAAAAAAATACTGTAGATCATTTGGAAAACTTTAGTTACCTCCAAAAACACAAGACAGCAACTCTAAAAGACATTTTATTATTAATTTATTTATGAGTCTTTAAAAATACATTCATAGTTCCCTTTCAACCCTATCTCTAATATGGCCAATAATCTGTCAAATTAAATGTCACTTAATAGTTCCAATTTCATCATTCCAGAACCACAGGGTGATAGTAGAAGTTTATATAGATATGCCACTTTGTTGTTTTCATGCTATGGGGAAATTCGTAGTAAAAATCACGATCTTATCATTATAGTCGGAAAATAATTTTTGATTGAGTGAATAGTCCGTTATTATCACTAAAATGAAGTGTGGAGCACTGCATAGTGAAATTTCTTCAAAATCGGCCATATTTTTCTCGAAATCATTGCCACCATATTGGATACAAAAATTTGATCGATTTTTTTTTTGATTTCATAGTTTTAGGCGTTTAAAACATTGAAAATAATCAAGAAAAAGTGTTTGGAGGTACTTTTAAGTTAAATCCAACATTACGTTGGCTGAAAAAATATCGAAATAAAAAATTCAAATTTAATAATTTCCAAAAAATTTACTAAAAATAATTTATACTTGAGGCGCCTTGTTATTTTTGGATTTAAAACATATTATTTCATCAGTAAAATTTGAAACGTAATTCATTTGGGTAAATATTTCACAATATTGAATTAGAATTCCCTAATGCATGTAATACCATATATGTACTTTACAGAAGATTAAAACCAAAATCATGTTAATTTACACGTTATAGTGAATTAGTGTTATACATTTCCGTAGAAATATCACTTGCGTATTAATATCTCTTTACATTACGCGTATTGTCATAACATTTTTTGTATGTACATATAGTGATTTTGTAAAATGACAATCACTATCTTTAAACGTAAAAATCACATCCTTGAAAAGTGATATCAAGCAAAATTAATAACTTCATGGTGATAATAATAGTGAGTGAAAATAATGATACTGTCATCAAAATGGAACATTTCATTCACTTATAATCATTCCCCAAAATAGTGTATAGACCCAGATTGGGACGTGTTATGAGAAAAAAAGTGATAATTAACAACACTATAGAGGGACTATATTGAGTTCTTGTCACGTTCCAATTACCATTTGTCACTATAAAATGCTAGATGGGAGCGCTAATTAAATTTTTGCAATTGTCCATTTATCTCGTTCCAACTTGTTATCTCTCGTTGTCATTATGTATGAGAAATTATAAAATCTTCAATATCTTTTAACGAAGATATTTTTGTTCTTTTCAAATGCTGCTATTTTGTTCCTCGTTAAAAAAAAAAATTCATCCCAATTTGATGTGTCATATGTTGGCACTAGATGAAGATGAGAGTTGACAGTGTTTTATATCCGTTTCGCGCTGTCAAAGTTTTTTCGAGTGTTTTTTAGTAGATGTTTATTGTTTAGTCATAGATAAGTCGTGAGTGATGCCAGTAAATTGTAGTAAGGTGGTGAAACTATGTCTTTGTTTAGTACATTTTTTAATATTTCATGATTGTAAACATGCTAATTTGTACCAGGCATGATGGCTTACCCTTGCACGATGGTTTACCCTTTTGTAGTTCCGAACCACATGTGTTTTTAATCCATGTAATACTTCTTGAACAGTGATTTTCTGAAGTTGTTGAATAACAAAATGTTATATTTTGTAAGTTTTCTTGCATTTTTATTCAGTTCACGGCAGCTGTCAAAAGGTGAAAATTATGGTAATTTCACCTGAACTGCCCGACGAGAACTCAATTTTTAGTAGAATTTCTGTTCTACTAATAGTATTGAGTGAATTAGTTAAGATTCCAATTATTGATGAATGGAATTCAAAATAATATCACAACTTGTTACCACTGTGTTGTTGTTCTTTTCTGTGATTTGTTTACGTTTTGTACCATACATGTAGGGTACTATATATTAATTGTAATTCATTTTTTTATGTTGTAAATTCAATATATACTCCATTATATCTTTTAGTAAGTCTTTTATTATTTTAGTTATTTCAGAACTTTATTGGTGTGGGCCCTGGAATGTCAGTTCCAGGACGAGGGGCTTCATGGGATATCTGCTGGTTTAAGATAAGTGTTTAATTTTGCTAATTCTTCCTCTTTTTCTGTTTGAGATTTTTCATCGTTGAACAATACTACTGCAGTGAAACAATACAGTGGCATAAAACTGAACTCATTGTTGTAAAATCTGAATCTAAAAAATAAGACGTGTATGGCACAAGTGACACATATTTGTCAATATCTAAACATTGGCAATTATTTTTGTTTTATAGCTATTTAATTATCACATGATTTATTAGATGATTTACAAAGTGATTATTGACCACAATTGAAATAAAGTGTTACGGATTATACAAACTCATAATTAAGGTTCAATTCGATTCAATTCCGATTTATTCAAACATTTGTACTCAAGAATCAATACAATTGCTTTTAGTAGTATTTAAAATGGTGGTCAATAATTAAGCTCCATAGGTAGAGTACCCACAATTATTAATGGTAATACAAAACTCAGAATAACCGATATATTTAAAGAAAATATTGAAATTCATAAACTTTTAGTTGGAAGGTCAAAATTAACCTAGATAAATGGAATTTATTGCAAAACCCTACACCCATATACATACCTTATTAAACTCAGATCAAATCCACTAAGAATATACAGGTAGTCAGAAATAACACTGTATGTAGTATTTTGTATTCATCATGTTAAAAATGAATTAAAACTGTAAGTATCCTTACAATATTGTGCTTCCAAACTCCAACTGTTAGATATCTCATTTTAAAGTCGTATCATTCGAGAGTCGTAGTAATATGTTTCGAAACATAATATTTTTGATCATGCACTTACAGCGTTATACCCTAGACACACAGCACGATCTTATGAATCATTAGTACTAACTATTCATTCAAATGCCTTGTGTCACATAGTATACGTCACTATGGCTCGAAAATCAGGTGATAATGAAGTACACTAATGAAGTGTTTTCCTCATTCATTATAGCTATAATATAGAAAAATGTGCTATATTTGGCATATAATGTAAATCTGGAGCTCTGCTGCGCATCTGCCGATTTGAAAAATAAGAAGAAGAAATGTAAAGAAATGCAAATCACAAATTATATTATCAATATCCTTTTTAACATAATGTTTTTCTTATTTGTGAATTGTTAAATTGAAAAATAAAATAAATAAAAACAAAGTATATCGCGCTAATTCGATCCATATTGCTTCTTTAATGTGATAAGTTTATCAAAACCAGTTTGACAGTACAACTTAATTAAAGAAATGGCTGTGTGTCTGCAGTTTATAATGAATCATTATAGACTAATGAGTCGTTAAGAGCGCTGTGTGTCTAGTGCATTATACTTCCGAGGTAATGAGTAAGTATTAACTATTTAAATATAGAAAAAATACTTTATATATGACAGCGAGAAACATTCATAATATAGCACGGACGAAGTAAAAGTAGTCTTGAACAGAATGGGCCATCCCAGAGGAGTATTCTTGATATCTTGAGATATCTCTTTGCGCCTTTTCACCTCTTCCCTAAAAAACCGGTTTGCATACTGCATCAAGAATGCTCGTCTGGGATTGCCCAATTATTATTGTGATATAGGGAACTTAAAAATCGAAGTATGTATGTAGTAGGTATGTAAATTTACCAGACTAAAAAATTCCGTAATGGCATTAGAAGAACTTAAAAATAGAACATACCAGTAAATTATTTCTGTATAGAGAAATATGTCATATCGTCCAAATACCGTAGTAAGTCTAAAGTATTCATTAACGCGACATTTAACCTTCCTGAGCCGATCGGGTCCCAGTGCGGGACCAGTAATTAAATGGGGAAGAAAAAGTGATCTAACTAAAGGATAGCTAAAGGCAACGTAACCCGATAAGGAATATAATTGTGATTCCAGCCTGACGAGCAGTTGGAATGATTACCTACATAGGTCCATTGCTTTTGAAAAGTGATTCTCCTTATTTGCATTCGGCACAGCCAAAAGCACTGTAACCTTTCAATGTGGCGAAAATTGTGGAAAACTACGTCTGCTATTGTAAATATATCAGAGTTGCTCTGTCATCCAGAGCAGCAGAGTCTTACTAAGCTAAGGCGGAATCTCTTCAGTTCCAGTAGCCATTGATTTAATAGACAATACTTTGAACCCATCACCCATCTGAAACTAAAAGTCTGATTATCACTACCGAAAATACTCGAACTCTTGAAACTAGCGCATTTTTTTTTCTGAATGTGGGCTAGGGGCGAACTTAACAGTATTGAAACTATGTTTTCAGTGCGGATTTTGATATTAAATCTTTTGCGAATAATCTTGTAATGTATACGGCTTGAAGCTATTTTTGCTTATCTAAAAATTTCCATTCAGAAATAAATAAATTGATCTCGTTAGTAAACCAAAAGCAACCGCCATATCTACTTCTTCGGAAACAAATCGGTACAAGTCTATCATGCAAACATTTATAATTAATAAGAATTCGGACTTGATCATCCACTGTCTTTCAAGCATAGAACCATTCACAGGGCAGAGATTCACAATCCTTCGCGAGTTAAGAGAAGCACCTCTATTACTGCAACTGTAATATTAAATTACTTTGGCGAGGTTATAAATTATATATTATATTATTTAGTCGAAACTATAATTGCGAAATGGGAAATTGTTGTCAAATAGAGAAAAAGGGATAATTTGAATCTAACATATTATTGAATTTCTGCCATGGTCAATGGGAAGTCAATCAACGTTTCATTTAAATAATATTTTAAATAGAATCTGATAATTAGCCCGAAATTTCAATGAAATAAAAAAACTCCAAAAAAACTCATTTGTTATGTTAATCTTACTTTAGTTAGTGCAATCTGTATATCTTTATACCCTAGATGTTGAAATCATAGCTTTTATTAAGTCTATCATATCATTTCATTTTATGTCCAGTGGTCATTAAACTTCGGCGGGTTTCTTGAAGCTCTTAATGGAGTCCAGAAAGAACTACAATCTAAGATATAATGAAACACGGCCCGTAGATACAAAAGTCTTCAAAAAAATCCAAGAGACAGGCTTGTGTATCAAATCGGACGGTGTTGAGCTACCGAAGCTGATCACGCTCAGGTCATTTGATTCTGAGCAATAATCTGTGAGGGAAGCTGAGTGCATTGTCAAATTGGAAAAGACTCGACCTATTTCTGCAGGATACTGGACAGTTTGTGTATTGAACGATAATTGTTCATTATTAGCTTATCTCGACCGGTATTCCAAACCTCTCATCTTTTAAAATTCTGCTTTTGGACCGTATAACTTTTCAGATTACAAATGTCACGTTGCTGATGAGTTCCATAAAAAGACAAAGAGGAATTCATAAATCGCTTGAAATACGAGTTTTGCTGAAATTTGCATTTACAGGGAGAAGACATGATATGGGTCTGATTAAGGATGGAAATCTATATGTAGAGAGAAATTCTTTTGCAAAATGATAAAGTAAAATAAATTATAAGCGAAATACCATGATTATACGTAGTGTTATATTTCTTTTTTACGTACCTTCGTGTTGTCTGGGTACAATAAATATCCAAAACACTCTTTTTTTTTACTTTTGTTTAAAATTAGAACATAAACTTTTTATCTTTATTTAAGAGTAGAACTTAAACTTTTGTATATATATTATTTAAATTAGACGTGAACTTTTTATCTTTATTTAAAATTAGAACATAAACTTTTTTCTCTTCCTTTAAAATTAGAACATAAACTTTTCTCTCTTTATTTCAAATCGGAACGTGAACTTTTTATCTTTATTGAAAATTAGAACATAAACTTTTTTCTCTTCCTTTAAAATTAGAACATAAACTTTTCTCTCTTTATTTAAAATCGGAACGTGAACTTTTTATCTTTATTGAAAATTAGAACATAAACTTTTTTCTCTTCCTTTAAAATTAGAACATAAACTAAACTTCCGTTTACTAACTACTTTTCACCGATTAATTTTATTTTGATTTTCGAGAAACTAAAACCGCCGAGGTAGCCGCGCCAAAATCCAAAAACCAACTCTTGCTCCCGCACCCGAG
This sequence comes from Dioctria linearis, assembly GCA_963930735.1. NCBI lineage: Eukaryota > Metazoa > Arthropoda > Insecta > Diptera > Asilidae > Dioctria > Dioctria linearis. Next base: position 85,748,253 of record OZ005740.1, read on the forward strand.
ATTGCGCCGCTTTTACGTTTTTCATTCAACTCCATTCTTGATCACATTCATCGTGATCAAGAGCCGTTGTTCAGGATAGAAAATGCTAAATTGCATTTTCTTAACCTGAGAAAATTTTACTTTTTCAATTCTGGACTTGTTCAAACATGTCCAGAATTATTCGCGTTGAACGATGGCTTCAAAAATGTAATCTTACACTTTTTAAAACATCAGCCACCGTTTGAAATCGCGACGCGCCTATACATACAATCCATTTATGCTGCGCGCGTTTCTTATCGCTAAAACTTTTTTCGTAATATGTATGTACGTATGTACATACACGTTGTATTTTTCGCGACAAATCGTACTGAAGGTACGATTTGCTTTTTTTGATTTCTTTTTTAATTAAATTGTTGAAATGACAAATTTTGCTGAAGGCAAAATTTTGTCGTGGAAATTTTAAAGTAAAACGACTTGGGGTGTAAAATGAAACTTTTGTTTTTCCCAAGTCGTTTGATGGGAAAAATTTTATGACTTGTTTGGAATGTGAAGAAAATTGCTGATGCAATTTTCTTCACCCTTTTTGGACGATAAACTAATCATGTTTTGTGCATGATTAGTTTATTGAATTTTTATATTTTATGGTTTTTTTTTTATATTCCCAATTTTAGGTTTATGCAAAAATATTATTTATTTTAGGTATATAGGGCTTATTAATTATTTGTTTTTTTTTTCTTTTTACCTGTTAGGCCATAAGGTTTTATATACCTACATATGGTACATATATGTACCTAAGATTTTTATACATAACAGTAGTTATATATTATATATGTATGTAAAAAAAATAAGTATTACAAGTAATTCATTGATTGAAAAGCGGAAGACCACGACAGAGGGTGTCATTTATTTGTATTTCATTCAAGCAAGCACTCAAGAAGACTTTGAAAAAGATCGCAGAGTAGATGAAAAAGATATCTTTTATTTTGCGAGAAAATGAAAACTCAATTTAAAAAAAAATTACGGAAAGTCCAACATAAAATTTATATTCTCCCAAAAAGTGACAGTGGCTTCGGCTTAACATATTGGAGTCTGATAAAACGAAATCATGGCTCTTTTTAAGTAACTTCCATTAAATTAGCTGAATACATTTGCCACTTGATTATAGATGCTTCACTTAATTTAGATTCAATTTCGGGACAAAAGTAAAGTTGGAAAGATAATTTTATGTAAATTCTCGCCTATGGCATGACAGGATGTGGATATTAGCTATGATATTATACTCCACCGCGAAATGTTAAAAAAACCTCTAAGAAAAAACAAAGGGGCCCGTGTAGTAAAAAAAAAGTCTAAGAGAAATGAAATGCCTTCAAGTTTCTGGAATAAAATTTCCATTTTCATGAATGGAATCATCTTATTCGGTGGTGTCCTAGAAAGTAAAGGAATCTCTTCAAAAGCACACTGTTCAAGCACGATGCTCATTTACATAGTTCAGACATAACGAGGCCATTAAAGATTATGGTTAGCCCAAATGTTAAAAATTTCTTTCTACATGACTGAGATAAATTCTATCCTATTTAAAGAGATACTGACCAGTTTCACGATGAAAACCTCTAGGTATCAACTAATGCAGGTATTAAAAATTAGGAGGATTACTTTCTTAGATTACTAAAGAAAAAGTGTATTCTTAATTCTATTCACAACACATTTTTCTTCTAATAGTAGGAAATAGCCTTCACTGCTTCGATCTTCTACACGGTATTATATCTCTGCATTCTACGAGTACCTATATATATTTCACTAATATTTATTATTATTATTCCATACATAATGGAGAATTTAGCAATAATCACTCGTCCTATTAATATGCCTTTATACGACGACAGAGTAGTTCTCGCAGTACTCCTGAAAATGACTGAGGCCAATGGTACACGAGCGCCATATGCCGCGCTCACTTTTGACCGCGCGCCTTGGAAGTATGGAAAAAAATAATGTACGGCTCAATATATTCAGTGCAAGGAATTTCCGTAAAATAAGTCTAGTGTTCACTTAAAAATTGGCAATGTACCTTTCGGCTACCTAAAGTTAATCAAATAGTATATAATAGAAAAATAAATTCAGGGTAAATTTCTTTTCAAATGGTGTATAGGACCATTTACAAAAGGAATTTTTAGATGAATAGTATGTATTTACTTTTACCTAAGCTGTGTTATTTTCCATATATTTTATTATTTTGTGACCAATAAGTTCTGAAATCTTTAAACTAAATCGAATAAAAATATACTCTCATTTGGTAAATTTGGAAAAATAATATCAAATCAATAATGTTATGGAAAAACGACACCCTTCACTATAGTAAAAATTCCCTAAATACAAGGCAAACATTATGTTATAGCCCGGTGTGGTTAAGGTGTGCGCGAATTAATAATGTCATCGATAAAAAAGTTATAAAAATTGAAGCTGGAAGTTTATCAGAAACTAGTGAATTCTTTGACAATTTCATTTTATTTTTTTTCATTAATATGTCTGTCAAATAATTTGAGATAATATTTAAAAAACGCTTAATAGCATCAAAAAGATGAAACGGTTTGTAAATGTTATATAATCACTTGTATGTTTCAAAATTTTTATTGAAGTTAATTTTTGTTTCGAAAATAATAATATGTTTATTTTGATTTAGTAGGTACAACATAATTTGTAAAGTATTCTATGTCTATATTTTGTTTTTTTTTTGTTTTTTAAATAAACTTATTTTAAGATTTTTGTTTTGTACAATCATTTTTTCTTTCACTTATTCCTTAATAAAAATATCAATTATTTTAGGAAAATTTAATTTCAAGGGAAAGTACAACTAATGAGGTATTTGTGCCTATAGTAAAGAGATATTTTTAGGCACCAATTGTGCAAAATATCTTTCATTATGTCTAGAATTCACTACAATTTATGATTATTTCCATCTATAATAATGTATTATTTACACTTGCTTAACAGTTCATCAAACATACTGCATTAAATGTTTCTTTGAATCTTTGGAAAGAATTCCAGCTTTCGGTAACAAACTACTCAATACGTATCTACTTGAGCCTCTTTATCAAAGGTACTTTTTTTATACTAGCTATGTAAAATTCTCCGTACTCAAGGTAAAAGTTTTGAAGTTATTTATGCACTATTCCATAACACCTGTGGAAATATGTATAGTTCAAACACTTGTTTATCCTTACTTTATTCAAAAATTTCTCTGAATTTAACGGATATTTTCACAAAATCAGTCGAAAAATTTACATTAATTTAATGGTGCATTTATTTAATTCATTGATTATCACCCAACGTATATGTAAGCAATTTCCCTTCTCACAATAGAAAATGCATTAACCCATTAAAGCCTTCACATAGACCCCGTCGTAGGACTGTCTTGAAATTTTACCGGAATGCTTACATAAGTGATAGAAGTTGGCCATAAAATTTTCAGATTTTTACCTGCATGAATACCTAAGGTATGAAATGAGTATTTAAATACCCAAAAGTCTTTAACAGGTTCCGAGTTTACTTGAATTTTTGAATAAACGAAAGACTGCTTAGAATAGTAGGCTTGCATTAGCTGGTAGTCACATTTCAGTTTTTGCTCTTTGCTACTTCGAAAACGGTTAGCACGCGCGGTCAGGTTGTAATTTTGAAAGTTATCTTTATATATTGTGAGTAGACAGTCATTCGTGCCCATGTAACTTTTGTGCTACATATTAAAAACTCATAATTGTGTGGTTTTTCGAAATATTTATTTCGTTTGAATTGGAGGCATAAGTCGATAGTTTGAGTCAGGAGGAAGGCAGTTGTCGCCATGCGGACAAAATAAATGTGACCATTGCTCGACTAGATACGATTGAAGTGACACTGAAGAATTGCATGACGATCTTCAGCGGATGACCGATGCTAGATTCTATTTTGAGATCTTTGCAACGACGATAATGTGCACTGCTGAATGCGTTGTAATGATATCGCAATGGAAGTTGACGAAGAAAATATTAAAATATAAAAAAATGCATTCATGTAAATACATAAATTCTCACGAGTCATAGAAGAATTTGCTGATAAGAAAATCAGAAAGATTCAGGCCAGACGTAAACTGACACTTTTGTTTTTCACTACGGCGGCGGTGTCTTGTAAGAATACGCAAGATGACACTTTTGTTTTCTTGGCACTGGCTCGTGAGAATTTATGTAGATGATAAAATTTGTTTTTTTTTTACTGAGTAAACGTTTTGCTAATTGTATTTTTCACATAGTTATGTAATTTATTGTATAAAAATCAGAATTTGAAAGAAATAGAGGTTCAGTTTTTCACAAACTTTCGGCGGTGTTTTTACTGGGATCAATCTTGTTGCTAATCTCTTTACTTTTCAGCAAACTCCTGGTGTGGTGGTTCAAGTACTGCGCACACCTCATAACACAAGTCAAGGTACAAGAACCTTTGGCTTTTCTGCAACTATAAGGTAAAGGCACTTTATACACATGTGATATGGAATATGTTAAAAAGGCTAAATAATTTTCTGTTTTTTGTTATATTTTATTTTCATATAATTAAACAATTTTAAATACAAAGAGCGGTGTTTCAATTTTGATGTGTATTTTGTTCACACTTGGACCTGTTGGGTATTTAAATACCCATCAAAGTAAATTATCTCCAGGGACCCAAGGATTGATGCGATCGTGGTAGGTTTTTTTTATTCAACTGGAGACACTAAAGGCTAACCAGCACTAGAAGATTTTCCCGATTGTCATATTATTAAAATTTCCACAGGAAGTTTGAAGCCAATTTCTTATTTGTGGAAAGTTCACGACATTGGACTGCGGAAAAGACAAGTAAATATTAATTTCGATTTGTTCGTAAAAATTATTAATAGCTCTATCTTTCTCCTCTCCAATGGAATAGGAATGAACGCTATATCTCTTAACTGTCGGCGGATATATTTTTTTAAGCACACTAGTATTTTTGGGAATTTAAATACTCAACAGCCATTAATGGGTTAAAGCCTATTGAATTCAAACTCCCTATAGATAGGTAAAACTTACCTATCTCCAAAGCTGTTGTGACTCAGGTGCCCAATGCCCCGAATCACAACCCTAAGATGAATACATCAACATATTGCCCTATGCAATATATTGATGTATCGCAGAAATGACCTTGAAAATCAAAATTAATTTCATTTAAAATTTCAATATAAATTCAAAATGCATTTAGAAATGCATTCCCACATTATAACAAAATGCAATTTAGCATTTTGTTATGAGGCACACATCCCACTTACACGATATGCATACTTACCTGCATACAGTGTCTTCTTACTTTTTTTCCGTATGTACAGTGTACATACGTACATTACTTACTTCCTCCAATCTAATTGTATGTACATACATACATACAATAATCAGAATTGTTCGCGCCCTCTTAAAATTATTATTTCAAGACGTGCGCGGAAGTGCATATCGGATTACATCTTTGCATTGATGCATATAGCTCGCATCAAAAAAACTTTTGCATTTTCTCACGTACGTTTTTTCAACGTCGTGAGAAAACAATAAAAAGAAAAAAAGAGATTTTGAAGCGATCGTGGGTACCTGGCTGCAATTTGCCCAAACCTCGGGGAGTTTGCTTTTCAACCGATAAAGAACGAAAGTATATCGGGAGTTTAGAAAAAAGGAAACGGTTTTCATTGGAAAAGTACAAAAAATTATTGTTAATAAAATCAGGAGTTTCAAAAAAAAATTTAAGTGAAAATAAGTGAAAGTTTAAAAAATCAAAAACAAATTAAGAAAAATTGTTTTTAAATTAAGGAAACTGTGATATTTAAAGAAAGGTGTAAAAAGGTCATTCAAAAGAAAAAGAGAAAAACGGAGATTAATAAAGTTCGATTAAACAGAGAATTTTATATTTGCTCCTTTTTTATACGTAAACCCTTACGCGCGCTCTGTCCCTTGGAGCACGGAGTGCGTACAACATTACATTTGGTGGCAGCGGTTATTTAAAATAATAAATTAGTGCAAATAAAATTAAATAAAAATTAAAGAAAACGAAAAATTAAAATAATAATAAAAATCTACCACATAACAATTGAATCGGTCAAGTCAAAAAGTGACCAAGTGCGTTGAGCTTAATTACTGGCAAATGAACAAACACTATACAGTTCTTGAATTTTTTGTTGTAGAAATTCCAAAAAATTCTATTATATAAGATTAACGAGCTGCTACCATATGCAATGCAATATTTGTGTCTCTAAACTTCTCTACACCCCCAAATTTTTTTTGAATTTTGTGAAAATGGTTACTTTTTGACTTGAGGGGAATACTTTTCAGCTTTTTATAATCATCATGCTTGATAAATTGGATTGGCATTAATAAAAAAAACAACATTTTAACATAACTTCAACATTTTTATTAAAATAATGTAAATAAAAGGTACAAAATGGTATAAAACATAAAAACAAAAGTAAAATTCACGGTACAAAGTAAATAAAGTAAATAAAGTATTTGTTATTGCTCGATGTCATAGTCTTCTTCTAGTTGGCTGGTTTCTACAAATATAATTTGCCGATAATATGTTTGTTCTGTAGCGCTGAGGTATTTGAAAAGCTTTTTCAAATCATCAACTTTTTCTTTTTTCAGGGGTACTGAAAATGGTTCACTTGGTAACCGGCTCAATGGCATGATTAATTCGGTGACCTTTATTCCACCTTTTAGCAAACAAAATTTTGACCACACATTACTTGCAGAAACTTGCGAAAAATGCCCCGAAAAATCAGAAAACGAAATACCACTATATTATGTTTTTCTTTGAAGGCATCAATCCAATCATCCGGCACACCAGGTCTTTCCTTCCTTCTTTTTATTTTTCCAAGTTGAGCGAAGTCTGCATCGCATGGTAGGAATGAATGTCCACGCGTTGGAAAAAACTGGTAAATCACCTTAAAACCACTAGATTTACAAGAGCTGTTAGAAAGTGAACCATCTCGTGATTCCTCTTTTGCCCTGTGCAACCGTCGCTGAATAGATATGAGGTAATACAAGTAGAACTAACAGTATTATTAATGAAGTGGAGCATACAGGACAGAACCTCGTTTACTCCATGCTTTGCGTCACACTCATTCCACATGTAAAAGTAAGGTTTGTCTTCGATCCCAGAAAACCTATGGATACCGAAGGTGTAAACCCACAGTTGCCTTAAGTAAAATATTTCGTTCACTGATAAATGAGGAACTGGAACATGTTGCATAAAGTCAAAAACTAGGCATTCAATTTCTTCACTCTGCATTGCTAAGTTTTTTGCTTCATTAAGTTTTGTGTAAAATGCATTCGCCCTAGTCTTATGAACTTTTAGTTGATTGTCGAGGGAATTTAGTAGTACGGGTGATGGGTTATTCAATTTTTTAGCTTTAATTTCTTCACAAATATTGCAAACATCAGTCATTGGCCTTCCAAAACTATAGTTAAAGTTTTCATTGTAATAGTTCCGGTATATGTGTAATTTAACTACGCAGCATACTACTTCCTGGTCGCCTCCTTTCTTGATAAATTCATAGCAGCATGGGTAATATTTTTCCAAATACATCCTGTGCATCTTCGCCACGTTTAGTTCTGAAGACAGGTAATACTTTACTTTAGACTTATAATGACTTTGGCGAGGATGGAATGATCTAATACGCTCATCAATACTCTTTAATACATCCGGATCATCGCTATTTGGGCGATTGTGATGTTTGACGCGTCCTTCACACGGTATTATTCCCTGGGCTGCTAAAGAGCATAATCTCTTAACACGACCTGCCTTTACTCCAAACAGTCCGCAGTAAGCTGATCGACACACAGGAATTCCACAAACTTCTTTTTTGATAGAATAATAATAAGAGACAGACTTTGGAACGACAGCATTACGTTTTCTTCTTTTAATAGCAGCAGGTTTTATTCCACCTTGCAAATAAATATCCTGCTCTGTTTTATTGGCCATACCATTGAATTTAAGAAGTAAATTTTTCTTCTCACCTTCTGAAAAACTCTCGTAACATTTTTTCTTGCAACTGAAAGAAAACGACAGTAACAAATATGTATGTACCTCCGGTATTATACATTCCATGATTATAAATTGAGAATAATGTTACGTCAGTTCATACTTGCATGGTAGCCCTTGAGTTCTTACAGGAACAACTTTTCCTTTCCAATCTTCATGTTCCAGTCCTGCTGCTTTTTGTTTGGGCACTTTATTCCGTTTCCAAGACTCAACATTTGACTTCCTTCTCTTATTTCTCCCTACATTCATATCACTCATTTTTTAAATAATCAAGGCAATCACTAAAAAGGAACAATAAAACACACTTTCTTACCATACGCTTTGCACTCAAAATGTTAACTAAAAAGCAGAACGTGTGCGCATGATAATATAGTGAGAAAATGAAAGAACTGTACAGAGTTGCCAATACCAACTCAAGAACTGACCAAGTTGCATATACTTGGGCGGTTCTTGCCTTGAACCTGAAATTCAATTCCATATAAAACACCCACCAGAGGTTATATTTTGTCTGTTCTTGGCTTATTTGATGCCTTTCAGGGAAATAAAGAAAATGGCGATAATAACTCATTTTCACAAACAATGTCACTTGGTCACTTTTTGGTTTGACCGATTCAATTGCTGACAGCGGAACTTTTGGAACAAAACAGGGCCAATAAATAAATAAAAATCTTTTATTATAAAGGTGGAAAAATAATAAATCCTATAAATCCAGTGCCTATAAAAATTAATTTAATAAAAAAATAAAAAACAAGCCCGGGTACTCTTTATATAGGGTACTTAGAGGAAAAATAAATAAGCTTAGAGTGCCATAGTACTCCAACGAGGGAATTTAGCGAGGCTTCATCCCTGCCTCAAGGAGAAGATTCCCAGAAGGAAGTCTCCCAGAAATCGTCACCCAGGACGCGTGACGTATCATCATTATCTTCATCCTCAACAACATTCAGCATCAACACAACGAAATCATCAAAAAGAACAGCAACAAAACGTTCACCTTTAATTTTGAATCTGCAAGAAGACGTCAGCCTGGACGCTCGGCAAATCATACCAACACCAACAACAACTTCATCGATAAAAATCATCAGGTCACACTACCAACGAAAAATTGATTAATTGGACTAAAATTGAGGTAGAAGTAGATAAGATTGAAGCTTTTCTTTATTTATTTTATAACCACATATATATATATTTACATAATACTTTCATTTTTCCATAATACATTATGCAAATATAATTATATTACTCAGTAATTTACGAAACATTACAACTAACGAATGCTAAAACATATACAGTGATCAATAATAACAATAAGGTCCACTCTTCCTAGAAGCGACCTCTGCGGTAAGACCCCGTGAGATTCCTGGTCAGAGGACTTCGATTGAAATCAATAATCCATCACTTGCGATAGGACTTCGAGAGCCTACCGTTCAGGAAAAAGATATTGGTTGAAAGAGTGAAAATTATCTTAGTTATCTCTTCTCGAATTTATTTTCTTTTCGGTAATAATTTTTACTATAGTTAGAAGCGAGTGTTTGTATCCTTGTTCTGACGCATTTTTTTTTGGATGTGCGATTTTAGCAACAATTCCTTTCTTTTTTTGTGAATATTGTATTGAAGTTTCTTTCTTTAGCAAATTCCAGAAATAGTTCCATCATATTGATACATTTTTTTTTCTCTCTCCTCTTTCCTTACATTAAACGTCAATTTGATTTAAACAAAAATATTTACACATTATTATTGAGAGTCCCAACCAGTTTGTGCACGTAATTTTACCACAGATATATATTAGACATATATTTAATTATAATAAATATATTTAATCCATATGCTCTGCAGTATACATATTATACATATACGGACATTTATAAAAACACAATTTTTTTTACTAAAATCTAACATCAATGAATATAATTATTTAAAAACAACAAATTCTGCAAAAAAAAAAAAAAATTTTTTTTACAATTTTTTTGCTACAAACAAATCTAACAAACAAAAAGCTCTCCTATCGCTGTGTTTTTCTTACTTTTTATAAAATTTAATTTCGAAATTTAATTAAACACAAATATCTACATACATACAACGTACTCCCTTGTACCCGTTGTTGAGAGTGTTAACCATTTCTTCTTGAATTTTCTTTCAAATCGAAACAAATTTAATCCCAATTTTCTTCCATCCCTTTAATCAATATGCTGCGTAGCAGCTATATACCGTATAGAGTACAATTGCAGTATTATACTAATACATTTCCTTTCGTTTGTCAAATTTTCATTTTTCGTTGCTTCTCCTCCTTCTCAATTTTACACGTCTACAATAAACATGACTGAAGAAAACATATCTTTTGATGAGCTTTGCTTGTCACAAATACAAAAAAACAAAGAAATCAGAAAAATATTAAGGGAATACCACAGTACTAACAAAAAATACAGAACTCCAGAATTAGTTTCCGAAAAGATCAAAAAATTAGAAGAGTACTGGACAGACTTTGAAGAAACAGAATCCATTATCCAAAGACATAAAGATTTCGACGAAACTCATGAATATTTTAAACAATCATGCTCTGATAAGACAGAGGATTGGTACAGCCTAATCAAAGCAAAACTGTCTGATAGATTGAAATCAATTTCTAGCCATGCGGATAACGAAAACAACCCATTATATTTCCCTGCTCCCAAAATTTCACAAAAGGGTACCAATACTGAAACTATGCAGGAATGTGCAGACAAGGATCAGTCTCATGCAATACGATTTAGACTGCAAGAAGATAGACAAAAATCTATAACACATATTATCCAGTCTATCAATCTTAATTCGCTACCAACTGCAAGCCAGGCATATTTAACTCATAAACTACATTCGCTGCATGGGTATTGGGATGATTTGAAAACAACTCATATTGAAATAATTTCAAATGCTGGCCCCGAAGATAAAGGCAGCAAATACTTCACGGAAGATATTTATATAAATATGGAAACATCACATTCAGATACTATAATTGCACTTCAGGAACAGCGAGATTCGCGATTTCAAGGGTTATCAAATACTACAAATGATTTCACAAATCATCACCACAATGTCTCTTTCAGAGATCAATCAAATTTTTTCCTATCTGACGCGAGAACATTAATTCCCAATTTCAAAAAATCCGAAAGATCTCCACAAATTGATTGCAAGCTGTGATAATCCACACACAACAGCAACGACGACAGGCGAAAAGCACTCCCTCCTTAGCTTAATAGGGAGTAAATTATCTGCAGATGCATATGTATTTTCAGGTATTTTGAGGTAAAAATTCCCAGAACTACGCTACAGTCTCAATTAAATAATTCTAAACAGAGAATAGGGGAAAGCGTGAAAGATTTCTTTCAGAGACTTAGCACAACTCTATCCAAACTAAATGAAGCAACACACACATATACAAGCGAAAGAGTTCTTTTAAAGTCCCTTTTAAAAGATAATGAGTGTCAAGCAGTGAGAGCTATAGAGGATGGATTATCCAATCCACAACTACAGACATTAGCCAAAGTGCATTCCGATAAATCCTTTTCTACATTAAAATCACATATTTTAGACCATGCATCACGTTTGGAGCTCAAGCAAGCTATCCTCCAAACGAATTACAAGACAAATCCAGTCCCTTTCAGACAAAATACGAGTCATAATTTACAATGCTTCAAATGTAATAGACTGGGGCATGCTGCATCAAGCTGCCCAGTCATACAACGCTCCACACAAAATTTCAACGCAGTTCCAAAGCTAAACTCGCAATTACAACGCCCGCCAGATTTCAATAAGGTCACATCTCCGTCGCAGGTCCCATTTTGTCGATATTGTCATCGAATTGGGCACGCCATAGAAGAATGCAGGACAAGAGCTGCAAATAATTCCCGATTTAACGACAATCAGAAATAATTTTCAAAAAGTAAACACAGCTCCGCAAACAAACACGGCTGACAGACAGCTTCAAAATAGGAACTGGCAGCAGCCACTATTCCGAGAAAGTTGAACTTCACCGCCGAGATATAATAATGCCAATATCTCGGCTAGATCACCATCTCCGAACAGGAAGAATAACAAAACTCCATCGGCATCCAGGCAGAGAAACAGGATGCAGCGGGGGTCGTTTTTGGCAACCCCTCGCAGATAGAAACAACGGCGCAAGTTCAACGGAATCCCGAGACATTTTCGACGACAAACTAAACAGCAAACAATTAATTCGTATCCCCGTCCAAATTAATAAAAATTCACTAACGCTTTCTTTGCCTGTTGATGTATGCTCTGCTATAAAACTTATATTTTTAATTGATACTGGAACAGAGATCAGCTTAATTAAATTCCCTCCTTTGAAGCCCGATAGCATCTGCTACAGAGATGCTGTCTGCAATATAAACACATTATTTACAGAGTCCACTTCTACAGAAGGACTCATTTTTGCTAAGTTAAACTTATATTCTGAACATAATAACTCCATCCTAGAACACCCATTTCAAATAGTGGGAAATAACTCCATCCTCTCATACGATGGCCTGCCTGGTCATGACTTTTTATCTCGATACAATGCTAGTATCAATTACAAAAAGAAATATAGTTCTTTAGAAATAAACGACTCAAATGAATCTTATCCTTACGAAGAATAGTACACAAATTATCCATATGTTTATTTGAAAAGCGAAGACCCAGAAAAGAGGTCTCAAACAAAAAGCCTATTATATACTTAGATAACATTCTCCGATATTAATACTAATAAATATCTATCTCCATCTATAGCCAGAAAAAAGGCTGAATTAAATAAAAATATATCTCCACCAAATGCATCACAAGACGTGAATCCTAAAGTTTTTTTAAATGATAAACTGCCCCATCAGTAGTTCCAAGTAAAGTGGAACCAACATACAAAGGAAATCTATCTCCATCGACAGCTTCACAAGAGATGAAGCACAAAGGTAAAAGTATATCTCCATCTACAGCCGCACAAAAGGCTAAGTATAATAAAATTCTATCTCCTTCATCAACAAATTCACAAAAAGTGAATTCCAGAAATAAATCAGAAAAGAAGTCAAAGAACTTCAATAAAGTTTTATATCCTTCAAATTCTATCGAGTCGGAATCATGGAATAACTCCTTCCCATTTCCACAAAAGTTGGAATTATATCTCCTTCCTTTTAGAAATCCGAAAGAATCGGATAAATAAAATAAAATTAAAATTCTTGGCTCGATCAGAGTACATCATTGAAATTCCAACTCCTTCTATTCAAAATCAATCGGTCTGTTTCAACAAGGAAATAAGGCCAGGTTTATTTCTCGGAAACTCGATCGTCGAACCAGTCAACGGTATGACAAAAGTCCTAATCCTCAACACAAATGAGGAGGACGCCGATCTGGAACCTTACGAGGTGAACCCAGTTTACAAAGACTTGGACGACTTTGTGGTCATCTCCACAGACTCTGACAGAGATCCAATTAAGGGCAGAATAATTAAACTGCAAAACCTTATAAATTTGGATCACTGTAATTCAGAGGAATCTGAGAGTATTCGCAATATCTGTAGGGAATTCAACGATCTCTTCTTCATAGAAAGGGATTCCCTTTCATATACAGATGAGATTACCCACAAAATCGAGACACTCCAAGACAAACCACCGATTTTACAAAACCTTATAGACTTCCTGAGGCAAGCCCAACGGAAATAAATCGGCAAATACAGGAAATTCTTGAGTCGGACATTATTAGACCTTCCCATAGTCCCTGGAATTCTCCACTTCTTCTGGTTCCCAAGAAACCAGATGAGAATAGAAACAAAAGTTGGCGAGTAGTGGTAGAGTTTCGTCGTATTAACGATATCACAATTGGCGACGCGTACCCACTGCCTGATATATTAGACCAGTTGGGGAAATCGAAACACTTCACCACACTCGACTTAGCCAGTGGATTCCACCAGATAAAAATGGACTCGAAGGACAGGGAGAAAACTGCCTTTAGCATACCCTATGGCCACTACGAATACAATCGTATGCCATTTGGTTTAAAAGGAGCCCCTGCTACTTTTCAACAAGCCATGAACAATGTTCTATCTGGACTTCAAGGCATCTATTGCTTCGTATACATGGACGATATTGTAGTCCATGGATACAATCTCAAAGACCACAATTCCAGACTCACAGCAGTATTTAACCGCCATCATGATTTCAACCTCAAACTTCAACTCGACAAGTGCCACTACCTAAGAAAGGAAATTATGTATTTAGGGCACATTATTACAGAAAATGGAGTCAAACCAGACCCTGCAAAAATAAAATCAGTTCAGTCATATCCCAGACCCAAGAAGGAAAAAGATATAAAAGCTTTCCTTGGTTTCGTCGGCTACTATGGCCGCTTTATACCAATTTTTTTCAAAATTGCAAAACCACTTACAAATCTTTTGAAAACAGATATCCCTTTCAAGTTCGACGCAATTTGTGATGAAGCATTTTGCGAGTTACGCAATAAACTTATTTCAGCACCAATTTTATCATATCCCGATTTTGACAAAGAATTTTTTGTCACTTCCGATGCCAGTGACTACGCCATCGGAGCTGTCCTTTCACAAGTTGATGATCAAGGAGATCATCCAATCGCCTATGTGAGCCGAGTTTTCAATGGTACAGAGACTCGTTACTCAACAATAGAAAAAGAGCTCTTAGCTATCGTGTTTGCAGTTGAGTAATTCAGATCATACGTTTATTGTCAGTTTACAATTATAACTGACCATAAACCATTAGTATGACTCATGAATCTGAAAGATCACTCCTCAAGACTGATGAGATGGAGAATACGTCTTGAGGAATATGACTACAAGATAGTCCTCAAATCAGGTAAGCTCAACACAAATGCAGATGCTCTCAGTAGAGCAATTCCGGAAAATTCCGAACATTCTGCAGAACCAACCACCTCCGTAAATGTGGTAACTAGAAATCAAGCCAGAGTTCAGGCGAATATAAATGCACCCAACGGAAGTGTAACTACTTCAAACCCAACTCCATCACCTGTAAACAATTCCTCAGTCATAATAAGTGAGACAAATTTTCATCTTCTACTAACTAAGTATGCGAATCCTAAATTTTACATCTTGCCAATGCAAGATACAGAACTTGAAAGAGTGTTGGATTCGAAACTCAAATTTTCTGATAAATCTTCATCTTTAGGAAAGGAACTGAACTTCTTCAAGAAAAAAGACTCAACAGTAATCATGTCAAAAATTAATTTACCTTGTCGATCCCAAAGAGATAGATCAGACCTCGAAAAGATTTTAACTGAGATCTGCTCATACACAGAAGCAAATCAGTTAAAACAAATAAATATCTCCTTCCCGATATTAGACCCACAAAACCTAATAATTATCAAAAACATGTTTACCCAGGTCTTCGCTAATAAGCAAATAAACATAAAACTGCATCAGGATTCAATTAACTACTTATCAGACAATAAAGATATCGAACAAGTATTAAAGGATTTTCACTCATTACCGACGGGAGGCCATCAAGGTGTTTCCCGTACAATTGTTGTGAATAGAAGATCAATCAATTCTTGTTGTCAAAATAAATAAATCAATTAATCTGTGTGAAACAAGAATTGGTTGACATCGCTTGTTGACTAGGTCATTGTTGTGTGGCGAAAAGCAAGATCTTACACAATAAATGCAAACAGGTCTTGCCCAAACGGTGGCACTGTTAAAAGTTGCAGTGTATCGCATTTCATAACAAACTCAGAATTATTGGGTTTGTTGTGAAAGCGTGTTACTGCGGAATATGCAGGTGACTTCCGACTAGTCACAGCGGTGACCTGGTTCATCAAATAAAAAATAAATAAAAAACAGAAGAATGGGCGGTGACATGGTGGCTGAAAATGCTTGAAGAAGTCAGTCTTGTTGGATTCGGCGATAGATTAAATTATAGTTATTATACACGGGATATAAATATATAATTGATAGATATGTATACGTGAATAAAGTTGAAAATGATTAAGTGAAGTGTTCTTTTACTGTGTGTTACATCTGCTCAACTAGACCCGATACTTAGTGATAGCAGCATCCACTCGGAGATCACAACACAATTAAAAGAATCAAAAAGCAATTCTTCTGGCCAGGCATGTCAGACGACATCGTAAAGCATGTAAGGAAATGTAAACTTTATCAGGTGAAGAAAGTATCCAGGAACCCAAACATTCCAATGAAAATCTCAAGTATTAGCTCCAAACCTTTCGAAAGAGTGTACCTAGATGTTGTAGGACCTCTCCCAATTTCTCATTCTGGAAACAAATACATCCTTACATTTCAAGACGACCTTTCAAAATTTCTGAGGCTATTCCCATAGTCGACACCGAGTCTAAGACATTAGCGGAAGCCTTCACGACAACGATAGTTTGTCGACATGGTATTCCAGAAAGTATCCTCACAGATCAGGGTTCTAACCTCATAAGTGGCATGTTCGCCGAGGTATCTAAATTGCTGAGAATTAAAAGACTCAAAACTTCTCCATATCACCCTCAAACGAATGGTGCTTTGGAGAGAAGCCACAGAACCTAAGCAGAATATCTCCGATCTTATGTAGCAAAAGATCCACAAGACTGGGATGCATGGATTCCTTATGCCATGTTTGTCTACAATACCACTCCTCATTCGAGTACTATATATACTGCTCGCGAACTCCTATACGGATTCCCAGCTGAAATTCCAAACAATTTGAAATCATCTCCAGCCGTTTGCTATAATTACGACAATTATGCAAACGAGTTAAAAGCGCGTCTAAGGCATAGCTTCAAAATAGCTAAAGACATAGCCATGGCCAATAAAGAAAAATCCAAACTACAATACGATAAAAACTCCGTCCAAAAATCATTTAACACTGGTGATAAAGTCTTACTCAAAAGCAGAGTACGAGATAACAAGTTCTCACCACTATGGCCAGGTCCGTATGAGATCATGGAGATTAATTCCCCCGAAAATTCCACTATTAAAATCAATAATAAAAACAAAAGAGTCCATAACAATGACCTAAAACTTTTCTCAGAGTAAAAACTTCATCATCTTCAAATATCATTCGGAGATATTAACATAGTGTCATCTTCCAGGTTTCCAAAATGATGCATATAGCATTCAGTCTAATTTTCATCCGCTTAACCTACGGCTCAGGAATGGAGGTAAAGCAGCTAAATGCTACTGCAGGCATTTATTTTGAGGAAATTGGCAGAGCCAATTTCTGCACCAACGAGTGGAAATTAGTGACATTCTACGACCTGGAAAATTTTAAAACAGAATTCAACAACATCCAGTTCATAGGCCAACAAATTACAGCGACCTGCCGGAAACTGGACAAATACTCAGCCATGAGCCACACTTGTAACGGTACGTTGTTACAAATAAATCTTATTATAGCAAACATAGAGTATAGGAATATGTTGGTGGTGACTCAAAATAGGAAACAAAAATCACTATTTAATGCAATAGGCTCAATCTCCAAAGCACTTTTCGGCATATTAGACGAAGAAGATGCCAAGATTTATGACGAGCAAATCCGTAACCTCACCCTTAACCAAAACTCCCTCCTATCACTTATGAAAAGCCAAACTGCGACAGTCGAAGCAACCGCAAATGTTTTCAATAAAACTATAGCCGCAACTGAAAAGGAATTCATGGTCATGCATAAAAAACTAATATCAGTGCAGATAGCCACATCATTGATGGAAAATAGGTCACTTGATAACAAAATATCAATTGAACTGGAATCACTCATTTAACTAGTCTCACTAATGGCATTCAGATACCAAAATACCCAGGCAGAATTAATAGATCTTCTTACGGATTCAAGGCATGGAAAATTTCATCCTACACTAATAGAAGAATTGTTATCAAATATCACGCAAGAAATACCAAGTACAATGATGCTTCCCATAAATCCCAGAGGAAATACATTATCACAAATTTATAAATTAAGTACACTCTCTGCGAGTATTTTCAACAACCTAATTATTTGGAACTCAGAATCCTCATTGCTTTCAAGGAACCATATCATATCTTTAAAACAATACCATTGCCTACTATCCTTAAAGAATCGCTCATGTATATTGAACCAGCAAATGAATATATGCTAATAGACTACTATCGTGAACACTATATTGAACTAGCATTACATGATATCCACAATTGCGCAACGTTGGATCATACGCACTTTTACTGCCAGATCACATCCCCAATCTTAAATGCAAATACTAAGGTAAATCAATGCGAGATAAATTTAATAAAAAAGGAGCCGATTACATCCGATTGTAAAATTTTAACGTTAGAACAAGATTGTTTTTGGATGCAATTATCGCAACAGAACGCTTGGCTTTTCTCCCTAAAAGATTCCGTCCACATAGATACTATTTGCGAAAATTCCATTAACTCACAAGTTCTGCAAGGAATAGGAACAATGTATATCTATCCAGATTGCTATGTACGAAGCAAAGAATTCATCTTGCACGGACATAGCGTAAAAGTCTCTAAATTTAATTTTTATTTTATCCCAACAATAAACATTTCCAGTATAATATCGAATATGACGTCCTCCCCAATAGGATCGCATATAAAAATACATACTTTAAATATTACGAACAATATGGATCTAGATGAACTTCTAGAATCCATTCGTTTCCAAAAACATCAAGAATTAATTCCTCTAAATCCCATAAATAGTCATAGTCATCATATTCATCATTACGCACTGTCATATTTAACAATGTCTTTGATCGTATCTATTCTCTGCATATATCTATACATGAGATATAAATCATGGGCCCGAAAGCTAAAAATATTCCGCCGGAACCTAAATTAGAAGATGTGCCTAAACCCGCACCTAGAAAGTTAAATTTCAAGATAACCGCCCCCCCCCCCCCTAGCACCTAAAAGTAAAACTACAGAAAAGTCTAACTTACGGACACTAACAAATTGACAACGGTAACCTTTTCATTTCCTTAAATTTTATTACTTTAATAACTCCCGCATCTTCTCAAAAAGAACACAATTTCCAATAACTTCGATGAAGAAATGAAAAAGGTTACAATTTCTAAAAAAACTGTAAAGGATAGAGAAAAAAATAAAGGTGAACATAAATAAAAAAAAAAAAAAATTCCATCGCTACATGATTTGTATTATATAAAACTTTGATTATATAAAAACAATTTATATAAGTAGACTGTAATAAGGGAAAAATTAGAAGTAAATATAATTAAAAATATAAGAAAAAACAAAAAACATAAACTTCCTAGTAATATATTTTATATAATAGCACACTCTTTCTAAAAATAAATAAATAAGTAGCAGTTATTAATATTATAAGAAAATATATTATGCAAATTAATTTCTATTATTACCTATAATTACTAAAACTAATTTTTTTTTCTCTCCATCTCCTTTTTAATAAAAAAAAAAATAACTAAATAAATAAATGATAAATAATTTTTAGTCATAATAATCCTAAGTTTAACAGCTCTATAGCTACAAATTTTTCTTCTAGGATATGAATATATAGATATACACTGTAATACATATATTATAAGATAATCTTTGAACAACTCCATCGATAATATAAAGAAAGTTTTTTTCTCAGAAAATAAAACTTTCCTTTCCCCAGGGGGGAGGGATGTTGTGACTCAGGTGCCCAATGCCCCGAATCACAACCATAAGGTGAATACATCAACATATTGCCCTATGCAATATATTGATGTATCGCAGAAATGACCTTGAAAATCAAAATTAATTTCATTTAAAATTTCAATATAAATTCAAAATGCATTTAGAAATGCATTCCCACATTATAACAAAATGCAATTTAGCATAAATTGCATTTTGTTATCAGACACACATTCCACTCACACGTTATGCACACTTACCTACATACAGTGTCTACTTACTTTTTTTCCGTATGTACAGTGTTCATACGTACATTTCTTACTTCCTCCAATCTAATTGTATGTACATACATGCATACAATTATCAGAATTATTCGCGCCCTCTTAAAATTATTATTTCAAGACGGGCGCACAAGTGCATATCGGATTACATCTTTGCATTGATGCATATATCTCGCATCAAAAAAACTTTTGCATTTTCTCACGTACTTTTCAGCGTCGGGAGAAAACAATAAAAAGAAAAAAGAGCTTTTGAAGCGATCGTGGGTACCTGGGTGCAATTCGCCCAAACCTCGGGGAGTTTGCTTTTCAACCATCGGGCGATAAAGAACGAAACTATATCGGGAGTTTAGAAAAAAGGAAACGGTTTTCATTGGAAAAGTACAAAAAATTATTGTTAATAAAATCAAGAGTTTCAAAAAAAATTTAAGTGAAAATAAGTGAAAGTTTAAAAAATCAAAAACAAATTAAGAAAAATTGTTTTTAAATTAAGGAAACTGTTATATTTAAAGAAAGGTGTAAAAAGTTCATTCAAAAGAAAAAGAGAAAAAAGGAGTTTAATAAAGTTCGATTAAACAGAGAATATTATATTTGTTCCTTTTTTATACATAAACCCTTACGCGCGCTCTCTCCCTTGGAGCACGGAGTGCGTACAACATTACAAAGCCTAAAGTGTACTTTTCCTCCAGGTTAGCGAAATATACCTAAATTTTGTGGCACAAATTATTGCCACTAAATTTAGGAAAATAATTTTATATAGTGTATAATATAGAGCGTCATGAGGACTACTGCTCGGCATCTGTATTGTCACACGAACTGCCAAATGGTCGCGCGAGTTACATACATTGATCTAAAACATGACATACGAACAAATCAGACACCGGATCTACCAGATCCAGACCTACTACACCAAACTGTGACAAATACAAAACCCACGGCTTGGTAGTGCGAAAGCTTAAAACTCAACTTTCTCACATTTTCATGTTGCAACCGCAACATTTTTATTAAATATAATTTCCCACATTTTCAAGTTACAATATCCACATTTTTATAATCCGTAAAGGTGTCGTATTAATTCCTCAAAGAAATTTACTTATTATTATGAGAGACATAAATGTGTTTACCTGGCAAGTTAAACAGAAATAGAAAAGACAAATTGGAAAGATCCGAAAAAGCTAGTTAGTGAAGAGTCGTCGTGTCGTGATTTTGATCGAGCTAGGAGAATACTATAAATTAATTTTAGAAAAAGCTTTTTGCACAACGAAATTGTGAAAAAGTGATGAGAATTAATAAATAAAGAATAATTAAATTACATATTATTGTTATTATATATATATTATATTATTATTATTATTACATCTATGAAATTATTGATTTTGAGTTGCTTCTAAACGATCATTTCGAGAGGAATTTCTTTCCTTCCGGGTTAGGTCAAAAATTGGCAAAGTACAAAGACCTGCCTCGCGTCATTTGAAATTAGAAGCGTAGTGTTTTTGATATGGTGCAAAACTTTTAAATTTTGAGTACGAAAATTGATGCGGATAGAGGAGATACACCAGAGATTAGGTTTTTGGAATACTACCAACGATATATACAAAGATCATAATAAAACATACGATAATATTTGAAATTTTTTTCTAAAAATTCCTTCAATTTAGAATGTTTTAAAGAGGAATTGCGGGTCAAATATCTTCCGCAATCTATACACCCGAAAGTTGTTTCCGTTTTTGCTTTTTCAAAAGTTTTACAAGAGAATATTCAAATAAGATTTTGGCCGAAATTTAAAATCAAGCTAAGTAGCTAATAAGAAAAAGCAACATAATTTTCCGTTGTGCGAATAAAGTTACGGCCGATTGACAAGAACGACTTTTTCATCATGGCGCTCAGTTATTTTGGATCTCGTGTGACAACAACGAGATTTTCGTCATGTCGTGCGGCTTTATGCTTAGCGACACTAGAGGGTTACTTTAACCCATATTTAAATACGTTAGTAACTTCAGGTAGAAAGTTGGAAGTGCCTTTGACTTCACTGCGGATTCAGTGACATTGGTGACAAGTCATTCTTTACTTCCAGCTCTCTCCCAGCGAAGGTCTTTATATACACATTCGTCTAACAAATATTATAGTTTAAGGTATGTAATAAAGGTTTTGTAATTACAAATCGGCTGCGTATTACTTGCCATCCCGTTCCTCTCATTTTATAACAATTGGCGACGAAGATGAAAAAGATATTTTAAGATAAAAAAAAATAGCATGGTAACAACCACTGAGAGCACAGCAACTACAATCACATATAGTATAACAACAGCAGCTTCTTCTGGGGGCTCCCTCACTTCATCGACAATGTCAATGCAAGCTTCATTTGTTATTGACAAATTCGAGCCAAGATCCACGAAATGGAATCGTTGGGTTCAAAGATTCGAAGGAGCCATCGAAATATTCAATATTCCGGCAGATAAAGGAAGCAAGAAGCTTATGACTTAGTATGTGATAAAGTTGCACCAGCACTGCCTCATAAAAAAAGTTACAGAAATTATGGAAAATTTTCGATTCCATAAACGTAAACAAAAGGAGGGAGAGAGCATTCAGAAATTTTTGGCGGCTTTGCGACACCTCGCTATTCATTGTGGTTTTGATATATACCTAGAAACAGCACTACGAAATCAATTAGTTTTTGGGCTACACAGCGAACGTATACAGTCGCGCCTGCTCCAGGCACGGGATCTGACACTTTCCAAAGCAACGCAGCTGGCTACGGCTATGGAGTTATCAATGCGAGATGTATCACAAATGCATGAAAATGACGCAACAGCGGCAGTACATTCGGTAGCAAACAAATATACGGCGGGTGGAAAAAGTGGCAAGACGGCTAAGAAGCAGAATCAAAAGAAAAGCGACAACTGGGGGCGGGTGGAAAAAGTGGCAAGACGGCTAAGAAGCAGAATCAAAAGAAAAGCGACAACTGGGGGCAGGCAAGCCATGTTTTCGTTGTGGTGTAACCTCACACTGGGCGTATAAATGTAAACACATCAAAAGCACCTGTCATCACTGTAAGAAAAGAGGACATCTGAAGGCGGTTTGCTGTAAATTGCAGGTTCTAATTTAGTAGAATTAGATGAGGTAACTGTAGATACCTTTAATATTCATGTTGTAAGTAAATCTATAAATTCTAATGCAAAATTTTGGCTTTCAGTGTCGGTGAATTCGGTCCCTATCAAGTTTGAGGTGGATACAGGGTCAGCAGTTTCGGTCATAAGCCTCAAGGACAAGCAGAAATTTTTTCCGAAAGAGAAAATTCTGAAGACAAACGTCGAGTTGGTGTCCTACTTCCGCACTAAATTGAAGACAATTGCGTTTATCATCGTGAGAGTGTCAGTGCAAAATAGCGTTAAGGAGCTGACACTTTACGTCGTGGATAGTAACAGACATGCACTCCTTGGTCACGAGTGGATGAAAAGCATTCCAATTAACTGGAATTCGATAATTACAATTAGGGACATAAATAAAATTATGGATAGCCAGGTAAATGTAGATGTTAGAAATGTAGATAATAGGCTAAAACAAATTCGCGAAAAATATTCGAGTGTTTTTAGTAAAGAAATGGTGTGTATTAAAGGGCTGCAAGCAACTTTACATTTAAAAGAAGACCACAAGCCGGTTTTTAGGAAAGCGCGTCTGGTTCCTTTTGCTCTAAAGGGGAAAATGGAATCTGAATTACAGAATTTACAAAAAAGTGGAGTGCTAGTGAAAGTGAATAGTAGTCAGTGGGCTACAGCCTTGGTTCCCGTACTAAAAATGAACGGAAAGATTAGATCATGTGGTGACTATAAAGTCACAGTGAACCCGAATTTGGTTATCGATAACCACACTTTACCTAGAATAGAAGAACTGTTCGCGTCAATGGCTAACGGGGACAAGTACCAAAAGATAGATTTGCTTACAATTACCGGTACGGCCTGAGGACAAGGAAATTCTAACTTTAAATAAGCATCGAGGACTATATGCACCGACTCGTCTTATGTATGGCATTGCTTCCGCATCCGCAACTTGGCAGCGTGTAATAGAGGGGGTCTTAAAGGGCATTGATGGGGCCAGATACAAATACACATTTAGAACGGTTAGAGAAGATTTTGAGCAGACTAGAGGACCACAATATGAAGGTGAATATGGATAAGTGCAGTTTTTTCAAAATAGTATTGAATATTCTGGGTATGTAATAGATAAGCGCGGTATACACAAAGTGCGTGAAAAGGTTGATCCGATTCAAAATATGCAACGACCACAAAATACTGACGACGTTCGCGCGTTCTTGGTTATGGTAAACTATTAGATTCTTAAAAAATTTGAGTACAATGGCTCAACCGATAAATAATCTTTTAAAGAAAAATGTACATTTTTCATTGAACTCACAATGCGAAAATGCGTTCAATAAAATTAAATGGAAAATGCAATCGGACGAATTTTTGGTCCATTTCGATCCGAAGTTACCATTAGTCCTTGCAACTGACGCATCCCCATATGGGGTGGGGGCGGTGCTGAGCCATTTTTACCCTGATGGCTCTGAACGCCCAATACATTACGCATGACAGTGCCTATCAAGTACTCAAAGGAAGTACACACAATTAGACAAAGAAGCTTACGCTATAATGTTTGGTGTTAGGAAATTTGCGCAGTACCTAATTGGACATACATTGTTGGTGGATAATAAGCCACTTATGCCCATTTTAACCACAAAGAAGGGACTTCCCGCTTCCACAGCAATGAGAATGCAGAACTACGCACTTTTATTAGGGGCATTCACATATGATATAAATTTTCGCGGCACTAAAGAGCACGTAAATGCAGATGGGCTTTCACGCTAACCCATTCAGAGCTCAGTCTCAGACAAATTAATTGAAGAAAGTGATGTTCTTGAAATTGCATTAATAGAAACCCTTCCTTTAACGGTAAAACGGTTGGCTAAGGCAACCGAAAAGGATAATTCTCTCCATAAATTAATACAGGGATTAAGGAAAGGACATGAGGTACCCGGTCAATATAGATTCGGGGTAGACCAAACAGAATTCGGTCTTCAGCAGGGCTGTCTAATGAGGGGCTCAAGAATTTTTACACCTAAATTACTGCGAGGGAGAGTTTTGCGTGAATTACATTCGACATATTTCGGCGCAAGTAGGATGAAGTCGTTAGCTCGTAGTTATTGCTGGTGGGAAACCTTAGACAGGGACATACAGGAAACCATTCAGGATTGTTCTCAGTGCCAAGCTACGAAACCAAATCCTTCTAAAGCACCTATTCACTGCTGGGAAAATCCAACTCAACCATTTCACAGAGTGCATATAGATTTTGCTGGATCATGGAGAGGTCTCAATTTTCTTATTTTAATCGATGCATTCTCGAAGTAGCCTGAGGTTTACGTCTTAAAGGAAGTAAAGACACGAGCTACAATCGATGTCTGTAGAGATATTTTTTCCAGGTTTTGTATGCCTGTAGTGCTCGTTAGCGACAATTGTACGCAATTTACTTCACATGAATTTCAAAGATTTTTGGGTGAAAACGGAATTACTCATAAAAGAAGTGCACTGTTTCACCCAGCTACTAATGGTCAGGTTGGGAGGTATGTACGAACTTTAAAAGAGAAATTAAAGGCCATGAATTGCACAAAAGATAACGTGAGGGAGTTATTAAGTAATATTCTAATTTTCTACCGGAAGAAAATACACCCTGCAACTGAACAATCACCGGCAATTATGTTAATGAATCGGGACATAAGATGTCGATTGGACTCTATGTTACCTCAAGATAGGCAAGTAGGGGAATACAACGGAAGGGCAAAAGGGGTAAGATATTTCGAGGTAGGGGAGAGAGTATAAGTAGGGAATTATACACGAGACAACAAATGGGAGTTTGGGAAGTATCAAGAAAGTTAGGGACCTTACACTATGTAATTAGTCTGGATGATGAACGTGTATGGAAGCGACATACAAACCAAATTCGAAAAATAGGTAGGAACACTCGTCACCCTAACCCTGATTTACTCACGTCTCCAATATACGACAACGGTTACCAAACGACAAGCGATAATACAAACAATAACCAAATATCGAATCAAAAGGTTAACAACGAGTCAGTGCACGAAGCTGTTGCCCTACGAGAATCGACCATACAGACAGGAACGGGGCCGACTTCCGACAGCGAAAGTATACCATTAAGGCGATCTTCTAGACTAGAGTGATTAAGGCTCCTGATAGATTAACTTATGAGAGGAAGTGATATGTAATACAGCTAAGGTACAGAAAGATCATTTCAAAATTGTTGAACTATGAAGTTACTCTTATAATATTATATTATGGTTGTCTTACATGGATACACTTATATTCCTATATTTTTATATGTTTATGTTCTACTATTGCTATACCTACTCTTATATTTTTATGAATTACTATTTTTGATTATGAATTGCGTAAATCAGTTATTAATTGCAATAAGTAGATTAAGCTGATGGTTAAGCCGTTTGCGTTATTGTACCCACAAAAAGAATATATGCTGATGTAAGGTTCTTAAAGAGGGAAGAGTGTTGAGGACAAGTATTAAGCCCAAGTAGCGACACTAGAGGGTTACTTTAACCCATATTTAGTTACGTTAGCAACTTCAGGTAGAGAGTTGGAAGTGCCTTTAACTTCACTGTGGATACAGTGACATTGGTGGCAAGTCATTCTTGTACTTCCAGCACTCTCCCAGCGAAGGTTTTTATATACACATTGGTCTAACAAATATTATAGTTTAAGGTATATAATAAAGGTTTTGTAATTAGAAATCGGCTGCGTATTACTTGCCATCCCGTTCCACTCATTTTATAACAGTTGTACTTGTGTGGTTGCGTAAACCTTCTCATCGCATTTTGGTAGGATTATTCGTTTCATTCCTCCACCATTTTCGTCTACAACAGATTTGAAAAATTAAATAACCAATTGCTGGACTTATTTTATCACATTTGTTTCGCCGTTGAAACTCTCACGTGACACAAGTTCACACTAGGATAAAATTAGCTGAAAAGATTTAGCAAGAGTTAGAATATTTTTGCTAGTCACTACCGGCAGCTGGCTTCAATCATTTAACTTTAATTTTTTTCTTATGTAGTTCTAGTTAATGATTTGTAAAGTTTGACCAGCAATTAAGGTTAGGCACGCGTGGTGGCCATCGCACGAACCATTGCGATTAGCCTCACTTAGACCATTGGTGGTCTATTGTGGTATAACCTTTTTGGAAAAGATACTCCTATTTAGGTGTAGTGCTGAAACCAGTCACAGGAGTTAGTGAACCTTACCAGGTCCACCATCTCCTTGTCTGCTTCCCCAGTTCGCCGAAGAAGCAGAGGCCGAACGCATTCCTCCTACGCTTTGCAAGGTTATAACAAGTTCTGAACACCTCGACAATACAGCTTCTGCAGAAGTCATAGTATGGAGCATGCATGCACTCTGCATATTTACCGAAGAGACAGTGCTCAGCAGAGATTCAATCAGAAATCACGTATGTAGTCATTCGTCACACCTGGGACTTGCCAGCGTGCGGGCTTGTTCATCTAAAATCCGCTCACTAATTCAAGGGCCCTATCTGTGCACATCCTTGAAGGCTTACGCGGTATACAGGCTTCAACAAAGGTCCTATTAAAGGTCCCGTTTACATGTATGATGCACATAGTAATATCCCATATTTGGGAATGCTTAGTCTTCCCGCTACGATATTACGCCTGCTCCAGGCACGGGATCTGACACTTTCCAAAGCAACGCAGCTGGCTACGGCTATGGAGTTATCAATGCAAGATGCATCACAAATGCATGAAAATGACGCAACAGCGACAGTACATTCGGTAGCAAACAAATATACGGCGGGTGGAAAAAGTGGCAAGACGGCTAAGAAGCAGAATCAAAAGAAAAGCGACAACTGGGGGCGGGTGGAAAAAGTGGCAAGACGGCTAAGAAGCAGAATCAAAAGAAAAGCGACAACTGGGGGGCAGGCAAGCCATGTTTTCGTTGTGGTGCAACCTCACACTGGGCGTATAAATGTAAACACATCAAAAGCACCTGTCATCACTGTAAGAAAAGAGGACATCTGAAGGCGGTTTGCTGTAAATTGCAGGTTCTAATTTAGTAGAATTAGATGAGGTAACTGTAGATACCTTTAATATTCATGTTGTAAGTAAATCTATAAATTCTAATGCAAAATTTTGGCTTTCAGTGTCGGTGAATTCGGTCCCTATCAAGTTTGAGGTGGATACAGGGTCAGCAGTTTCGGTCATAAGCCTCAAGGACAAGCAGAAATTTTTTCCGAAAGAGAAAATTCTGAAGACAAACGTCGAGTTGGTGTCCTACTTCCGCACTAAATTGAAGACAATTGCGTTTATCATCGTGAGAGTGTCAGTGCAAAATAGCGTTAAGGAGCTGACACTTTACGTCGTGGATAGTAACAGACATGCACTCCTTGGTCACGAGTGGATGAAAAGCATTCCAATTAACTGGAATTCGATAATTACAATTAGGGACATAAATAAAATTATGGATAGCCAGGTAAATGTAGATGTTAGAAATGTAGATAATGGGCTAAAACAAATTCGCGAAAAATATTCGAGTGTTTTTAGTAAAGAAATGGTGTGTATTAAAGGGCTGCAAGCAACTTTACATTTAAAAGAAGACCACAAGCCGGTTTTTAGAAAAGCGCGTCTGGTTCCTTTTGCTCTAAAGGGGAAAATGGAATCTGAATTACAGAATTTACAAAAAAGTGGAGTGCTAGTGAAAGTGAATAGTAGTCAGTGGGCTACAGCCTTGGTTCCCGTACTAAAAATGAACGGAAAGATTAGATCATGTGGTGACTATAAAGTCACAGTGAACCCGAATTTGGTTATCGATAACCACACTTTACCTAGAATAGAAGAACTGTTCGCGTCAATGGCTAACGTGGACAAGTACCAAAAGATAGATTTGCTTACAATTACCGGTACGGCCTGAGGACAAGGAAATTCTAACTTTAAATAAGCATCGAGGACTATATGCACCCACTCGTCTTATGTATGGCATTGCTTCCGCATCCGCAACTTGGCAGCGTGTAATAGAGGGGGTCTTAAAGGGCATTGATGGGGCCAGATACAAATACACATTTAGAACGGTTAGAGAAGATTTTGAGCAGACTAGAGGACCACAATATGAAGGTGAATATGGATAAGTGCAGTTTTTTCAAAATAGTATTGAATATTCTGGGTATGTAATAGATAAGCGCGGTATACACAAAGTGCGTGAAAAGGTTGATCCGATTCAAAATATGCAACGACCACAAAATACTGACGAAGTTCGCGCGTTCTTGGTTATGGTAAACTATTAGATTCTTAAAAAATTTGAGTACAATGGCTCAACCGATAAATAATCTTTTAAAGAAAAATGTACATTTTTCATTGAACTCACAATGCGAAAATGCGTTCAATAAAATTAAATGGAAAATGCAATCGGACGAATTTTTGGTCCATTTCGATCCGAAGTTACCATTAGTCCTTGCAACTGACGCATCCCCATATGGGGTGGGGGCGGTGCTGAGCCATTTTTACCCTGATGGCTCTGAACGCCCAATACATTACGCATGACAGTGCCTATCAAGTACTCAAAGGAAGTACACACAATTAGACAAAGAAGCTTACGCTATAATGTTTGGTGTTAGGAAATTTGCGCAGTACCTAATTGACATACATTGTTGGTGGATAATAAGCCACTTATGCCCATTTTAACCACAAAGAAGGGACTTCCCGCTTCCACAGCAATGAGAATGCAGAACTACGCACTTTTATTAGGGGCATTCACATATGATATAAATTTTCGCGGCACTAAAGAGCACGTAAATGCAGATGGGCTTTCACGCTAACCCATTCAGAGCTCAGTCTCAGACAAATTAATTGAAGAAAGTGATGTTCTTGAAATTGCATTAATAGAAACCCTTCCTTTAACGGTAAAACGGTTGGCTAAGGCAACCGAAAAGGATAATTCCCTCCATAAATTAATACAGGGATTAAGGAAAGGACATGAGGTACCCGGTCAATATAGATTCGGGGTAGACCAAACAGAATTCGGTCTTCAGCAGGGCTGTCTAATGAGGGGCTCAAGAATTTTTGCACCTAAATTACTGCGAGGGAGAGTTTTGCGTGAATTACATTCGACATATTTCGGCGCAAGTAGGATGAAGTCGTTAGCTCGTAGTTATTGCTGGTGGGAAACCTTAGACAGGGACATACAGGAAACCATTCAGGATTGTTCTCAGTGCCAAGCTACGAAACCAAATCCTTCTAAAGCACCTATTCACTGCTGGGAAAATCCAACTCAACCATTTCACAGAGTGCATATAGATTTTGCTGGATCATGGAGAGGTCTCAATTTTCTTATTTTAATCGATGCATTCTCGAAGTAGCCTGAGGTTTACGTCTTAAAGGAAGTAAAGACACGAGCTACAATCGATGTCTGTAGAGATATTTTTTCCAGGTTTTGTATGCCTGTAGTGCTCGTTAGCGACAATTGTACGCAATTTACTTCACATGAATTTCAAAGATTTTTGGGTGAAAACGGAATTACTCATAAAAGAAGTGCACCGTTTCACCCAGCTACTAATGGTCAGGTTGGGAGGTATGTACGAACTTTAAAAGAGAAATTAAAGGCCATGAATTGCACAAAAGATAACGTGAGGGAGTTATTAAGTAATATTCTAATTTTCTACCGGAAGACAATACACCCTGCAACTGAACAATCACCGGCAATTATGTTAATGAATCGGGACATAAGATGTCGATTGGACACTATGTTACCTCAAGATAGGCAAGTAGGGGAATACAACGGAAGGGCAAAAGGGGTAAGATATTTCGAGGTAGGGGAGAGAGTATAAGTAGGGAATTATACACGAGACAACAAATGGGAGTTTGGGAAGTATCAAGAAAGTTAGGGACCTTACACTATGTAATTAGTCTGGATGATGAACGTGTATGGAAGCGACATACAAACCAAATTCGAAAAATAGGTAGGAACACTCGTCACCCTAACCCTGATTTACTCACGTCTCCAATATACGACAACGGTTACCAAACGACAAGCGATAATACAAACAATAACCAAATATCGAATCAAAAGGTTAACAACGAGTCAGTGCACGAAGCTGTTGCCCTACGAGAATCGACCATACAGACAGGAACGGGGCCGACTTCCGACAGCGAAAGTATACCATTAAGGCGATCTTCTAGACTAGAGTGATTAAGGCTCCTGATAGATTAACTTATGAGAGGAAGTGATATGTAATACAGCTAAGGTACAGAAAGATCATTTCAAAATTGTTGAACTATGAAGTTATTCTTATAATATTATATTATGGTTGTCTTACATGGATACACTTATATTCCTATATTTTTATATGTTTATGTTCTACTATTGCTATACCTACTCTTATATTTTTATGAATTACTATTTTTGATTATGAATTGCGTAAATCAGTTATTAATTGCAATAAGTAGATTAAGCTGATGGTTAAGCCGTTTGCGTTATTGTACCCACAAAAAGAATATATGCTGATGTAAGGTTCTTAAAGAGGGAAGAGTGTTGAGGACAAGTATTAAGCCCAAGTAGCGACACTAGAGGGTTACTTTAACCCATATTTAGTTACGTTAGCAACTTCAGGTAGAGAGTTGGAAGTGCCTTTAACTTCACTGTGGATACAGTGACATTGGTGGCAAGTCATTCTTGTACTTCCAGCACTCACCCAGCGAAGGTTTTTATATACACATTGGTCTAACAAATATTATAGTTTAAGGTATATAATAAAGGTTTTGTAATTAGAAATCGGCTGCGTATTACTTGCCATCCCGTTCCACTCATTTTATAACAGTTGTACTTGTGTGGTTGCGTAAACCTTCTCATCGCATTTTGGTAGGATTATTCGTTTCATTCCTCCACCATTTTCGTCTACAACAGATTTGAAAAATTAAATAACCAATTGCTGGACTTATTTTATCACATTTGTTTCGCCGTTGAAACTCTCACGTGACACAAGTTCACACTAGGATAAAATTAGCTGAAAAGATTTAGCAAGAGTTAGAATATTTTTGCTAGTCACTACCGGCAGCTGGCTTCAATCATTTAACTTTAATTTTTTTCTTATGTAGTTCTAGTTAATGATTTGTAAAGTTTGACCAGCAATTAAGGTTAGGCACGCGTGGTGGCCATCGCACGAACCATTGCGATTAGCCTCACTTAGACCATTGGTGGTCTATTGTGGTATAACCTTTTTGGAAAAGATACTCCTATTTAGGTGTAGTGCTGAAACCAGTCACAGGAGTTAGTGAACCTTACCAGGTCCACCATCTCCTTGTCTGCTTCCCCAGTTCGCCGAAGAAGCAGAGGCCGAACGCATTCCTCCTACGCTTTGCAAGGTTATAACAAGTTCTGAACACCTCGACAATACAGCTTCTGCAGAAGTCATTGTATGGAGCATGCATGCACTCTGCATATTTACCGAAGAGACAGTGCTCAGCAGAGATTCAATCAGAAATCACGTATGTAGTCATTCGTCACACCTGGGACTTGCCAGCGTGCGGGCTTGTTCATCTAAAATCCGCTCACTAATTCAAGGGCCTTATCTGTGCACATCCTTGAAGGCTTACGCGGTATACAGGCTTCAGCAAAGGTCCTATTAAAGGTCCCGTTTACATGTATGATGCACATAGTAATATCCCATATTTGGGAATGCTTAGTCTTCCCGCTACGATATTACTAAATTTATTCCAGTCTTTTTTAGTTAGATTCCTGAATGGCTTTCGATTTCGGGTGTAATTGCAAAATACTAAAGCATTGATCCGAGAATGATCCCTTACTGGAACCTCTCCAATTAACCACATTAAATCGATCGATGTACTGATGAATGTCACTTAAAATACCTCTGCCCTATTTGCTGTGATAAAAGTGGCAGTATTTCTGCTATTACAGGAATTTTTTATTGGACTTGAGAATGAAATCAAATAAGGACTCACCTTGGTCGTTGATGTCGGTGCGACCCCATATTGTGTGGTGGGATTTTGCATTACATCCTAGTAGTAAATGGAGATCCTTTGTCTCCACCTCCTTCACAAGATTGCGTACCTCAATTGGTATTGGAGTTGTGAGGTTATCGTGCGCCATATATGGTGAAGCCAACAAGGTTGACCTTGTATTTCTATGCTCCCACTTGTAGCCGCCGCCAAGTCATTAGAGCTGTAATTAGAAAACAAACATAAATTTATGTCTTTTTTAGCTAAAATACAAGAGCTCGTGTTACCCGTCTTGTAATAGAGGGTGTAGTGTTGGTTCATTAATTTATGGCCCAAGGTTCTTGGATTACGGTAACACCAAGGCTCTCCTCCACCAGGAGGAGGGGGGGTGGTGATTCGATGACAGTCTGCTAAGATGGAGGTTTACCTAGACCACACTAGTAATATAGAAGTGTTACGAATCACAGATGACATCAAGGTTTACATGCTTAAATCTGTTAGTAAGTCCAACGCACCTCCATAAAACAAATATTTCCTAACTCAAGACTGTAGAAATATATGCTATATTTCAAATTTCTACGCCACGACGTTTTCGAGAAACACGTCTGGGATAGACAGACGGACGCGCGGCGAACTAAGGATTATATAAGGATGAAGGCAATGTAAGGGATCCATTTGAGATACGCAACCCTAAAAATTAGCATAAGTGTCGTTTCTATACATTATGTTAAATTACTCTGTGCGTGCTAGTCATAGAAGATCTCTTGATTACTCCCGCTCTCTCTCTAACCCCTCCCGCGCTCTATCTCTCTTTAACTCTCCGTCTCCCTCTCGCTATCTCTCTCTCTATCTATCTCTCTCTCTCTGTCCCTGTCTCTCTCCTCTCTCTACCAAGCATCATAAACGATTTGATGATTCCTGTAACTGTTAACTTCTAGGGAACGTTGTTGTATGGTAGAAAATGCGATCTGAATGATTACCAAATGCTGCTCTGTATTACATTTTAACTCTCCAGCTTACAGAGAGTTATGCGCTAAGCCACTTTACTTAAAGTATTTTAGATTTTACCTACTAAAGACGAATGAAAAACAACTCCCAAATAGTCTTCTAGCTTTCGAAAAATTACGAAATAAGAAGCGGGGAGTTCGAAAGCTTAGTTTAAAGATAATAAATTCCCTTATCTCCCAAAACTCCTGGTCCCTTTCTTACAAAATGTGGAGCCTAGTTTATAGACTTTTGACGTGGCAAATCACAAAAGATTGTGCTTCTTATGATTGCTGCGCAAGACCCAGACTCAGCTTACCGGTATGCATACATGAATTAATACCTTCCGAAAATTTTACTTACATATATAGAAACAAGTAAACAAAAACAAAATGTTTGTATGGCAACACCAAGAAGGAGAAGCCCGACTTACAATTAGTCGATTTTTGAAATTTTATTTATTATTACTATGAAAACTCCATATACCAATTTCGGATGACGCGTTCAAATCTATGCATAGTGAAAACGAAATTTTTGTATGGCAACCCTACGAAGGGATCACCCGATTGGTCCCATATTTGAACTTATTTGAACTTTTATTTATTTTTTCACAAGGCCGTGCGCAAAATTTGAGTTCTCTAATTGAACACATTCTGACGGACTGATGGACATGCAGAATTCAAATAACTCTGCATATTATGCAGTACACATGCATTTATAGTAACAGGTAAGAATTCAAAATTAACACTGTCGGTTACTCTTCAATTATACACCAGTGTCATTCTACCAATTTTTTAACCTATGGATAAAGTGCATTCATATACCTACTTTACGTGACCGGTAGGCTTAGAACTAGTAATGCACTGCTAGATGTTATCATTAATATATTTCAATTTAAAAGGACACATTTACCAATGCTTCATCCTGATTCCACATAAGCCCATCGTCGGACTTGTGCATTTTTTTGCGCCTGATATAAGGACAGATAGTGATTACATCTAAGAAAATATGTCACCATTCCACATTAAGATGATAGATAATAAATGCAAGGACTACATTTTTATGAGTATATAATTTAAAGTGCAATACCTCGATCTGTTTTTAATCCACACGTAATAACTTCTCTCTTCAACCTGAAGAAGGAGTAGATTTATATGGATGCTTCCATTTCTTCAAATAGTACAATGCCCACCCCCGGTATCCAGAGCGAATCTCTATGTTTATGGAACATTGGATTGGTTTCGATGAAAAATGCGAATTGGATTTCTGACATCATTCATTTGTTCTGGTCCTGGGATGCAGCATATTTTCAACAACACTCCTAGCACCACCCTACAGTAACCCGCAAAATTGCAGGATGAAACAACAAACTAAATTAAATGCACTTTTTTATCTATCTTTGGTTTATTAAACTGGAGTACAAAAATAATTTACCGATCGTGATGATGCTGTCTATTGGAGATAACGGAAACCAGCATTGAGCTCGTTTTAAAAGTGTCGAATTCGTTGAGGAGACTTGATGGCGTTACAGTCTGTGCTTCTTTCGTTTATATGTAACGGCCAATTAAATTTTATAAAAGCTCCTATTTTTATAAATGTTTCTTTCGTATTACAATTATAAATAAGCACAGAATTTCTGAGTGGCACAAAAAACAAGTGCGAGATTAAAATTTACGCCAAACATGTCTTAATATTTTTCACCATTAACTTCAATGCATCTCTGAAGTGAAGTCGATTTTAATTGTGGAGCTGAAGATTTATTGGTCGAGACATTTTTTTGCAGAATTGTGCACCTGTTTCGAGTCCAACCCAGAGGGTAATACGTATTTTCCGTTCTCTATGAGGATTGAACTCAAGGCCTAGACAATATTTAAGGGAACTGTAGAGATGGTATTACATTTTCTCTATAAGAATGCTATTCATGAATACTTACTCTATTAGTCGTGCATTTCACAAACACAATATACTACATAGGTGCACAGAAGGGATTTCGATGAGATTTACTGCTATTAGCAGAGGTGTTGTTTGCTATGGATCCATAAATACACCCCTCTCAGATAAGTTTCCCAGGATGTTCAGTTAGATTTATGAGCTTCTTACACAGTTTGTATTCTTTCGTAGCTATTCTGTACGTAAATCAAGCCTTTGAAAGAGTAAATTTATTGCTAAACTTCTTTGATGATTTCAATTTTGGTTCGATGAGTTTTTATGAAGCAATCAGCAAACCTCTCTCGCTATGTTTTTCCATTTAAGGAGAACATACCTACCCGATATTATGTTAGTTTTAGTTAGCTTCATGCCGTTATTTACAAGCACTTTTGCAAGTCTTCTGTGTTTACACAATCAAAGAATGGTTGACTTGAGACTAGTCCAAGAAGTATTTTCAATCTATTTCGTGTATTGTATAACCCGGCTTGCATGCAAGGCTCCCTTCAACCGCGATTTTAAATTTGATAGCAGAAGATAGTTCGCTTGATGCATGCAAGTTCATTTAAAAAATGTCATTGAGGCGCAAAGTCTTGTGTATATCGGCAATATTAGAGTAGAATCCGAAATACAGAAGCAAAAGGAAGAAGAAGGTGTTGGTAAATGATGTAATGTAAGTGATCCCAGAAAATCTCATTTTCCCAGTATAAATTTATTAATTTATCTCAACCATTTCTTTTCCGCCACCTTGAAAACTGAATAATGTCAAATTACTATCAGTTAGGCTGCCATGATTTTTCATCATGGAAGTTCACTGAAGCTCCCTGTAGGGATTACACGTGCAAGAAATATGGCAGTGCCAGTTGCATGCAAGCTGTGCTATCTCGTGGAACCCCCGAGCATTTTCAATGACTATTAGTTTCATGCTGATGAAAAATTTGCAACTTTTTTTATGAGACAAGCTGTATCTTCAAAATGGCAACGAAGAGCAACCATGGATATAATTAATAAATATAAACATAAGAAGATACGAACCCTCAGCCTGTTCGTGTGTTGGTCAAAACCAAAGAAAATAGGAAAAAAGCCTTTTCAAGAGTTACAAAGAGCAGCTAGAAAGCTGCAATGGAAATTGTGTAAACAAGTCTTTCTAAAAGGTTGTACGAAAACAATTTTTAAAGTTTCAATATACTTAAATTTTTGTAATTATTAAATTACATCAAAGACGTATGAGCACCGGGCAGACTGTCCGGTGGACATGGAATACCTTTAGAATCATTACAAAACATTACAAAACTAGAACAAGAATGAATGAGCGAAACCTAAACACCATTTTTTATACCTCAATTTATGTTATTTTCTACTTTCTTTGCTTAAATATAAGTTGATTCGAAGTCAAAAAGTGTTATTTTTTTTCTGCACTGATAAATAAATTTTCTTGAATAAAGAAATTATCTGTTAGTATTAATATTGATGTTGTACTGTATGATTTGGTCATGTCTCCACTATTATAATAATTCACAAATAGGAGAACGGATTAATTACATTATCTAATTATTAAAGAGGTATAATCTTTATAGTTCGCCGCCGCCGGTTAGAACAGAAGTGAAGCTACACAGGGGCAAGTAAATTACTGAGCCAAAAAGGAAAATTGCATAAGTACTTCTTTTGTATAAAAATTTATTGTGCAGAAGTAGGAAATGCAAGTTACACAACAATTTATATGTGTACCACAATTTGGAATATAAATTGGTAGGAAATATGTTCGTAAATGTTATTTCTTTTTACTAGTTTATGTTGATTGTACACTGAGAAAATTTAAGTTGTCGTAACAAATTGTCGCTGCTATTGATAACATAGTTAAAATATTAATTGTTAAAACAACTATCTCCTAGTTAAAATATATGAAAAAGCATTCATTTTCATCTTTTTCTCTGTCCGTACGACCGGAAATGCTGTTTGAAAAAAATGTTGGATTTCGGGTCCTATTTCAAATGCATTAATTTTTTTTAACTGTCAAAACATTGATTGATCTTAGAATATAGAGAATACAGGAAGTGTGATAAGCCAAATTTAGCGTAGTCAAATTCTGGTTGTGTTAGTATATGTTGCCGCTGTGTTATGGTTCTTAAATGTGGTGACTCGGGGACGTTAAATCTAGTCTATCAGCTGACGCTGATTGCTCAGTTCATGGTAGCTCTGCTGGCAAGCTGGCACGCTAGCACCTCGACTAAATAAAGAGTCTGGGATGGGTTAATTGAAATAGCCTGCACTAGCACCTACCATAAACAAACAAATTCGTGCCATTGATGAAAACGCCAAAACTAATACACCTTGTCCTGAAGGGACATTACACATCACTTACCGCTGCTTGATGAGGATCGGATAGAACTGATCCTGCAGTGCCTTCCTCAACCTCTCAATAACATCAACGGCACGGCATCTCGATGTCCCAATTGACAGTAGTGGAGGAGCGGACTTAAACCTATTATCATGCTCGAGGGGGTTCCGGGAGAGTGAGAGGAAACAGGTGAGTTACGTCATCATCACGTCATCGCGACCTCGTTGAAAATACAGACAACGAACATAAAATATTTAATTATATGAATATTTATTAACAAGTGCGCAACGTGTTTTCTCCAGCTTGGTACGCCTTGACTTAATCTATCTAATTAGTCCGGAGACCCTATATTCAACAACTGAATACAATTAAAAAACTTGAAGCTGGCCCTAATTTGGAATATACTTAGATCCTTGAAAAGGAAAGTTTACATCGGTGTCCGAATCACTACCCTGGTTATAATGCTTTGTTTGAGAGGTCTTACAAATTCACTTTTCCTCTAAGTATCCTCTAGCATGTAGGCTCTTGAACCCGTAAAAAAAATTTGATTTATATACTAAATTAGAAATCCTTTCCCAATATAACAACTTTTACGGAGGATTTGACTTAACTGTCCATAAACGACTAAGATTTTATAAAGTTACGCAGTCGTAATAATCTCTTGCGCGCTACAAAGTGACACAAGCGATATCTGTTGCAATGGAAACAACTTTAGGTTAGTGACATCTTAATAAACTTTGGGTTCGGAGAACGGAATATTCAGGAAAGTTCTAGGATAATTCGCAGAGTATAAATGCGGCAATTCTCATATTCAGGAGGCGATTCTTATTTCAGCCAGTGAAGTGAACGAAGTAAACTATTTGGATTCCGATAATTAGAAGTACAGTACTAGCGATAACTATAAAGAGTTGATTTGATAATTATTTGTGAATTTGTGCGAGTTAACAGTAAATTTAAATAAAGAAAGAACTTTTGAATAATATCCCAAATATTGTGTTATAAATAACGAACTAAGGCCACGATCGTAACAACGGGTGTCAGAAGTAATATAAATTCGCGAAATAAAGTGGTGGCATTTGACTTTGAAATTCAAAGAGTGACTAATATTTCTGAAATCGTGCGTAAAAATTCCGAAAGATAATTTTATATTAAACTGTGAGTGAATTACAAGAGGTGCAAGAATGGGACGCAGACTAGAGGAGCTTCGCATACAGGAGTTGAAAGTGGAGTTGGGGAAGCGGTCATTGCAAACATCAGGTATAAATAATGTTCTCGTCAAGCGTTTTAGACAAGCCTTGATAGAGGAAGAAAAGAATTCTGAGATATTTGTTTTTGAAGAAGAAGCTGAAGCTGAAGTAGAACCTGCGATGAACATAGAACAGCTTTTGGGTACCTTAATAATCAAAATGGAGCTTTCAGCCCTGCAGATGAGGAACAAAACCAATCTCTCTTGGAGGAAGAAAAGAATGCTAATGAGGAA
This sequence comes from Dioctria linearis, assembly GCA_963930735.1. Classification (NCBI taxonomy): domain Eukaryota; kingdom Metazoa; phylum Arthropoda; class Insecta; order Diptera; family Asilidae; genus Dioctria; species Dioctria linearis. The sequence continues at coordinate 85,787,967 of OZ005740.1, forward strand.
CAAAGGTATTCTCGGCAATCACGTTTAGAAGAGCAAAAGAATTCTCTGGAAGCCCGTTTGGATGAGCAGAAGAACTGTCTGGAAGAGCAAAAGAATTGCCTGGAATCCCATTTAGATGAGCAGAAGAACTCTCTGGAAGAACAAACGAATTCTCTGGAAACCCGTTTATATGAGCAGAAGAATGTCCTTGAGGAACAAAAGAATTCACTAGAAGCGCGTTTGGACGAACAAAAGAATTCTCTGGAAACCCGTTGGGATGATCAAAAAGTTCTTTGCAGAATTGTCTCGAAACCTGTTTGGAGGAACAGAAGAATTTTCTTAAAAATTCATTAGACGAACAAAATGTAAGAATTCAAGGAATCCAGCAGGAAGTGCTTGAAGTTCAATAACAAGTGTCGGAAGTGCAACAAAATGTTACGGAGAAGCTCGGCACGAAGGAACTGAAATATCCGGTGCAGGCAGAATAAAACCTCCAATATTTGATGGACAGAATTCCTGGCATATTTTCAAGAGACAATTTGAGGCAGCTTCCGAAGTAAATGGATGGAATGATGCAGACAAAGCCACAGCTCTGGTTTTCGCAATTCGAGGTCCTGCGTCAGAGCTATTTCAAACTATATCGATTGAAAGGCAACGTTATTACACTTCATTAGTACAGGCTCTTTTGTTATTTCTTTTCTCTCTTTTTGCTACTTAATCGATCTTTTTATTCCTTTTTATTTTGTTTTTATAATTAATAATATATAAATGTTTATTATTTTGTTTCAATATTATAATATAATCTTAGTTACCTTTTGTTTGTAATATACAGTGAACTATTAGTATTTTAAGCTTGTACTCCTAAAAGACCCTGTCTTAATGTACAAAGATGTTTTCAAGTGAATAAATTAAAATTAAAGTAAATTAAATTCATTCTTGGAGTAGATTTCATGACCATATATAAAATATATTCAGATGTCGGAGAACGGATCCTCAAATATGGCAAGATAGAAATACTCTATCTGCATGCTCCGAGACGCTAGTATGGACAAAGCTTACTGATCGGGACCTCCCCATTCTATCAGGTGGAGCCTAATCCTTCAAAGGCGAAATCGAACATCATCGTTGGTAAGACTTTAGTGAAGACAGAACAACAGAACAACGCAACATTAATTCCACACAGAGTGCTCAACACATCCGAAAATGAGGTACAACTAAAACAAGGTGCTATAATTGGAAATTGTGAACCCGTTTACCAAATCGTCAATTTGGGTAATGGTAATAATATCAAGGAAGCAAAAACTATACCAGCTACTACCCAAGAGGTTCAGAAACTTCTTTCGTCCAGTGCCTTAAGTGAACAACAATACAACGATGCCAAAGAGGTGATTGATGAATTTTCAGAATTATTTGCAATGAATGATGATGATTTGGGTAAAACAAATCTTGTCCAGCATCGGATCGATACAGGAGATTCTAGACCCATTCGGCAGACACCATGACGGCTACCGTTAGCCAAACAACCAGAAGTTGCAGATATGGTAAACTCAATGGAGAAACAAGGCATAATAGAGGAATCTAATAGCTCTTGGACACCGCCAGTTGTATTGGTCAGGAAAAAGGATGGCAGCACTCGATTCTGTGTAGACTACAGCCAACTAAATAACGTAACCAGAAAGGATACCTATCCATTACCAAGGACTGATGACACATTGGACACCCTTTACGGAGCGCAATGGTTTTTCGCATTGGACTTGAAGAGCGGCAAGTGGAAATACATCCCGAGCACCGAGAGAAAACTGCCTTCTCAGTTGGAATTGGGTTATGGCAATTCAAAGTTATGCAACAATCGAACGACTCATGGAATGTGTTTTACGTGGATTAATATGGAAAACATGTCGTGCCTATTTAGATGACATAATAGTAATCGCAAGGACATTCGAGAAACATAAAAACAACTTACGGCACGTATTCAAAGACTGAGAAATGCGCAACTGAAGCTCAGTACGATTAAATGCGCTCTATTTAAAACTGAAGTAAAATATTTGGGGCACATAGTTTCATCACAAGGCGTAAGAACTGATCCAGAAAAGAAAGCAGCTGTCAGATATTGGCCAGTTCCAAAGGACAAACATCAAAAAAAGAGTTTTCTTGGGCTAGCTACCTACTACAGGCGATTGGTAAAAGGTTTTGCAGATATAGCAAGGATCCTACATCAACGTATAGAAAAATGAAAACCGTTCGTATGGTCAGATAAATGTAATGAGAGTCTTGCAAATTTGATGCAACACCTCTGTGGAGCTCCAGTGCTTCCCTATCCAAAGCTGAGAAAAACATTTTTATTGGACACGGATGCCAGCAATGTAGGTATTGGTGCAGCGTTTTCACAGGTGGAGGATGGTCAAGAGGTGCCAGTAGCGTACTATAGCAAAGCACTTTCAAAATCAGAGAGAAATTATTTTGCTACAAGAAACGAGCATAAATTCAATAAAACATTTCCATAAATATCTCTACGGGCAGATATTTGTCCTCCGCACAGACCGTGCTTCACTTAAATGGCTTTTACAGTTTAAGAACCCTGAGGCGCAAGTGGCGAGATGGATAGAGCGAGTCCAAGCTTATGACTTTGAAATCCAACACCGAAGAAGACGTATCCATGGAAATGCAGACACCCTTCCACGACGTCCATGCAAACTTGAATGCAAACATTGCATTCGGGTGGAAGAAAGAGAAATAAAGGCAACTATACTATATCTGATAACGGTGGAACCATCGACAGGTTGGGATAACGAAAGGTTGCGAACAGCACAACGGGAAGATGCAGACATATCACCCATTCTTGCGTGGAAAGAAGACATGGAAAGACCGCAATGGAAAGATATCTCGGAGAGGAGTGAGAAACTGAAAAGCTACTGGACTCAATGGAAATCTCTTCACGCTGAATGTGGTATATTAAAACGCATTTGGGAATCAACTAACGGCGAGTCATTCCGAATGCAGATGGTCGTGCCAGCATCCCAGGTCAAAGATGTTCTAGAAGGAATGCACAGTGGATCATCTGGATTACATTTGGGGGTGAATAAAACAATTTCCAAAATACGAGAAAAGGTTTTATTGGCTACATATGCGAGAAGATGTGGAGGAGTGGTGTCGCAGATGCACTGTCTGTGCTGCTTGCAAAGCGCCGGAACACAGAAGCAGAGGAGAAATGCATAAGTATAATGTCGGAGTCCCATTTGAAAGGATAGCCCTAAACATCGCTGAAGCTTTTCCGCAAACAGATAACGGTAACCGTTACATATTAGTTGCTATTGACTATTTCAGTAAATGGCCTGAAGCTTATGCAATCCCTAATCAAGAGGTAAATACAGTTGCGGAGCAAGTAATTATGAATTGGGTCAGCAGATTTGGTGTACCTCAGGAACTTCATTCGGACCAAAGACGGAACTTCGAATCACGGACTTTCCAGGACATGTGTAAAATGCTGGGAATAAGAAAAACCAGAACAACTCCTCTGCATCTACAATCGGATGGCATGGTAGAGCGCTTCAACAGAATATTGGTCGAGCGTCTAAAGAAAGTAGTCGACTATCATCAACGCGATTGGGATCGACATATTCCCATCTTCCTATTGGCTTATCGCTCAGTTGTTCACAACACGACCGGACAAACTCCAGCGAAGGTCGTATCCGAAGATAGATGCGTTTACCAGGCTATCTTAAGTTTGGTACACCCAGAGGTGAACAAAAGTTACCGGACGATTATGTATCGGAGCTTAGACAACGATTAGCTGATGTACACGAGCAAAAGAGAGCAAAATTAGCAGTAAATACCGATCGGATGTATATAATATAAACTAAGTGTAGTTTTATTTTGGTTTTAACCTAAAGAAAAGTTATGAGTTTTTCAGTTTTTGTTAAAGCAATAATATTTAGTTATCGAACTGCATTGTTTTGTTTTTGAATATTTTATGGTTAGAAATTGGAGTCTCTGCTGACCCCATGCGCCTACTTAAGGGTTAAGAATGTACATAATTTTTTATTGGAATAACTATTACGCTTCGGACCATACAAAGCAGTAATTAACCGCACACACAGATTCCATTGAACATTGAAATAGAGTTGCGTAGAATGCAACTGGCATCCTTTTGTTATATTTCACACTCTTTCCTTTTTTGCAAATGACAAACGGGCTTTATAAACAACACTTGCGTGCAATGCGATGAGGGGTTAATTTCATATACTCGCTAGTTGTTACTTCTCCTTTGTATTTTTCTCTATTCACTTAATAATCTTATTACCTTTTTATTAATCTTATCTAGGGCAACTCTTTCACTACTTCTTTCTAATTTTTCTTTTATTTCTTAAACATTCTCTCTTTCCCTTTTGCTATCTACAATTTTTCTTCTTTCAAAAAGACAAAATGACCGAATCTGCTTTTCGCTTTAAACGAGATTTTAGAACGAACTCCCAAGCTTTCTTTTCTTCGGTACCCGATTAAGTACCTTCACATAGGGTCAAAAATGCTCCATCAACATTTTTGTCCATGAAAAAATTTATAATTTTTACTTTGGACGTGAATGTAAATGTCCAATCGTGGGCCCCGTCGACGACTTGTAATCTTGTAATTTGATACCATGCTATGGTCGTAGAATACTGTAGGCAGCATCATGCTACACTGAAGCTAGCAGCGGTATGCTGCGTCGTATGATATTCGACGTATGGGCTGCCACTTTCGGATGCTATGCGATATGACGGCTGACAGCGGGTGTTCAATGAGAAAAAAAGGAAGAAGAAGAGTTTTGGCGGACAAGAAGGATTGCGAAATTTTGAGATTTCTTCACATTTTCTGTTCGGTGTGTTTGAGAGGCGGGCGTAGATCTCTAAAATAAAATTATTACACACCATTGGAATTATTAAAAAAATATCAAACCGAAGGCTCTAGCTTCAGTGGCTGCTGCATTTACAACTATATATTGAATAAAGTGCATAGAGACGGAATAAATAATATCCCCTCTATATAGATTCCGACAACGAACTGGTGTTGTAACCCAGGTACCGCCGTGCTTTCCTGAAGAGAAGAGCGGCACAGGGGGAAGATTCAGGACCTTTAAATATATTAAAAACTCAAAATTATGTGTTAATATAAACTTTCCTGTATTGATCTCTCCTTCCGTTATTCTATTTAAACAATCACTTTTTAGATTAAGATCTAAAATCAGAACTTTTATTCAACAAAGAGAAGATTCACTTTTATTAATATTTATTTTAAAATTTAGATCTGAACCAGAACTTTTCTTCCATAAAGGGAAGATTCACTTTTTATTAATAACTTTGTAAAATTTAGATCTGAAGCAGAACTTTTCTTTACTCCCGTTCTCTATGAGCGCTGATCCTGAACTTCGTCGATTCTTGGTCAGTAATTATCGTTTACTTCTTTCAAGACACGCTAGCGTCAGCAAAAATATCCCACTCGTTGTATATCTGTGACCAATAAGAAAGTTCTTGCTAACAATGATATAGCAAGAACTAAAAAAAGTATTCACACTGTCTTGACCAATCAAGGAATTAACCAATCAGAAAACTCTTGCTGATAATGCCTTAGCAAGAAGCAAAAAGGTCGTGTGAATGTTTGGATTTTCAAGTAACCTGATACTTGCTCTTTAGATTACGAGCATTTTGCTATTTAAAGGCACATAAATTTTGTGCTATGTATACACGTGTGGCGTAAATTATGTTATTTGATATGGTAAGTATTCAATGAAAAGAATGACTTTTTTCAGATGTTAAGTGTTTAGGTTTTTCTATAAGGTAATTTATGAAGGCTAGCAATATGAGCCTTTATCAAGTGGAATATTTGGGGTAAGTATATTTGTGCATAGTTGTGATTTATGAATATGCACGAAATGTGTGTTCAAGTCAAGTCAAGTGTTCTTCACACGCGATTAACGAAATAAAACGAATTATGGCGAATTTATTACCGAACCGATATCCCGGGATATTTGAAAATGTTTACGTACAGGCTTTAATTTTGGCCGAGAATTCACTTTTGTCTTTGATTCACTTTGCACTTTAATTGTTCGAATTTATATTAACTTAAGGTTACACGATGTCGAAATTATTACAGCCTGTTGCGCGACGGCAAGCTGTGTTCCCGAAATGTGTGGTATTTCGTGATCACAACATCCCATCCCCCTAATAAAAAGAAAATTCATCTACTTGAAGAGTTGACGAATTTTCTGCTAACCGAGAATAATGTGAATCTAGCCCAAGATTCAAAAGTCATCAAACATCTAATTTATGAAAGAAGTTTTTCAAAGTTTTTTTTTTTTTTTGTATTTTACGGTCGTATAGAGAAGTTCTGTTCAGGACTTTTCCCAAAATTTAGGTAGATATTATGATAAAATTACCTATACTTACATAATTACAAACACAAATACAAAAAAACTTATAGTGATAAACTTATATGTAGGTATATGTAAATACAATAATAAAAATATAATTATGGAAATTAATTATAAATTCAAAAAATTATAGTATCAAGCTTAAAACATATGCTTGTTTTATTTTATATGTATATGTAACTACAATAAAAAAATGAAAATTAATTATAAATTCAGTAAATTATAGTATCAAGCTTAAAACATATGCTTGTTTTATTTTATTATAAAATAAAAAGATTATTATTATTATTTTATATATATATGTATTTTAAAATTACGAATTATATATTATAAGTTGTATATAGTGTGTATATATCATTCCTGTTGAATGGTGCTCGCGTATTCAGAGGAGAAATAACAAAATTAACTTTTAATAAGATATTGGTAGGTGTGAGCGATAAGATAGTGAATTACGTAATTTTAGTGCACAGAATCATCGTAACCGAGTTAGTTGGATTGGCGGCTCTTGTGTAGATTCCTCCGAATTACTGTCATTACTGCCTATCTTCGATTTATTTTTACCGCGGCATATTATCCATTTAGGATACGTTATATATAGTATTATTATTAGAATTATCAGAAATAAAATATAGCCGAGAGAGTAGTGGTGCACCGTGTGCGGATCTATGGGTTCTATATTTCTTTTCTCTTGTTCCTTTAAGGCGTTTATCTGCTGAGATAGTTTCTTAATGTCATTTGGAGTTGAATATTTGACTAAGCCAACCTTACTAATTGGTCTTGGCTTGAGGTATTTTGTATTATTAAAAATATTCTCACTAGTTAGTGTAGGTACAAAAGAATTTCTTAGTTCTGTCATATTCATATTATAGGCCCTTATGGTTAGATATTTTATTCTTAGATAACAATTATCCTTTATTTCCAATATTCCAGTTCCCATCAGAATATGAGGAGTTATAAGTTGCTTGCAGATAACATCTACTGTCATGTTGATTCTTGTTGAATACAGCCATTTATTAGTTTGGGATAATTGCACCCAAAAGGTACTTTGATTTGAAGCACGAAAATCGCATGATTGTAATTTGGAATATTCTCTTTTAAGTAAATTAATTTCGCACATTTCATTGTCTTCATTTTCATTGAAGATGGGATGATTAAGCTGACATAGGTGCAGGTCATTACCGTCAGTCTTACAGTTGCTTAGCTCATGTGCATTCATGTTATAGATTGTCTGTGGAGATTGTTTCAGGGAGGTTGGTATTTTTGGTGGATAACCGTAAAGTAGTTCGTACGGGCAGTAGTTTGTGCTGCTATGAGGGGTGGTGTTATACACAAACATAGCATATGGGATCCATTCATCCCAGGTCTGAGAGTCTTTGTTAACATAATGCCGTAAGTATTCCGCCAAAGTGCGGTGGCTCCTTTCCAATGCTCCATTAGTTTGCGGGTGATATGGAGTTGTCTGTAATTTTTTTATTTTTAAAAGTTTGCAAACCTCTGTGAACATACCACTAAGGATGTTAGTTCCTTGATCGGTGAGTAATGAGTCAGGAATTCCATGTCTACACACAATATTCTTAAATAATTTCTTAGCCACGGTATGGGCCTCTGCATTTTGAATGGGGACTGCTTCCGAAAATTTAGATAAGTCATCCTGGAAGGTAAGGAGGTATTTATTCCCTCCATAACTAACAGGAAGTGGTCCCACTATGTCCAGTGCCACTCTCTCAAATGGTTGTGAACTTGTTGATGTAATTTTCATCGGTATATGATTTAATTTACCTAGTTTGTTTTTTTGACAAGACTCACAGCTACGAATATAACCTTTTATGTCTTTAAGCATACCAGTCCAATTATATTTTATTTTAATACGCTTGAGCGTTCTCGTAAAGCCTTGATGTCCACCCAAGGGGGACGTATGATATTCTTTAATTATTTTCCGAATATCATCAGGTATATCTAAATATATTTTTGTATTACTGTAAAGAAATATTTTTATTCCCGGTTTTAAATTGAGTTTTTTCACAATATTTCTTACCTCGATTAATATATTCTGATTGCCTATAGGCATAGAGATATGAAAATCGGTAATTTAATTTCGTTCGCCTATATTCAAAATTCGCTCTATAGAAGTTTTCATATACTCTCGATCTAGGTTTGTTCCTATAGGAATGGGTATCTTAGTTATATAATAGTATTCATCGTTATACTTAAATGATTTTTCTTTTTCTCTTCTAATATTAGCAAGGTTAGGTAGAATTTTTCTAAGCTCTATTTCCTCCTGTGTTTCCGTCAGGGGTAGGAGAAAGTATTTGTGTTTCGCTCTTTGTGCTATTAATGACTCTTGCTTTTCTATTACATTTATTACATCTGGTTCCAATGGGGCATCTTTTCTGTTTGAACAACCTATATCTTCCAAATTATGTATTTCACTTTTCTTTTTTTGGTTCCGGGTTAGAATTAGTACTTTATTAGTATCATTACCCATATCTGTGAGTTTAATCCGACTCAATGCGTCCGCGTTAGCGTTACACTTACCAGGTTTATACTTTATTTCATATGTATATTTCTCCAGTAGTATTCGCCATCTCATCAACCTTGAGGATGGTTCCTTCAAATCTATGAGCCATTGTAGTGGCTTATGATCCGTTAAAATTACGAATTTTTTTTCATAAATATAAGGTCGGAACTGTTTAACCGCATAAACTATTGCTAACAACTCTTTCTCTGTAGTGGAATACCTCGTTTCAGCCGGATTAAGTGTTCGGCTAGCATAGCAAATTGGGTGATCGTTACCTATCTCGCCTTGCGACAGCACAGCTCCTACTCCCAAGTCACTAGCATCAGTCGTAACGATAAACTCCCTAAGCTTTTCTTTCAAGAGTACAAATGCTTCTTCACAAAAGGCATCCCATGTAAATGGTTCGGCTTTCTTGAGGAGTTTGGTCAAGGGCTTTGCGATTTTCGCAAAGTCAAGTATAAACCGCCTATAGTAACCCACGAATCCGAGAAATGACTTTATATCTTTTTCTTTCTTCGGTCTAGGATACGATTTCACAGCGTTCATTTTAGTTGGGTCTGGCTTCACTCCTATCTCAAAAATTACATGACCCAAATATGCGAGTTCTCTCGCAACAAAATGGCACTTATCAGGCTGGAGTTTAAGTCGGCTTTCTCTCAGTCTATCCATAACGCTAACCAATTTCCTATTATGATCCTTTAAATCATATCCGTATATGACGATGTCATCGATATATACGAAACACTCTATCCCTTGTATACCAATGAGGACACTATTCATCAGCCTCTGGAATGTCGCGGGAGCGTTTCTCAAACCGAATGGCATTCTGTTGTACTCGTAGTGACCAAAGGGAGTACTGAAAGCAGTCTTCTCTCTGTCATGCTCATCTACGAGGTTTTGGTGGAATCCTTTCGCCAAATCTAGAGTGCTAAAGTATCTTGCTTTTCCTAGCTGATCCAGTATTTCGGTTATATTTGGTAGTGGATATGCGTCCCCGACTGTAATGTCGTTAAGTCTACGAAAATCCACTACAACTCTCCACTGCTTATTGCCTTGGCTGTCTTCCTTTTTGGGTACGAGGATCAGAGGGGAATTCCATGGACTCTTGCTATGTCGTATGACATCTGCTTCGTGCATCTCCTTAACTTGCCGATAAATTTCATTCCTTTGGGATTCTGGCAATCTGTATGGTTTTATATACACGGGCGCCTTATCCGTCTGGGTTTGGATTTTATGGGTTCCAGCATTCGTATACGTTAAAATATCACCCTCTAAATAAAAGAGGTCGTTATATTCACGACAAATTTCAATTATTGAAGATTTTTCTTCAGTATTAGAATGCTCAGGGTTTAGAGCAGATTGCAGTTTCTTAAGTCGACAGTTTACAGGGTCATCTTCCCTACGGTAATTTAGTACATGATATTTATCGAGTTCGTCGTATTCGAGATTTATTTTGCGGGTATCTATTTCCACTTCATTTTCGTTAATATTCAAAAGCAAAATTTGTAACTTTTTATTTTGGGGTTTTGCTATAATTGATGCAAGGTATACTCCTGGTAATATTTCATTTTTCCTAATCACCATCTCTCTTTTATGGTCACAAGCCATTTCTAATATTATTTTGCACCGGGGTGCTATTATGAATTTATCATAATCAGCCGAAGCTACTTTATGTGCTTGATTTAAGATACTTTTGTTAACGAGCCTCGGAAGTGAGTTTGGACTTATACAGTTGGGCAATGGTATTGAAGATTTATTATCTTCCCACTGTCAAGCTTTCCATTACTCTCACCCCAGGATCGTTCAACCTTATTTCAAGACAAGTCTTGTTGTAATCTATATTACAACGATATTTTTTCAAAAAATCATTGCCGATTAGGCCGTCATATTCCAGATTAGTTTCTTGCTCTAGCAACAAAAATGGGTGTTCAATAGTGAAATGAAATTTGTCATTTGATAACTTTTCCTGACCATTAATAGATCCCAATACAGGGATTGACTTTCCAGTTATCGTTACAATATTACAGCTTTCTGTGTTTTGTACTTTTTTTGCGATTTCAGACTTTAAGTTCATTTTAATTAAACTAACTTCCGCTCCCGTATCTATCAACAGTCTCATGTATCCTGTTTCGGATGGCTTAAAAGCTACGTTGGCGACAAGGCCAGCCTTAGTCTCTTCTAGGGATGCTTCAATAATAGTATTAGTTTTTAGCGTTGATGGATGTCGGCTCTGAGCTTGATTCGAGCAGGTTTGCCGACTGGTTCCTCTCGAATCTTTCCGTTTCCCACTTCTGTAAGATTTTTAGTTTCCTGCCTCACGACGTACTGGGTGAATTTCGGTCTTCTATCGCCTTGTAGCATGTTTATTCGATTAAGACCGTTTTCGTTCACTGAGGTTCTCGATTGATTTCGTACATTATGTGTATGGAGGTTCGAGTTGTCGCGTCCGTTGAACCTATAGTTCGCTTGCTGTGGAGTGTTTAAGTTTCGTTGTTCGTGCCACATTCTGGAATTATGTGTTTGTGGATTAGGATAATCCGTTCTTCTCACATGTTGAACTTCCCTCTTGATAGTATCTCTGGCCATAATTGGGAATCTGTCTCTTTGATAACAGGTATCCCTCGTGTGACCCTTTTTACCACATATAATACAAGTAGGAATAGGTCGAGTATTTGCTCTAAAAAAGCTTTGTGTGGCTACACCATCTTTATCTGAGCGCAGTTCATGCTCAGTGGCGTATGAAATAGCCTTTCGCAAGTCAGTTTCACCATGTGCCTTGACTAATAACTTTAAGCTTGGATTTCGCAATCCATCTTCAAAAACCTGAATCGCTAATTTTGTATTCTCGCTCAAAAGATAAGTTCTCGCGTCTGAGTTTGTTACCTCGGTGTAAGTGCTGGAATTAAGGGCAGTTGCTAACTGTAACAGTCTATCTCCGAATTCTTTAGCAGTTTCTTTATAAGTCTGCTTTATTTTCATCAGTTCGTTTTGCGCCGCTGCCCTTGATTTGTCTTGCTTGAAACGAGTCTTGAGTGCTTCTACTAATGCCTCCCAAGTACTGTGGGTTTCATACTCGGTCAATTCAAAAGCAGGCCCTTGGAGTTTTGTTTTAATTACTTCCAAAAAGAATTTTTTGTCTGCCTCGGTCTTAGCGGATGAGAAAAGTATCTTCCCACAAGCAACAAACTTATTTAATCCCTCAGGATTTCCGTCAAACTCGGGCACTAAATTGTTTATGTCGCTTAAGCTGACTGGGGTCACTTCGTCGGCGGGCATATTGACGTGAAAGGGGAGCTCTCGGAAACCAAAAACTGTTGCGGCTCTATCTCGGGCTCTACTCCGAGTTTGTATAACACTCCTTGAGAACACGGTGTTACGTCGTTTTAATCTATCCGTCACGTAGGAAATGTATTTAAAAAAAAATTCTTTCTTATGATCGATTGCAGCCAAAATCGGGCCTCAAGATTTCAGGCTAGATCTATTTGAACCGATAATCTATGAGAAGAGGATGATTTCGAGGGTAAATCGACGACGATTTCAATAAATGGGAAATTCAGCTCGCCCAAAGTACTTTTAAAGAACATAAGTCGAAATAGGGCACATAAAAAAGGTTTTTTTTTTGTTATTTCTTCAAATTTTATAACTTCTTCATCGTTGTCAACTAGAAGGGAAGACTGCGAAGAGTATCTGCGCTACCGTTGTCAAAACGATTTATTTTGGTTAAAAATAAAAATCGAACAAGTAGTTTGCGATAAGCGATTTATGCCTTAACAAAGAGCAAGGCTTGAGATAAAGTTAATTCTCCAACTGCCAAATAATTTATTATTTGTCTTCGCGACACTTATTTTTATTTTGCCTACATGTCGGCTATTTGTAGAGAACCTATTTTCATATGTAAAGGAATTGAAATTACGTAACAAATTTGAACAACCGATTAGATTGAGAATGCTGGTTACAAATCACCATACGAATTAGTCCAGTGGTAAGTTAAGAGTATATTATTGAAATTTTTCTTAATGCTATTTCGGTGTTATCAAGTTAAAGGATTACCGTTGTTTGCAAATATTTAGATATGGAACAATACGAAGGATTGTTTTGAATTTCATTACCAATAATCCAACACTCATAAACTCACACAAAAACAAAATCTGTTATATTGCCCAAAATAATGGCGAATTATAATAATATTAAAAATACAAGAACAGAGCATCGTTAAATTAAAATTGGAAATACTTCCGGTAATGTTTTTGTTGTCGATATAGACCAGACTCACAATGCAAGGTATCCTAACATGGATATGTTTTGAGATGAGTTACTAGCTGGGCATATCGCACAAGAATAAACGCTGTCTTTTAAAATTTTGCAAAAATAAACACAAACAGTATTTTCACGCCATACAATATTGATCTCCTAGAAACACAATAATTTCGATTCACTGGGAAAAATGAAAAGGAAAATTCACAATCGTCGTAGCAAGTTGCGAAAATATTAATATATATTTTTATTAGTTTTCGTTTAGGAAGATTCGAAATGAATGTCTTTAAGGCGCGAAAGAATTGGAGGTTGCTTATAATGAGTTTAGTACGCACACGTTTCTATGTTATGAATTTCGTGGAAAACCTTGTATCTTAAGCGATGAGATAAGTTACGGTTAATTACGATTAATTACTGTAATTACGGTCTGATATAATTAGGAACCGATAGCTTTGCTTGGACGTAGGGACACTCAGAATTCAATTAATTTTATGCCACATTTATGTGATTCACTTGGAAATATATATATATATGCACCGAAATCGGGATTAATTATAAACTTTTGATACACTGAATGGACCATTCAAAAGAGAAAATGATATCACACTTCCAGTTTTCGTAATAAGAGGGAAAAGTTCAATTAAATCATTACAAATATTTCACATAATTCACTGAAGCGCTTTTTTGGCAAGATTTCAGTTTGGCATTATCAATCATATCAATAATAATAATCGTATATCGGATAAAATAATATTATAAAATTGGAGTCGCTCGATTGCAACATTTACACAAGTATCAAAAAAAATTTATTTAAAGGGTTTATATTTTTTGAAAAATTAAACTCTGTACTTGCCGGACACAATAACAATATTAATATATCGTATAAAAATATTAATCACAATAAAAATTGATATCACGCAATTTGCAACGTATGTACATATATATGAGTATCAAACAAAGAAAAATGCAAATCTTACTTGTAAATAAAATTTTCATCGGGCTTCCAGGCCGACGTCTCGTAGTAGGTGCAATGCTTTTTGTTGTTGTTTTTTTGTTGTGTCTTCTTTGTTTTTAAGTTGCGATTTCCAAAATAAGGGAAAATTGTAGCTCCCAAAAATGCGGTAAAGTTGTAAGTATAGTACTGGAATCCAAATAACGTAAGGTTGTTGTAAGTTGTTGTAATGGAGTTGAGTTTTGCTCCAAAATGGCAAAATTGTAGCTCCCAAAAATGCGGTAAAGTTGTAAGTATAGTACTGGAATCCAAATAACGTAAAGTTGTTGTAAGTAGTTGTAATGGAGTTGAGTTTAGCTCCAAAATGGCAAAATTGTAGCTCCCAAAAATGTAGTATGGGATCGGCACCGCTGCCACCAATGTTGTAACCCAGGTACCGCCGTGCTTTCCTGAAGAGAAGAGCGGCACAGGGGGAAGATTCAGGACTTTTAAATATATTAAAAACTCAAAATTATGTGTTAATATAAACTTTCCTTTATTGATCTCTCCTTCCGTTATTCTATTTAAACAATCACTTTTTAGATTAAGATCTAAAATCAGAACTTTTATTCAACAAAGAGAAGATTCACTTTTATTAATATTTATTTTAAAATTTAGATCTGAACCAGAACTTTTCTTCCATAAAGGGAAGATTCACTTTTTATTAATAACTTTGTAAAATTTAGATCTGAAGCAGAACTTTTCTTTACTCCCGTTCTCTATGAGCGCTGATCCTGAACTTCGTCGATTCTTGGTCAGTAATTATCGTTTACTTCTTTCAAGACACGCTAGCGTCAGCAAAAATATCCCACTCGTTGTATATCTGTGACCAATAAGAAAGTTCTTGCTAACAATGATATAGCAAGAACTAAAAAAAGTATTCACACTGTCTTGACCAATCAAGGAATTAACCAATCAGAAAACTCTTGCTGATAATGCCATAGCAAGAAGCAAAAAGGTCGTGTGAATGTTTGGATTTTCAAGTAACCTGATACTTGCTCTTTAGATTACGAGCATTTTGCTATTTAAAGGCACATAAATTTTGTGCTATGTATACACGTGTGGCGTAAATTATGTTACTTGATATGGTAAGTATTCAATGAAACGAATGACTTTTTTCAGATGTTAAGTGTTTAGGTTTTTCTATAAGGTAATTTATGAAGGTTAGCAATATGAGCCTTTATCAAGTGGAATATTTGGGGTAAGTATATTTGTGCATAGTTGTGATTTATGAATATGCACGAAATGTGTGGTATTTCGTGATCACGAAAATAAAGCAGGGGTCAACATAAAAGGGTATTATCAGCACGGCGACAATTTTGCAAGCATTGTCTTGAAACGCTTGAGAAAGCTATTCCATAGGCTTAACCAGATCATTGGATTGCTAAGATTTAATCTACGAATCACTGCTTTCTAAAATCAACTGCTGGTGATAAAATATATGTTTGTCCCCATTTGAAGGTTAATAATTCGGGTACCATACCGTCGCCTCAGAGCCCGAATTCGGTGCTTCTGATAAAATTACTTTGGCATGAGAAAACGAATATTCTACACAGCACCTTGCGTATCAACACGTGAAGGCAATAAGCGTTGAAAAAGAATACAATGATCAACTGGATTCAATTAGAAATGCTACGGATGCGTACACGTGAACAGAAGAATTCTCAACCAATTTCCAGTACATTCGGGTAGACTTGTTAGGTGTGAATATTTGATTGTTAGGATCGAATTCATGTTGAGGAGTACCAGTACCCCACACGCAGTGCACCTCAACTCATCAGATGAATCTCATCAAAATGAGTAGGCTAAAACTAGGATAGTTTTGTCAATGAAGAATGTTTTTTGAGTAATAAGTGTATATCACGTCCAAGTCAAGTGTAGAAACGATCGCTAGAAATTCCATTAACACTTTCTATTAACAGTGGTACAACGAATCATCCCGCAGGCCTCTGCGGTAGATTCCCCAGTACGAAAGAAGTAAGTTATTGTCCTCTTAAATTATAAATATCTATATTGCTTTAAAAAAAAATAGAACAAAACTTCATACCTGTAGTGAACTTAAAGAGAAGCCTAACAGATAAAGGATTTTTTTTTAATTTTAAGATAAACTTAGCAAGATTATGAAATGAAGAAAAAGTTTGCCGCGATACGATAAAATGGTGACTTGGCAGTATTAGGGTAGAATTACCACGAATTAACTTTAGTTTTATAGTAAGCATGAAATATCCATACATATATGTATTTATGTATGCATACTGATGTGAAATTATGCAAATTAGAGCATATTTGTAACAACAGAGACATTTTTGTTGTTTTAATCATGCTGTGAAGAGATCGATTAAGTCTTGTGAATTTGGTTAGCCCATACGATGTAAAGTAAAATTTTTGTGTGAATTTGAGTCAGCCGTTGTCAAGTAAGATTGAAAAGGAATAGTGGTACCAGCTGCACGCTTATTCCCGACAAAGTCTGTTGGTACCATGTTGTGAGAAAAATTTAGTAGGCATTAGACTGTTTGTCCGAACGCAATATACCTTGATGAATAGTAGACATATCGTGTGTTCCAGCATTGAACTGATTATAACCGAAAAAGCTAGTTTATCTCCGAGGATAAATCGATATTGACACGAATAAATTGTTTCCATTATAACGTAATGATGTCATAAAGGTTTTACATTCTCCTCTCCATCTCCCGGAGCCCTCTTCGATATAATGGTTGAGTGAAGGTTCTTCTTACAGCTCATCAAAATGGATACTGAGACAGAGGTGCCCACAGTCTCATTGTTATGTTGGGGCCGGCACGGAAGGCAGACCATCAGCGCCTTCGAGTAGGTAATGGTAAGTAGTTAAGAAGCCCTTCTGGACCGGATGTTCGTTTTTTGTGTAGGCACGAATTTTTTTGTTTATGGCCGGTGACAGCGGCAGGTATTCGTGAAACCCCCCAATAGCTGAGGCGAACTAGCGTCCCGACCTGAACTACAATGTTATCCATCGAGTGATCTGTCAGCTCATGCTGGCAATCTGGACTTCACGTCCAAGTCAATCACTCAACATAGTTCCATAACAACCACTCTGTCGCGATAAGAGTTTTTGTGGTGGAAAATATTATTCGGCACGTTGATTATCAGTGCCTATTTTCAATTTCTTTATTCTCCTTTTGTTTTAATGTTTCTTTACAATAAGAAACTTTTGTCTCCGTTGTCGACTGGGCATCGCAAAAATATGTGAAAAAACCAGTAAGTATATCAGGCTAGATGCTCAAGGTGCAATAAAATTAAGTAGGTTGGAAAAGTTCGTTTGCTTTAAAAAACTTGTAGGCAAGAGAATAGAAAATGCAAAGTCAAACTCTAGGATTTACATGAGAAACAACAGTTTAACTTAGTTAAATGCACTTTATTTTAGCAGAAATGGCTCATCAAACAGTTATTCTCAGTTGTTAAACCTAATTTTTTGGCAATGATTTCTAGTTTTACAAAGCAAAATTTACAATTCCAGTTTACCTTTTTTTCTGAGTGTATTAAAACCATTTAAACTAATTTTTAATTTTCCCAAAATTCCAGTTTGCCTTATTATTATTATTAATAACAGGGATGCAGACAGGACTCCCGCTCTCATCTTGTCACAGCGACCTATTAGATCTTTTGCGACATTACCCGTAAATGCCCTATGGGACCCATTCGAACTTAAGGTCTTTGATGAAGCTTATAATATTCTTGAGGGCCTTTTTTCCGACATCCTCTGGCAGTTGAAATGCCTGTCCCAGATATCTTAACCTTATGCGGCACAGAGCTTCACAGTCACACAGGACATGTTCACTGATTCCATCGTCTTCCATACAGAATGACAAATCTCATCATTGACCTTACCCATCTTCTTAATATGGTATCTAAGCGGCCAATGCCCAGTATGTACGCCTGTTATGAGCCTTAGTTCATTTCTTCTGATTCTGAGTAATTCTTTTGTCCTCTGTTGCGAATATTTTATAAACTTCTTCGCTTGTCTCAGCCCCGGGTTATTTTCCCAGTGGTCTTTTTAGTTTTGTCCTCCCAAGCCTGATCTGAGCTGAGTGATGACTCTTTTGGTGTCAAAGAACAGGCTCAGGGCCAATCTCGTTTCCCTTAATGCCTTCATGTCCTGGTACCCAGCTCAGTGTCAAGACAGTAAGACAGTCCCAAACCAGCTTAGACTCAAAGCTATAAAAGTTTAACGCTTTAAGTGCTGCTTGCCTCTCTGATATTATGAATATTTTAGCTCCGCGCATATTCTTGTGGATTCAGTTTGCCTTAGTTAAGACTAGTTTATCAAAAGAAAAATCACTGAGAGCCTATCTTTTAGGATGGTTGATTAAGTTGTGTATTGTGCATCAGTGCAGGTTGTTTAAGTCGCCGATACTTGTTCCAAATATCCAGTGTCAGGATAGATTATTTATTGGTAGAATTCCACAGCTATAGTGCTGGAATTAAAATTTGTACATGACGGTGTTGTGGATGTGTGTGTTTCCACTGGAGTAGATAGGCTGGACTCTCCGCATAAATCACCTAAGGTTTGGATTAAATTAGGTATTAAAATAAAAATTCAGAATTGGCAACATTTATCATTACTAACATCGTCAAAATCGAAATCCGTATTCATTGCTGAAATTACATGTTTCGTCAAAGGTTTCATCTGCAGCGGTTGTCATTTCTGTTACTTTTTGAATCAATAAATTCTGAATATCTTCGGCAGAGCGGTTAAGGTTGGTCTTCAAAGCGTTGAACCACCTCATTTTGATTTTTGAGCAGGGGAAGGATGCCACTATTGCATGGTCTACTTCTGATGACAACTTAAAATAAGCGGAGAATCTATTAGCCAACTTCTCTCTTATTGCAATTGTCACTGTCTTTAAATACTTTAAGTTGTTGTACATGCTGACCTTTCCAATTTTCACATTCAGTGTCACTAAAGACGGGATGAGATATCCGAATAGCAAATTTTCGTCGCCTTAAAGAAGACCAAGTTCCGCGGCAATTGGACCCACCAATACTCAATATTCTCTGTGGGAGATAATTGAAAATCCCTAGTCTCTCGCACAGCTTTTCCTTATGCGACAGAAGTCGGGAAACTGCGTCAAACATAGAGCTCCACCTGGTTACCACTGGAGTAATGAAAGATGAAGCCACAATTTGCGTAATTCTCTCTGATGATTTCGGTCAATTACACTTTCGCCAAACTGCGTTGCACTTATCAAATGCTTAAAATCGAGAAAAGAAATGATATTCTTCTTTGATAGAGTTATTAGTTAATTAATAGCTGCTTATGTTCTTATTTAAATTATTGTCTGCACTTATTAGATTTAAATAATCTGCTGTAGCCAGTAGATTTAAGGTGTGACTTGTATTAGCTCTTAATCTATTCTCAAAACTATTTTCTAAGATAATGTGTTCCTTTAGTGACTAAAAACATATAATTTGAAAAAAAATATCGGCTAATTCCGGTTTGACCTGAATAGTTTGTGAGCTAATAACTCCTAAACGGCTGCAGATAGCACATAGCATGTAGTAGCCCAAATAACTTATAGTTTACAGTTTTTATAAATGGTAATGACCTTCTTCCAAAAAACATTGAGACCAAATTCGAAAAAGGTAGTAAAATCCGAAATTTTTAGTTTAGCCCACCATAACTCCTAAAGGGAGAGGGGCATGGGGCTGGTTGAGCAGTTTTGACCGTACGGCCTGTACTTTTTAAGATAGCGGGTGTTTTATAAAAAACTAGATTTTGTATCTCCCAAACCGTTGATGTGTACCCCCTGCCATACAATTTTTTGGTTGCCCGGGTGAGAACTATTATCTCCTAATCTATGGCACACCATGGAGGAAACACCCTGTATAAATAAATATAAATTAAAGGAATTTAGGTTGCGGTTTTCTAAAATGAATAATGCAATGCTGCTATTGAAAAATCCATTACAAATTTCACTTGCGGTACTTGATTTCCAAAAGGGTGAATTTCATTTGCAAAATGCTGAATTTCATTTGCAAAATGCTGAATTTCATTTGCAATAAAGTGAATTTAATTTTCAAAAGGATGAATTCCAATTGCAAAAGGGCGAACTTAATGTGAAAAACCTGTAACTCTTCCAAATTACCACAACGAATTAAAAATTTATTAGTACTTGCATTTTTTACGTCTCCGAAGAACGCGCCATTGAAAAAGAATTTTTCATGTGCCCCCTTTTTTGCAATGTAAGGACCATCTTCGGCAATGTTTCATATACTCCTTTTTGGCCTATTGAATCTTCCAGCCCCATTCGAAGTAGTATGCTGTAGTTCGGATCACGCAAAGAATCGTCGGAATCAAAATCTGGGAACCATTCTCCTTGAGCAGAAATCATTATATGCAGATTAATATCTGCAAAACCAGTCGAAATAATTAGAAAACAACACTAATAGTTTTACACTCATAGCTTATTCAAACTCAAAACTTACCCACACACACACTGAATAAGATATCATTAATATATTCAGGTTAAAGCAATATGTATGTATACATATAGCGCTTTCTTGGACAAAACGAATAAATTAAATAGCGACGTTATTCTTTTCTTCTACGAATTTATTTGCAGCTCAATTAAATACAGATATCTGCACGGCCGCACTTAGTTCATTCCACTGGACATTTTTAATTTATCTTTGCTAGCCGGTTTACATGTTTTATCTGTATTTTTGGTCTTTTCAAAGCGACTATTTGTTTTAAATATTGTAACACAATTTTACAACGTAACACAATGCAACTGTGTCATGCGACAAAATTGCCCCGGCCGAGCGGTAGCGGGGGAGCAATTGTAGCAACATATTTTCATACACAACTCTTCTGCAACTTATAAGCTGCGCCACCTGTATGTAACTCATGTACTCGACAGCTTTCTAGTTTCTACCACAGGCATAAGGTGAAGTTGAACCAAGTGTAGTCCCAAGCTTGGCGCGAGATATTCAGTTCGAGTCACCGCTAAAAGTTTCGGTGTACGTAGGTAGGAACGACAAGTTCTACTGCTCCTGGTGGAACCAACCGATCAGCAGATATTGTATGCTGTCAATCCTTGGAGTTTGTCGACAACCGCGCGTTTTTAAAATTGAAACCGCGGCCACGAGTAGAACGAACAGCAATTAGCTAGCACGGAAGTGAAAACAGATGCTACGTATCGGGGATTTAATCAATTGCTTTGTGTCGCACCTGTATCGAAGTTTTTTGAATTTCGAGGTTAGAGTGGGTTTAGTACATGCCTACGAAAGGTGAGCGGTGTCAGTGCAGTGGACCGGAGTCTCTAGGTCAACGCCGGATTCCACTTGTTTTAATCTCACAGGAAGTCGAGCACGGGAGATCCCCTCTAGGTAGACTGTATGAAATATTCGGGCTATCAGTGGGGGTCTTTCATGAACGTTTCCGGGATTCTGCAAAGAAAGTGGAACTCAGCTCTATAGAGACTCTGACAGAAGAAGAATAGCTTGTCCTACCATAGGAAGTCGTGGCAACAATCTCGGAGTTTCATGGATTCGGACTGTACAACTCGGAAGGGGTGGAAAGTAGTCTGTGAAGCGCAATGCTGAACAAGGTGAAAGCTGTATTAGAGGAAAGCATGCATACTTGACAGATGAAATTTGTTGTTGTATATGGTGGTATGATTTTAAGGATGTTTTTGAGCATATCCTTCTGTAAAATAATGTGAGCACGTGGAACAGTATAATGCATGAAGTCATTATATTTGGAATGATGTGCACGCATTGTTGGGTACAGCCCACAAGGAGGATACTATTTATAAATAGGCACATGCTTCTGCGAGATAAAAATTGAGATTTTTGACTGTGTGGATACTGTAGTAATGCTAGGAAAGTGGGCCGATTATGCATGAAGTTCTGTGCTCATGTAAGTCAAAATAATAAAATCTCAGACATAGGTGCGCGAAGTGAGATGAGAAAGACAGACATAGCCTCTTGGGCATCGGGCGAAAGGATGTCTTAGATGATGAATAAGTTGATGAGTAACTGAAATCAGGGATGTATGTTAGTAGTGCTTATATGTTCAGATATAAGATCCAAATGGTGAAACTCGAAGCCTATCCAGACTGAATTGGTCATATCTTAACCTTCACGTGGTCGCGACAGCTCCCATAAGATTGTATTACCTGTATAAGCTAAGTACAATTCCTTTATACGTTGCTAATAAGATCTAGGCCCGAACGGAGTTACCAGTACCGTTTAAAAAAGAATATCTTGCATGATGGTATAAAACTGGGAGTATTCATGGTCCGTTGATCATGCTTTACGAAAGCTATACCAAATGGGCGGCCCGACATTGGCTAACTTGGTACTACGGGGTTACAGGAGCCCTGGATAACATGCTCTTTTGGCATACTGGTACTCGTTGTTTTGACACGAGGAACTTGATTGTCCAGTACAATCCGTGCATGAAGAATGCCGTGAGATTAAGCCATACTTGGTAGGTGCTCACGTAAAACCCTGCCAACGTTCTATACAACTCGGAAGGTAATCTTAGCTGGAGCTCTTTTAGGTGACCATTTGGAGATAAGTATGCTGTGAACAAAACCTTTGTTTTTCCTTTACAATGGTCTCGCTTGGTGGATACGATGTCTATTGTAGTCAATAAAAAACAATATCGGGGCATTCAATTGGCGTTAAAGCCTTCGATGATAGGACTAGATCCGAGCCGCTATCAAAAGGAAAGCCCCGATTAATTTCTATGATAATTTTTGGACTCCACACGTTAATTGAGATTCGAGGATTTCATTTGAAGAGCACCGAATGTGTTGGTAGTACTTTTGGCGTTCAGCTCGTGAGTAGTGAGAACCCTTTCAGTCGCGGAGTGTGAAGTGCCGTGAGGCGAAGCCTCTCTTATGTTTGGAGTGCAATGGACCAGACGAGACTCGGCTGTTAATTGATTCTAGGATCTGGTGTACGATCCATGCAAACTCTCTTAGTCGAGAGTACGGAGTCTGTGGAGGCGCAGGAATCCCTTATCCTTTCAACACTGTATGGCACGGCAGGAATGCATGGAGTGAACTGGACAACTGCGAATGAACTTACATCAATCGCGGAATTTAATGTGTACCAATTCTGAAACGGGATAAAGTGTGTAGTTTGTGTCAAATCTAGGGTCCAACGTAATTCTAGGGCTCAATGTTCACCACTCGGCAAAGTTTGAGAATTCAATGCGTGTTCTATAACATTCTTCCTTGAACCTGGACAAGTATTGCAGAGTGATGTTTGAGGAGAATAACTTGTATCAATACTGGACTGTGAGTCGATTTTAGGATTCGATGAGTACTGTCACTGCAATGCGGTAGTTAAATAGTACAGCGTATAATAATTTTGGGAATTCAACGCAGTTTTAAAACCTGATGCGTGCAAATGCTGAAATGAAGTGATTAGATAGAATAACTTATACTATCTTCAGGAATGTAATGCGTGAAATGCTAAAATGTTATAATTAACTAGAATATCTTACAATAATTTTAGGAATTCAATGTAGTTTTAAAATTCAATGCGTGCGAATGCTGAAATGTGATAAGTACATAGAATAACTTACAATAAATTATTATTATAGAGTCCGATGCGTGATCTACAAAAACAAAGAGTCTTCTCGGTACGTGTGTACTGTAACTTATCTCTATTTTGGAGTTCGATGTAATTTTAGGATTTAATGCGCACTGACAATGCAATGATCTGATAGAATAAATTATATCACTTTGAGAATCCAATGCGATAGAAATAGAAAAGAAATTTTAATGCACTAAAAATTGTTTAGAATTAAGGAAAAATACTTTCAGTGTAAAGATGATGGGAGCGTACAGGGAACTACACGAATTGTGAGCCCTTCACTAAATTATCTACGATAGAAATGAAGTTCTTATTAAAATTTAAATAATTAAAAATATATTTACTTGGTCCAGTTTTCTCCTCGATTTACCTGGAAAAGAAAACACACCCTAACCTCAACACCGACAAGAAAACGATCGATTTTCCTACTGGTTTTCATTTTCCGGAGAACAGTGACGGAGATGAATTGGACTGTCTGCAACCGAAAGCTTAAAAAGAGAAAATATTTAACCCCGCGGGAAAAGCCAACAAGAAAATCTAAATGAATTGATACTCCTGTCAAAAAGGAAAATTAGATACAAATTTTTCCACTTTAGATTCGAAATTCAAATTTCCAGATAAATATCAAAGAAAATATAAATCATAAAGAATTTTTTGGGGAAAAAAGGAGAAGAAAAGAAATGATACTATTACTAAAAATTTTCAACGGACTGGAAACGGTTGTCCCAATTTGGAAATCTATTGGAAATATGGGCCGGAAATTCCAAATAAAGGTCATTTTCTAATAAAGGAAAGCGCTTTGGAAGGCGAGAAACACAGTTCCCGACTTTTGATTTGGAGTGATGATCAGTACGCGTACAGAGTAGAGAGCAAGTTTTTTTTTAAGTAAAAAGAAAAGGTGAAACGAAGAAAAGTGGATTAACCAGACTAAACACAACAAAAAACAAAAAAACAAAAAGAGGATTGCAAAGAAGATTTAAAAGGGACCAAAAGAAAAGCTAAGAACTGCATTTTGCTTTTAATAAAGATTATGTAGATTCAAATATATAGACATACATACGTGACCTTTTGACTTTGTTGCTATTCATGTGTGACCTTGCTACGCCAAGTTAATAATCTTTTAGTGTGTAAATTTAGATTTAAATTGAATTCATGAAGTGATCGTAGTTATTTTCTTTGCTTTAAATTTCATTAAAGTTATAACGTTTTACATTTTTTTTGTTTTCCTCGAGTTCGTGTACTCGAAACCTCGTGGCGCCCATTGCTGGCTGGTGAATTATAACGCACGATAAAGGAGCGTTACATATCTTGAGGACTCTCGAACCAGTCCCTTTTTTTCTTTTTCTTCTCGTCACCTTCTCTTCTCTTTTGGGGCCGAGTTGCCACATAGACCGGGACGGAATTCGCCGCATTTGGGGATCAGCCGCGCCATCTCTTCGGTTTCTTGGGTCCCTCGGACGCACTATTTTGTTTTCGTCATGGGCGTCATAGCCAACGCATATGACTGCAGCGGGCTTGTTTTCTTCATTGCGGGGGAAATAAAGAGATTTCACTACAATATTATCGGGGCCAATATATTTCTGATATTTTATGCGAAAAATTATATGGGTTGTGCGTATACCTATGATATATGAGTAAGTGATAAACCCAAGCAGACACATTATTGAAATTTTAAAGTCCAGAGAAACTAGTGACCATCTCATATCGCGATTATCGCGAAATCATTGAAGAACCTATAGAAACTATAGACTAAACCGAAATTGGTAAGTGTATTTAAAAACGTATCAAATAAATTAAAAATTAAATTTTTAATAATTGAATAATTATCCAGATGACGATGAATCCAATCAACAATTAAATAGAGGTGGCTTAAGTGAATTCGACAATCACAGCATAAACGAAGCTAATATTGGAAAACAAAACGATAAAAATTATAAGAGAGCAGAGACGGAAACAAATGTAAACGAACTGGAAACTGGAAATATAAATATGCAGAAAAACGAAATAAATAATAAATGAAATGTGAAAGAATTGGAAAAAGAAAACATTAACAGAAATTGTTTTTATAGCTTTTTATTTTTTAAATCCCTTGCAGCTTCTAAGACGATTAAAAATTGATTGATTAATTAATTTAACTAATTCTCCAAGAGTGTGGTTGGGCACGTCGCCATTGGTACCAATTTCTCAGTTCGGATTGAAGTAACATATATGAGACAAAATTAACCCTCTGTATCCTGAAACTCAAGTGAGTATTTGGAACAAGTATCCGCGACTTAAATATGCTGCACTGAAGTACAATACACCATTGCCTTCATCAGGCGCAGTGGAGCGATTATTTCCCTTAGCGGTCTTAACCCTTGTGGGCACACCCAGGTACCCGGGTAACTATATGAACTTTCTTCTTCGAATTCATTATGAAAAAATAATTTCTCGAAGTTGATCTTGTAGTTAATCCTAAATCATGTAATTTTAAGACAATTAACGCGTTTTCCTATTAAAAATGTAAAGTCAGGTGAATGAAAAACGCCAGTTATAAGTTTTCTCCTCGAAGGCACCCCCATGGTACCCGGGTACCTTTTAAATATTTGGTATCAAATTGCACGTGTTTAGTGAAAATTGTACATAACTAGGGCCAAATTTACTAAAAATAAAATAAATGATTTTATAAATAATGTAGTTAGTGTATTTATTGATATTTTGCATATAAGTATGAATGTAAGTTTAATTTGGAACTCGATTGGCTGGCGTTGACATTGATAGATTAGTAATTATAAAATATCAATTACTATATTGACTATTTTCCGAAAATATTTGGCACAAAATTACTTTTCAGTTGCAGACGCTACATTTACTCAGTGTTACTGCTGACGGCTGAATATTATGCATGACTTTCGCGATTTCCGATACATCTTTTTTAGTGATGTCATGCATACATGGCAGTTACCAACTATACTGCCAGACATCCTAAAGTATCCCGTACAGGAACTGCCGCTCCTGTTGTTGTCGAAATTGGGATGTTTATAGGATGACCCAGAACGTTCTCGATCCCATTTCTCGTGCTGAAATTTCGATACACATTTGGTGCCTCTAAGCGCATGGTGCACTTGCTTCCTCAACTGGTAATAGGTTTTAGCCCATTTATACCCATGGCTGCTCTGTAGCTTGGATACGCATCTGATTTCCAGAGTTCCCTTGTGAATTCACTGTTCGAATAATGAAAAATTCTTCTACCGTCAATTCTTTCCAATTTTTTTTTTTACGGGATTATCAACGTTTTGAGCAGCATGGACAGGTCTTGCTTTGCGATTTGTTTCCCGAATAATTATAGCAGATTTTACTGTCAAGAAAATACTTGAAAGAATCACGTATTGGTAAGTTTGATTCGATCGGGCTGGACCATATCTATAACGGATGATATTATGCCTCGGCATAATGACAATTTTGGGGAAGGCTGCACTTCCATCTAGTTTTATCTTTACCATGCAAAACATGGGCAACGTCATCTTCAGCTTCTTCTCCGGATTCAGCGTACATTTCATTATCTTCATCGGTTTCCTCACTGCATTCAATTCGTAAATCATTTGAATATACATACATTGTCAATATGTGATTCTTCAGGTTTGCGATCTAGGTTTATGGTCGGGGGAGGAAGCCAGTCTTCATCACTGGTTTCATTACTATCAAGTTCAAGAAAAGTCGTAGTAGTTTCTCCAACTTTGTTTTCATTAGAATCTTTCAAGGCATTTCTAACGTGCTTTTGCTGCTCTTAGTTCGACATTGCATTGAATATAGCCTGTGAAATAGCCATTCTGCACCGTGCAAAATAATTAGACTTTTACTTTGTGCGCTAAAGCAATAAATTAACAACATAAATACTTACCGAAAATTAAAACAAAAATTCAAAGATTTGATATGATTTCCAGGTATAATTTAAACTTTCTCACGTATTATGCCGCACTAACACAACAATAAAACATTCATGGCATTTTATTCGTATCTGAATGTGACGACTGTGGTTTTGCGGGTTTTCATAACACATTCTTCAGAATGAAAAAGACACGAAATACAGTAAATCAGAGAATATTTTCGACCACGCTGAGCATATCCTTTCTGGTAGGTAATAGAATCTTACTCATCCTGTCCTCCATAAAAGACAGAAAGAATTAACAATATATTTGCCCTTGTGGATTACAAACCTGATTATTATCAGTAAGAAACAAGTTCAAAATTAATAGATATGAAAAAAAGAAAATGTATCAGGTACCCAGGTACCCATGCCCATTGCGATGATTTTTTTTCGTGTGCCCACAAGGGTTAATCAGCCACCCTAAAAGACAGCTTCTTAGTGATTTTTCTTTTGAAAAACTAGTCTTAACTAAGGCAAACTGGAATTCTGGGAAAATTAAAAATTTGTTGAAATGGTTTTAATACACCCAGAGAAAAAAGGTAAACTGGAATTGTAAATTTTGCTTTGTAAAGGTAGAAATCACTGCCAAAAAAATTAGGTTTAACAACTGAGAATAACTTTTTGATGAGCCATTTCTGCTAAAATAAAGCGCATTTATCCAAGTTTAAGTATTGTTTTTATTGTTTTTTATGTAACTGCAAATTTAAATTTGAAAAAATAGCAAACAGTTATTAATTTCCTAAAATGTGACTTGGCAATTTTTTAATCTCTTGGCCTACAATTTTTTTAAAGCAAACGTACTTCTCCAAACTACTTAATTTTATTGCAACTTGAGAATATCACAGACAGGGAAAAGTTTTTTTCAAAAAAATAAAAAAGGCAATTGATCTAGTTCATTCCATAATTCACCTTTAATACTAAAGTTTAGTAGTTAAAAGTAATTGAAAGTATTTGAAAAGAAATGAAAGGAATTATATAGTAATAGGCAAATATTTTTTAAATTCTTTTGGGAATTTGTAGGTATTTTTGTAATGGAATCGCAAATTCAATTACTTTCCGGTATTGTAAAGTATTACTTGCCATTCCGGGAATGGGACTGTAAAATTTCAATTCCAGTACAGGAGGCTTAGTACTGAGAAATGCAAATTCTTAAATAGTCGGTAGTGATAATTAAGAGGTATTAAATCCATTAAGTAATGAGTATTTTACAGCTCTGCTAGATAGTTTGCCTTTGCGTGGGTGTTGTGTATACACCAACACCTTCTGACGTACGCAGTAGTGCATATGGCCATGTGGCTCAGAGTAGCACAGAGTGAGTGGAGCTTCATTAAAATAGGTTCTGTTCTATTTTCACGCTGCCATTTCCGAAAACTTACAAATTGGAGTTTAGAACTACTAGCATATGGATGACGTAGAAAAAGCTCCATACCTATTTTTATCTTAACTAGGATATTTTAATGTTAATTTCTGATTTAATATTTTTCATGAATGCTAATAAAAAACAAGAAGTAATTTTTGCAAGTTCCATTATTTCAAAACCAAAAAAGTACGTTAATTTTTAGCTTTCGAAGCAATGTCATGGTGCAACAAATCTCCCCTTATTTTTTTTTGTTTTGACAACGACAGTTGTTTGCCTGTTTTTATTTGGCATTGCTATGGCTTTTTATTATGTTAATTTCAAAGTGAATTTGACGCTGTAATGTCGATATATTACGTTTCATTTTATAGCAATTGGTCTTTCCCCTCCTCTTCTATTATGGATTGAAAGTTTTTTATCTAGTCGCCAAATACGTGTTGTATTAGATGGCGTTATATCTGAACCTCATCCTATTAATGCCGGTGTCCCCCAGGGCTCTGTTATTTCTCCGACTCTATTTCTAATCTTCATTAATGATCTGCTTTCCCTTACTTTTAATCCTATCCATAGCTTTGCTGATCACAGTTCCCTTGATTTCGCATACTCCTTTGACACCCTTGCGGATTCCAGAGGGAACGCCACATGTGTTAAACGAGACTGCATGATTAGATCATTGAATAACGATCTTGACAATATTCTCGCTTGGGGCAAAGTGAATCGCGTCGAATTCAATGCATCTAAGACCCAAAGCTGTCTCATCTCATTAAAACAAGACCATCACTTAACCACTCCCGTTTCGTTTGATGGAGCATTAATTTCTGATTCACCGTCACTAAGAATTCTTGGCATTAATATTTTAAGTAAGTTAAGCTGGACAGATCACATCTTCTCGGTTGCCAAAGAAGCATCAAAATGTCTTGGTTTTTTGAAAAGGTGTAAGAAATATTTCAGCCCATCAAATATAGCGCTCCTCTACAAGTCCTACATCAGACCTAGAATGGAACACAATTCCCATATCTGGGCCGGGGCTGGTCGCACAGCCTTAGCTTCATTGGATATTGTCCAAAAGAGAGCCTGCAAGCTCATTGGCGATGTGGCAATTACTCGTCATATCGACTCGCTCGAGCACCGTCGCGATGTTGGATGCCTTTCTCTCCTTTATCGCTATATGCATGGTCAATGTTCTGATGAAATATCTAGTCTGATCCCTTGTAGAATAGTTCCTGCACGCAATACTCGCGCTGCATCCCGCGCTCATCCTTTGACCCTTCAAATTACCTTCGGCCGTACACTAAAATTCCGTGATGCTTTCTTATCCCAAACTGTGCGAATGTGGAACAGTCTACCATCCTCTGTCTTTCCTCCGGCATACAACCTGCGAAAGTTTAAGGGCGACATACATCGGCACCTCCGCCGCTCTCCTCATATCCCTTAATCCTTTCCCTATCTCCTTCCTGCCACGCTGTGCTTTGCACCATAGGGTATCCCCTGAGCTTGGCTTAATAATATAAAAAAAAAAAGTTAGAATTTGACTGTGCACTGTATTGTAAACAGCTTCGCTTTGGACTCAAAACTCACTCTGCCCCACTCTGCTCCACTTTGCGTAGTGAATGCGGCAATAACGTCGAGAATGCTTCCCATCCACGAAGCAAAAATCTATATGTGTGCGCTGGGAGTCCGATTTCTGATATATTCTATTTTGATACTTATGGAGAAGTGCCAAGCATTGATCTTCTATATGCTTTAGAGCCTAAACTACTATCTGTCTATACCCAGATAACGTAATTAAGAAACTAATCTAGTTATAACAAGTGAAAAAGCTAGAATTGGTTTTTAGTACAATAAAAATGTCTTTGACTGATCGTTTTCACAGTATACATAAAAAACCAATTTTTTTATATGGCAACACCAAGAATGGGTTGCCCGATTTAGTCCATTTTTGAAATTTTATTTGCTAGTAGAATGAAAACACCATGTACCAAATTTCAGCTCTCTACGGCGACTCGTTCTCTGGTAGTGTTCAAATATATAACGGAAAACGAAATTTTTGTATGGCAACCCCACGAAGGAGTTGCCCGATTTGTGTCATTTTCGAACTTAATTTTACTTTTTATACCCTAGATGAAATCTATAGGGGTATACTAAGTTTGTCATTCCGTTTGTAACACCTAGAAATAATGATGGTAGAGCAAAATGGATTGGACACCCACGCATAATATTAAAAGTTATTTTGATTTTTGCATGTCCGTCCGTCCGTCCTTCCGTCCGGCCGTTCGTCCGTGCGCACGATAACTCGAGAACGCGTATACTTAGAGGGGTGAAATTTTGTACACGGACTTTAAAAAAAAAAGTAAAATTAACTTCGAAAATGAGACAAATCGGGCAACTCCTTCGTGGGGTTGCCATATAAAAATTTCGTTTTCCGCTATATATTTGGACACTGCCTGAGAACGAGTCGCCGTAGAGAGCTGAAATTTGGTACATGGTGTTTTCATTCTACTAGCAAATAAAATTTCAAAAATGGACTAAATCGGGCAACCCATTCTTGGTGTTGCCATATAAAAAAATTGGTTTTTTATGTATACTGTGAAAACGATCAGTCAAAGACATTTTTATTGTACTAAAAACCAATTCTAGCTTTTTCACGGACATGCAAAAATCAAAATAACTTTTAATATTATGCGTGGGTGTCCAATCCATTTTGCTCTACCATCATTATTTCGAGGTGTTACAAACGGAATGACAAACTTAGTATACCCCTTCAGATTTCATCTAGGGTATAAAAAGACAGATTACTCTATAAGATTTTTTACCGGGGCAAACTTACATTTGTTCAAGAAGGCATTTTTGGATTCTCCGGTATATAGCAAAAGCTAAAAAAAATTTTATTTGGTATTTCATCACACAACCCATTTTATTTTGGGTGACAAGTTTCAAGTCTTTTTTTTTACTCATCAACAAGTCCCAAATAGCGAAATTGAGTAAATTTAAAAACAAATGAAAAAATAGAAACAAATAAAAAAAATTAAAAAAATTAAAAAATTGAGAAAAATAGAAAAACAATTTTTCTTTTATTAAAAAAATTAAAAAAAATTAAAAAACGCAGATGCATTCGAAACGAATCAAACCTGTATACACCCGCAGTGGGCTGAAGAAATAAAAAAGAGAAAGGAGGAAGAAGAAGCGTTTCGTGTTAGCAGAAAACCTTACTCTCATCGGTACGGCTTGGTTTTCTGCTTGCTGCAGAAGCTTGAAACAGATCAAATTGATCTCCTCTCATATAAACTCATAATAAATTCTGGGTGTGAATTATATAAGGCAAAAACACTCCTATATTACACCAAGGAGGCAGAAATAAAGATAGAGATTACTCTTAAGGATTTTTTACCGGGTTAAACTTATATTTGTTCAAGATGGAATTTATTTGGATTCTCCGGTATATAGCAAAAGCTAAAAAATGTTTTTAATTTATTATTTGATCACACAGCCCATTATATTTTTAGTGACAAGTTTCAAGTCTTGGTTTGACTCATAAACAGGTCCCAAATAGCGATATTGAGTGACTTGAAAAACAAATGAAAAAATAGAACAAGAAAAGAAATGCAAAAATGAAACAACAATAAAATTGAGAAAAATAGAAAAAAAAGGATTATTAAAAAAATTAAAAAAAAAGTAAAAAAACCACATTCAATCGAAACGATCGAGCCCGTGTACGCCCGCAGTGGGCTGAAAAAGAAAAAAGAAAGGAATAAGAAGAAGCGTTTCGTGCTAAAAAAATTTTCATTTGTTATTTCATCACACAACTCATTTCATATTGGGTGACAAGTTTCAAGTCTTGGTTTTGACTCATCAACAGGCCCCAAGTATCGAATTTGGGTATTTTGAAAAACAGATTGTCCCATCAAAATCTGTAAAAAACTCCTTGCTTTTCCCTTTTTCTACTTTTTTGAGCTCGCAGTCTGTTGACATGACACGACGGGATCCTATTCCTTCTCACAGTTCCGAAAGAATGTATCCCCCGTTTTGCCAGGTAATTTATCAGCGGAATTCAGGTATAATAATTGTCAAAGAATAATTTGTCATAGGAGCCAACAGGAATTTCTCGCGTTAAACGTAATACCACATTAGAGCTGGCCCCCAAATCTGGCTCTCTTGGTATTAGTTTACTGGGGTCATTTTCTGTTCCGGTATATACAGGGTGTCCTGTAAGTCGACGTCAAGCCGGAACGGGGTGATAGAGCAAATCATAACAGTTACCAGAAAAATATAAAAAAAATCTAAGTCATGTATTTTTCAAATCATAGGCATTTCTTTTGTTTTCGAGAAAATGTACATCTTGTGATGGTTTTTTAGCTCCTGTTGCTACAAATCTTTACTTTTTTTCAATTTTATTTTTCTTATGTAATCCCGAATAGTGCTTATGTAACCTGCTGCTTTAAATTTTAAGCCTACTGTTCCAGCTTGGAAGAAAATGTCACATTTTGCCGAACCAAGAATAGAAAATTAATATTTCACCCAACTTTAACTGACTGTACTGAAAAAAAAAATGTACTACGCCAGTCTGGCAAGTAACTTTAAAAGTTGACGCATTTAATAAGGATTCTAAAATGGTACAACACTTGCTACATTATTTCTTAGATTACGGAAAAAAAAAAATTTTTCTTCAAGAAACCCAGTTTCGAAAAATTTCTTTTCACCTACTAAAATTGATTCTAGTGTACCAATTTCACTATTTGGGATCTGTCGATGAGTCAAAATCAAGACTTGAAACTTGTCATCCAAAAAAAAATTAAATGGGTTGGGTGATGAAATAACAAATAACAAATATTTTAGTTTTTGCTATATACCGGAGAATCCAAAATATATATATAAGTTTGCCCGGTAAAAAATCTTAAAGAGTGGTCTCTATTTTTGTTACATAAAATAATCTGCGAAACCCCGAGCTGAGGAGATGGGCTGCGAAGTTAAAACTTAAGCCATATTGTCTTCACCTTTTAGCAAATGGGAATTATGACGAGAATTAGAGATTATGTGCTTTGTCTTTCATTGAGATGAAGACAAATTACTGCTATGACTACGGCAAGAGTAATGACGTAACCGTGAGGCCTAGTAATTACGTTCAAGTAGCCAATCTAATAAAAAGCACGTCACATATTATGATTTTGACATGTGCAGTGTTTGAGAAATATAAACTTCGTGTTTTGGCTGCTATATAGGACGTGGGATCAACCAATATGGCAGTATGCAGAGAGGTCACAAAATCGTCTTTTTTTGCAGATTCCCCACATCTGATAATATTATTGAGAATTAATCATTTTCTTGATAATTCTTTCCTTTTGCAGGGAAAAGTAATCGATTCAGGTGCTGTAAACAAACTTTTGCTAAAGTTATATTAATCTGATTCAAAGATTCGTTCAAAACTTACAGATATTTATTTTAATAGGAAAGAAACTGCTCGTCAACAAGTTAAATATGCAACTCATCTTTTTTCGCATTCAGTCTCAAAAGCTATTAGGAGATGTTTTTCCCTAGACGAAATTACCTCACCAAATGCTCTGGAATGTTCGGACTTTATAGAAAATGTGAATGACTATCATTTATAGCCTAAAATTCATTACGGTAGTATAGCACACCAGATTTATTAAACCCTTTAGGGCAATCAGAGAATTCTCAGCAAGTCAGTTATTTAAAAAATGTAGATAAAACTAACGAAGTTTTTGAGAACTAGCTAGTTGGCCAGAGTATGCTGAAAACTACTACCAAGGAAATAGAACTAATGCATTGGTACAGAGGACAGAGGGCAGAGGGCTGTTTTTGTTTTTATTGGCTTAGTTAGGGTTCATTTTACTTTCGTATTCTAGATGATGAAGTCGTGGGGAATACGACTTTGTAACACATAGAAAGAATTCTACTAGAGCAAAATGGATTGAACGTCTACGTATAATATTAAAAATTATTTTGATTTTTGCATGTCTGTCTGTCCATCCGTCCATCGTATCACACGATATCTCGAGAATGTCTTTATTTAAGGAGCTGAAATTTTCCACACGGCTTTAGAAACAAAAGTAAATTTAAGTTCGAAAATGGGACCAATCGTGTAAGTCTTTCGTGGAGTTGCCATATCAAAATTTAATATGAAGAAGTATGTGCTTCCTAAATATATATTTGACGTCACTCAGCATTTCATGAAAAGTCTAGACACTTCATGGAGAGTAGGCAAATAATGTAACGGTTTTGACTTAGCCCCTTTTTACATTTTTAGTCACTTCATCAAATGCTAAAAGCGTTTACGCCGATACTGTAATACCACCCTATATAACCAAATACTAGGAGTGGGAGATGGGTGGTGGAGGGGGGGGGGGGTCGCACTCAGGCCCCCGACACGCACCCACACATACTCACACACCCACATACACACACATCTACACACATACACACACATCTACACACACGCACACACATACACACGCCGCGCGTGCATGTGTATGTATGTCGGTGTGTGTGCATGTGCGGTGTGGGGGTGTTGTCGCAGGCCTGGGTGCAACCTCCCCCTCTACCACCCATCTCCCACTCCTAGTATTTGGTTATATAGGTTGGTATTACAGTATCGGCATAAATGCTTTTAGCATTTGATGAAGTGCCTAAAAATTTCAGTCACATAATGTATAAAGGGGCTAAGTCAAAACCGTTACATTATTTGCCTACTCTCCATGAAGTGTCTAGACTTTTCGTGAAATGCTGAGTTCCGTCAAATGTCTACAACATATATATGTCGTTAATACTTGATGTAACTCAGCACTTCACGAAAAGTCTAGCCACTTTATGAAAAGTAGGCAGATATCAAAACAGTTTGCGCTTAATGAGTTTTCACATAATGTGTCTGAAATTTTTACCTACGTGATGTAAAGCTACAAGCCTCTACGCTGATATTGTAAACTTCCAAACTGGATTCCATGTCTTGAAAGGAACAAATAATTAAATCAGATAAACAAAGGATAATAGAATCGTAATATATGGTATATTTCATTTTGAAGCTCCGATGTTATTCTATTTGCACACCGAATCTCAATCTTGGATTGGTTATCCGTCAATCTGTAAGGACGTTCTATTGCTTAGCTAGCTTTATGCTTGTTGCATTTTTTCTTACATTGTCATTTCACATTGCCAATGCTCAATCCAGCTGTAATGATTCGATGTTTGTTAGGCTTTAATGACGTATCGTTCAAATTTGAGCAGTAGTATATAAATAAATATCTTTCGGTTTGAGGCGACATGAACTGATTCATCACAGGTATTTCCAAGTTACATCTGACGCTTCCAAGCAAAAGAAACCACCAAGAATCGATTCTACACAAAATTAATTTCAAATTAAATTAGCTAATGGCTGTATTCACAAGTCTGCGTAATCAACGTCCTTCGATTCAATACCTTTTAGGATCTCCATTGGTTTTTGACACTTAACATGCATTATCAAGTCAATGATTGTTCCTTTCGACATGTTCGTTGCCATAATTCCAGACTGCACGTATTTACTTAGGAATCTGAGTTTTGTCCAAATATAATCAGATAAATTGTTCAATTGACGTGACATGACCACTACACATGTCAATACAAGCAGTTAAACAAAAAACGAAAGCTTTTGTTATTTACACCATATAAGATTGAAAATAAGATAAATTTACTCAAAATATTTTTATTGATAATAAGCTAAAAACATCTTCTTAACAGCAATGACTGAAATGGTAACACATCATGAACAAATGATGACGTGCAGTTGCTTTGTCAGGTTATTTTTGCTATGCCAATATTGTTGCCATGCGCTTTAACTACCGTTCTTTGGTGTCGTGCGCAAACTCTGGTATATAAACTGCAGTTTGGCTTGCTTCGATTTCTTTGGTGATTTAGCAGTGCACTGATTAACTTGGCGATTTATTATTTAGTGTTATTTCCTAGTGTTACATTGTATTAACAAATTAAATACTTTATTTAATTGACAGCTAAAATCAAATATTCTGATTATGGGTATCGACTGGATCAAGGATTTTGTTTTCGATAGCAATTAAACTAAAGTTTTTTTTTATTGTGGGTATCGACTGCAATAAATATATTACTAACAAAGCACTTCATTTCTGGTCTCAACGGAATTAAAGAATCTTGCTTCGGGTCTCGACTGAAGTTAAGATACTTGCTACCATTCACATTAAGCTGGGTCTCGACTGACTTAAAGAATATTATTTCGGGTCTCGACTGAGATAATCTATTACTAACAAATCACTTTATTCCGGGTTTCCGACTGTAATAAAGATTTTTATTGCGGATCTCGATTGTAATAAAGGTTCTTATTGCGGGTCTCGAGGGTAATAAGAAATATACTAACAAACCTCTTTATTGCGGGTATCAACTGCAATAAAAGGCATCCTAATACCAAACTCATTCAAATAAAAAGTCAAGTAAATCAGCTGCCATATATTCATCAGTCAATTGCAACAGTATTTTATCTATAATCTTAATTAATTGTAAACTTATCTTTATTGTGTTTTGAATTACTATTATATTCATATTATTAGATCTGACACACATATTTTTGGTATAAAATAATGTTTACTTAAGCTTCAAATTGGTGTGAGAATAAAGTGTATAAAGTGTAGACTTAGTGAATAAACGCAATCACGAACTTTAAACCAGTGGCATAATTTTCAAGCACACTCTTCATTTATTGCGTGTTCGCACTGACCACGGGCAGAACATATAATACCAACCGATATGACCGAATGCTAGGAAAGGCCGGCGTATATGTGTGGCTGTGTGTTCGAGTCACGTGTGTGTGTGTGCGTGAAGCCTGGCTTCCCCCCTTTCACCGCTCATCGCCCTCTCCTAGCATTGGACAGGGAACGAGTCTTGCCAGGAAATTTATTTAAAAAGAAACAAAATATAAGTATACATATTATTATAC
Organism: Dioctria linearis; assembly: GCA_963930735.1. Taxonomy (NCBI): domain Eukaryota; kingdom Metazoa; phylum Arthropoda; class Insecta; order Diptera; family Asilidae; genus Dioctria; species Dioctria linearis. The sequence goes on from OZ005740.1 coordinate 85,825,917, forward strand.
CCTACATGAGATCTTTGGGGTATACTAAATTTGTCATTCCATTTGTAACACATAGAAATAATGATGGTAGAGCAAAATGAATTGGACATCCACGCATAATATTAAAAGTTATTGCTTTTGCATGTCTGTCCGTACGCACGGTAACTCGATAATGCGTTCATTTAGAAGGTTGGAATTTTGCACACAAAATATTTTTAAAAAAGGTAAATTTAAGTTCGAAATGTGGCGAATTGGGCAACTCGTTCATAGGGTTGCCATACAAAAATTTCGTTTGTCACTACATATTTGGGCACTGCCTGAGAACGTGTCGACGTAGAGAGTTGAAATTGGTACATGGTGTTTTGCAGACATAGTAAATAAAATTTAGAAAATAGACTAAATCGGGCAACCTCTATGGCGAATTAGCGTTAGTTGGGAGGGTATTCTAACTATATGAAAAGACCGTGATTTATATTTATTGCTTTAATACTACAATTTAATGCTTTATGATTCCGATTACAAGTTAACGCGACGACGTTCAATTAGAGACTGGTAATTGCTCCCCAGCCCGAGAACAAGCTGATGAATCTGCGTGTGGGAAGTAACGTCTCCAATTTTACTTAGTGTGTGTGTCCTTAAAACTCTCCGCATCCTCCGGCCCGACGTGACTTGGTTGTTGTCCTTCAGTGACCTCAAGTGGATACAACAGTTGCACACGCCTCCCCAATTTCGCACCAGTGTGGAACCTCACTTCACAAGCACGAACCCTTCCATTTCGTCCAGGAAATATTGATACGATTATGGCCAATTTCCATAAGACACGTGATGTAGCTGGATCATTTACAATGACGACACCGCCGATTTTCACTTTAGATGAATATGTTCCAGGAAGGTGGTGAACAGATCTTAGCTGATGCAGATACTCCAGTTTCCATTTCGATTTCCATATTTGGCGAATATTTTTATCCGAGACACCATTAGTTTCTGACATAATAGTTGTTGAATTGATTAAAATATTTATTCTGCGGCGTTAAAGGTGATAAATCCAACGGATCGTTACTAATGTATGTAAGTCTTCTATAATTTATCACTGCCTCTACTTCTGTCAGTAATGTTTGAAGTACTTAGGTAGTGGCGCAAATGGTTGCGCAGCTGGTTTTCCAGGAATTCTTTTACACACTCTGCATGGCAACGGCTTTAATTAGTTGGCGACCTCTAAGTATCCAAAACCTTTCTATTATTCTCGAAAATACAAGATTAATTCCTCCGTGTAGCGCCCCTTCGTGTATTTCAACAACCACAGGCTTCGTTAGATGAGAACACTTTGGAAGTATTATTGGATATGCCGATATCAAGTTATCTCCCACTTTAGGAATAGGACTTCCTACTCGTAAGATTCCCAACACGTCAATGCTGGGATTTAACATAAGCAAGCTTCGAGATGGTGTAATTTAGGCTTTTTTCACTAAAGCACATAAGTGCTATAATAATTCTTCACTATTTCATCCTCCTGCACGTGCTTATTCCAGTAGTTTTCAGGAGAGTGCAATTCGGCGGCTGTTGGGCTAATGTTGCTGTTGCTTTCGATAATGTTGCAAAACGCAGGACATATGCGAAATATGTCACGCGCAATAGATGGCGGTATCTACTATAATTCTCGATAGGTAGAATTGGTTCTTTTGATTAATGTATTGAATCCTCATTTACCGCTATCAAACAAGTGAGAACGGCTGGTGTGTCAATTACTATTTCATCATTTGGCCAGTACGTCTCATCCGCCTTTAATCAGCAAGGGCCGTTCCTCCATATAGAAGAGTGAGTAAGTCGGCAGGACTATCTTTTCCAGGGCAATGTCTCCAATTCGATATCTCAGATGTCTCCCTTATTTCCTTTACTCGATGCAATATCTATGGCTTCCATTTTTAAGAATCTCCATGGATCGAACACAAAGCAATTTTGGAATCAGACCAAAGCACAGACGAATCATGTGAAATGTTAAGATTTTCTTCTAAATGAAACTTCAAGCATGCCGCAATTAATGCTGCTGTCAATTCCAACTTTGGCAATGTCAACATTCTATCCCCATCTACCTTTAGGGGTGCAATCCTACTGCGTGAGCGCACATATTTAACCTCAATCTGACCGTCTTCACAAGAGCACCGTGAATAAGCACCGGCACCTTATGCTTGTATACTTGCATCAGCGAAAATGTGCAATTGGACACTGATTATTCTTCTTAAGCCTAAGAAACATCTAGGCAGAACCATGTCCTGTAAATAAGAAAAGTCAACTAAATAGTTATGAAATATCTTTAGAAGTTCTTGTGGCAAAGCAACGTCCCAATCCAGATTCCTTCGCCATATTAGTTGAAAGAGGATCTTTAGTTTGATTATAGATGGACCGAGAACACCCAAGGGATCATAAATGCGTGCTATTAGCTGCAACATAGCTCTCTTAGTGCCTCCCAAGTAGTGCGTCGTTAGAAAATTGCATATGGAGCACAAATCAACTGCTAATTCGTCGCTAGATGTATACCATAACAAACCTAATACCTTTTGGATATGTGGAACTTCATTCTCGATAAAGGAATCCCGGACCATAGAATCATTGCTATTCCTATTACGAAGCTTCATAGTTCATAGATATCTCTCCCATGATTTCATTCGCCTCCTTATAAAGTTTTAAGGCCGTTGATCGATCAGTAATACCTGCCACCAGGTCATCCATATAAAATGACTGCGGGAGTATAGAGCTAGTCTCTGGAAAATCTGCGCTTACTTCTCGGATGTGATTTTAAATCGTAGCCCCTAATAGAAATGGACTACATTTACGTCACCCGTGCCATTCGATATTCCTGTATGAAAGGAAGATTATTCAGAGGACTAACAGATTCCTTAATCTAATAAAACCGATGTGAGTTTCGATCTTTCTCTGCCAAAGCGATTTGTAGGAAAGCCTTTTCTACATCCGCAATTATACCAATTTGGCCTATCCCAAATATACTGTTAAGACAACAGGTAACATATTTGGACCGGCCAATAAGCAGTCATTAAATGAAAAATTATTACCTGTCCTGGCGGAAGCATCATATACGATGAGCTGCTTTGTTGTCGCTTTATAATCTCGATAAATAGGAAGATGTGCCATATAATGTATATAGGAATTGCTCACTTCAGCTTTACTAAAAGTTTCGGCGATACCGTTCAAAATGTACTCGCACATGGCTTTATCGTACCGTAATAAATTAGCCTGTTCCCTTGACAGTTTCTTAACTAAACTGTTAAACCTCTTCATTGTACCTTCACGATAATTGTCCAAATTTAAATGATTGTCTTGCCACAGCAATTTCGCTTCGTACCATTCACCGCGTTTGTAAACATAATTATAAAATTTTAGATATTCCAAATTTTCACAACTTTCAGCAGAGATACCAATGGAGTCTAAATCCCAAAATTTTCTTTCTTCAAATTTCTCAAAAGGGCACACATGTAGCGATGTAGTCGCATTTAATATAGAAACATTGTTGTTGCTGCTTGCAGCAGGCCCTTGAAGTATCCACCTGAAGAGGGTATTAAAGGTAGAAACACATCCAAGCAGGCCTCCGCGCAGTTCGCCGCACGGCTTACCTCAGAGAATTGAAAACAAAATTACACCAGCGGGCTTGGTGCTCTCATTGTAAACTTGGCAGTATTTGGGACAATTCCTACAGTCTTCTGGGCAGAAATAATTTATTATCGGTTTTTAATTTTATTGTGTTATGTACTGATGGACAACGAACTTTTAAACAATTTAGAAATAATAACAAAGCTTTTCGAATTACTTCTAGGTTTAATAATCATTATAAATGCTTGTAATGTGACGATAAATAGAGGAATATGGGTCCGCGAAATCTACACAAGTAGAAAAATTCATGGTTTTACAAATCAAACTTTTAAAATAATAAAAGAACGAGACCATGAACATTTTTCCAAGGCAATTAATTTGATGTGTTGTTTGCGTTAATAACACACAAATTGATCAACAGTTCCAACAGAGAACCAATAGACCCGGAAACTCGTTTAGCATAGACTCTATTGTAAATATGACTTTTCTATAAATAGTACCATTTTTACATTAATTTCTTTAATAGTGCCCCAATGCAGTTTTTGGCGTGGAGCTTCAAAATGGGAATGTCCACGGTACGAGGAATCGTATATGACACTTGTGAAATCATTTGGAAGCTTCTATCCGAAATATATTTGTCGCCCCCGAATGAAATTGACTGGGAAGCTAACCCCCATGGGTTTGCGACTAGATGGAATTTTCCAAACTGTGTTGGCGATATTTATGGAAAGCAGTCAACATCATTTGCCCACCAAACGCGGGATCATCATACTTCAATTATAAAGGACATTATAGCATCGTATTGTTAGCAGCATGTGATATCAACTATTGCTTCACAGCCGTAGATATTGGAGCACTTGGGAGCCGCAGTGACGGCAGCAGATTCGCGTCAAGTGTATTTGGGCGAAAAGTTCTTCCTGGTGAACTCATTCCCTTGCCAGACAAACTGCTCCCCAACAGTAATATAATGTTCTCACACTTTTCGTGGCTGATGCGACGTTCCCATTAAGATGCAACATAATGCGACCATAACCAGCAAGAGGTTCGTGTTTTTACAAAAATGTAAACAAGTGAAATTTAAGACCTATAAATTTATCACAGAAATAACAGTTGAGGAGGAATATTTCAACAAACGGCTGTCACATGCGAGAAGAACTATTGAGAATGCATTTGGTATTCTCACAGCTCGTTGGCGGATATTTACAACAACAATAAATGCACATCCGAAAAACGTAGAAAAAATTGTTTTGGCGACAACTGTGTTGCATAATTTCTGCAAGCTTACGGACCCGCAAGTTTATCGCCCCGATTCGTTTGTTGACGTCGAAAATGGTGGCGAAATGATACCTGGCAGATGTCGTGAAAAAACTGCCAGTCATCAGTCTATTACAAATACAACTGGCGGCAATAGTCCCCGAGCTGCATTTAACTTAAGGGATATAATAAAAGAGTATATCAATAACAATGTTATTGGTATTTATTTTTATTTTAAGAAATATGTTGTACATTTTGATTTTATTTTCATTTTATTATAAATTCCCGAATTACAATTTATCAGCCTCTTTCTTTAAATTCCCGGGTTTTTCTTATAAACGCTTCAAGGAAAGCTTCCTACAGCTCCAATTCCTGACTCTCAGTATATTTGCCCTCAATGCGTCTGGAAAGATTTTCAAAGAAGCGCATCCTAGGTGAGCTATATTCTGCCCCTACAAACTTCATCCTAATGTCGCCTAGTAGGCTGCTGAACGACTGCACAGCATCTGCGAGAATTTTATTCTTCCCATCGTCCAATCTACGCCTTTTCCGCGGAGCAGCAGAATGTAAAATCCCGTGTTGGAAATTTTGACAACACCTCGAGGAAGCCTCGAGAATTGGATGTGTTTCTGCCATAATAGCTCTCAAATTCGTATCTATTCGTTGAGTTTCATAATACACAACTTCCCAGTAATAATCTGACCCAATCACCAAATTAATTCCATCCTCCGGATCACCTGACATCCATGCATCTGCTAAAACTAATTCAGTGAACTTCACGTTATCTGCTGACGGTACCAGCAAAAGTCAACACAAATATCTTCCACTGCAATTGCTTCGATGACGATATGACGACTACAATCATAATGGCTCCGCAAAACAATCCTAACGATGTTACACTTTTGTATTAGTGTACGGGATTTACTACCAAATGGAAGAATACGTATATTTTCCGTTCCAACTACTAATAAATTAAGATTTGGTGAAATAATCGCCTTTATATATGAGCGCTGAGCAAATCGATGACAAGACGAATGAATGCTGCCTTAGAAGAGTTTATCGTTAATGAGATAACTGCGCATGCTGCTTTCAGAAAAACACTTGCTGACTGCTGCGTCCCACTACACAAGCTTACAGTTTTATGCGATCTGTTTTCGGTTGGATTATACTGCGACTATGTCTGCGGAGTTGATGTTTTTCGTTTGCAGTTAGGATCACACATTGGCCGGGCATGCCTACCATTGCAATCGCTACATCGTATGGACTTATTGTGGCAGAATTTGGAGCTGTGTCCGCGCTGAGTACATCAAAAGCATCTGCCACTTCGCTTAAGTATATTTTTTTGCTGGGATAGAGTAAACGGCTCGATACATGTTGGTGTTGCATGATTTGTAGACTTACAAAAATACACTCTTTTAACATTTCTCGACAACTGGACGTCAATAATTCCACTGCAGTTCTGTTTATCTTCGTAGGAGTTTGCTTGTATGCGCTTGTGGACTCTGCCGATTTCTCTAACGATTCCACTTCTCGTTTAAGGAATTTAAGAATAGCCTTAACTTGTTTGTCTCCTTCAAACCTCACGGAACTTTCACTACCTGCTACAGATTCAGCATCGTTTGTAGGCGCTGCGCATTCGTTCTCAGTAGAGTTTTGATAAATGCGGTGAAAATCTACCCTTAAATCGCTAGGCATACATTTTAAGAGAATGCTCTTCAACATTGCGCGAACGCACACCAAAATTAATTACTTTGAACAGAATTAAATAACTTTGCTTCAACAAATCAGAGCAGGCATTCTGAATAACTTGCTGGGAATCAACATATCAGAGCAGGCATTTCCGGCAACCTGCTTACTATAAAAGGCCTGTGAAGCAAACGGCTTTTTGTCAGTCTCATCTGATCACTTGAGTGCAACACATTAAATTGCATTATTGACACCACAGTCGTAACGCATTAACTTGCGACTGTGAGACCATACAACCACGTTGTCGTAATATATTAAGTTACAACAACACCACTCAGCTGTAATACAATTAATTACAGTTGAGAAGTACAGTACAATAAACTGTTACTTTCGAGCTGGTTCTAACCAAAGAATTCAGCACAATAGGTCAGTCACTTCTGATCACAGACTAGAGCAACACATTAAATTGCAAGTCTTAGCCCCACAGTCGTAACGCATTAACTTGCGACTTGGACACCACACCACAAGGAATACATATATAAATATAATAAACTACAGTAAGGTTTATTATATTTGTATACTATTGAACTACAGTAGTTCATCGCAAGTACAGTATATTAAGCTGTTACTATCAAGCTAATCCTAACCAAAGGATTCACCACACCAAACAATACTTGCAGCTCATGCTCAAAATGCTGGATGGAAAAACTATCTCTGAAGCTTCCCCGTGCTTGATCATATGCGTCGCTACTATTGTTTGGAGGCTTTTACTCCCTCCTAGGTGGACTCAAAAAAGGTGGTGTCCTTGCACAAAGCATAATAAAGTAAGCATATACTTGGAAACTTGTCGGTATAAAACGCTGATCATGATTCGAATTTACTTTAATTTCGTTATACATATCTGCAATTGACTGAGCGCATCATAATCATTCACAGCTGTAAATAATAAAAATTACCTGTAACAAAAAAGGACAAAACGTTCAGAATTTTTTAAGTGCAAAGTAGAAAGATAGAAATGCATTTATTGAATACCGAGAGTAATTTAATTTGTGTGTCTAAAAATTTCAGAAACTAGTCAGAGCAGAAATCATTCCCAACATCAACTTCTAATTCTAAGTAGCCATGAAAAAATTGTGCGAGACAACGGAGATTATGGAACTGTCCAGCATTCAATCAAATTGATTCTGTGAACAAAGAAACTAACGTAGCGTTTGGTATAAGGGCACCGTTGTGCAGAATAAAACCGTAAATTTTAAGCTTGGTACTAGAGCAGAATCCAATTTTTACCAAAATTCTTTTTTCAAAAACTGAAAGGTGTAAATTTAAATCAATCGAATGTAAAATTGTAGGCGTATGGTAGTGGTGAAATACGAAATAGGAGAAAAAGTGGTAGAATGCATTGTTAATGGGAAACGTGCATATAATAAATTTATTGTAATCGAAGATAAAGTATCGATATTAGGGCTTAAGCCATGTATTGACGTAGATTTGATAAAAAGAGTTAATTAGTATAACAAAAAGAAGGTTAAATCATGACAGAATACCAATTTTTTGGAAAAATATGCGAATCTTTTACATAGGTTACGATGATTCGTTGACAATTATATAATGCAGTTGAACTTTCAGGTACCAGTTATGAAACCTACAAGAAGTATTCCTAAGGTGTTAATGACACCTCTTAAAAATCATTTCGATCAGTTAATAGAAAAAAAAAATCATTAAAAGAGTAGTAGGACTTCAGAGTGGCTTTGAACCATAGTGTTGGTCGTGATCATGACAACAAGCATGAGTATACGAATCTGCTTAGATCCTCAAGCACTGAGTAGTCAGTTAGAAGAATAACAAAACCAAATTCCAACGCTAGATGACACATGAAAACAAATTTGCCTAAAATCGTGGAATCCTCCTCCAGCACTGCATAGCAATCTCTCTCTGCCAACACAGGCTGTATTGAAGCCTATTATTGATTAAAAATTTTGTGTTATAATAGATTTAACTAAAATTTGTATTTTACAGGTTAAAACCATCCAGAGTATATCTGCTTTGTCTTGGGTTTTTGAGTTGGATTCCTTCATTGAGGCCATTCCCTTTAACTCGTACACGAATTTGTCTATTTATATATTTCTTTACTATTTTCGACACTCTCGTAGACCCACTTTTCGTCATCACAGCGAGCTGAAATTTGGCACACAGGTTCATGTCGCGTGACAATTGAATCTGTCAAAATTTGAACCGGAAATTTCCGTCGAAAACCCAGAAAATCGGGAAAAATCATTTGAAAATTTGGTACAAATTTGATTAGTGATAAATGCGTTTCAGGAAAAATGCAGAGTTTTCCGATTTTTCCGAAAAATTTTTCGGAATTTTCCGACTTTTTGCGGAAAATTTTCCGGTAAAAAAGTTTCCTAAATTATGCAGGATCAAGTTCCCTATCAACTGCCATCATTACTTTCTCTCCGACAATGGTGAAAACTTGCACAAAAAATCGAGGAAAAATCATGTAAAACGCTTTTTCGGACTTTTTCAGACCAAGGAAGCGTTTGAGCGTTTTGCAACCTAAGGCAAAGCGATATGAGTTGCATAAAGTTGCTTTTGTGGAAAACCCGGAAAAGCGGGGAAATCATCGGACAAATTTTCATCGATATGATTAGTGATGAATCTGTTTCAGGAACAGTGCAAAATTTGCAATTTTTCTGGATTTCCGGAATTTTCCGACTTTTCCCAAAAATTTTCCGACAAAAAAGTTTTATAAGCTATGCGGAATCATTTTTTTCCGTCTTATACTTTCTCTTCAACAATCATGAAAACGTGCATGAAAAATCGAGGAAAATTCATGTAAATTTAAAAAAAAATTCATAGTAATAGGAAAAGTCTGTGGAAAACATGGAAAATCGGGAAAATTCATGTTATATGGGATCAAGTTGGAATACAGCTAAAAAGCGCTGTTTAAAACATAATTTGAATTTCAGAAAACCGTTGCAGTACATCAACGATTTGATACTCGAAAAATTTTTGTTTTCGGATCGGCACCAAACATGACTTAAAAATTGTGCTAAAATATCTCCATGCAGCACGTAATAACAATTTAGTTAACGTGAAAAAGGCAGAAAATAAAATAAGTAAAAAACGAGTTTTCAAACAAAACTGAGGCCAAGCCGCATGAAAAAGTAGAAAATAAACTTTTCTTCACACACAGAGGTGGACTCAGATTTTATTCGCTGACAATCACCGATATATTTCAGAATGATCAATCAGAGGTAATAAGTGATTTGATTCATGAAGAGAAAGAATATTCAAGAGAAATGTCCCTATCAAAAAATCTGAGTCCACCTCTGTGTGTGAAGAAAAGTTTATTTTATACTTTTTCATGCGGCTTGGCCTCAGTTTTGTTTGAAAACTCTTTTTTTACTTATTTTATTTTTATTTTTATTTGAGTACATGTTTTCTTGAATTTTATTTTATTTTCTGATTTTTTCTTTTGTATTAATTGAGTTATTTATTTAGAATGTTAGTATATAAGGCATAGAATTAAGAGTATTAAAGGGTTAAACATTGTGATTAAAAGGCTGAATTTTAGAAATTTGACATCTCAATCCTGTCCATTATTGACCCGCACAACTCATCTTTTTTCGGTTTTACCTGTCACAAACGTAAACAGACCGACTCGCAATTATCTTCTTGCCGTCAGACTGTCTAATAACTAATCTAAGACCTAAACGAGAGAAATTAAATTATGCCTACATATATAGTAATAAAAAATTATTTTAGCTACCTGTCTTAGAAGTTATTGAATTTTTTTCATGTCTTTATTGTACCAGAAATAACATCCACTTCTGAAACAAATATTTAAGATAGATTTCAAGGTTTTCAGAAAAGAACATGTACGTACTTTAATTGTATCTAATTTATTGTCAACCATAATTTGTTGTTTTCACTAATTAAAAAGTTAAAATAACTTATCTTAATTTACTCATTTCGTTCCTTATAATTAATTATCAAATCAATATATTCTAGCATTTTGCGTTGTTTGGGTTTTACATCGATTCATGTTATTTTTCTTGCCTTTTGTTGTTTGTTGCTGCAGGTTGTCCTGACATTTAGATTTACATATATTTCACTTCATCAAATCATCAAAATTTTCTTATTTTATTATAATGTATTATTATGTACATTCAACGTATAAATTCTTGAATTCAACACTGCACATTTAAATACCCACCTCATTTTATGGCTGCTGCTGCTGCTGCTGGTTTAAAATTCAAACTTAACAAAGAAAAAGGCTAAATTCGGTCTAAGGCCAATCCTTAGCATACCCTTGATGAAAGCCCTCTGGGCAAATTTGATGATTCCCCTTGTTACTGTATATGGCACTCGGATAACCCAAGTAAAACTTTAAGCTGGAAATTTTTCGTCTTTATTGGACTGAAATTCATTGGAAAAACAGGTTTTTTTCCCCAATGAATTTAGAAAATGCATTTTTTCCTGCATCTCAATGCATTTTGTAAATTCATTCGGGGAAAAAACATTTGTTTTCCAATGAATTTCAGTCTTATAAAGACGAAAAACTTCCAGCAATAAAAACTAGGCATACCAATATACTAGAGGAAAAAATTAGTAGTGACGATATTAAAATAAAAATGCAAATAAAAATAAAAATTATAATTAACATTAACATAAAAATAGGAAAGAATAACGACAAATCTTTTAAATATTATGAATAATTCTAAAATTGAATTCAAATTTGCATTTTATAATTTGTTGCCTAATCTTAGCGCTTGTCGGCTTAATCGCTGAATGAGTTATTCAATAACTTTTAAAAGCTTTTTTTTTAAACAATAACAATCTTCTCGTCCCAAGGCCTTACAATTATTTGGTACACAACGAGTTTTAAGTAATTTCAATCCCTACATAGAATATAGATTAATGTAATCAGGAAGTTTTAATGTCACACGAAATACTCCTTTTTATGACAATTGTCATTCAAACACTCAGAATTTCATCTGCCTTAAACAATTAAAACTCTATACAGCGAAGATAACCTGTCCTTTGATACATCCTAATGCTTTGATTGCTGCAAACATAAGATTTTCAAAGATTTGACTGGATAACACAACATGCTACTTACATAAATACTTGGTTCAATAACCTTCTGTGAAAGCATTTTCCAATTCGGTAAAAGCCTTCAGGAATGAGCCTATGTATTTACCCATAAGTTTAAATGTACCTCATTAGTTTCCATTTGATTAAGGTAAATTTACTTCAGGGGATCTTGAGTCTTGAAGTTTTGATTCTTTGTCACATAGCCTTCAGAAACATTTGATTTAGGTAACTCTTGCATTGAGTGAGAACTGATCTCAACTCAACCACAGCATAGATCAAAATTTTGGTTGAACACTTAGTTCATAGATGTTACAATTTACAATGAAATTATTCATGGTAATCTGAAATTTACAAGACTGTCCCATTCCCATCATATATTAACTTCCTTGATGTTTACGAATAAAATTTCAAATACAACATTTTTTGTTAGTTTTCTGTTCTTTAATCTTGGGTTCTTTGAATCCATAAGAAAATTTTAATTACCTGAAATTAAATACTAATGTTTATGACTTAATGTTTATGACATGTAACGAATTTTATGCAAGAGTACTTTCTAACATTCAGATGGGAATAAATTAAATCTCAATGATATGACGACTGCCGCAGTTAGACTAAAATTGAGTATTTCGTTTTTGTACAAAACCCATCTATCGAAAAAAGAAACATTAAAATGTGCCATTTAAATGTCCTGTTTTTAAATGTGCTAAGATTGTTTTTTTTTATTTTTCAAATATGTCAGGTGTCAGACATGATGACGCATTAAATCTTATTCAGGAATTTAAGATTACCAATTTTGGTTATTTAAATGTCTTTGAAAATTGACTAAATAGGGCTGTGGATATTTTATAAAGGTTTTACCAATATAATTATTATGTTATTATACTCCTGTATAGCTAATTGTATCATTTATGTAAAGTTATTATAATACTGTCGCGACAATCCGTTCTAATTAATGTTAATAGATTATCGAGGAATTCGGGTTACTAAATTCACTTTTTGATATGGAAAATGACAACATTTATACAATATTATTGTCTATTGAATTGAAACAGATATACTCTCCACACCGTGTTATCGTTTTATTAATTTTTAGCTAATAAAAATTCCAAGAGAAATTCAGAATGATACTGATTACAAACTAGAAAAGGAAAGATGTATTTTTTAAAGATAAAGTCTGTCATGTACGCGTTACGAATTTGTGTTTATTGCATACTGGAAACAGCTTTGTTCCCAAGTCTTGGCAATGTATTTGGGTATTAATCCTAGTGCGGCGGTTACACGAGATAGTACAGCTTGCCTGCAAGAAGAAGGCAGTTCGGTTGATGTCTTATCTATCTTGCATGCAAGTTCATTTAAGAAATGACATTGAGACAAAAAGTCTTGCGTATATTGGAAAACTATAGCAATACAGGAAGTAGCAGAATGAAAAAAGCTCAAGAAAAAATGAACAGGAAGGTGTTGATAAATGATGTAATGCAAATGATCCCACAAAATCTTATTTTCCTAGAATAAATTTATCAATTTCTCTCAAGCACTTCTATTCCGCCAACGTGAAAACTGTATAATGTCAAATTACTATCACCTCAGTTGCCATGATTTTTAATCATGCAAGTTCGCTGAAAGCTGAGCTGCCAGCATGGCAGGGATTACAAGTGCAAGAGGTATCACAGTGCACGATGCATGTAAACTGTATTATCTCGTGTAGCCCCAAGTAATGAACATTCATTATTTTCCGCTCATAAAAAATAACATAATTGAAAAGTTTCCTTGCCTCTTTACCTTTTTGTTGTTAAATGTTACACTGTAATTATTTCAATATATATTTTTTCACTTGGCTGGGTACACGTAACAGCGACTAGAATTTAACGCAAAATTAAGTAAATGTGATTGATGAAATTTCGGACAATGGTGGTTCCTGACAGAGACCTGTAGCTGCCCCGCAACGAGGAGGACATCTATTTCCTACTGACCACTGACGTTTAGTACGGTGCTAGCAAACACTTCTTATTTTTAAAGCTGGGGGACAAGAAATCCACGCACGGAGGCCAGGGCAGCCCATTGTGCTAGAAGATCTATTACCAAAACCTTCCAGTCATCCTAATTAAGCGCATCAGGTGGTGAAGAAGGTTATCCAGCTCTTCTACAGATAGGATGGCAGAGTATCTAGACTAACCAACCTGCTCCGGGCGAGGGTCCGGCAAGCACTCAAAAAGTGTTCAGTTGCCTATGCTCGCCTTCCAGGCAGGACAGACACTCAGGGCTATCAACAACTCCCATCCCAGTTCTACATTGTTTCCTTCCGAGCACCAAGAGAAAATCAGAGATTTTCCTATTGGGGCCGTCTAGAAACATTTTTGCACCTGCAGGTACTCGCGTTCGCCAATCTCTCTTACTATTTGCAATTAATATCTGCTTTGATGAGAGACTCGATACTCGAGGTGGCAACGCCTGCGGTGGGTTCCGGTCTGAGAAAGGGACCAGCGCATCAACACTGCCTTCCTCTGTAAGTATCGTGAGTGCCCAGGCGGCTCTATGTCAACTTGGCCAGAGCTTGTTGAGCAGAACTACTATACCAACACCTGGTTGATCCGGCTGTCGAACTCTTGGGACGGGTCTGTGATTTGCTGATCTGTGATTATGTTCGTAGCATCTGGTGCTGAAGTGATTAGCTTGGCGCTTCTAGCGCTGCATCGGGCTGTCGACCAGCCAGTAGTGGTACTGTTTCGAGATGATTCGAACCAATGGCTGCTTGAAGGAAAGCATTTTAAACAGCAAGAATGGCAGGACCGGAAGCGATAAGTCGCATGAACATAGGCAATCAAGAAAACATTAACCCACGTTAAAAGCTGTTGCAATTTTCTATTTTATTTTGTTGTTTTTTAATTAGTTTTATGACTTCTTTAAATATTACGTCAACATGCACTTTCTTGGAAGCTGACGTAAGACTGATATTCCTATGTTTACAATTTTTTTATCATAATCCCAGCATACCTGTTATAGGGATTAACAAACGCAAAGATAAACGACCAATTTCCTTAGTTACTTTATTATATCTAGCCCGTGTGATAGTCCAAATCATAGAGAGCGATTTCGAAGCTGAAATCTCCTGGCTGTCCCAGAGTTGGACGTTTTCCATACGTTACGATTGGTAGAACTGTCTAGTCTTTAATCTAACTTCACTACATTTCTCCGCATTTACAATCGCTGTCCTCACAATATACACATATGTACCATTATAAACTTGTTTCTTAACTTATACAAGATAATTGTTTCTTATTCAGTTAATCTTCATGAGTAATAATATAATTTATAAAACTACATATATCTACATGTGTATGTGATTTTCGTTACCAGTATAGTATCAATTTTATGCTTCTACGAAGGGATGTCTAATTACTTATTGTATACCATAATTCACAATTCTATATTATTTCATGACATGAATCATTTCATTTTGTACGCTTAGATTTAGTCATTACTACTTACTTATTTTTCTAATAGGTAATCTAGGAGATGCCCTACTTTTCTGATAAATTTTCCTTGTGTGTGGTTTATACAATTTTTTCTTTGAGCTGATTTCATTCTTTTTAACGATTTGCTTAATGCATTCATCTTTAATAAAATTTCTGGTAATGCTTGGGTGGTATTGGTCTTCTAAGTTAGAATGACGGATTTGTGAGAATTGAACTATTCTTTTTGAATTCCTTAGCAATATTTCATATAATCATGGACTTATTACCTTAGTTACCACTGCGGGCGTCCATTAACCGTAGCACTACCAATGGTCTACATATAACACTTTCTCCCCCTTTTTAAAACCGACGATTTTATCGTTTCGTGTACTTTTTTTTTCTCCAACATTATGTTATTACTTTGTCTATTAAGTATGGAATTTTTATTTTTTTTATGAATCCTAGCCTTATGTTTACAATTATCGAGTACCTTCAGATTAAGTATATCTAGAGGTAATCTAGGCTTTGTTTTATATATCTTTCCTGCGGGTCTATGGTTAGTGGCGGTTGATGGACTGTTCCGATATGTACATAGAAATTGCAAAATTTATTCAGCTATTTTTAAATTTTACATATTTTTTGAGGGGGAAGAATTTTTTTAGTTTTCGTTTCATTTCACCTACGAATCTATCTGCGGATGATATGGTGGAGATTTGGATACAAGAGTGCCATTATTTTCACATGATTCTACAAACTGAACAAAAGCAAAGTGAGGACCATTATCACTGCAGATTTCTTTAGGAAAGCCGAAATTAGAAAAACTTATTTTTAATTTGAATATAATTTTAGAATATACACATCTACCCACTTGCTATATGAATCTACTAGAATGAGGATGGTGAATTTACCGAAATAAAAAAGATCTATGTGTATCCGTTCAAACATGTATGTACTCTTAGGCCAACTTTTTGCGACCGACTTCGGGAAATTTTGTAATTGTTGACACGTTATACATGATTTGACGTAATCTTCGATTTTTTGTCGAAATTTTTAAAGTGAACATAGCTTCTAGCAACCATTTTCATTTTTGTTGTACCTAAATTATCTGAGTGGATAAGCTTCAGAGTTTCCTCTATATCCATAAGATAAACACCCGTTTTGTGTTGACAAGGACTTTAATTTTCCGTAAAATGTAAGAATATTCCGATTCTTAATTTCTTTTTTAGATGGCCAGCCAATCTGGACATAAAATATTACGTTATTAAGACAATAATCATGCATAGAGTGTTCCCGAACTTTTATTAAACTAACAATGCAATCGTTTGATAGAGTAAAAGAATTGATTATATACTCTTCATTGTCTCTTACCTCATCGGGCAAAGGAAGTCGCGATAAGGTATCGGTTTGGGCCATTTGTGAACTTTCCTCGTAAATTATTTTATATTTGTATGTCGACAATATAACAGCCCAGCGTTGAAGCTTTGCAGCTGCAAGCGCAGAGGTGGCTTTGTTAGGGTTAAAACTTTCTCGTAAAGGCTGGTGATCACTGTGTATAATAAAGTCTTTTCATATATATACTTATGGATCTTATTTACAGCAAAAATGATGGCCAGAGCTTCCCGTGCTGTTGAGAATAATTTTTCTCTGCAGGATACAACGTACCAGACGCGAATAAAATGAGCCGTTCAACCCCATTAATGAGGTGGGCCATGACAGCACCCAACCGATAGGGTGATAGTCTGCTGAAATTATAATAATTTTGTTTGGTTCATATAGCTGTAGAACTGAATTTGAATTAACAATTTTTTACTATTATATTTTGAAATACTTTTACGCAATCTCTAGTCCACTCAAATTTTGCTCCTTTACGTAAAAGTGCATATAAATCTTTAATTTCCATTGACAGGTTTGGGATAATCTACCTGTTGCTTGCAGCTACGTTATATTTGCATCTGACGGATTGATGCCGTCTTTTGTGGACTAGGACTAATTTTATTAAACGAGATTATGTACACTAAATATTCAGCTTGATCTGCAAAAAAAAAATGCATTTCTTAACAATTACTCTTACCCTATATTTTTCGAGTCTTGATAAGACTTCCGTTAAGTTTTTTTCGCATCATAAGAGAAGACTTGATTAATCCCTTGAAATATTCGATCGATAATACTTTGGCAAATGGAGGCGGCACTCGCTATCCCAAATAACAAACGATTAAAGGCCTATAATTCTTTATAAGTGTTAACCACCAAATATTTTTTGGAATTTTCTGAAACCGCGACTTGTTGATACGCTCCGGATAGATTGATAACACAGAAATATCTAGAATTGTTTAAATTTGCAAAAAGGTCCTCACATGTTGGCAGTGGATAATATTCCATTTTAACGTATTTATTGATTGTTTTTTTTTTTTAAGTCAACACAAATCCTAATCGAATCATCTGTCTTTGGTACGAGAACAATTGGGCTTGCTGTTTCCGTATATATGACTGGAGAAATTATCCCTATACTGCACAACCGCCTTCGACTTTTTGACGCAATTGGAAGGGTACTGTATAACTTTTGTGAAATACTGAAATATAAGACTGGTTCCTATAAATTTCGGCTTTGAAACTCTTAAAAGGCTTTTCTAAATTATTGGAAAATGCACACGTAAATTTTTTTAACATAATCTTCATAACTTATAATTGATTGTCAGTCTCCACTATCAACGTCCATGTCACTTAACTTATTTTCACTTGCACTTGAACAATTAACCTGCTGTCGTCTCCCAAAATATTGATGTGATTGAATTATTCCTCTGGAAGTTGTCTACTATTAATTTGACTTCCGTTGCCGTCTTTTGACTCGTCTAGTACTCCAATACAATGAATTCCTTGTTGTTGCGCTTTTCGAAACATTTTTGCAAACTGCCCTTTTAATTTGCAGATAAAGCAAGTGACTTCAAATGCTGGAAACTTTTTTTTCTGTGAGCTGTTACCACATCTACCGCAGATGAAGTTATTTGCTATTTGATTTATCATACTGACTTTGATAATTACTGCGCCATTTGCTAATAGACTGAGGCTGTGACTGAAAATGATTTTTAGACTGACTTATACTTGCTCTCTGTTACAAAGATTAGGGAAACCTCTCCGATTTTGTTCAAATTTTGTGTACTTATTCCAATTTACTCACAAATGACGACTATCAAATTTATTTTAAACGGAAACTTATAGTTCCGAGATATTTAACTTTAAAATCCCGAACTTTACACTACACTCTTCACAACACATTTGCCATTTTCAAAATTAATTTACTCTTCTTCTTCTTTTGAGTAGCAACAAGCAGGGTATATAAGTACCATCCGAGCGTTCGGGTTACCAGCATTGAAAAACTTTATTAAAAAAACACACACACACACACACACAACTCTCCATTCGGAATTCTGTAACTCGTGGAATTTGTATTGAGATTTACCAAACACTCTATTCAACTCGGCAAAACTCTCGGATGTGTTAGAGAAGTAAGAAAAATATTTCTCAACTGACAGTATTGGCTGCTTTATTGTCCTTTGTGAAGGTACCAATGTACCTAGGATTTTCAAATTGATTTATGGATTCACTGCATATCCTGGCTATATTTACAAAAACAAATTATGTAAATCCTTGCAATACTTACCGAGAAATAAGGATTTTTGTGTCTCAAGGTACCCGAAAAAAATTGTAATTCACGCGCATATGGTCAACTTGGTCGTCTTCCAGTACTGAAGAGATGCTATAAAAATTTGATATATGCACGTTAAAGCTTGTATGTAGGATGAAATCGCATCTACATTTGGTCTCCTAATTAGATACGTAATTAGTTTTTGACTCTTGTAAATAGTTTTGGAGGCAACTGGTAAGTCGTGCAAATTCAATTTCTATGAGAAAAATGTTCACAACAGAGAACTAATGGAATTGAAACAAAGAACGGAACAAATATATGCAAAATATAGGAACTGGGGTGTATTTGACCCACGTGCAAAAAATCCGTCTTTCGGCGGTAAAAAGTCACGCCACTCCATTACTCGTTTCTCCCTCTTTAATTTGATACCAAACACGACGTATTTTGGACAACCCCCAATGGGGGATTGTATAACCCCCCATCCTCAAAAGCCCTCAATCAGAAATTGTTCACCTATATTTTTGTTCTCTATACCCTAAATCCGTTGGAAGAAACCGCAATTCTCTACGACCCGCTCTACGACCCGCCCACACAGAGTTATCCGTCTTTCAATATTTCGATACTTCTCACGTTTTCTTTAACTCCTCAAGTATGTTAGAGAATCTCGAAAGGAGAGTTAGGGAATTTTAACCGGGGAAAACGAAAATTCTCATCTCCCAAACTCCCAAACTCTCCGAGTTAGTGAATCCGCCCCCTGGAAGCATATTAATCCTAACCGTCCCTACTATAGTAAGAACTCTTTTGAGGAGCATTTCATCCAACTTGCATGATGGGAAACAATATCAAAAGTCACCTTATATCCTCTGAGCCCATAGGTGAGACCGAAAGCTACTAGCATTTCATAATACTTTGTAAAATCTGCACAGGCCTTATTCCCGTATGTACTATATCTTAATGCCATATTTCCCTGGCTTTTTGGTCACGAAACAGTCCTAATAAAAGTCTGTCAAGTAAGTTATATTACAGGTTGTTCAAATTAAATTCGCTGTGCGCAACCAACCCTTTTTAATTTGTAAGATTTATTAAAGGTATGTATACAAATCTTCACACCTAGATTCTGAAAAAAAATAGAAAAGATGCAGATGAAATGCTGGGTTTTGTGAATAACAACACACAAAAATTCGTATGGAACTTTCAATTTATTTACTGTTTGTTGCTAACAAAATTAGCTTATGTAAATTGACCATGCTAACTAATTCAATACTCAGAAACATTATCAATGAGAACAAAAAACCTGTTTATAAAAATGTGAGAAATTAATTGACTTTGAAAAATATTTGGCACTTGTATTAGTAGGAAATGGAACGATTACATTGGAAAACAAGAAAAATCAACAAGCAAAAATTAAAATTGGAAAACAAAAAATTATAATGAACTGATCGGAAATATATCGAAGAAAAATAAATAAATAACGATCGGCGAAAATCTGAAAAAACACAAAAAAATAATTGCACGTCGCCGAAGAGTTGCGTAGGAACAGCAGTAAATTTTGACACCAAACAGTGCAATTTGCCGCAATATCCACACACAAGTAATTTTTACCGCTTGCTGTTGATAAGCCAAAATCCAAAAAAATTGCAGAAGATACGCCTCTAACCACTTGCCAAAAACTAAGAGAGTGAAATTGATCTGTGCATGTCCTTTTTATAGCCCTCAGCAGGGGAAATATTGAATATGGCTGGTTAAGAAGTTTGATACACCTTTATTACGATTTTATTGTTTATTTCTTTCATTCAGAAAATCAATTTATTAAATATTAAGTGCCTAATTCAATTCTGAATTTTCTGCTATAAATTGCACTTTTACACCTGTGTGGCAGTACCCATTGCGTGTGGATTCTAGGTTTCTCAATTTATTTCTCCAATTTGCTCTTTCTCGCTTCCACGTTTTCTTCTCTTTCCCACTCATTGACGTTAATTAAAATTAAAATTTTTTAAAATATTTAATTGATCGTTGAATTAATTGACGAACGATTAATTTCATTGAAAGCACCCCGTTGACTTTTATTAATTGAGTGGTTTGTGTCACGGAGAAATTAACGTGACAGTTCATTTTCGCGATTTTACTTGAGTGCGCGACAGGTGACTTTCACCTGAGTTTTCCAGTGTTTTTTAGTTTTTATTTTCAGGTTTTTCTCAAGTAGTCGTCGTGGGACACCCTGTGGGAGTTATATGTGGCGATAGATAGTGGATGCCAGTGAAGTTCCAGCGTTAATTTAAAGTTAAAAGTAAGTCGCAAATTACCTGTCATTGCAAATACATTGTGGTTAATTTACGCTTTTTTAACGTGTAAAACAATTTCAACTTTGTTTTTCTATGTTCCTTGTGTTTTGTAAATGTATTTTTCAACATAAATTTGCAATGAATTGAAATAATTGCCGTGTTTTTGTTCATTTTGGTTTACGTGTTGGTGGTTTGTTTACATTTTGTTGCGGCTTTAGTTTTGTGTAAAAATGCTTTTAATTTGTATAATTGCATCTTTCTTTTAACATATTCTAATTGTTTTTAACAAGCTTAATTAATTTGTCTCTTTTTTTTGTTTATTATAGGTTCATTCTTATGTTCCCGTCATCCGTGGAAAACATCAGCTGTCGGATATCGCAGTAGGATGGTATGTAATTCTTTTATTAATTGAATTTTTATTAATTTGTGTTTATTTGTGTCATTTTAGGTGCATTGTTACACAGGCTAGCTGGCTGAACATTCTCCCGCTTGTTGAACGGTTACGTTCAATACGAATAATATGTTTCTTAAAAAAAAGGTCCTTTTTTTTTTGTGCAATAATGAAATAGTACTTTACTTACTAAATATCTCTTAATACCTTTAATTCATGTTAACTTCAATACAATATTATTCAACTCCTTTTGACAACTATTCAACTTATGTATAAAGACTTAATTGACTACGTTATTATTATTTCCGTTAGTTTGTTAGTTCCTTTGCTTATTAACTATGCAACTTTTTCTTCAGTCTTAGTTAATCTTAATACTTTGAATTCACTTCTAAAACTGAACATAAACAAATTTTTTTATAAAACTTAACTTGTATGAATTTTATTTCACATTAAATTTTGTTCGTTTTTTTCTTTGATAGTGATGGAAACGAACCCTGCCATTACTGTACATGTGAACTTTAACTTGATATCTTTGAGGTAAATTTACCTTGAATTCCTTGCTTGTGGAACGTTGAATTTTTTCGAAGCCTATACGGCGTTGTACTTTCTTTGGCCAATAAATGTCTTCTCCTTCACGAGTGATAAATTTCTGAATGTCGTTCTCCATTCGCATTCGAATCTCTTTTATAGTGTCCGATGAGCGCAACAGACTCCATTTACTAACATACGCTCCGTTAATATTTACAGCGTGGTCATAATCTCGAGGCTTTTTGGTTGTTGTCGATGTTGATTGTTGAGGTTGATTGAGTATGGCTGCTGTTTTTGTATTTGACTTCAGCTCAGCTTCATCTGATGGTGGTGGTTGGGTCTTCTTGGGTTTCTTTGGTTGTCCAGTCAGTATGTCAAAGCCTCGTTCTGACAGAAGTCTACGCATCGGGCTGTTGGGTGGCGAAAAGTAAATCTGCTCATCTAAACACAGGACGTCATCTTCTTCAAATTGCATAGTGATCAGCAATTAAACAGGAATTAGACAATAGTTATAAGACACATATATCATGGACAAATAGCACAAGGACAACACACAGATCTATGGTCAAAGTGTGACTGTTGCTAGTTTTCATTGGTATTTGTAGCTTTCATTGGCAGTTGACATATCTTGGTGATAGGTCTTCGGAAGCTATTCGTCTTTGTTCGCATCTGCACTACTCGTACCAAGCCATCAAAACCTGGATAAACTTCTTCAATTATACCTAGCGGCCAACAAGTTGGTGGAGACTTTCATCCTTGAGTATCACTACATCCCCAATTTTTAGATTTGGCTGCGTTTCACACCATTTAGGCCGTTGATGTAATCTATTTAAATAGTCCTTTGACCATTTGTCCCAGAAATGTTGCGTAAGAAATTGAACATGCTTCCATCGTTGCGTTGGGGTCACTTGTTTATTGCTGATTTCAGATTCAGGCACAGCATTGAGTGCTTGTCCAATCAGGAAGTGTCCTGGTGTTAATACTGTAAGATCTACAAGGCTATTTCCAATTGAACAAATTGGACGGGAATTAATACAAGCTTCATTTTGAGTGAGCAAAGTTGAATACTCCTCTTAACTGTATTTGAATTTACCGACTACTCGAAGCAAATGGTATTTCACAGCTTTAACACCTGCCTCCCAGTGGCCACCAAAATGGGGCGATGGTGGTGGATTGAAATGCCGCCTGATGTTTTTAGAATTCAAATGCTGCACCACTTCTTGTGTGGCTTCCTTGATGGCTCGCGCAATTTCTTTGTTCATGATGTTTTCTGCACCCTTGAAATTTATGCCGCAATCAAAATAAATATCAGTGCATAATCCACGTCTGGACACAAATATTTTGAATACAGAAACAAATGCGGCTGCCGTCAAATCGGATAATAACTCCAGGTGTATAGCTTTCGTAGCCATACAAACATACACACAAAAATATCCTTTATATATTTTTGCAGCTCTGTGATGAGATGTCTTTAAATTAACAGGGCCGGCATAGTCAACGCCCACGTGTGAGAATGGCTTCGAAATGTTTCCCATTAATTGTGATCTCACTTTCTGGCGATACTCCACACATGTTTTACATTGGTTTATTCCACGTGCAATAGCTCTTTTTGCATCCAGAATCTAGTACATGTGACGACTCGTATTTAATGTTAATGCCACTCCTCCGTGCAATGTTTCTCTATGTAACTGATCTTTGATTATATCTGTGATGTGATAATTCTTCGGAAGGATGATCGGATGCTTCCTGGAGTAGGCTATGTTTGCATGTTCGAGTCGACCTCCCACTCCTATTAATTCGTGATCATCCAGAAATGGGTTGAGTGATAATAGCTGACATTTTTTTGACACAGTTTTACCTGCTTTCAAAGAGATATATTCCTTTGGAAATGTAGTTACTTGGACTAATTTTAATATTGTGATACGTGCAGCTTCCAGCTCCCCTGGCAATAGTGTACCAATCCTTTACAGCGTATTTATGTGGCAGTTATTCATAAATCGTTTTATTGTTGCAACTACTCGAATTAATTTAACGATAGAAGAATCTCATACCAAAATGTCTGAGTTAGATTGGATGTAGAATCTCACTGGAGACTGCCTTTTTGCTTCTAATTGTGTTTGAGTGGATTCTATATTGGATTTTGGCCAATGCTCCTCTTCTTTAATAAGCCACTCAGGACGATGCCACCACACTTTGTTAGTTATCAATTCATTGGCAGAAACTCCTCTTGAGGCAATGTCAGCTGGATTGTGGTTTGTTGATACGTGCCGCCTATGGTCTGGGTTCACTGTATCCTGAATTTCCACTACTCGGTTGGCAACATAAGTTTTCCATTTAGCTGGATGATTGCGGATCCAATGAAGAGCTATCATGGAGTCTGACCAACCTATGATTGGAACCTCTTCTAATTTCATATCTACAATTGTGCTTTTGATTAGCCGAGCGAGAATTGATGCTCAATTTAATTCCAATCGGGGTAATGTAATTAGACGAATTGGAGCCACCTTTGTCTTGGATGTAAGCATATGAGAAACTACTGCTCCGTTTTTATATTGCACGCGTATATACACTACGGCAGCATATGATTTGTTGGAAGCATCACAAAATGCATGTAATTGTATGCTCGGGGCTGAGTTTATAGTACCTACCCAACGTGGTATTTTCAAAATTTTTAAGTTCTCTAATGAGACCTTAAAATTCTGCCAGTGTAATGCTATGCTTTCGTCTACTGTAGTACCCCATGGATATCCAGTTATCCATAAGGCTTGGATCAATAATTTTGCTACAATTATCACGGGTGCAATCCAACCCAGCGGATCGTATAGCATTGCTACTTCAGAAAGAATTGATCTTTTCGTTATTGCTTTCTGCTTAAGACTGGGAGTTACAGCGAATGAAAAATGATCTGAAGCGGGATACCACTGTATGCCCAAGGTTTTGACGACCTCATCTTTATCAAAATGTAGAATATTCTGGCATTCTCTGTGCTCGATTAGAATTCCTTCTAACAGTTCTACCTTATTACTAGACCATCTACGTAAATTGAAACCAGCCGTTCTTAGCATATTGATACACTGGCCTTGAATATCTTTAGCTTCTTCGATATTGTCTGCTCCCGTCAATAAATCATCAACGTAAAAATCTGTGACAACAGCTTTGGATGCCAAAGGCCAATTGTGTTTTTCATCGGTTCCTAATTGCTGCAATCTTCGTATTGCTAAATACGGGGCAGAGGAAGTGCCAAATGTCACAGTTTTTAAACGATAATCGTCGATGAGTTTGGTTTCTGGATTCTGCCAAATGATTGTTTGAAATGGGTGATGTTCAGGATGTACCAAAATCATTCGATACATCTTTTCGATGTCCGCTGTGATTGCTATTTTATATTTCCTCCATTTTAGAAGTGTCGAGAATAATTTTCGTTGAATTGAGGGTCCTACCAGTAACTGCTCATTTATTGATTTGCCTTGATAACTCTTTGCCGAGGTGTCGAACACTACTCTGAGTTTCGTCGTTGTACTCTCATTGAAAACTGCATGATGAGGAATATAGTAAGCACCGGCAACTTCGTTGACTACGGGTTCTATTCTCTCCAAGTGTCCAAGTGTGATGTATTCATTTAAACAATTGGCATATTCCCTTTCCAATTTAGGATCGCTATTGAATTTTTGCCTTAAATGATGAAGTCGTTTCAATGCTACATTTTTGGAGGGACCAAAAGTCTATTTCGCTTTGTTACCAAATGGAAGTTTCACTTCATATTGCCCGTTTTCTAGTCGACGGTGTGTTTCTTGAAATATCCTATCGCATTCCTCGTCGTGTGGCTTAAGTATGGGTTTAATTACAACCTCCTCGGTCTCTCAAATTTTCTTCAGTTGTGGGCTTATATTGTCCAATGACTGGTTGTTCACTGTAAAGGCCTCGACCTTATGTTCTGACGATGCGGGTGCATTTCTAAAATTATCCATCCCAATATTGTATTTACAGTTACTGGTGCTTTTTTGGGTCCTCTTTTAAGCCTTCCAATAGAATACTGGCGTATACTTGAGCCCCAAGGAGTACATCGATCGGGCCTGGCTTCCAATAATTAGGATCTGCTAACTCATCACTCCTAAGATGATCCCATTGCTTCATTTGAATAGGAACCGTTGGTAATAAGTCAGTAATCTTGGTAATAACTAGCATATTGACATCTAAACTTTTACGGTTGCAGTTGCAAGATGTTAATTTCGCGTTTACCTGATGATTTGAGCATGCTGTCTGACTTTTGTTTAACCCTATTATTTCTATGTGGGTGGGCCTTTCCTTCAAACCTAGTCCCTTGCAGGTGGTTTTTGTAATAAAGGACGTCTGCGATCCTGGATCTGCAAGGCAACGTTGTACTATCGCTTTACCACCTCGATCCTTAGTGGTAACCAATGTTGTGGCTAGTAGTGCATTGTGCACTTCTGTTGCAAGGAAATTTATTATTTCCTCCCTATCTTCAACGTGATTGCTGGATGCTTAATTATCACCTGCCTTCTCATTGTCTTGATATGCGCTTTGTTTGACGTTGCTGAATCCTTCTGTACTGTGGTGCTGTCCTGTTATTTTCCCTTTAAAATTTGTAGGTATATGTAGCAAGGTATGATGTAATCCCTCGCAGTTCTTGCATCTCCGGCTGTTCATGCATTGGCTAGCAGCATGTTTGTTCGAGAAACAGTTGAAACATCGACCTCATCCTTCAATGCACTTTCTCCGGATTGACGGAGTCATCTGGTTGAATTTTCTGCAGACCCCTACGTAATGTCCGCCATTGCATGCGGGACACTTGCTTGCATTTAGTGCATGGTATGCCTTTGTTGATTGGATTGGGGTCTTAACGTTCAGAGAATGTGACATAGATTCTAATATTCTGAATCTGGATTGTAAGAACCTTTGAAATTGCTCTAATTTTGGAAAAGTTGCGGTATCACCCAATACTACCTCCCAAAGTCTCAGCGTTACGAATGGTAATTTTTGAACTAGTAAATATGGTAGTAATGTATCCCATGATGATACGTCTACTTCCAATACTTTTAGTTGTTGCAAGCTTTCCTCCGTTGTATCCATGGGTAGTTTTATGCTCTTATTGTTTTCTGTAGTTAGCTTTGGTTGGTTAACTAGAATTTTCAATTGAGTGTTAACGAGAACTCTTTTATTTTCCTAGCGCATCTTAAGTTTCTCCCAAGCTGGAGCATAATCCTCTGCAGTGATGGGAGTTGTTAGTTGGTTGTCATAAAAATACAATGTTCTGTTTTCTATTCTTGTTTTCTTCGCATTTTTCATGGAATTCTCCAATTTGTCCGCGAGAACTGTTTGCTTTATAAACAGTTGCTCCATTTTATAATTTTTCAACTTTAAAATAAATAGTAACTTAATCATGTTTAGTGGAAGGAAATTATCGAGGGATAATTGAAAAGGAGTTTTCTAAGGTAAAATAATTGCCAAATATTTTTCAAATTGTGTAATAAGTCGAATTAAAGTTCTCATTGAATTACAGCACAATTAAAAACAGTAAAAACAAAAACTGGGTTTCATATATCCGTTTCGAAGGACCAAAAATGTGCGCAACCTTTTTAAATTTGTAAGATTTATTAAAGGTATGTATAGAAATCTTCACACCTAGATTCTGAAATAAAAATAGAAAAGATACGGATGAACTGCTGGTTTTGTGAATAACAACACAAAAAAATCGTATGAAACTTTCAATTTATTTACTGTTTGTTGCTAACTAATTAGCTAATTAGCTTATGTAAATTGACCATGCTAACTAATTCAATATTCAGAAACATTATCAATGAGAACAAAAAAACTGTTTATAAAAATGTGAGAAATTAATTGACTTTGAAAAATATTTGGCACTTGTATTAATAGGAAATGCAACCATTAAATTGGATAACAAGCAAAAATTAGAATTGGAAAACAAAAAATTGTAAGGAACTGATCGCTAATAAATCGAAGAAAAATTAATAATAAAGATCGGCGAAAATCTGAAAAAACACAAAAAATTATTTGCACGTCGCCGAAGAGTTGCGTAGGAACAGCAGTAAATTTTGACACCAAACAGTGCAATTTACCACAATATCCACACACAAGTAATTTTTACCGCTTGCTGTTGATGAGCCAAAATCCAAAAAGTTGCAGAAGATACGCCTCTAACCACTTGCCAAAAACTAAGAGAGTGAAATTGATCTGTGCATGTCCTTTTTATAGCCCTCAGCAGGGGAAATATTGAGTATGGCTGCTTATTCCTACTCAGAAGGTGACTAATAAAAATGTAGCATCCAATATCCATAATTTGATTTTCTTTATTTATTTAACTTAAGAAGTTTGATACACCTGTATTACGATTTTATTGTTTATTTCTTTCATTCAGAAAATTAATTTATTAAATATTAAGTGCCTAATTCGATTCTGAATTTTCTGCTATAAATTGCACTTTTACACCTGTGTGGCAGTACCCATTGCGTGTGGATTCTAGATTTCTCAATTTATTTCTCCAATTTGCTCTTTCTCGCTTCCACGTTTTCTTCTCTTTCCCACTCATTGACGTTAATTAAAATTAAATTTTTTTTAAATATTTAATTAATCGTTGAATTAATTGACGAACGATTAATTTCATTGAAAGCACCCCGTTGACTTTTATTAATTGAGTGGTTTGTGTCACGGAGAAATTAACGTGAGAGTTCATTTTCGCGATTTTACTTGAGTGCGCGACAGGTGACTTTCACCTGAGTTTTCCAGTGTTTTTTAGTTTTTATTTTCAGGTTTTTCTCAAGTAGTCGTCGTGGGACACCCTGTGGGAGTTATATGTGGCGATAGATAGTGGATTCCAGTGAAGTTCCAGCGTTAATTTAAAGTTAAAAGTAAGTCGCAAATTACCTGTCATTGCAAGTATATTTTGGTTAATTTACGCTTTTTTAACGTGTAAAACAATTTCAACTTTGTTTTTCTATGTTCCTTAAGCTTTGTAAATGTGTTTTTGAACATAAATTTGCAATGAATTGATTGAAATAATTGCCGTGTATTTGTTCATATTGGTTTACGTGTGGTTGGTTTGTTTACATTTTGTTGCGGCCTTATTTTTGTGTAAAAATGCTTTTAATTTGTATAATTGCATCTTTCTTTTATTATAGGTTCATTCCTATGTTCCCGTCATCCAGTTCTCCGTGGAAAACATCAGCTCTCGGATATCGCAGTAGGATGTAATTCTTTTAATAAATGAATTTTTATTAATTTGTGATTATTTGTTTTATTTTAGGTGCATTGGTACACAGGCTAGGTGGCTGAACATTCGCCCTTTTGCAAATAAAATTCAGCATATTGCAAATGAAGTTCACCCATTTGCAAATCAGGTTCAGCCTTTTGCAAATCAAGGGCGTTTATATATTATATTTTAAAAAAGTCATTCGATAGTGCTAATTACATAGAAAGATGTCAAACATGATATTATAATTCATACAATGGAGGCATATATGTGTACATATTGAATAGCAGTTGGTAATTTAAAAGACATATTCATATAATAATAACAATTTGTAGACGTAACTGTTATTAATTACATCTACCAAATTTTAACGATTTACAGGATCGGCTAACATATTTCTTGTATTAAACTTGATTTTAGAAAAGAGTTCTTCGATGAGCTACAGCGTTGGAGAATATGGTGGTAGAAAAAGTAGAGTGTTCTTTGTTTGACCAACAGATCACGCACTTTATGCATTTTGTGGATAGTTTTGTCGTCCAAAATCAACCATACTTCGTCCAGATTATACTCTTCAAATATCCGTTAAGAAAATCGCAGAAAATATAGGCTGTAGGCTGCAGAATTACTTAGATCTATAATTACCACAATTAAGGAAACATTTCGACCACTAGCAGTTGGCATGATAATGCGAGCTAGTGTGCTAACTCTCGACCGTGCTTTTGTATATTGAATTAGTATACTTTTATTTTTAGATTTAATTCAACTGATTTTATTTCTGTTCAACAGATTTTAAACATACTTCAACAATATACAACAACATACACATATCTATCAACAAATTTGAATTAACTTCAGTATTTATTTCAAATATAGTTCAAGGCGTTCTTCAAATGAAGTCAACAATTTTTTAATTAAATTCAACATTTCCTCTACATACAGTTCACCGTATTCGTTATTCTGTTAAACTAATTCACCAGTATTATTAAGTCAAAAATTGCAGACAACGTTTGAGTTCCCAATACATTGAAGTAAGATTAGTAGACACAATTAACGACCGCCTGTATGTTATCACTCAATCAATACTTAATATTATTTTGAGTTATTTTAATAGAATAACGATTACGTTGAGCTTTATATAGAAGAAATATAAAAATAAATTTAAAAATTGTTGACATATTTAAGTAAGTTGTTAATTTTTTCTTGAATATTGTTGAAGTATTTCTGAAATCTGTTGTAATGGATTGAAATTAGTATACCTAATTAACTCTAAAAAAAGGTTATATTTTCACACATAAAGTAATCTCCATACGTAATTGTATGAAATATAATAAAAATTTTGATTCCTTACTATCTAATTTACATTATTTGATGATTTTTTCAAATATAATATATATGCGAAAGTACTTGATTTTCTAAAGGGTGAATTCCATTTGCAAAAGGCTGAATTTAATGTGAATACCTCTAGTACGATGGAAAACAAATTTATCATATGCAAAATGAAATTTTCCAGAGCAGTATTAAAAATTATTTTAAATGCAGATTTAATATAGTGGGTTTGTGCAATATAGAATTTAGTCGAAACATATGCCATTTTAATGATATTTACGATACCTATACTACCCTCTTATGCAAATGGATCTAGTAACCAATTTATTTGAATTCCGTTTCAATTTTAAGCGTGAAACACAGTGCTGGCTTTTCCAACCTGGCGGCCTCACCAACTTTGACAGTTCTGTAGAATATATGAGATCAGATTATCAACCTCCCAATGGCAAAGTTGGTGAGAGCGGCCAGGTTGAGGTTGGTCTACTTTCTACTCTGCTGAAACTAATTTATGTAATCAATTGATGCCAGCATTGTTTACAGGAAAAAGTGTACGGGAAATTTGTTGAAAAAAAGTTTTACAAACATATTTATCTTGGAAATTTATTCCTGCTGTAGTAAATTATTACAAAATAATTTCAATTTTCAAGCCAATAGCCCAATTAAATGCTATCATATAGAAGTTGTCAAAGCTCGTATTGTGAGCTGCAAAAGTTTGCAAGGCTCATCAGGTCGAGGTTCTTAAAGTTATACTGAGGTCGAGGTTGGAAAATCTAGCACTGTGTTTCGGCCTTTACTAATTGAAGAGTTTCCGCCACTTGACATTTTTCCCACTGGTATGATGATTTGTTTTTTTCAGAAGCTTCATCGCGATTGCACCTCGACGAATTTGGAACTATGTTTGCCAGTTCCTCAGCACTAAATGACTTTCTTCTTAAAATATCTTGTTATTTTCTTAACTTAAAGATAACTCGCGCTGAATTAAATTTCACTTAATTCCGCAATTCAACAAATATAACAGCGAACTATACAGGGCGTTTCCGGCTAGGAGGTCAATAGAATAAGAGGTGATAGTGCTCACCTAGCCAAACAAAAAATTGTACGGCAGGTTATCACCCGGTTAGGAGTTACAGGGTGATTAAGAAAACAGCTAGTTTTTTACAAAACACCCTGTATGTCACGGTCTTAAGTTGATGGTATGCAGGGCTTCATGGCCTTCACAACGACTGCTCAACCAGCGTACTCCTCTCCTCTTAGGGGTTATTTTGGTCTAAACTAAATATTTCGGATTTTCTTACCCTTTTTTTTACTTTGACCTCTATTTTTCTTTTTTTTTGCAAAATGGCCATTAACATAATTTTTTTTATAAAAACTCTAAACTGTGGACTTTTCTCTTTAATACGACCTAGTACATCATATGTACCGTTAAAGTGTTATTAGTTCTTAACCTATTTTCAAAGCTATTCTGAAATCTATTTTCAAAGATAATGTCTCCCTTTGTGAATGTAAACACGTGCTTTTAAAAAAATATCGGCTGATTTCGGTATGACCTGATTAGGTTGTAAGCTAATAACTCTTTAACGCATAATGATAGCACATAGGGTGTAATAGGTTAAATAAGAGGAGTCTATAGTTTACAGTCTTTATAAAAAATAGTTATGTTAATGACCTTTTTGCAATAAAAATAGAGCTCGAAGTAAAAAAAGGTAAGAAAATCCGAAATTTTTAGTTCAGATCTCAATAACTCCTACGGGGAGCGAGCTTGTTGGGCGGTTGTTGGAGAAGCAATGAAGGTCTGCATACCTTCAGCTTACGACGGTTTTTATTTTCTAAGAAACAGAGTGTTTTGTGAAAAACTAGGTTTTCTCAATCACCCTGTTCTATCACCTACTAGGCGGAAACACCCTGTGTAGCACGATTTGCCGTTGATGTTTGATGTTTCCTGATAATATAACTTTTTATGTTTATGGTGAATGACCGGAAGTCATTTATCAGCAATTAAAATCTCTGATTGGTAGCAGATGAAATTACATCCGAAGTTCTCTAATGAAATACGACTTGGAGTGTCGTAAGAATATTTAGTGTCGTCGATATATTTTAGCAGCCTTCAACGACAAAATCTTTAATAAATATTAAAATAATTTATATAAAGAAAACGTGTATAGGAAACTGAAAAATTAATGCAAACAGGAATAACCTATAAGAGCGTGTCCTGCAACCGTTTTCGGTGTGGGATTTAAATTGCAAACCTGTAGTTGTTAAAACTTTATCTCCGCTTTGCCGACATTCAGAGAACTGTTTAACCCAAGTATTGTTGAACAATCTACCTCTGTATGTAGTTGTATTTGGTTCTCATTGTTTAGTTGTTTGTGTTCCTTTTTATTTGTGATGATGTATTTCATCGTTACTTTTTGCGTTCCGCCCCACCGGGCTTACTTCGCGTGGAATGGAGGGATTTAACTGAGTGCTGTTAGTATACTGGCGATTACTCAGTTCAGTCCAGAATAAGTTCACCTGGTGTCCGTGTAACCCGCATAAAGGATGTCCAAAGCTAAGAGGTGTATTTGAAATTTTCTGTAATACACCGCTTTTTGGGCGAGGTACCCAGCAAGTTCCTGTCTTCTTTGGGTCAAAGAAGGTAAGTCCGATATGCGCGGTGCGGAGGGCACCAAGATAGGTGCATGCTGTAGCATTATGCGCTGTCTGAATCTTACTGAGATTCTTTTTGTTCAGCTGACCATACACTGTAACAGTAATCTATTTTGCCCATGTCCAGTTGTTTAGCTATCCTTGTGCCAGGGCCAGTCCTGGTAACCTTGCCAGTATATAATAATTTCAAGTCATATTGGTTCAAGCAATAATTGTGTTATAATTATATTGAAAAATTGAACGGGTATCAATTATAAAAAAACGTGCCATGTGCTCATTAGCAAGTCAGATATAATTTCATCGTACATTGAATTATTAAAAATCGAAATAAATTTCAAGCGAATGAACCACCAATCATTTTGCCTTGCCTAATTAAAGCCTGATTCGAAGGAAATTATATTTAAATGCCACACCAACAAGTTATTGTCAAGTATCGCCAGTGACCTTAAAGGCTTTCTTTCGGACAATATCCAATAAATCTAAGGCTGTACGGCCAGCCCCAGCCCAGATGTGAGAATTGTATTCCATTCTAGGACTGATATGGAACTTGTAGAGGAGCACTAGATTTGATGGACTGAAATATTCCTGACACCTTTTCAAAAATCCAAGCCATGTCGGTGCTTCTTAGGCAACAGAGAAGATGTGGTCTGTGCAGCTTAATTTACTGGAAATGTTAATGCCAAGAATGCTTAGTGACGGTGAATCTGAAATTAAGGCTCTATAAAATGAAATGGGAGTGGGTAAATGTTGATCTTGTTTTAAATAAATGCAAAAGCATTGAATTCGATGCTATTCGCTTTGCTCTAAGCAAGGATAATATCAAGATCGATATTTAATGATATTGTCATGCAGTCTCGTTTGATACATGCGGCATTTCCTCTGGAGTCCGCAATAGTATCAAAGGACTAAACGAAATCATGGTTACTGTCATCGGAAAAGCTATGGATGGGATTGATAATAGGGGAAGCATATCATTAATGAAAATTAAGAAGAAAGATGGAGAGATAACAGAAATCTGGGGCACACCGGCATTTATGGGGTGAGCTGCAGATGTAACGCCATCTATTGCAGGAGGTTTTTGGCGACCAGACAGAAAACTTTTCACCTATAAGAGAAGAGGGGGAGAGTGCTTTAAGTTTGGCTAAAAGGGCAGGATGCGAGACTCTATAAAATGCCTTTGAAATATAAAAAGCAAAGTTTTTCGATTCACCAAAATTATGTAGACTACGGTTTCAACGTTCCATAAGAAAAGTCAGCAAGTAATTTCTTTGCCCACGTAAAATTGAACAATTAACTGATTCGTGCAACTAAGCATTTTACTTCTTTATGATCATATTCTTATGACCTAGATAATATTGCGTTATGATTATTTTTGTTGTTGTTTCTATTATTCTACCTAATGTAATATTTCTAACAGAAGCCATACTGGCGATCGTTAATGAAATTCATGATAGACTCAAAAACCTTTGAAAGAATAAAAGTGATTGCAATTGGTCGATAATTTGAGGGACCGCTAACTCTCTTTTTTGGAATGGGCAAGCTTCCAAGCATTGAATTCGATGCTATTCGCTTTGCTCTAAGCAAGGATAATATCAAGATCGATATTTAATGATATTGTCATGCAGTCTCGTTTGATACATGCGGCATTTCCTCTGGAGTCCGCAATAGTATCAAAGGACTAAACGAAATCATGGTTACTGTCATCGGAAAAGCTATGGATGGGATTGATAATAGGGGAAGCATATCATTAATGAAAATTAAGAAGAAAGATGGAGAGATAACAGAACCCTGGGGCACACCGGCATTTATGGGGTGAGCTGCAGATGTAACGCCATCTATTGCAGGAGGTTTTTGGCGACCAGACAGAAAACTTTTCACCTATAAGAGAAGAGGGGAGAGTGCTTTAAGTTTGGCTAAAAGGGCAGGATGCGAGACTCTATAAAATGCCTTTGAAATATAAAAAGCAAAGTTTTTCGATTCACCAAAATTATGTAGACTACGGTTTCAACGTTCCATAAGAAAAGTCAGCAAGTAATTTCTTTGCCCACGTAAAATTGAACAATTAACTGATTCGTGCAACTAAGCATTTTACTTCTTTATGATCATATTCTTATGACCTAGATAATATTGCGTTATGATTATTTTTGTTGTTGTTTCTATTATTCTACCTAATGTAATATTTCTAACAGAAGCCATACTGGCGATCGTTAATGAAATTCATGATAGACTCAAAAACCTTTGAAAGAATAAAAGTGATTGCAATTGGTCGATAATTTGAGGGACCGCTAACTCTCTTTTTTGGAATGGGCAAGCTTCCAAGCATTGAATTCGATGCTATTCGCTTTGCTCTAAGCAAGGATAATATCAAGATCGATATTTAATGATATTGTCATGCAGTCTCGTTTGATACATGCGGCATTTCCTCTGGAGTCCGCAATAGTATCAAAGGACTAAACGAAATCATGGTTACTGTCATCGGAAAACCTATGGATGGGATTGAAAATAGGGGAAGCATATGATTAATGAAAATTAAGAAGAAAGATGGAGAGATAACAGAACCCTGGGGCACAACGGCATTTATGGCGTGAGCTGCAGATGTAACGCCATCTATTGCAGGACGATATTGGCGACCAGATAGAAAACTTTTCACCTATAAGAGAAGAGGGGGAGAGTGCTTTAAGTTTGGCTAAAAGGGCAGGATGCGAGACTCTATCAAATGCCTTTGAAATATAAAAAGCAAAGTTTTTCGATTCACCAAAATTATGGAGACTACGGTTTCAACGTTCCATAAGAAAAGTCAGCAAGTAATTTCTTTGCCCACGTAAAATTGAACAATTAACTGATTCGTGCAACTAAGCATTTTACTTCTTTATGATCATATTCTTATGACCTAGATAATATTGCGTTATGATTATTTTTGTTGTTGTTTCTATTATTCTACCTAATGTAATATTTCTAACAGAAGCCATACTGGCGATCGTTAATGAAATTCTAGATATTTTAGTAAGTTGAAATTCATGATAGATTCAAAAACCTTTGAAAGAATAAAAGTGATTGCAATTGGTCGATAATTTGAGGGACCGCTACTCTCTTTTTTGGAATGGGCAAGCTTCCAAGCATTGAATTCGATGCTATTCGCTTTGCTCTAAGCAAGGATAATATCAAGATCGATATTTAATGATATTGTCATGCGGTCTCGTTTGATACATTCGGTATTTCCTCTGGAATCCGCAATAGTATCAAAGGACTAAACGAAATCATGGTTACTGTCATCGGAAAACCTATGGATGGGATTGAAAATAGGGGAAGCATATGATTAATGAAAATTAAGAAGAAAGATATCGTGACGTCAAGATTATGCTAATGCTGCAGGTAAAGGTAGGGTACGGTTGCCATTACTCTTTGGGCACAACTCACTTAGATTAAAAAAATTAAGTAAAAATTACATAATGCGTATTTTTACGTGTGACAAATAAATTTTCAAAATCTCGAACTTGGGTTGGATGAAGATTGAGGTGAAGTTTTTAGAATTTTTTTTCTTTTTTTTTAAAAGTAAATGAGTTGTGCAAAGTAAACTTTGGACAATGAAAATTTCATATATACTCGTTCAACATCTTTTCGTAAAAGAATGTGCACAGTGCAGTTTGGTAAAATCAAGCCCAAGAGATATACGTTCCGCCCCACCGGGCTTACTTCGCGTGGAATGGAGGGATTTAACTGAGTGCTGTTAGTATACTGGCGATTACTCAGTTCAGTCCAGAATAAGTTCACCTGGTGTCCGTGTAACCCGCATAAAGGATGTCCAAAGCTAAGAGGTGTATTTGAAATTTTCTGTAATACACCGCTTTTTGGGCGAGGTACCCAGCAAGTTCCTGTCTTCTTTGGGTCAAAGAAGGTAAGTCCGATATGCGCGGTGCGGAGGGCACCAAGATAGGTGCATGCTGTAGCATTATGCGCTGTCTGAATCTTACTGAGATTCTTTTTGTTCAGCTGACCATACACTGTAACAGTAATCTATTTTACCCATGTCCAGTTGTTTAGCTATCCTTGTGCCAGGGCCAGTCCTGGTAACCTTGCCAGTATATAATAATTTCAAGTCATATTGGTTCAAGCAATAATTGTGTTATAATTATATTGAAAAATTGAACGGGTATCAATTATAAAAAAACGTGCCATGTGCTCATTAGCAAGTCAGATATAATTTCATCGTACATTGAATTATTAAAAATCGAAATAAATTTCAAGCGAATGAACCACCAATCATTTTGCCTTGCCTAATTAAAGCCTGATTCGAAGGAAATTATATTTAAATGCCACACCAACAAGTTATTGTCAAGTATCGCCAGTGACCTTAAAGGCTTTCTTTCGGACAATATCCAATAAATCTAAGGCTGTACGGCCAGCCCCAGCCCAGATGTGAGAATTGTATTCCATTCTAGGACTGATATGGAACTTGTAGAGGAGCACTAGATTTGATGGACTGAAATATTCCTGACACCTTTTCAAAAATCCAAGCCATGTCGGTGCTTCTTAGGCAACAGAGAAGATGTGGTCTGTGCAGCTTAATTTACTGGAAATGTTAATGCCAAGAATGCTTAGAGACGGTGAATCTGAAATTAAGGCTCTATAAAATGAAATGGGAGTGGGTAAATGTTGATCTTGTTTTAAATAAATGAAAAAGCATTGAATTCGATGCTATTCGCTTTGCTCTAAGCAAAGATAATATCAAGATCGATATTTAATGATATTGTCATGCAGTCTCGTTTGATACATGCGGCATTTCCTCTGGAGTCCGCAATAGTATCAAAGGACTAAACGAAATCATGGTTACTGTCATCGGAAAAGCTATGGATGGGATTGATAATAGGGGAAGCATATCATTAATGAAAATTAAGAAGAAAGATGGAGAGATAACAGAAATCTGGGGCACACCGGCATTTATGGGGTGAGCTGCATATGTAACGCCATCTATTGCAGGAGGTTTTTGGCGACCAGACAGAAAACTTTTCACCTATAAGAGAAGAGGGGGAGAGTGCTTTAAGTTTGGCTAAAAGGGCAGGATGCGAGACTCTATAAAATGCCTTTGAAATATAAAAAGCAAAGTTTTTCGATTCACCAAAATTATGTAGACTACGGTTTCAACGTTCCATAAGAAAAGTCAGCAAGTAATTTCTTTGCCCACGTAAAATTGAACAATTAACTGATTCGTGCAACTAAGCATTTTACTTCTTTATGATCATATTCTTATGACCTAGATAATATTGCGTTATGATTATTTTTGTTGTTGTTTCTATTATTCTACCTAATGTAATATTTCTAACAGAAGCCATACTGGCGATCGTTAATGAAATTCATGATAGACTCAAAAACCTTTGAAAGAATAAAAGTGATTGCAATTGGTCGATAATTTGAGGGACCGCTAACTCTCTTTTTTGGAATGGGCAAGCTTCCAAGCATTGAATTCGATGCTATTCGCTTTGCTCTAAGCAAGGATAATATCAAGATCGATATTTAATGATATTGTCATGCGGTCTCGTTTGATACATTCGGTATTTCCTCTGGAATCCGCAATAGTATCAAAGGACTAAACGAAATCATGGTTACTGTCATCGGAAAAGCTATGGATGGGATTGAAAATAGGGGGAGCATATCATTAATGAAAATTAAGAAGAAAGATGGAGAGACAACAGAACCCTGAGGCACACCGGCATTTATGGGGTGAGCTGCAGATGTAACGCCATCTATTGCAGGACGTTTTTGGCGACCAGACAGAAAACTTTTCACCTATAAGAGAAGAGGGGAGAGTGCTTTAAGTTTGGCTAAAAGGGCAGGATGCGAGACTCTATAAAATGCCTTTGAAATATATAAAGCAAAGTTGTTCGATTCACCAA
Source organism: Dioctria linearis (assembly GCA_963930735.1). Taxonomy (NCBI): domain Eukaryota; kingdom Metazoa; phylum Arthropoda; class Insecta; order Diptera; family Asilidae; genus Dioctria; species Dioctria linearis. Next base: position 85,864,926 of record OZ005740.1, read on the forward strand.
AATTATGGAGACTACGGTTTCAACGTTCCATAAGAAAAGTCAGCAAGTAATTTCTTGACCCACGTAAAATTGAACAATTAACTGATTCGTGCAACTAAGCATTTTACTTCTTTATGATCATATTCTTATGACCTAGATAATATTGCGTTATGATTATTTTTGTTGTTGTTTCTATTATTCTACCTAATGTAATATTTCTAACAGAAGCCATACTGGCGATCGTTAATGAAATTCTAGATATTTTAGTAAGTTGAAATTCATGATAGATTCAAAAACCTTTGAAAGAATAAAAGTGATTGCAATTGGTCGATAATTTGAGGGACCGCTACTCTCTTTTTTGGAATGGGCAAGCTTCCAAGCATTGAATTCGATGCTATTCGCTTTGCTCTAAGCAAGGATAATATCAAGATCGATATTTAATGATATTGTCATGCGGTCTCGTTTGATACATTCGGTATTTCCTCTGGAATCCGCAATAGTATCAAAGGACTAAACGAAATCATGGTTACTGTCATCGGAAAAGCTATGGATGGGATTGAAAATAGGGGGAGCATATCATTAATGAAAATTAAGAAGAAAGATGGAGAGACAACAGAACCCTGAGGCACACCGGCATTTATGGGGTGAGCTGCAGATGTAACGCCATCTATTGCAGGACGTTTTTGGCGACCAGACAGAAAACTTTTCACCTATAAGAGAAGAGGGGAGAGTGCTTTAAGTTTGGCTAAAAGGGCAGGATGCGAGACTCTATAAAATGCCTTTGAAATATATAAAGCAAAGTTGTTCGATTCACCAAAATTATGGAGACTACGGTTTCAACGTTCCATAAGAAAAGTCAGCAAGTAATTTCTTGACCCACGTAAAATTGAACAATTAACTGATTCGTGCAACTAAGCATTTTACTTCTTTATGATCATATTCTTATGACCTAGATAATATTGCGTTATGATTATTTTTGTTGTTGTTTCTATTATTCTACCTAATGTAATATTTCTAACAGAAGCCATACTGGCGATCGTTAATGAAATTCTAGATATTTTAGTAAGTTGAAATTCATGATAGATTCAAAAACCTTTGAAAGAATAAAAGTGATTGCAATTGGTCGATAATTTGAGGGACCGCTACTCTCTTTTTTGGAATGGGCAAGCTTCCAAGCATTGAATTCGATGCTATTCGCTTTGCTCTAAGCAAGGATAATATCAAGATCGATATTTAATGATATTGTCATGCGGTCTCGTTTGATACATTCGGTATTTCCTCTGGAATCCGCAATAGTATCAAAGGACTAAACGAAATCATGGTTACTGTCATCGGAAAACCTATGGATGGGATTGAAAATAGGGGAAGCATATGATTAATGAAAATTAAGAAGAAAGATATCGTGACGTCAAGATTATGCTAATGCTGCAGGTAAAGGTAGGGTACGGTTGCCATTACTCTTTGGGCACAACTCACTTAGATTAAAAAAATTAAGTAAAAATTACATAATGCGTATTTTTACGTGTGACAAATAAATTTTCAAAATCTCGAACTTGGGTTGGATGAAGATTGAGGTGAAGTTTTTAGAATTTTTTTTCTTTTTTTTTAAAAGTAAATGAGTTGTGCAAAGTAAACTTTGGACAATGAAAATTTCATATATACTCGTTCAACATCTTTTCGTAAAAGAATGTGCACAGTGCAGTTTGGTAAAATCAAGCCCAAGAGATATACGTTCCGCCCCACCGGGCTTACTTCGCGTGGAATGGAGGGATTTAACTGAGTGCTGTTAGTATACTGGCGATTACTCAGTTCAGTCCAGAATAAGTTCACCTGGTGTCCGTGTAACCCGCATAAAGGATGTCCAAAGCTAAGAGGTGTATTTGAAATTTTCTGTAATACACCGCTTTTTGGGCGAGGTACCCAGCAAGTTCCTGTCTTCTTTGGGTCAAAGAAGGTAAGTCCGATATGCGCGGTGCGGAGGGCACCAAGATAGGTGCATGCTGTAGCATTATGCGCTGTCTGAATCTTACTGAGATTCTTTTTGTTCAGCTGACCATACACTGTAACAGTAATCTATTTTACCCATGTCCAGTTGTTTAGCTATCCTTGTGCCAGGGCCAGTCCTGGTAACCTTGCCAGTATATAATAATTTCAAGTCATATTGGTTCAAGCAATAATTGTGTTATAATTATATTGAAAAATTGAACGGGTATCAATTATAAAAAAACGTGCCATGTGCTCATTAGCAAGTCAGATATAATTTCATCGTACATTGAATTATTAAAAATCGAAATAAATTTCAAGCGAATGAACCACCAATCATTTTGCCTTGCCTAATTAAAGCCTGATTCGAAGGAAATTATATTTAAATGCCACACCAACAAGTTATTGTCAAGTATCGCCAGTGACCTTAAAGGCTTTCTTTCGGACAATATCCAATAAATCTAAGGCTGTACGGCCAGCCCCAGCCCAGATGTGAGAATTGTATTCCATTCTAGGACTGATATGGAACTTGTAGAGGAGCACTAGATTTGATGGACTGAAATATTCCTGACACCTTTTCAAAAATCCAAGCCATGTCGGTGCTTCTTAGGCAACAGAGAAGATGTGGTCTGTGCAGCTTAATTTACTGGAAATGTTAATGCCAAGAATGCTTAGAGACGGTGAATCTGAAATTAAGGCTCTATAAAATGAAATGGGAGTGGGTAAATGTTGATCTTGTTTTAAATAAATGAAAAAGCATTGAATTCGATGCTATTCGCTTTGCTCTAAGCAAAGATAATATCAAGATCGATATTTAATGATATTGTCATGCAGTCTCGTTTGATACATGCGGCATTTCCTCTGGAGTCCGCAATAGTATCAAAGGACTAAACGAAATCATGGTTACTGTCATCGGAAAAGCTATGGATGGGATTGATAATAGGGGAAGCATATCATTAATGAAAATTAAGAAGAAAGATGGAGAGATAACAGAAATCTGGGGCACACCGGCATTTATGGGGTGAGCTGCATATGTAACGCCATCTATTGCAGGAGGTTTTTGGCGACCAGACAGAAAACTTTTCACCTATAAGAGAAGAGGGGGAGAGTGCTTTAAGTTTGGCTAAAAGGGCAGGATGCGAGACTCTATAAAATGCCTTTGAAATATAAAAAGCAAAGTTTTTCGATTCACCAAAATTATGTAGACTACGGTTTCAACGTTCCATAAGAAAAGTCAGCAAGTAATTTCTTTGCCCACGTAAAATTGAACAATTAACTGATTCGTGCAACTAAGCATTTTACTTCTTTATGATCATATTCTTATGACCTAGATAATATTGCGTTATGATTATTTTTGTTGTTGTTTCTATTATTCTACCTAATGTAATATTTCTAACAGAAGCCATACTGGCGATCGTTAATGAAATTCATGATAGACTCAAAAACCTTTGAAAGAATAAAAGTGATTGCAATTGGTCGATAATTTGAGGGACCGCTAACTCTCTTTTTTGGAATGGGCAAGCTTCCAAGCATTGAATTCGATGCTATTCGCTTTGCTCTAAGCAAGGATAATATCAAGATCGATATTTAATGATATTGTCATGCAGTCTCGTTTGATACATGCGGCATTTCCTCTGGAGTCCGCAATAGTATCAAAGGACTAAACGAAATCATGGTTACTGTCATCGGAAAACCTATGGATGGGATTGAAAATAGGGGAAGCATATGATTAATGAAAATTAAGAAGAAAGATGGAGAGATAACAGAACCCTGGGGCACACCGGCATTTATGGGGTGAGCTGCAGATGTAACGCCATCTATTGCAGGACGATATTGGCGACCAGATAGAAAACTTTTCACCTATAAGAGAAGAGGGGGAGAGTGCTTTAAGTTTGGCTAAAAGGGCAGGATGCGAGACTCTATCAAATGCCTTTGAAATATAAAAAGCAAAGTTTTTCGATTCACCAAAATTATGGAGACTACGGTTTCAACGTTCCATAAGAAAAGTCAGCAAGTAATTTCTTTGCCCACGTAAAATTGAACAATTAACTGATTCGTGCAACTAAGCATTTTACTTCTTTATGATCATATTCTTATGACCTAGATAATATTGCGTTATGATTATTTTTGTTGTTGTTTCTATTATTCTACCTAATGTAATATTTCTAACAGAAGCCATACTGGCGATCGTTAATGAAATTCTAGATATTTTAGTAAGTTGAAATTCATGATAGATTCAAAAACCTTTGAAAGAATAAAAGTGATTGCAATTGGTCGATAATTTGAGGGACCGCTACTCTCTTTTTTGGAATGGGCAAGCTTCCAAGCATTGAATTCGATGCTATTCGCTTTGCTCTAAGCAAGGATAATATCAAGATCGATATTTAATGATATTGTCATGCGGTCTCGTTTGATACATTCGGTATTTCCTCTGGAATCCGCAATAGTATCAAAGGACTAAACGAAATCATGGTTACTGTCATCGGAAAAGCTATGGATGGGATTGAAAATAGGGGGAGCATATCATTAATGAAAATTAAGAAGAAAGATGGAGAGACAACAGAACCCTGAGGCACACCGGCATTTATGGGGTGAGCTGCAGATGTAACGCCATCTATTGCAGGACGTTTTTGGCGACCAGACAGAAAACTTTTCACCTATAAGAGAAGAGGGGAGAGTGCTTTAAGTTTGGCTAAAAGGGCAGGATGCGAGACTCTATAAAATGCCTTTGAAATATATAAAGCAAAGTTGTTCGATTCACCAAAATTATGGAGACTACGGTTTCAACGTTCCATAAGAAAAGTCAGCAAGTAATTTCTTGACCCACGTAAAATTGAACAATTAACTGATTCGTGCAACTAAGCATTTTTCTTCTTTATGATCATATTCTTATGACCTAGATAATATTGCGTTATGATTATTTTTGTTGTTGTTTCTATTATTCTACCTAATGTAATATTTCTAACAGAAGCCATACTGGTGATCGTTGATGAAATTCTAGATACTTCAGTAAGTTGAAATTCATGATAGATTCAAAAACCTTTGAAAGAATAAAAGTGATTGCAATTGGTTGATAATTTGAGGGACCCCTACTCTCTTTTTTGGGAGTGGGCAAGGTTCCAAGCTGTGGGAAAGTTTCCCGTCGAATAAGATAAGTGGATTACTTTGCGCAGAGGCTTAGCCAAGGATGAGGGGGAGTTTTAGTTAACAGAAACGTCGAACCCCCTAAGGATCTTGAAGTAGATGAAAGTCGAGAATTTGAAGGTAGTCAACTACGACTTCACTGTTGTTAAGTGGTGAAGGTATTGAGGAAGGGGTTAAGTTGTTCTTAATGGTTTTTACCAGCGACCAAAAACCTTTGCTACCTTTGCGGCTAGCCAAGATTCTTTATATAATACTCTGATCAAATAGAAATTTCTCTCTCAAGTGTTTCGTGTAGACTTGGTTCATCTCTGAACGTGGATATAATTTATAAGCACGAAAAGCTGACTCCTTAGCTGTTATATCATCCAACCCACAGCGATCTTCCTGTTGCTTAGATCTGCTGTACGAATACGGAATATATTCGTAGATGCCACGACTTAAAATATTACTAAGCTCCAGAGTGCATTCGTCGACAGCCCCAGAAGCAAAACAGACTTATCAATCTCCCTAAGGTACTGGTTAAGACTTTCCCAATCAGCATTTTTATAGTGCCATAGAACCACAATTGTAGGTAGAGGGGTAGGGCGCCACAGGTTGGAGGCGGTAAATTGAGCCATGATTAAACAGTGGTCTGAATTACCAAGGTGGGAACCAACTGAGTTGGGTATTTGTCGGAATGAAATGAAAAAAACAAGTCTAATAAATTAGCTCTATCGCCAGATATATCAGGTACTCTGGTTGGTGCAATCCACTAGTTGTTGCAAATTAAAAGATTCAGAGAAGAGTTCAACGAAACGCTCCGCAGGACTTGTGGCAGAAGAATGTCTGACCCAGGGTATGTTGTGGACGTTGAAATTAACAGTTAATATGATTTCAGAACAGGGAGAGACGGCAGATGATGATGATCAATATTATCAAAACAGATACCGTGCTATCACCAGACATATTTTGGCTGCGATACAATAAATAGAAGTAAATTATGTGCCTATGGATTTCAAACCGAATCCAGATATAATTGAACTCTGGATTGGCGGAATGTCCCTAAGGACGGTAAAGGCAACATCATTCCGAATATATAATGCGACCCATCTATGTTGGAAAAAAAGAGGCACCAAGCTGTAACAGTGACGTGATACTGATTAATATCAGCATCTGAAACGACCTTGGTTTCACTTAGCGCAAGAATTGCCGGATTTTTTTAATTAAGGTGGCAGTACACCGAAAAACGATTCGCTAATCCAAAGATCTAAAACAAAATTCTGCATGCTCAAAGCAAAAACAAAAACCAAAGAAAGAGCGACACACAACAACACAAATATACGGACACCACGAGCAGCAGTCAACGACACAGCGAGGCAAAAAAAACAACAATATTGTTATGCCTATTTGTTGCTTTCAGTACCTACCTCAGACTATGCAGTTCAATGACCATAGCTGGGTGCACCCCGATTGCTGATCAGTGACAGACAGATAAAAAAAAAAGGAATAAGAGCCCTTCACTTGGCTATCAAATATTATTATTAAATTAAATTAATCGCGCCGGATTAAATGGTTATTTAAAAGTTGATTTTTTAATTGATAATTATCGATATCCTCATTTTTTCGCACAACAAAAACCTTCTTTTGAAAATTGCACTGAAATAGATCAACTACGCGGGGCAACGTCCGACCAAGTTGGCACCACGTACTCAACTAATGGCAACACCAAGAAGGGGTTGTACGATTTATGTCATGTTTGAAATTTCATTTACTATAAATATGAGCGCGATACGTGCAAAATTTCAGCTCTCTACATTGACGCGCTCTCAGGCACAGCCAAATTTTGTGTGAAAAATCAAAGTTAGTGTGGCAGTAACAACAAAGGGTTGCACGATTTGGTCCATTTTTGAAGTTGTGTTGGCAATTTTGTTTACGGAGTTTTCAGTGTACAAAATCTGAGCTCTCCTCGTCGACGCCTTCTCAGATAGTTCTATAATATATAGTAAAGAGACAAAGAAGGGTTGCCCGATTGGACCAAGTTTCAAACTTAATATACTTTTTTTTTTTTTTAAATCCCATGTGCAAAATTTCAGAACTCGAAGTGAACTCGCTCTGGAGTTATCGTGGTATGACCTTAGTTATGTAAACGCATTTTTCTGCGTCTTTGTTGCCATCAACCACATCATGAAATATTATAATTCTCTGCTGCCACACAAAAAATCAGACTTTATGAAATAACGTTTTTCAAACGATTTTCCTCAAGCTTTCGCGGCCATGCCATAGAACCCTCCACTAATGGAAGACTTCCGAATAAGTTGTCAACGATGTTAAGAGAGTATGGTAAGGTGCAAAATTTTATTTATGAAATGATGTAAGTGTTTTGTTCGCCAGTCCGTCTAGTATGAAGTGGCAAATGCGTCATCTCAAATTGAACAAATTTTGTTGCTGGCTGTTGGGATGCTGGGTACAAGATATGTCTGTATTTCTTTAGACACCTTTATTTAATCATTATAAATAATTTAGAGAAATTACACTATTCTTACAGGAGCTGAATTTTTTACAGCCTGAATAAGGTATCAAACATCTTTTTTCGATAGATATGCATTGTTTCTATGAAATTTATTATATTATAAAGATCATAAAATCCTCACAAAAGCTCTATTCAGTGACTGCATTAGCTCTTGTTTCCTCACCACCTTTGAGTAAAGTACCAGGTAAGATTTTTGTTTCGCACTTTTGCAGTTGCAAACTTAGCCATTTACACGAAACTATTGGTTCACCTTCAAAAATCACATTTTTACAACAGTTGATACACTACATAACCCGCCTAAGTTATAGCCGCTAGAAACATAATCGATTGTAGATTACACTAGAATGGAAAAATTATAATCGCGCGCCAGTTTTCTTTACAAAAAAATTGCCACGAATTCAAAAAATTGGAGTTGCGAGTTCGATTTTTTGTTTTAAGAAATTTATAAATCAAAAATTTAAATTTCCAGAACGCTTTTCTCTGCAGTAAGTTTATAACTAAGTTCCCTTAAATTTAAAAAAGAATCAAGAAAAAATATTGTGAAATTAAAAAGTTACGAAACATAATGTAGAAACAGTTTTCCTGAAATGAAAATTTTCGATTTAAGCGACTCTAAGAATTAATGAATTTCACTGACATTTTGCATAGAAGTTTGAAATTCTATTAGCTAACAAATTCTAAATGAGCATTCAGACATTTTAACAGTTTTGTTTTTTAGGCTACCCTAATGCATAATTTTTCCCTGTCTCGCAATGCCGAGAAGCATTCGCCAACCGAAAGCTGACAAATATCACATATCCAACATTTAAGAAAATTTAACTAGATTCCATATTCTATCAAATTATTTCCCTGGCCTATTACAGCTTTGGAATGCCATATCTCATGAATTAAAATAAATCCAAACATAAGCTTCGTTGACATAATTGACACGGTTTATACCAACTTTTATGTATATTTTTCTACTTGGAACAGGAAACATTAGTCCGGCATATATCATGGGAAGTTATAACCTGCATATCTGAAGTAAGTTTTTATAATTGACTGGGAACAGTTTACCATCCAGGACAAAGTTTCCTTAAGTTGTCATTTCTAGGAAACTATATAGGCAAAAATACGACTTCAGTAGTTTTATTAATTATTATTACTATCAAATTGCTGTGTAAGATTGTATGTAAAGCTATTCATCTCTATGTGTGCATCAATTTTATGCTGCATTGTTTTTTTCTTCGGAACGGTGTTATAAGAATGAGCTCCTACACAAATAATTATCGAATTTTTTATTTAAATGTAAATATACTGCTCTTGTGAACATTTTTAATAGAAAAGTATCAAAATAATATCGTGACGTCAAGATTATGCTAATGCTGCAGGTAAAGGTAGGGTACGGTTGCCATTACTCTTTGGGCACAACTCACTTAGATTAAAAAAATTAAGTAAAAATTACATAATGCGTATTTTTACGTGTGACAAATAAATTTTCAAAATCTCGAACTTGGGTTGGATGAAGATTGAGGTGAAGTTTTTAGAATTTTTTTTCTTTTTTTTTAAAAGTAAATGAGTTGTGCAAAGTAAACTTTGGACAATGAAAATTTCATATATACTCGTTCAACATCTTTTCGTAAAAGAATGTGCACAGTGCAGTTTGGTAAAATCAAGCCCAAGAGATATACGTTCCGCCCCACCGGGCTTACTTCGCGTGGAATGGAGGGATTTAACTGAGTGCTGTTAGTATACTGGCGATTACTCAGTTCAGTCCAGAATAAGTTCACCTGGTGTCCGTGTAACCCGCATAAAGGATGTCCAAAGCTAAGAGGTGTATTTGAAATTTTCTGTAATACACCGCTTTTTGGGCGAGGTACCCAGCAAGTTCCTGTCTTCTTTGGGTCAAAGAAGGTAAGTCCGATATGCGCGGTGCGGAGGGCACCAAGATAGGTGCATGCTGTAGCATTATGCGCTGTCTGAATCTTACTGAGATTCTTTTTGTTCAGCTGACCATACACTGTAACAGTAATCTATTTTACCCATGTCCAGTTGTTTAGCTATCCTTGTGCCAGGGCCAGTCCTGGTAACCTTGCCAGTATATAATAATTTCAAGTCATATTGGTTCAAGCAATAATTGTGTTATAATTATATTGAAAAATTGAACGGGTATCAATTATAAAAAAACGTGCCATGTGCTCATTAGCAAGACAGATATAATTTCATCGTACATTGAATTATTAAAAATCGAAATAAATTTCAAGCGAATGAACCACCAATCATTTTGCCTTGCCTAATTAAAGCCTGATTCGAAGGAAATTATATTTAAATGCCACACCAACAAGTTATTGTCAAGTATCGCCAGTGACCTTAAAGGCTTTCTTTCGGACAATATCCAATAAATCTAAGGCTGTACGGCCAGCCCCAGCCCAGATGTGAGAATTGTATTCCATTCTAGGACTGATATGGAACTTGTAGAGGAGCACTAGATTTGATGGACTGAAATATTCCTGACACCTTTTCAAAAATCCAAGCCATGTCGGTGCTTCTTAGGCAACAGAGAAGATGTGGTCTGTGCAGCTTAATTTACTGGAAATGTTAATGCCAAGAATGCTTAGTGACGGTGAATCTGAAATTAAGGCTCTATAAAATGAAATGGGAGTGGGTAAATGTTGATCTTGTTTTAAATAAATGCAAAAGCATTGAATTCGATGCTATTCGCTTTGCTCTAAGCAAGGATAATATCAAGATCGATATTTAATGATATTGTCATGCAGTCTCGTTTGATACATGCGGCATTTCCTCTGGAGTCCGCAATAGTATCAAAGGACTAAACGAAATCATGGTTACTGTCATCGGAAAAGCTATGGATGGGATTGATAATAGGGGAAGCATATCATTAATGAAAATTAAGAAGAAAGATGGAGAGATAACAGAAATCTGGGGCACACCGGCATTTATGGGGTGAGCTGCAGATGTAACGCCATCTATTGCAGGAGGTTTTTGGCGACCAGACAGAAAACTTTTCACCTATAAGAGAAGAGGGGGAGAGTGCTTTAAGTTTGGCTAAAAGGGCAGGATGCGAGACTCTATAAAATGCCTTTGAAATATAAAAAGCAAAGTTTTTCGATTCACCAAAATTATGTAGACTACGGTTTCAACGTTCCATAAGAAAAGTCAGCAAGTAATTTCTTTGCCCACGTAAAATTGAACAATTAACTGATTCGTGCAACTAAGCATTTTACTTCTTTATGATCATATTCTTATGACCTAGATAATATTGCGTTATGATTATTTTTGTTGTTGTTTCTATTATTCTACCTAATGTAATATTTCTAACAGAAGCCATACTGGCGATCGTTAATGAAATTCATGATAGACTCAAAAACCTTTGAAAGAATAAAAGTGATTGCAATTGGTCGATAATTTGAGGGACCGCTAACTCTCTTTTTTGGAATGGGCAAGCTTCCAAGCATTGAATTCGATGCTATTCGCTTTGCTCTAAGCAAGGATAATATCAAGATCCATATTTAATGATATTGTCATGCAGTCTCGTTTGATACATGCGGCATTTCCTCTGGAGTCCGCAATAGTATCAAAGGACTAAACGAAATCATGGTTACTGTCATCGGAAAACCTATGGATGGGATTGAAAATAGGGGAAGCATATGATTAATGAAAATTAAGAAGAAAGATGGAGAGATAACAGAACCCTGGGGCACACCGGCATTTATGGGGTGAGCTGCAGATGTAACGCCATCTATTGCAGGACGATATTGGCGACCAGATAGAAAACTTTCACCTATAAGAGAAGAGGGGGAGAGTGCTTTACGTTTGGCTAAAAGGGCAGGATGCGAGACTCTATCAAATGCCTTTGAAATATAAAAAGCAAAGTTTTTCGATTCACCAAAATTATGGAGACTACGGTTTCAACGTTCCATAAGAAAAGTCAGCAAGTAATTTCTTTGCCCACGTAAAATTGAACAATTAACTGATTCGTGCAACTAAGCATTTTACTTCTTTATGATCATATTCTTATGACCTAGATAATATTGCGTTATGATTATTTTTGTTGTTGTTTCTATTATTCTACCTAATGTAATATTTCTAACAGAAGCCATACTGGCGATCGTTAATGAAATTCTAGATATTTTAGTAAGTTGAAATTCATGATAGATTCAAAAACCTTTGAAAGAATAAAAGTGATTGCAATTGGTCGATAATTTGAGGGACCGCTACTCTCTTTTTTGGAATGGGCAAGCTTCCAAGCATTGAATTCGATGCTATTCGCTTTACTCTAAGCAAGGATAATATCAAGATCGATATTTAATGATATTGTCATGCGGTCTCGTTTGATACATTCGGTATTTCCTCTGGAATCCGCAATAGTATCAAAGGACTAAACGAAATCATGGTTACTGTCATCGGAAAAGCTATGGATGGGATTGAAAATAGGGGGAGCATATCATTAATGAAAATTAAGAAGAAAGATGGAGAGACAACAGAACCCTGGGGCACACCGGCATTTATGGGGTGAGCTGCAGATGTAACGCCATCTATTGCAGGACGTTTTTGGCGACCAGACAGAAAACTTTTCACCTATAAGAGAAGAGGGGAGAGTGCTTTAAGTTTGGCTAAAAGGGCAGGATGCGAGACTCTATAAAATGCCTTTGAAATATATAAAGCAAAGTTGTTCGATTCACCAAAATTATGGAGACTACGGTTTCAACGTTCCATAAGAAAAGTCAGCAAGTAATTTCTTGACCCACGTAAAATTGAACAATTAACTGATTCGTGCAACTAAGCATTTTTCTTCTTTATGATCATATTCTTATGACCTAGATAATATTGCGTTATGATTATTTTTGTTGTTGTTTCTATTATTCTACCTAATGTAATATTTCTAACAGAAGCCATACTGGTGATCGTTGATGAAATTCTAGATACTTCAGTAAGTTGAAATTCATGATAGATTCAAAAAACTTTGAAAGAATAAAAGTGATTGCAATTGGTTGATAATTTGAGGGACCCCTACTCTCTTTTTTGGGAGTGGGCAAGGTTCCAAGCTGTGGGAAAGTTTCCCGTCGAATAAGATAAGTGGATTACTTTGCGCAGAGGCTTAGCCAAGGATGAGGGGGAGTTTTAGTTAACAGAAACGTCGAACCCCCTAAGGATCTTGAAGTAGATGAAAGTCGAGAATTTGAAGGTAGTCAACTACGACTTCACTGTTGTTAAGTGGTGAAGGTATTGAGGAAGGGGTTAAGTTGTTCTTAATGGTTTTTACCAGCGACCAAAAACCTTTGCTACCTTTGCGGCTAGCCAAGATTCTTTATATAATACTCTGATCAAATAGAAATTTCTCTCTCAAGTGTTTCGTGTAGACTTGGTTCATCTCTGAACGTGGATATAATTTATAAGCACGAAAAGCTGACTCCTTAGCTGTTATATCATCCAACCCACAGCGATCTTCCTGTTGCTTAGATCTGCTGTACGAATACGGAATATATTCGTAGATGCCACGACTTAAAATATTACTAAGCTCCAGAGTGCATTCGTCGACAGCCCCAGAAGCAAAACAGACTTATCAATCTCCCTAAGGTACTGGTTAAGACTTTCCCAATCAGCATTTTTATAGTGCCATAGAACCACAATTGTAGGTAGAGGGGTAGGGCGCCACAGGTTGGAGGCGGTAAATTGAGCCATGATTAAACAGTGGTCTGAATTACCAAGGTGGGAACCAACTGAGTTGGGTATTTGTCGGAATGAAATGAAAAAAACAAGTCTAATAAATTAGCTCTATCGCCAGATATATCAGGTACTCTGGTTGGTGCATCCACTAGTTGTTGCAAATTAAAAGATTCAGAGAAGAGTTCAACGAAACGCTCCGCAGGACTTGTGGCAGAAGAATGTCTGACCCAGGGTATGTTGTGGACGTTGAAATTAACAGTTAATATGATTTCAGAACAGGGAGAGACGGCAGATGATGATGATCAATATTATCAAAAACAGATACCGTGCTATCACCAGACATATTTTGGCTGCGATACAATAAATAGAAGTAAATTATGTGCCTATGGATTTCAAACCGAATCCAGATATAATTGAACTCTGGATTGGCGGAATGTCCCTAAGGACGGTAAAGGCAACATCATTCCGAATATATAATGCGACCCATCTATGTTGGAAAAAAAGAGGCACCAAGCTGTAACCAGTGACGTGATACTGATTAATATCAGCATCTGAAACGACCTTGGTTTCACTTAGCGCAAGAATTGCCGGATTTTTTTAATTAAGGTGGCAGTACACCGAAAAACGATTCGCTAATCCAAAGATCTAAAACAAAATTCTGCATGCTCAAAGCAAAAACAAAAACCAAAGAAAGAGCGACACACAACAACACAAATATACGGACACCACGAGCAGCAGTCAACGACACAGCGAGGCAAAAAAAACAACAATATTGTTATGCCTATTTGTTGCTTTCAGTACCTACCTCAGACTATGCAGTTCAATGACCATAGCTGGGTGCACCCCGATTGCTGATCAGTGACAGACAGATAAAAAAAAGGAATAAGAGCCCTTCACTTGGCTATCAAATATTATTATTAAATTAAATTAATCGCGCCGGATTAAATGGTTATTTAAAAGTTGATTTTTTAATTGATAATTATCGATATCCTCATTTTTTCGCACAACAAAAACCTTCTTTTGAAAATTGCACTGAAATAGATCAACTACGCGGGGCAACGTCCGACCAAGTTGGCACCACGTACTCAACTAATGGCAACACCAAGAAGAGGTTGTACGATTTATGTCATGTTTGAAATTTCATTTACTATAAATATGAGCGCGATACGTGCAAAATTTCAGCTCTCTACATTGACGCGCTCTCAGGCACAGCCCAAATTTTGTGTGAAAAATCAAAGTTAGTGTGGCAGTAACAACAAAGGGTTGCACGATTTGGTCCATTTTTGAAGTTGTGTTGGCAATTTTGTTTACGGAGTTTTCAGTGTACAAAATCTGAGCTCTCCTCGTCGACGCCTTCTCAGATAGTTCTAAAATATATAGTAAAGAGACAAAGAAGGGTTGCCCGATTGGACCAAGTTTCAAACTTAATATACTTTTTTTTTTTTTTTAAATCCCATGTGCAAAATTTCAGAACTCGAAGTGAACTCGCTCTGGAGTTATCGTGGTATGACCTTAGTTATGTAAACGCATTTTTCTGCGTCTTTGTTGCCATCAACCACATCATGAAATATTATAATTCTCTGCTGCCACACAAAAAATCAGACTTTATGAAATAACGTTTTTCAAACGATTTTCCTCAAGCTTTCGCGGCCATGCCATAGAACCCTCCACTAATGGAAGACTTCCGAATAAGTTGTCAACGATGTTAAGAGAGTATGGTAAGGTGGAAAATTTTATTTATGAAATGATGTAAGTGTTTTGTTCGCCAGTCCGTCTAGTATGAAGTGGCAAATGCGTCATCTCAAATTGAACAAATTTTGTTGCTGGCTGTTGGGATGCTGGGTACAAGATATGTCTGTATTTCTTTAGACACCTTTATTTAATCATTATAAATAATTTAGAGAAATTACACTATTCTTACAGGAGCTGAATTTTTTACAGCCTGAATAAGGTATCAAACATCTTTTTTCGATAGATATGCATTGTTTCTATGAAATTTATTATATTATAAAGATCATAAAATCCTCACAAAAGCTCTATTCAGTGACTGCATTAGCTCTAGTTTCCTCACCACCTTTGAGTAAAGTACCAGGTAAGATTTTTGTTTCGCACTTTTGCAGTTGCAAACTTAGCCATTTACACGAAACTATTGGTTCACCTTCAAAAATCACATTTTTACAACAGTTGATACACTACATAACCCGCCTAAGTTATAGCCGCTAGAAACATAATCGATTGTAGATTACACTAGAATGGAAAAATTATAATCGCGCGCCAGTTTTCTTTACAAAAAAATTGCCACGAATTCAAAAAATTGGAGTTGCGAGTTCGATTTTTTGTTTTAAGAAATTTATAAATCAAAAATTTAAATTTCCAGAACGCTTTTCTCTGCAGTAAGTTTATAACTAAGTTCCCTTAAATTTAAAAAAGAATCAAGAAAAAATATTGTGAAATTAAAAAGTTACGAAACATAATGTAGAAACAGTTTTCCTGAAATGAAAATTTTCGATTTAAGCGACTCTAAGAATTAATGAATTTCACTGACATTTTGCATAGAAGTTTGAAATTCTATTAGCTAACAAATTCTAAATGAGCATTCAGACATTTTAACAGTTTTGTTTTTTAGGCTACCCTAATGCATAATTTTTCCCTGTCTCGCAATGCCGAGAAGCATTCGCCAACCGAAAGCTGACAAATATCACATATCCAACATTTAAGAAAATTTAACTAGATTCCATATTCTATCAAATTATTTCCCTGGCCTATTACAGCTTTGGAATGCCATATCTCATGAATTAAAATAAATCCAAACATAAGCTTCGTTGACATAATTGACACGGTTTATACCAACTTTTATGTATATTTTTCTACTTGGAACAGGAAACATTAGTCCGGCATATATCATGGGAAGTTATAACCTGCATATCTGAAGTAAGTTTTTATAATTGACTGGGAACAGTTTACCATCCAGGACAAAGTTTCCTTAAGTTGTCATTTCTAGGAAACTATATAGGCAAAAATACGACTTCAGTAGTTTTATTAATTATTATTACTATCAAATTGCTGTGTAAGAATGTATGTAAAGCTATTCATCTCTATGTGTGCATCAATTTTATGCTGCATTGTTTTTTTCTTCGGAACGGTGTTATAAGAATGAGCTCCTACACAAATAATTATCGAATTTTTTATTTAAATGTAAATATACTGCTCTTGTGAACATTTTTAATAGAAAAGTATCAAAATAATATCGTGACGTCAAGATTATGCTAATGCTGCAGGTAAAGGTAGGGTACGGTTGCCATTACTCTTTGGGCACAACTCACTTAGATTAAAAAAATTAAGTAAAAATTACATAATGCGTATTTTTACGTGTGACAAATAAATTTTCAAAATCTCGAACTTGGGTTGGATGAAGATTGAGGTGAAGTTTTTAGAATTTTTTTTCTTTTTTTTTAAAAGTAAATGAGTTGTGCAAAGTAAACTTTGGACAATGAAAATTTCATATATACTCGTTCAACATCTTTTCGTAAAAGAATGTGCACAGTGCAGTTTGGTAAAATCAAGCCCAAGAGATATACTATATATATAGATGTACATATGTACCTACTCCGGGAATTTGTAAGTAATTGAATCGTAATACATAGGACTGCATCAGCTGCCAAAGCATTTTTTTTAAAGTTTTTAAGTCACATTTAATAAGCAGAATTTTTTCCCGAGCGATTGTTAGAATTGGGTTAATCTATTCTCAAGGGCAATGATTCTGTTTGTGCAAAATTTTTTTTTCCTTTAGGTCTGAGATATAAAGTAACGTAAGTCTAAAATCACTGTTTTGGAGTGATTTACGAACAAATAATTAATTATATGCAGCATACATCTCCAAGAAGCGCTATAACACATGAATTTTTAAATTCATTCGTAGGAAGTTCACGTTGCCACCTATTCGGACGTGGACATCAAATTTTTTCGGATATTTTGTAAATACTCTAGAATGCTAATTTAGCGAATGAAATTCGGATTTAAAGGATATTTTTATTTTGTGTTTTCGTCTGGTGGATAAACAATTGGTCTTGGAATCTGGAAATAGAACTATGTGCTGAATTTTTGTTTTTATACAGAACTTTTTACAGGTGAATTTTGGTCAATTATTTTTATTGATAATTTTTCTTTAAATCTAATATTTATCATCGTGATTTTGGATCAGAGCTCATACATACTGTGTATAACGTCAGAAATCCGCGCATATTGGCAAGGTGAACTTGCGAGTAGTTATAGTAACATTAAGCTATAAGATTATAATAGGATCATAACACTAATTGTACAAAATTCTTATTTTGGTATACACGTACATATAGGTTAAAGCTATTTTAGAAATTCAAAACGGTAATACATTCTAGTTGGCATATTACCAGCAAGCGGTTATGACCTTTTTCTTATTGGTGTATGCATGTTTTGGGTCAATCATAACCTCGTGTTAGCATCGTTCTACTTATGCTCATATTGTAGTTTTAATCGTTTCTTTAGATGGTAAGGAATTTATGGGAATACGCCTAAATAAATATAAGTTCAGCATTGAGTACCTTTTTTTTTTTAAATTCAAAACAAATACAAATCCGCATATACATAGTTGTTAACAAAACTCAAGCAGCCGCGCATACAAGTAATTTTAGCTTGGGACTCCAAAACTGGTTCTACAACTCAAGTAGGCTACAGGTCTTCGATCTATATAGGAGCCATTAAAGTAAATATTATCCTTGAAAATATTTTGGCCATCAGTGTGTACTCCAGGAAGGAAGCGGAATTTGTGTTGGACCAGAACAGTTAGAATTATTTTTGCACATTTATTTCTTGGTCGGTTTTTAATTGTACACGTTGTATTGTTCTCAAACTCGTTAGCAAGAACTTTATCGTGGAAAAGAACTAGTTGTTCTTAAGAGTTTGGCATTTCCAAGGCTTTTCCGCAAAAAATATTTTATGGTACTAGGGAAATGTCACTATAGTACAATACTCACATTCGTCAATTGATTGGGTATCACAAGGAATAATTACGTCTGTAATAACATTGAACACCCTCGTTCTTAACATAAAAGGGGTTGTATAGCATCAAGGATTTTTTTTCCTTATATATCGCCTTGCGGAAAGCGAAGTAGAATGGAGGTGAATCGAATAAGTCAAGAGGAGTTGAGTTCCGAAATTTTAGCTCGCGGGTTGAAGACAGGCTCAGTCGATGAGATGAGAAAAGTGATTCGCGGTGCAATGAAAAGCGAAAAGATTGGCTGTATACCCCTTCACGTTTACCGAGGACATTGAGGCTGTTGAGAGTACAATAGAAGAAGATAAAGGGTTGTTAGAAAAGTTTGAAGGCAGCTAAACGTCTAGTGAGTGTAAGAAGATTCAAACTAAAATTATGTGGTCTCTGGGTAGGCTGAGGAGATGTCAGGCTAAAAGTGTCGAGGAAATCGAGAAAAAGGAACGTTTAAGTAATGACGTAGTTTCAGCTTTGGGGTGGCTGGAGACTTCAACTGAAGAAAACGATCCAGCTGATGAGTCTTCTCACTGAGAGAGTGAAACAGCTGCCCCAACGCACTCTTCAACTGCTAAAGTTCCCATTTACAAATGGGGATTAAAGTTTTCAGGCGAAAGAGGACAGTCGCACAAATCATTCTTGGAGCGGCTAACCGAGTTGAGTGAAGCCCGTGGGGTTTCGAAACAAATGCTTTTCAGGTCCGCTTTAGATTTGATTTCTGATCTGGTATGGAGCTTATTAGCACCAATTTAGTCCTGGAGGGACCTTGTCAAAGAACTACGTCTCGAATTTTTGCCACCTGACTACGACGATCGACTCATGGAGGAGATCAAGCGACGCACCCAAGGGCATAATGAATCAATGGGAACATATCTAGCGGTCATGGCCAGTTTATACTCTCGTCTCTCTCAACCTTTGTGGCAAGCTGAACAGCTACGCATACTAAAAAGAAATATGAACCCTTTCTACCAAAACCAGCTCGGCTTAAGTGAAGTTGCTTCCATCAAAGATTTAAGAGATAAAGGTAGGAAACTGGAAGCAATCAGAGCTTCTGTTGAGGCTTTTGTTCTGCCACCTTCTCGACGAAATGGTAGTTTGCTAGAATCAGATCTAGCATATGTAGCTCAGAACGAAAATTCCGTCTCATCGGCGCAAAGCAGAAATAGCCAGTCCTCGCTTCAGTGTTATTATTGCAAAAAAAGACGGTCATACCATGCAATTTTGCAGGCAAAGGAGGAAGTGTTATGGGTGCGGCGCCGAAGGAGTCATAATAGCAACGCGTATGCGTTGCAGAGATAGACCAGGGAATAGCAGGGCAAATGAAGAAGATCCAAATGGTGCACGAGGCTCTTTCCAAGAGAGAGGTCCACTTTCCTCCACCTTGAGGAATGAAGCTAATATCGAGATTGTCATAACTAAGCGAACGGGAAACGAGAGCAGAGTTCAGCCATAAGCGGCAAGTTGGGCTCTAGGGTAATAATAGAAGCCGCAGACGTTAAAAATTGGACGAGCCACAAACAGGAGTTTTGTAATAGGGAAACTGAACAGTTGACGGCTTCGCTGGATTATGTGCTCTATCAGCTTACCAACGATTGCCGACCCTATCTCGAAATCTCAATTTTTAACACGAATCTTTTAGGTCTTTTTGATTCGGGAACTTCGCATACCATACTCGGTGGATCGGGATGGAGTTTATTCGCAGGACTAGGTTTGACAATTAAAAAGACCGATACATCATCTGTAAGGCTTGCGGACGGAAAAGTGATTGGTGTCCTTGGTGGAGTACAGTTACCTATAAAATTACAGAATCACGTAAAGATTTTTGATGTTTTGATAATCCCTGCCTTACCTCTTAGCATTATTCTTGCCTCAGATTTTTGGCGAGACATGGGGATAGTCACCCATTTACGTAGGAATTTTCGGAAATTTTCTCAAGAAATAGAAACCAATTTTGTAGGTTCTTTGGAAGGAAAAACGAAGTTATCATCGGATCAAAGAGCTCTACTCGAAGCACTGCTAAGGGACAACGAGAGTAAAATGGGTAAAGCACAGAGCTACAACACGTCATCGTGAGGGATTCGCCACCCATTAAACAGCATTACTACCCGGTATCCCCTGCAATACAGAAAATTATTAACGAGGAGTTGGATTACATGCTTGCATTAGGTATCGTCGAACCTTCTGATAGTGCTTGGTCGTCCCCAATAGTGATGGTAAAAAATAGAGATGGTTCATATAGATTTTGTGTAGATTACCGCAAAGTCAACAAGGTGACCAAAAAGGATGCCTCCTCATCCCTTATGTATCGGCAACATTGAATAAACTCAGGGATGCCAAGTACTTATCTTTCTTAGATATCAAATCTGCTTTTTGGCAAATACCGATGGCGGATAATTCCAAACAATTCACTGTATTTACAGTACCAAGCCGTGGTACCTTTTCCAGTTTTGCAGGCTGCTATTCGGGTTATCAAATTCGCCAGCTACATGGCAAAGGCTTATTGACCGGGTTTTGTCGGGGCCACTGGAAAGCCACGTATTTGTATATTTGGATGATATAATCATTGAATCGCAAACTTTTGAGGATCATTTAAAGTTACTTAGGGAGGTCCTAGAAAAGTTACACAAAGCTGGTTTGGTAATAAATTATGAGAAAAAAAAGGAAAAAGGTTTCAGTGGGGTCGGGATTGTGAGTTGGCGTTTCAAGAAATAAAGGAGAAGTTAGTCAGCGCTCCTATCTTGTTTTGTCCGGACTTTGAAAAGCCATTTACTGTACACACGGATGGCTCTGGATACGGTATTGGGCACCACACGCAGAGTCAAAACGAGGGAGGAAAAGCTATAACTTATCTAAGCAGGTCTTTAAATCGATGCGAAAAAAATTATTCGACAAGAGAGCGCGAATGTTTAGCAGTTCTGTGGGCAGTGGACAAGCTCCGTCCATACTTAGAAGGATCCAAATTTACTGTCGTTACAGACCATGCCTCGTTGGTTGGCTAAACAACCTAAACGATCCTACGGGTAGACTTGGGAGATGGGCTGTAAAAATGCAGCAATATGACTTTGACGTAGTACATCGGAAAGGTAAGGAACATCTCCTTCCTGACTGGTCGTCTCGTACGGTCCCACAAGTCAATTCTTTAGATCCCAAGGATGTAACCCCAGTGGACAAATGGTATGATAAGTTACTGCAAAGTGTTCAGGAATGCCCAGAAAAGTTTCCGGTCTGGAAAGTTGAGAATAATACCCTCTGGAAACATCGTTTTGTAAAATATCCCTCACTTGCGTCGTACTCAGATTACTGGCGTGAGGTAATTCCTAAGGGCAAACGCAAACAGTTAATGTTCCAAGCTCATGATGCTCCAACCTCGGCACACGGTGTGGTGCGTAGAACATTTGACCGGTTGGCGTAAAGGTTTTACTGGCCTAAAATGGAAGCACACGTTGCTAGGTATGTTAAAGGCTGCAGAATATGTCAGACGGTCAAGCCACAGTTAAAGAAGCCAGCAGGGCATATGGCTCAGCAGAAGCATGTGGATTATCCCTGGGAAGTCATCAGCGTTGACTTCATTGGACCATTACCACGCTCAAAACGGGGCTTCTCTTACATCCTAACAATCGTAGGTGAGTTTAGTACATTTTTGAAATTATTGAAAACTTCGTCATTCTACTCTTTGGAGCACCTAAAGATATAATTTGCGACAATGGGGCTCAGTTTAAAAGTAAAGATTTCCAGAATCTCTGCAGCTCATATGGGGTAAATTTAAAGTATACGGCGTTATACCACCCTCAAGCGAATCCGGTTGAACGTACAAGCCAGGTCGCCAAAACCATGCTAAGGGCATACGTTTCGGAGAACCACCGGGAGAGGGATAGTCATTTACATAAAGTAGCTTGCGCGAATCGAACGTCAACCCATGAAGCAACCAAACTGACGCCTTATTTCATTGATTTCTGCCAAGAGATGATAGTACAGAGGAATAATATAAGAGCGACAGATATTAGTTCTTCTCCCGATAGTACCGCCCATAGGAAGGGATTAGGCCGTGAAGGAACGTTTAAATAAGGCATCAGAAATTAGTAAAAAGGCGTACAATCTTCGTAGGCGAGAGGAGCAATTTCTCCCCAACGATTGGGTTTGGCGACGAAACAACGTTCTGTCTGATTCTAGCAAGTACTTCAGTTCGAAATTAGCTCCAAAGTATGGCGGGCCTTTTAAGGTAAGTCGGAGAGTTTCCCCTTGGACATACGAATTGGAGGGTAAAGACGGGAAATTAAAAAGGATTTGGCACGCGAAAGATCTTCGTTCTTTCACGCCAGAACTCCCAAATGATTAGGTCCCTTATAGCCAAATATTTAACTAAAGAAATTTTTACTATTTTGAAATCATTAAACCGACTATTTAGAAGTAAGACAGTTAGAATACGTTATAAGCAAATTACATGGACGCTTATACGGCCTTTCACAAACCTATGAAATTGTTCCCAGTTATACAATTTCCTATTTAATTCGTGAGAATTTAGCGTAAAACACACTTAGTATCGGATGTATGTATGTACTAATAGTATTTATCGATCGATATTGTGCATATAGATTTTAGGTTTTATTTTAATTAAGTTTTGTCGAATTTCATAATTCAGTAGTGTTTCTGGACTGTATTCTTTATGCGACATTGTGTGATATTTTCCAATAGGACTACCTACTACTACACTTCGAAGGGTTTTTGTTTTTTTTGAAAATTGTTTACTTTTTGATAAGGTTCATTATATTAGGGAGAAGACTTAGTCGTGAATAATACGTGGTTACGGCAATATTATCTTTTGAAATTTGCATCGTACGTTTATAATTTTTTTTGTAAAAAAAAAAAAAAAAAAAAAAAGTGACTGAAATCCTGTTTAGGGTGAATAATCATACGATGTGTAGGTTGTAATTATGTTGTCCTTGTGGTGTTGGGAACAGATTTTGGCGTGTATCACCAAAACCTTTCGAAAGATGGGGAGGAAATGTTATCTGTCGTTTGTTCTACATTTTTGAATACCTTGATTCTGCCGAGATATTTTCTTATTTCCGGAATACAGAATAAGACGCGATGGAGAATTATATATAGTGGGCATACACTGGATTCACACACTCACCAAACATACGCAAGCCAAACAGTATAGTCCACACAGCTCAAACACATTTACATGTATCACCTTGAATATGATCAGTCGGAATAATACAAACACATACAAATCAAGAGTTCAGTCAAACAAATAGCCAGATCGGGACAAACAGGAACAAACACACACACCTCAACCAGTACACATCTCAACACGTAAATGCAGCAAAAGTATACTCAACCAAATAGCAAGCTTGTATATTATTAGTTTTCTTTAAATATGTAATGCATGCTGTCTCCCGTTTATATTTTCTATATATATATTGTAGTAGCCTTCTGTTAGCCAGAAATTGAAACTTATATATTCCGTTTTGTTAATAATGAAAATATTTGTAGTTCTTCATATTTCCAATTTAAATTTAGAATCAATAATTTTTCGTCACTATCAACCATGGCATTCCTCAATCAGCAGTGGTACAGCATTTGATTTGGAATGTACGGTGTCTTCAAGTTCGATCCAGTTCCCACTAAACATAAACAAATACATATATACAAAACAAAACAAATAATAATAATAACAATCTTGGTAACAGAATAAAGCTGACCGACCTTTAACGGATACGCTAGTATTCCTCCCATAACCTTCTCCGAAATAATAAACACATTACAAACAGAACCATGTGAACGGACGTTAAGAACTTTCGATAAGAAACTTCCATATCGAAATTTAGTCCGAAATTGGGGAATGAAAAAAAGAAACGGAGGGGAGCGACTGCTTCCGGCGGGTCAAAGTGGTCAGTCTGTGACGAGAGCTAGAAAGGGAGAATTCCAAGTTTGCGAAGAACGAAAAATAATCAAAAAAAATTAAAGGAAAAAAAAGAATTTTACAAAGGAATACAAAAAAAAATACTTAAGGAAAAAAATTAAATAAACCATTTTACACAAATTCGTGGGATCTGGATTGAGTACTCGGCGTAGATAAGAAAAATCTATCTTCAAAAACGGAAGACCAGACCACGTGTTGATTGATGAGCTAAGGATTTCTATTGTATATTTTTACAAATGTAAGTTTGTTCTATTTTTTTTTTTACTTTAGTCATTTTAAATTGGAATGCGTATATAGGAAATTTTTTAAAAAAAAAAAAAGCCTGTTCGATTACGCTTTAAGATTACATTTTACATTTGTTAGATCCCAAGCTGAATAAATTAAATTGAACTAAGTATTTATATTCTGCGTGTGGATTAATTTATTGGCATATTGCTGAATTAAAAAAAAACAACAAAGTGGGAAGTTGAGAAGGGAGTTTTCGTGGTTTCCCCTAAGAAAAAAAAAGAAAAACTACGTGGCGCCCAACAATTATTTTACTAGTTACATATCCTCTGTTGTAATGTGAGTCCTGGTATCCCTATCCACCGAACCCATGCCCAATCCTCCAGGAGCTAGCTGAACTCCCGCAACAATAGCCTGCGTGACAATGTGTTTATTCCCGTCGAGACCAGAAATAATGTTATTTAATATCTTAACTTCAGTCGAGACCCAAATTAAGATGTGTTTATTGCCGTCGAGACCAGAAATAATTGTTAGATAATATCTTAATTTCAGTCGAGACCCGAATTAAGATGTGTTTATTCCCGTCGAGACCAAAATAGTTATTAGTAAATATCTTAACTTCAGTCGAGACCCGAATTAAGATGTGTTTATTCCCGTCGATACCAGAAATAATTATTAGTAAATATCTTAACTTCAGTCGAGACCCGAATTAAGATGTGTTTATTCCCGTCGATACCAGAAATAATTGTTAGTTGTTAAAGTGATATATCAGTCGATACCCGATATAAATGTTAGTCCCTACAGAGCCAACTTACCCCAAGCGATGCCAAGCACAAAAAGAGATCGAGATCAGTTAGCGTGTCGTTTATATAGCCCTTGCTTGAACACGACACCACTGATAGAGTAGCAGCGGCGCATGATTACAAAAATTGGCAATGCAGCTGTGCTCGTACGGTACTAGCGATAAAATTTGCCTAGCAACGAACAAAAATGCATAGCAACAAGAAATTTAGAGCTTCACATGCTGCTGTGTTATATTAAATTATATTTGCAAAAAATATTCTCTCTATCACGTAGCGAAGAAATTCCCGTTGGATATAGTACTTGCAAATAATGATAATGATAGAGTTGCAAATTGATCGGCTTGATCTTATTATATTTGTGCCATGCATTTTATGCTACATGACAATACTTTTCTTAGCAGTTGTACCTATTTTTGGGAAAAATTGTAATAGATTGAATTTATCTACTTTTCAGAACCCAATTTCAGAATGGTATTGTTGTAAAAAGTTCCCTTTTCAGCAATTGTTTTTTAGAACGAATTCAAACATTTGATAATGAATCCAATTTAATCTGCTCAATGAGGCTATACATTTATATTGCATTTATGCAATATGTTATATAAATAATAAATAGCTGGCCTTGTTTGGTTGTGTATCTGTGTTTTGATTGAGTGATTAGATTAGAGTTAACTTTATAAACATTTTCATGCTTTGTTTTCAGTATGTTTTCTTTTCAGAAGTTTAATATTAACAAAAGTATATTCGAATCGATTAGGTTCGAACACACTATATGCTGCTTCTCCTCACTTTGATGAAAACATAAGGTTGAGACTCTTCAATGCTCCCATATTGCCACACTTTCACTATGCAGATGTAGTTCTTTTCTCATTCTCTCAGTCGGGGTTGTCTAAACTAATGCGCGCCTTCAATGCTTGCGCTAGGTACGTTTTCAAAATCGGACGTAGAGCTCTCGTCGGTTCACTCTTAGAGGTTTTACTACCAGGATCCTTGCGCTGCGCGTATGAATTGAAGGCATTGGCATTTATACACAAGGCCAGAATTGGTCTACTTCCCGGATACCTACGAAGTCGCCTAAATTCGGTGTGGAAGGGACAACCGACGACTGATCAACCCGCAGATCAACACTCAATTTGGAAGCAGAAACATCTTTGCACAAGGAATAACTATGTGGAACGTCTTACCTAGCGAGGTCAGGGAGATTGTTCTTTTCAAAGACTTTAGGAGGGAAGCAATGGGCTGCACTGGATCCAACTGATCGACCACCTTCACTCATATACATTGTTCTACCTAAACAATAACAGCAATAACCATCTACAACATCACTAACCATCCACACATCTCACATCTAAGATCAGTAATCCTTAAATCTCTTAATGCCCCTCCCCCCCCCCCCCCCCCCGCCACTGTTCTACTTTTCAATAAGCTTGTACTTATAAAATTACGACTGGGGTAGTTTTGTTGTTGTATTTATTGAAACTAAGACAACTGCAACAATAACTATTGGTTGGCTTAATCAATCGATAGTAGATCACTAACTAATGTACTAACATAACAGGGTCATAAGCTATAACAGGGCCATAAGCCAGCACGGATCATTGAAGAAATAAATATGCGTAAATACATATATGAAAAGGTAGCATAGATAATCAGTCAATATAGGAAATTTAAGTCGTCAAAACTTCAACGTTAAGTAACTTAAGCTAAGATTAGGGAACTTTGTTAAGGAATATTTGTTGACCTGAAATGACAACAGTCCACTGGGCGTGAACGTCCTGCCACAAGTTTAATGCCTGCAAGTCGATTGGACTCATTGGTGGCAATATTCTTGTATTTCATATCTAAAATTCATTTCACCTGAACTACCATTATGCCAATATGGCAAATATTTATATTAATAACAATTAATATAATAACAATTATAATATGTCTTTAGACTTCTTCGAAATAATATTCTTGTATTCGAAGTAATATTATTGTATATTCTTGTATTTCATAATTAAATCTCATTGTAACTGAACTACCATTATGTCACTATGGCAAGTATTAGTATTCAACATGTATAAAAAAAATAAAAAAATAAAAAAACACCCTTGGAAATGCAAGTATTAATATTAATAACAATTATAATGTGCGATTAGACTTCTTCGAAATAATATTCTTGTATTCGAAATAATTTTCTTATATATTCTTGTATTTCTATTTAAAATCTAAATTTCATTGTACCTGAAGCACCATTATGCCCTTATGGCAAGTATTTATATTAATAACAATTAAGATAATAATAACAATTATATGTCGATTAGACTTCTTCGAAATAATATTCTTATATTCGAAGTAATATTCTTGTATGTCTTTCATAATTAAATTTCATTGTACCTGAACTACCATTATGCCAATATGGCAATTCAATAAAAAAAAAAAAAGGATTACTCTTATCTTATTTTTTAAGGGCTCAACAGTTCATTCTCTTGCCTCTTTTATTTTACTGTATTTTGTCAATAGGTTAACGTCTCATTTCGCTGTAATGGCAATCTAACAATCTGGAGCTTATATTATTCCTATTATGTCTATTTCTAATGTCTATGTTTAAGTTTATTGTTTATTTTACTATTTTTATACACACGCTGTCTTTTAATCTATGTAATGTCGTAAGTACCCAGCCTTATACGTTGCTTTGTGCAGGGGTTACAGAAATAAATGCTGATTTGATTTGATTTCAAATGGTCGCTGATATGTTGATGGAATCTGCAAGGGTACAAATGTAAAACACGGATGGGTGGCCAAGAGAACTTGTGTTCAATGTGCCGCTGAAAGTTGGTCCAGGTGAGTGGTTTTGTGACAATATTTTATTTTAATTACGGCTAGTGAAAATATTATGTTCAAATCTGACTAGAAAAAATATTCGCGGTTCTTGAAAACGTTGATGATTTCATAAGAAGAGGAAAGCGGTCTAGCCACTCTCATTAAACTTCAATTATGAAATATGAAGAGAAAAATTGCAAAACAAAGTTCTTACCTGTTGCTTATGGCACTTAATTTTTGGGATAAACGTCTACGTTTTTGTCACATTTTAAAAGTAATACAAGGAAGAACCAATAGGAACTGACAAAATACACAAATTACCAAACAAAAAACTTCATCTGCCTCTATCACACACGATTCAATACACAATGCACTGCTGCTGACATCAGTCTGCATATCGAATAAGCTTCAGATACTGAATAAGAGTCTTTTTCCAATATTCATGACGATGAACATGCGAGGAGTTGTCAGACAGCTTTTCATACAAAATAGAAAATAGCCAACAAAATGACAATACGAACAAGACTGCTGACAGTTTTCAAAGAATTGAAAGCAGGTCCTTGAATAATTCTATTCCACAGGTACACTGTCGGAAAGTTAGTTTTCTTCAACATACCGTTTGCTGTGACATGAAAAATCAATATCACACATGTGAGACCGCGGGAATACATTGAAGAAAGAAGTATCTTTAACCGAGAATATTTCCATAAGGCAACCAATTGTGTATTTTTTGTACAAAAGTTATTATAACTCATGTGGTGATATTTCACTTTGCGATGTAAAGTGTGAGAGACGTAACTATGATACGCCCGCACTTTTTCGAAATTAGGGAATAAATTTCTACAAAACGAAGATAAACATTTTCTGATATGTATTTGAAGCATGCACGAAAACTTAGATTTCATGAACTGGAGACAACCAAATTATGATCCGTTATTTAATTGAAGTACAGGAAAATTACTTTTAAATTACACCATCACTTGAAGAATTTAAACATACATTTTTTTGTTGTGCTAATTAGATCCCCAATTGAACTTATGGTAAAATATGTAAGTGTGCTATTATATACGTAAGTTCTTCATTCCCGTATTTAAAAAAAAAATGTGAGTCCCGTAGCTCAATAAACGGTATTTGAAGTATCTGCCTGTTATAATAATACTATAAATTTTGTGCAGGAAATATCAATGTCGGACAAGAAAAATTTGTGTAATCAACAAAAAAAATATTATTTTCACGTTTTTATAGTCCTCCTTCGAGGGCCCCACGTTGGGCGCCAAAACTTGTCACGCAGGCTATTGTTGCGCGAGTTCAGCTAGCTCCTGGAGGATAGGGCATGGGTTCGGTGGATAGGGATACCAGGACTCACATTACAAAAGAGGATATGTAACTAGTAAAATAATTGTTGGACGCCACGTAATTTTTCTTTTTTTTTCTTAGGGAAACCACGAAAACTCCCTTCTCAACTTCCCACTTTCTTTTTTTTTTAATTCAGCAATACACCAATAAATTAATCCACACGCAGATTATAAATACTTAGTTCAATTTAATTTATTCAACTTGGATCTAACAAATGTAAAAAGTAATCTTAAAGCGTAATCGAACAGGCTTTTTTTTTAAAAAAAATTTCCTATATACGCATTCCAATTTAAAATGACTAAAGTAAAAAACAAAAAAAAATAGAAGAAACTTACATTTGTAAAAATATACAATAGAAATCCTTGGCTCATTAATCAACACGTGGTCTGCCTCAATTAATTCCGTTTTTGAAGATAGATTTTTCTTATCTACGCCAAGTACTCAATCCAGATCCCACGATTTTGTGTAAAATGGTTTATTTAATTTTTTTTCCTTAAGTATTTTTTTTTTGTATTCCTTTGTAAAATTCTTTTTTTCCTTTAATTTTTTTTTGATTATTTTTCGTTCTTCGCAAAATTGGAATTCTCCCTTTCTAGCTCTCGTCACAGACTAACCACTTTGACCCGCCGGAAGCAGTCTCACCCCTCCGTTTCTTTTTTTTTCATTCCCCAATTTCGGACTAAATTTCGATATGGAAGTTTCTTATCGAAAGTTCTTAACGTCCGTTCACATGGTTCTGTTTGTAATGTGTTTATTATTTCGGAGAAGGTTATGGGAGGAATACTAGCGTATCCGTTAAAAGTCGGCCAGCTTTATTCTGTTACCAAGATTATTATTATTATTATTTGTTTTGTTTTGTATATATGTATTTGTATATGTTTAGTGGGAACTGGATCGAACTTGAAGACACCGTAAATTCCGAATCAAATGCTGTACCACTGCTGATTGAGGAATGCCATGGTTGATAGTGACGAAAAATTATTGATTCTAAATTTAAATTGGAAATATGAAGAACTACAAATATTTTCATATTTCATATTAACAAAACGGAATATATAAATTTCAATTTCTGGCTAACAGAAGGCTACTACTATATATAGAAAATATAAACGGGAGACAGCATGCATTACATATTTAAAGAAAACTAATAATATACAAGCTTGCTATTCGGTTGAGTATATTTATGCTGCATTTATGTATTGAGATGTGTACTTGTTGAGGTGTGTGTGTTTGTTCCTGTTCGTCCCGATCTGGCTATTTGTTTGACTGGACTCTTGATTTGTATGTGTCTGTATTATCCCGACTGATCGTGTTCAAGGTGATACATGTTAATGTGTTTGAGCTGTGGGTACTATACTGTTTGGCTTGTGTATGTTTGGTGAATGTGTGAATCCAGTGTATGCCCTCTATATATAATTATCCATCGCGTCTTATTCTATATTCTGGAGATAAGAAAATATCTCGGCAGAATCAAGGTATTCAAAAATGTTTTCTGGTCTCGACGGGAATAAACGCATCTTATTTCGGGTCTCGACTGAAGATAAGATATTTACTAACAATTATTTCTGGTCTCGACGGGAATAAACACATCTTAATTCGGGTCCCGTCTGAAGTTAAGATATTTATACTAACATTATTTCTGGGCTCGACGGGAATAAACGCATCTTATTTCGGGTCTCGACTGAAGATAAGATAACACTTTAAGCCGGGTCTCGACTGACTTAAAGAATATTATCTCGGGTCTCGACTGAGATAGTGTATTACTAACATTAACACTTTATTTCTGGTCGCGACGGGAATAAAGAATTGTTTTTAACCCATGGTTAGAAGAAAGGGTCTTAACATTAGCTTAAAGTCAACCCTCAAGCGTCATGTTGTAGATCGGTGAGAACTAGTCACTTGTAACAAAATTAATATTTACTTATACATCTATTTTACTATATATTTACTCATACATTTATTTACATATTCTACATTTCTTGTGCATATTTATCAAATATTATAATTTATTTTTATTTATTAATTTTACATATATATATATATTCATAAGTATTACGCTCTTGACGACTTTATATTGCAACTATTCTGAAAATACGTGTAAACCTTTCATCCCAATACAACTTTTCTCTTGATAATGGTATATTCTAAATCTGTAATAATAAGTGTTTTCTAGTGTGTGTGGATCTTTGACCTAACATCTCATTCCATAATCTGATTTTAATTGAATTAGTGTGCAATCTTAAGAAATAAGTGTGAAAAGTTGTTGAAAGTTAAAACGTAGTGAACAGTGTTTGTTTTGATAAGAGATTCGACCACTGACCTTGATCCAAATTTACCAGTGCATCCATTTCGGTTTCACTAAGTTTATATCTGCGTGTACGTTCTACTAACGGACAGTACATAGTGAGGGGAAACCATGATAAATCCGAGCACATATCAAGTTTATATGAGCCTTCCAATTAAGAATGGAGTCCACGAGCAGTCCCAGATTTTTCACAGGTTTATTGGATAGAGGGATATTGAACCCCAGGAAGGTTAAATCGGAGACTATAGCAGCCAGCCCTGATGCCCGCTCAGGCCTCATGTCATAGCCTTTAGCTTGTGTTTTAGATGGATTCATCGCAAGCCCATTAGTAGCAGCCCTTACCAGCGTCTCATTAATAATCGACACTGACACATGGTTTCTGTCTGCTCGTGCTCCAAAGTATATCTGGATATCGTATGCATAAATATGAAAGCTGACCTTATCAAGAACTTCCTCAAGATCGTTTATAAACAGCGAGAAGAGAAGTGGGGCCAAGACCGCGCCCTGACGTATGCCCGAACGCAGTGGTCTCTCCGAAGAATAGGCCCCACTAGACTTAACCACAAACGATCTGCCCGACAAGTAACTGGCAAGCATTCCACATGCAGAGGATGAAAGGCGAAAGTAACAGCCTAGTTTCCCAATCAATATTTCATGAGGGACCGAGTCAAATGCCTTGCTGAAATCCAGTAGAACATGAATGACTGAAAGACCCCTATCGCACATGTCACGAATGTCTGCCGTCACCTGAAGAAGGGCAGTACTAGTTGAATGGAAGCGCCTGGAGCCCGATTGCATGTTCGAGAGCATATTGTTATCGGAAATATGTGCCATTATCTGATCAACAATGATGAACTCCATCACTTTTGATATTGCTGGCAGGATGGTGATAGGTCTCCAATCAGGTACAATCCCAGGCGACGCATTTTTAGGAATGGGGAAGATCAGCCCCTGTTTCCAGAATGGTGGAAAATGTGAGCAAGTGATTAGTCGATTTATGAGATGAGTGACAACTGGAAGGATCGTTGGTAAAATTAATTTATAAAATTTAATCGGTACGTCATTCCTACTAACTGCATTGGACTTAATACGCATGAAGGCACTGAATACCTCCATGTCAGATACGTTGCTAAAACTTAGGACCAGTTGATCATTCTCGAGGTTGGGTCTATTGTTGGGTGTTGAGTCATACCCAGAATGGGTGTGGATCAGCGGGGGTGGTGTTCATGGGTGGTTGAGATGAGGGAGTTGGGTGGTGATGTTCATAGGATTGAACAGACTGTGAAAAGGTGAGGCAACTGATTGAGATTGCAAGAGAGTTGGTGTGAATGGAGGGAGGTTATTTGGGTTGGAACACAAGAAGTCTGCAAATTCCTTAGGATCAATGTAAGACTGAGTTTTTGCTTTCGAGCCAAGGCCCATATTGTTTATTTTCCTCCAATTGATGGATTTCCCATCTCGGAGCCCTAAAATTGTTATTTTACGAAGTTCAGCTCTTCTTCTCAACTGATCTTCTGTAACTATCGAAGACTCGATAATTATGATCAGTCTTATCTCTCTTCCATTGTCTATACGAAAGGTCACGAAGTTGACAGGCAAGGAGAATCTCGGGCGGGTTATAAATGTGTTCACTGGTTGATCGAATCCTCACCGTTACGACCGGGACCTGCCTATCGAACACAGAAAAAATGGTTTCCGATAAATGTATGATTTCATTTGAGAAGGGTAAGAAATTGGGAGGTCGAAGGATGCAAACAATAATACCTGGTCAGAAACACCAGGACACTGTCCGGTTGAGACCGGTTGAAATCTGGGTAGGGAGATTAGGAGGTCAATGGTAGTAGCTGAGCTCGGCCCATGTCTAGTGTGCCCATTATTGAGAATCATCGCTCAGACGATCTACCAGCGCACTAGAGATCGAGGAAGCAACATTGATATGGATGTTGAAGCCCCCGCCAATAATCATACGTGATGATCCACTCAGAAGTACATCCAAGAAATCAGATAAAGTAGCCAGATCACTATCCCTGAAGGTGGTAGCGCATCTGTATACTACAGCGAGTGTGATAGGATCAACGCCAGACTCGAAGCCCGAGACCTGGACCGCTTGAATCTCCCAGCTATTGTCCAAGAGCCGATACACGGAATGAGATTTCAGGGTTCAAGCAGCGTAGATGGCAACGCCACCTCCTCGCTTGGAGGTTCTATCCAATCTATGCAGCCTGTATCCCGTAATCTCAAGCATCTTGGATGTATGATGGCTCTTAGTCCAGGTCTCACAAAGCATAAAAGCGCCAATGTCGCATGTGTCCGCTAGGTGCCTGATGGCAGGAAGTTTTTTTGAAGTGGATCTCGTGTTAAATGAAAGAATATTGAAGGAGGATGGTCGGAGTGCGGCTGTTAGTTCAGCCTGGGTTGATAGAATAGATTGTTGTCTATTCATGATTTGGAATGCAATCTTGTGAGGAGGTATTGGTCACGATCAGATTAGCTAGCGCAGTAGAGAATCGAGATGCAAAATGCACAATGTGGAGATTTATATGTGACAAAAGTCTTCCGATTTCTAGTTGCAACGCTCTCTATCAGCTTATCTCTTTTAAGAGCTAAATCTTTGTGTAGTAACTCTAGGTCCGTCGCATCAAGATCTTCGTTAATGTAGACTCTGCTGCTTAGGCTACCAGTGGAGATCTGATCAAGTGTTAACGGAGAGCTGCCCAACTTTTTAATATAGTGCTGGAAAAATGTCTTGCAGTCTTCCTATCTGAAAAATGTTATCATTGATTTTGGAATGCTCATTGTGTTTGATAATGCACCCGCCCAAAACTTGAAAGGCACAGCCGTTTCTATACAGTTGCTAAAAGCAGATACCAGACCCACCCTCACGCATAAATCGGGTAATAACCTATCTCCGAACTTATCAGTTAAGAGAGCACTAGGTAGATAGCTAACTATGCGTGATCGTCTTTTATCCGATCTATGGGCCTGGGTGTTAATGCCATCAAGAGTTTTCGCCGAATCGTTAGCTGCACTATGAAGCTGATCAACCTAATCGTTGAGTAGTGCGATCTTGCTATGCAGTTCCCTAAGCGTCGCACTTTGGTGATTCGCTTGATCGGAAAACTTGACAGTGGGTGTATTTAATCCTTTTGAGGAGGAACTGGGCGATGAAGCCCTGCTCGCGATGTTGTAGTTCTCAGTTGTGATATGAGTTTGACTAGTGCCTATGTTGATACTGCTTGCAGCATTAACTGAGTGAATTGACACAGAGCTGTGCGAGCTAACTGGCGGATGAGAGGATCCAGCCAGAGTACCGCACTGAGCACTAGAAGCGGCAGTATCCCTGGTTATGGGTGAAGTTTTGGACAGAGGGTGGGTTGATGTGTACTTGCTTTGCGAAAAGTGCTTTTTCAATATCCCCATGCAGGATTTACAGATCCATTTAATATGCTTGTGTTTGTAACTAGTATAATAGCTTGAGATTGATATGTTAACGCAAGCTGTATGAGACCACAGCTTGCAACCAGAATATTCAATCCACTTTACAACACCTTCGTGAGCATATCTCCTGGGTGGATCACCCGTTGACAGACAGCTTGCGCACGGACCAGTTTCCTTATTTCCAGATGACGTAGTGCTTATTAGATTGACTGGGGGTGGTTTTGCCTTGACTGAGACGGCGCTTAGGGGAGATTTTCATCTATTAGTAGATATTATTCCCTAAGTTGGATTCCGGATATTCTTGGCTGACGTCTTAATTGAGAGCTTGCTCTGGTTGGAGCTGCAGGTGACAGGGTTCGCCAATATTTTAGCTAAGGAGCGGGTAGAAGCTCTGGTAAGAATTGATGACGATAAGGACAGCACTTTCTTATTATCCGCAGACGCCGAGTCAGAATGTTTGGTAGACATTGATTTTGTGGTGGCTGTACCAGAGCTGGGTGATGGAGTGGCCCTTAAGCTGCCAGAAGTGCCTGGGTTTGGTTTAGTTGAATGCCTAGCTGAGGTCTTGACCCGGGTAATCTCTGAAATGGGCATGCTCGCCGGACCAGCGTGAGTGGTGAGGCGTCTAGTCAATTCTCTGGTTGCAACTGATGGAGCTATGGGTGCCGATCTCCTATTGGACATCTCAGAGGGTAGGGAATAGTTATCTCCACACTAGAAAGCCTTGAATGTGTGCTGTACCCCAATCAGCAACGTTCAGTCTTAGATAGTCTAGGTACTTTCACCCTTGGAGTAATAAGCCGTGAACGTCAGTATGAATATCACTGTTGTGAGTTGACTATATCAGTATCGATGTTAGTATTGACAAGGAATGATATATTCATATGACTAACTAAGGTGATGTACTGTCATCCCAATGATAATGTGAAGCAGAAGCTAAGTATGCTACTCCCAGCTACAGATTGACCACTGACGATATGATATACAAAGATTTATAAATCAAAAATAGTCTATAATATGAGCATTGAATGTGGACGGTATGATATTCAAAGATTTATAAATCAAAAATAGTCTATAATATGATCATTGAATATGGAAAATGGTAAGTATAGTCATTGACCCTATGGCGGAATCTATAATCGTATTATTGTAAGCAAGGATATAATCTATATTGGTTAGATTCAAAATTTTATCAAAATTATAATTGTCAGGAAGGATATAATCTATATAAGTCAGATTCAAAATTTTATCAAATTGGTAGTTATTAACCGCAAACTGGCATTTGGTAAATATAATTTGGAAAAATCTAACCAATAATTAAATATGAGTGAGTATAGTCATTGCCTCTATGGTTGGTTAAAATATAAAAAGGGGGGGAATCTATAATCGTATTATTGTTAGGAAGGGTATAATCTATATTGGTTAGATTCAAAATTTATCAAAATTAATATTTTTAAGAAGGATATAATCTATATTGGCTTGATTCAAAATTTTTTCAAAATTGGTAGTTATTAATCGCAAACTGGCATTTGGTGAATATAATTTGTAAAAATCTAACCAATAATTAAATATGAGTAAATAGGTCCCTTTTGCTAATCTGCAATGAATGTTTTTCGTACAGTTTCTACTGCGATACTATTGCTAGTGTTGCGATTAAATCCCAATTGCCTTCAAATCGACTTTGGGTAGGAACAAAAACCACAATATAACACAAATGGCATCTATGTATAACCAACACGGATCAATGTGCTGGTAATTGATATGAGCAAAGTGCTGGAATAGAAGCTTGTGATCACCTGTTGTTAATCTAAATTCAGTGAACACAGAATATGATAGTGGTAAGCCAAAGCGATATAGTAGATAGATTGTAATTTAAAAGATTATTGTTGAAATCTAATTAGTTAAATTATAGTGAAAATGCCAAGAGTTCACTGAATAGTTTCTATAATCCACCCGAATAAGACCTGCACCTTACTTACTTGGCTTTAGGTTTCTTAATTTAAAATTTTATATTTTTATTTTTATTTTAAATTTTAGATTTTAAATTTTATATTTTATAATATGAAAATTAATCAGTTTTAAAATGTGACTTACTAAGTTTAATGTGCTAGGCAGTTGCGTTTGTACCTTGGAGATATGATACGTGATATACTTAGCTTTAAAAAGCTCAGCTGTTGTGCAGAGATATATCAGCTTTAATAGTTGCACGCGAAGTCCAGTGCCATGACCCACTGCTTGCCAGATGGTGTAGGTACGTCTTCGATCCCCGGTCTATACTATGATGATAAATTACTTAAAGCTGTCTGTCAATATCCAGTTACTTTGTGTGCCGCCCAGTTTAGCTGGGATTGTTGTAAACTCAATAACGGTTGCTTGTCGCCTAGTTGCTTGTTGAGCTAGCACAATCCGTAAACAGTGAATGCAATGATGAGAGTAGTAAGATGCTCATGTAAGCGAGACAGAAAATTGCCAATCAGTTTAATTAAATATTCTCAAAAGAAAATCTCGAATCAGAAGATGGCGACGGGAGGCTGTGTCAGATATTCCAAAAATTTATTTTTTTTTCCACAAATGCCATGATTTAACACGAGCATCAGAACAAACTCCAATATATCAAAATAAACTCCAATGTATCAAAACATACTCCAATGTGTGTTCCCCAGTTGCTCATTGAGCCCACGCTAAATGGTGCAAGGAGGCCTAGCCGTTGGCTGCTTTATATTCCTGCGAGGGGACCAATCACTAGAATAATGCTCTCCAGAGTATCGTAAACTCAATATAAAGTTGCTCGTCGCCTAGTTGCTTGTTGAGCCTGCTATAGACACCACAAGGAGGCCTAGCCGTTTGCTAATTTGTATATCCGTTAAAGGGTCGAATCTTTGAAAAACAGCGAATGCGCTGATATGACACTCCTAATGCACTGCTGCAACTCCTAAGTTGCATCTGCCAGCGAACAGAATGTTGTCCAGAATTAATTAATTAATTTAATTAGATATCATTAATAGAATATGCCGATTCACAAGATGGCGACGAGACGCTGAAGCGGCGTCAGCTAATGCATAATTTTTAGTTTTCAAACATGCCCAAATTTCACTCGAGCATCAAAACTCCAATGAATGTCCACCACAAAGATGTCCTCTTAAGATTGCGAGCGAGTTTGCTTAATTCACGACACCAAAACTTATAGAAAAATATTAATTTGATGAAAAATAAGGCGGAGCTAAAATTAGCACAACTTGACAGTTCCGTTACAGCGGTTGTATCCTATTCTCCAAAAAGGGGCCGCATATTTTTCTTTTAGCAACTAGGCATACTCGACATATTTTATCTAATTCTAAATTTGTTATTGATGATAGCTCCATTGCCTTGTAAAAATATTATTTATTCCTAAAAAAGCACAGCAAGGTCAATAGGGAATCCTTAAGATTCTCTCAGAGACGGCCATACACTTTTCCCCACTCGTAAAGGCAATTCACTTTGTAATTTAAACAAACGAAGACAATAGTGATATATTAATTATTAAATCTGCTATTACATTGTCAGTTATTTTATTTTGAAGGGAAAACGCAAGTAAACAAATTTCTGACGCCAAATGTAAATTTTTCGATGTACACAAATGTCAGAATGTCATCGTACCGCCAACTTGACATTTTATCAGAGGAACTGCCAGAAAATTGTTATGGAAGTATGTTGAGTGATGAGAATTGCCAAATTCTATTTAAATTCTAATATCTAATAACAAAAAAAAATCTTTGCTTAGTTAATATTAGAAATCATATAATGGATCATGATAGGGAATGGTTACAGCTCTACAGAATCCAGTAAAAGCATTTAAAAGATACTAACATCTACGTATATATTCCGCGCTATCCGAACAGTCTATTGAATTTCGTTGAGGGGAATTTTATTCATTTCCTCCCTCCCTTTTCTTTTTCTTATAAATAAATTTGTTTTTATTGAATAAAAAATATTTGTTACAAAAAGTCCGTTAAGAAAATATATCTACGTACCTAGTTGTATAATTTAATGCATTTATAGATGATAATACGATTTTTTTAAAAAATTTCACAAAAAATTTTTACAGCAGTCTTGGCTGCAATCTCTTAGAACGAACGATTCTTTTTGTTTTCTTTGTTATATAGGTATTGATTGTGAATATAATTCTTTAAAACATTTTGTTTTCTGTTAATTTGGTCTTCCTTGTTTTTTTTTTTTAATTATTGATGAAAGGAGTAACATTGTTTCATACCATTCGTTCCGAAGCGTGCGACGAGCATAACTCTACAATAAAATAATTCACTTACATGCTCCTAATAAAATTTAATCCTGTCGATTGTATTTAACCATTTACCTTAGGTTTGATCTTTAATGTTCGATCTAATATCATAGTCAACTACATTTTATATATATACCTACATACTACATTGGACGAAAAAAGAGAAATGGTTTTTGATGTACTCACCATTATGGTTTCATATTTCAGTCTTTTGTTGATAGCTGTCTCGAGGAGGCCTCCTAGAGCCGCCGCACTGGATATATTGCTATTAGACAAATGTTAATTCAAATGATTTTTCTTAGTTCGTCCAGAATCTATATTTAAAACTAGGACTTTTTTACACTTGACAGCACACGAAAAATCTACAAATTGCAACTCCGTACAGCTTTGTGTATCTTAGGAACGGTTTACTTCTTTATAATATTTACTATAAAACTAGCCTTATTAGACACTCATCCTTAAAAAAAATCATAATACTCACTTGTATTTTACTTAGTAAAACGCTTGTTGTTATTTCATTGTGTTGACTGCGCAAAGCATCGCAACCTTTTAGTAAACTCACAGTAAGTTCTGGTAGTAGTCCGAATGTATCGTCAGTACCATCAGTCAGAAGAGCTGATTCCAATTCATGATTGAATTTCTAGGCGACCAATAAAAGTAGAAACCATTTATATGTGCGCTTTTCAATCCTTTGAAAACTTCACTGAAGTTCAAATTGTAGTTTTGTAAAGCCGTCCGTTTTTAGGGTGAATTGTATTGTCGGATCCGTTTACTTGGCGAAGAAATACAGTTGCTTCTACGTATTTATGGTGAAAACTTTCTGTTCTAAACGAGTCTACACTTGATTTGTATTATAAAGCTGAACATATGTGGATACCACCGAATACTTTTAGTACCGATCACGAACTGTTGAAATGTATCTTGGTGTGACCAGTCCGAGAAATTTTGATTTCACAGCCCTTGGTCGCCTGCATGAAAACTTCCTTGCTCAACAGCGAATTTTGTTAAATTTTTGTATGTCTGAAAATTGGACGGAAGACAGAAACGCCAGAATTAAAGCAATCCGGCCAACTTTTCTCTGGAGCAGCAAAAAGTTCTTCCCTTTCAAAGAGCTCAGCAAAATTTTCTTTCTCTTTGGTCAGCACCCTTTGGAAATTCCTAGAGTTTTTAATTTATTGGATTTGACACTACCAAGATTTATCGAAATTATTACCTTTTTGGGCCAGATGTCGTTGAGGATTTTTGATGATCACTTTTCTGACTTCGTTCGTGCATGCGACTTTTACTCGAGAAGTAAGACAGATTGATTCTTCTTCTTCTTTGTCATCCCAACCCTGTCATCTGCAGCTTGAGGAAATGCATTTCGTTCGGTCGGGGTGCGTTCATTTTTTTTATGCTTGGCGCAGCCGGCCTACACGCTTCAGTAATTCTGGTAGCATATTGCTATATGCAATACGCTACGACCATAACAAAATAGCTACTGCACTGTAATGGAATCTCAAACCCAAAGTAAAGACTCGTTCCCATTCCACTCCGAGCTGTCAATACAATTCTTCTTCAAATCTGCTCCATTTTGAATGAACTACCCCAACCGATGTAGGAGGGGCCAACCCACAAGTCCCAGGATGAAACCAGAAGATTTTGCTGCACTTGTCCTTAGACATGTCATCACAGTAACTTTCCCAATGAACTACGTTGTCAGGTAGATAGAAAGACGAATTTTGACACGTCCCAGATGGAAAAGACATTTATAATTTAAAAGCAAGTATAGTTCTGATTTGAATTATTATTATTAGTGAATCTTAAAGGCAAATATAGAAAATTGAATTATTATTATTAGTGAATTTGAAAGCAAGTATAGAAAATTGGAATTCAAATAAACACTTTGACAGGTATAGAGATCTGGAGCTTGATCGAAAACTTTAGAGGATATAGAAAGTAAAAATTAAATAAAAGGTCTAGCAAATTTAGAAAATGAACACCCACGAATGAATTTGGCACCGGATGAATCTTAACGTAAACCAGTTGATAGGAATTGGAAATAAATGTCATTGAACCGGTTCAGCATTGATTATACCTTCACTACGTTTAAAAGAAATATAGAAACTAAAGTTCATAAGGAATTTGACATTTATTAAAGCAAATAAAAATTCAACAAATATAGAAACTAAAGCCACCAAGTGTCTCGACATTTATTAAACCTAACAAGCAAATAAGATGTTAAGAACTATAGAAACTAAAGTCAATAAGTAATTTGGCATTTATTGAGCTGACAGCAAATAAAGCCTCGACAAATATAGGGAGTAAAGTCCATCCATTAGACCTATAGGTAAGCACGAGGTTGACATGATAAAAAAGGAAATAAAATAGTTAAAATGAATTTTTGGTTTCACGTAGACTTATAAGTAGATAAAACCCTGCAAAAAGGAAATAAAATTGTTAAAATGAGTTTTTGGTTTAACGTAGACTTAAAAGTAGATAAAAACCTGCAAAATGGAAATAAAATTGTTAAAATGAATTTTTGGTTTAACGTAGACTTAAAAGTAGATAAAAACCTGAAAAAAGAAATAAAATTGTTAAAATGACTTTTTAGTTTATCGTAGACTTAAAACGAGATAATATCCTGAAAAAAGAAATAAAATTGTCAAAATGAATTTTTGGTTCGACGTAGACTTAAAAGTAGATAAAATAAACTTGTAAAAAGACTTAAAAATTGATTAAGACCACGCCTTTCGTGATATACACTTGTAAAAATAGAGGTCGGATCATGCCAACTTAGTAGAAAAGTTATGAAATGTTTGTAATAGAAAAAGTCACGTAGGCACCCGGCCATATTGTAAGTAGAAGAGTTGCAAAGAGATCTTTTGTGTGGTAAGACGCCAAGTTTAAGATCGAAAAAATTAGAATAAAAAATTGTGCGCTGTTAAAAACAAAAGTCGAGTTTTTTTTATATTGCAATATTTACACAGAGTTTCAGCCAAGCTAGAGTGTACGAGTAATATCTCATCCAGAAAAGCTGAGGTTAAAAGTCTGGCGATCTTTGTTCATTTCAACAGTAAGTAGTGGAAATTTATTTTTTGTTTCCCCGTAATCGTGACGGAGAGGCCCGCTATTGTCACGCTTGGACCTAACCTGACTTCCCTAGCGACCGCTCAGCCAGGTGGCCAGGTAACGGGGTCCATAACGGAGGCGGCCCGCCAATTCCATCAAAAGTTACATCGCTACTTGGTGCGCGCCAATTATAGGCAATATTCCTTAATCCTTTCCTTATCTCCTTCCTGCCACGCTGTGCTTTGCATCATAGGGTATCCCCTGAGCTTGGCTTAATAATATAAAAAAAAAATATCCAGAACAGGTACAGCATTGCTACTCAGCGAATTTCAGCAGCTTTTAAGATTGCCGGCACATTTGGAATCTCCTGCGGGAAAAATTGCAACAATATATTAAAAAAACTTTTAAAATAAGTAACTTTGTAAATAAAATGCACTAAAAAGTAAAAAATATTTTTTTTCTTTCTCAGTGATATTCACAAGAAAAGTTAAATTGTAAAATAAGAAATCCTAGAACTCTGATTAAATCTTAAAAGTTTAGGCATCCGTAACTATACTCACAACTGCAACTCATGTCCAAACTTTTAAGATTTCATGTGAGTTCTAGCACCTCTTATTTTGCAATTCAACTTCTCTTGTGTATATCACTGAGAAAGAACTTTTTAGTGCATTTTATTTACAAAAGTTATTTATTTTAAAAGCTTTTTTAATATATTCTATTTTCTGTTTTTTAGTCATAAATTTTATACACTCTCTCGACCCTCGACTCTCGAAACATTACTCTCGAATCGCGAATATCTACCTTCGACTCTCGACTGGCGAATCCCGACTATCGACTATCTTCGACTTTCGATTATCGACTCTCGAATATCGACCCTCGAAGCTCCACTCCAGAATATCGACCCTCGACTTTCGACTCTCGAATCTGGACTCTCGAACCGCGACTCTCGAACCTCAACTCTAGAATATCGACCGTCGAATCTCGACTCTCGTATCTCGACACTCGACTCGAATTTCGACTCGACTGTCGAATATGGTTACACGAATCTCGAACTATCGAACTTCGACTCTGAATAACGACTCTCGACTCGAATATCGACGTTCGACTCATATCACACACGGCTATAATTGCACAACCCCAAGGGTGGTGGTCACCACCCCCATCCCAAAACCGTGCAACACGTAAGAAAATTTTAATCTATCAGAAAGCTCCTTATTCACTAATTCCAAATTAAAGTTCCTCAGGGATCTGTAAGTTGATACAAAGTTTTCAAAAAGGCTCTAGATCATAAGTGGTACGCTCAGAATGCTATCCAATGGCACGAAAAATTGGGATAATTGATCGTGTTCCGAGCATTGAAATAGAATTCTAGCACGCGCCCGTTCGCTTGACTCCAATATGCAATCCTAGTATCCATCTTGAAGAGTAGCGAGTGAATTTTACATTTTAATTCGCAAGGTGCTGCAGTATTTGTACAAGATTTTAGTAAAATTATATAAAACCATTGTAATATCCAATATTCTGGTCGCAGTTACAAAATTCAGTGTAGATGAAAAATTGCAAATTGGAGTCAAGTACGAACTAAGTTCAATTTTACACCGACGTAAGCCGAAATCATTTTATGTACCAATTTTTTACCTGATGTCCTCCCTGGACCAGCTCCAACGCG
This sequence comes from Dioctria linearis, assembly GCA_963930735.1. NCBI lineage: Eukaryota > Metazoa > Arthropoda > Insecta > Diptera > Asilidae > Dioctria > Dioctria linearis. The sequence goes on from OZ005740.1 coordinate 85,909,082, forward strand.
GTTTATATAAACCAATCCGAAGATTCAAATTCCTCACTATCCAGTTGTCAATTTGTTTCTTCTATTTGTAGTAGTTGCTGTTACCTTACGGCAAAATTACGGGAATTCCTTGATCGTCCCACCGCTTTCGATGATCATGATAATATCTGCTTACTGCTTCACTGGTAGTAGGTTCTAGGGGATCAGCACCAATCTCACAAGGAATTAAAAGATTCTATTGATCATAAACAATAATATATAAAAGCAACATATAAAAACTGCACATAACCGAAAAAAGTGGAAGGTATACGCTGCACAATCAGCATAGTTACCGAATCTGATGGTATGCCTTTTCTTGGATATTATAATAAGCATCTATGCCACATCCATAAAATTCGTTGGACTAAGTGAGTTTCAGAAGAAAAAGTTCGGTGATATTCAAATTAGGACAGTATTGATGAAAGGACAAGGAGGGTAGACCAGAGTTAGTAACTCCAACCACTAATCCTCTCTTTGTGTGTATCGATATAAATATGACATAATTGGAGCTAAAGGATACTGAGAAAATTCAAACATAATCAGGATATTACGCAGGCATCAGTGGAGGCCTCACAAACTTATGCTTGCGTTCTTTTAGGAAAATCAACACTTTATCGAATGACAGATAAAAAATATATCAAGACATTTCATCTCACAAGAAACAATTTTTATATGAAAACATAACACTTGGACTGTAACGACAAACTCCTTATATACAAAGAGTACTTACAAAATTATATAGTCGAGTTCAACAAATTCAGGAAATAAAACTGTGACCAAATAATCTGTGCAGAATCTGTTATTTTGAACATCAGATTAGTACTTCACAAACTTTTTATCTTTCAACTCGTTTCGCCCTTAAGTTATTAAGGCTCTTTAAGAACTCTCATTGGTCCCATTACTGGCCTGCTTTATTACTATCCAAGCACCAGGACTTTGTTTTTGATTTTCGTTTACATAAATCAAATCCGTGTCCCCCCCCCCCCTACTGGTTGGTGTTTATTTTTCTTTCTTGGCTTAAAATCTTTCCTATATCAAAATCCAGACAAAGTTTGGGAACAAGAACAAAAAGAGAGGACCTTTAAATTAAGGGCCGTCAGCACAAATTAATAATAATTGCTTGAAGGTCCGTTTACAGTGCATTGTTGGTCTGTCGTAATCTTCGGTATACAGAAAATGGCACGAAAAAGTTGTATTTGCGTCTTTTGATTACAAAGCAGATTCAAAGATAGTGGTGGATAGCTTCTTAGGATGAATATTTAGATGAATCCAAACATAATTTTTCTGCATGGTACCTGCATTTCAATATGTGCGCTCGATAGAAGAATAACCAGCGTATTATATTTTTATCTTGTTAAGATCATTGTTTTGAGTGACCACTCCACATAGAACTCGTAATGCCATTTAATATTTCATATCCGCTTGCCTTCTATATTTCATTTTGATGTGCGTAAATCGATAGTTTCTGTTTTGGGAAATAAATACTTTTGAGGGTACCGGACATCAGATTAGGCCTAGTAGAGAAAAAGTTATATTCAGAAAAGTTAAACTTCTTCTTACTTGAAGCATTTAAAGTGCAATCTTCACCAAACCGCAGATTATTGTCGCCTTTCTGCTTGAGCTTATTAATATCAAATAATTAGCACAGCTAAAGGTGTAATCGACTGTGCGTGTTGCCGCGAACCATAGTTTACTTTCCCTTATTAAGCTTAAAAAAAATAGGGTGAGCGACCGCAATATATACTTTTGGCTCCTGTTCTAGGATTGAGAGATCATAGTATTTGGATTTTTATGTGGGCGCGGCATATACTTCCAGTCGGTTCGATCACAGGGCTAAAAAAGGGTTTTACTTGCCTTTCAACCAGCACTTTTTGCTATACAAACGGCTAAGGCATTTGCTGGATTTAATGTTGACTTGTTCTAATATTATTATTACACTCACAGTATTTGTTAGATCTAATTTTTACTGGACCGCGCCCTTACTTTTATAATTTTTCTTAACTATAAATGCGTTTCGAAGTTATCACTACCAACATAAAGAGCAGAAGGCAGAGCGGTCGAAATTATATAAAAAATATCAGTAATCTAAAGTGTATGGCTGGCTGAGGTTTCCGAAAGTTGTTATTAAGATATAAGTCAAGTTCCATTGAATTGTGATATTTAAAATATTTAAAGTTTACTCCTAAGATTTAAAATGCTGAAGAAAGTACTATTACATAAATTACAATATAGAATTATATTCTTAATAAAACTTGGTAATTCGCGTCTCAACCCCTACGTTATATAATACAAAACTACGAGAATCAGATAATAAAATCGCATGAATCCTTAACTAATTTTACAATTTTCATTTCAGAATGTAAATACACTTTAATCTTCTGATAATCTTCGTTCCATGCGATGCGAATACAACTCGATCCGTAACTACTCCGTAATACAAGTATACATCATCTGGTAACTAATATCGGTATCAAAGCCCTCAGCAAAAAAGAAAATAATAACTTAAGAAATGCTTACTTTCATTTTAAGCTCATATTATCTCTAACATAAAATCCTTATATAGACAAATTTTCATCCCCATGAAAAATATTTCTTCTTATCACATATTTTTAGGAAACCAAATATGTAACGTGAATCCTGCAAGTGCATGCTTGTTATGGGTAAAATTTGCGAAGTTTAATTTTTGAAGTGTAAGCATAATTTTGTGAGAAAATATTTCGTGGGAAAATATTAAAATAAAATAAAATTATAGAAATGAAAAATGTGTATATAAGCTATACTAACTATTACTAACTATCCACCCACAAGTGGTGTGATTGTAATAGCAGGCTGACGAAAGTGGTTTGGAAAAAGTTCCAAGCCACTCTATATAAACAACCGGAGTCGTAAGTCCTTTCGTTACAAGATCGCATTTCTTTGGTGGGTGATCGAACCGTCTAGTATTACAAGTTCGGACAATAACGATTAGCACTGACTCAACAGTTAATAGAGATAAATTCTCTCGAGACCGTAACAATTTCTCGTTCACATAAAACTTTGTCCTCGTTCTTCTGCTTTATCACTGTCAAAGTGAACTTCGTCAACTGCAAAAATTTCGATTATTCCTATATTTCACGTCCGTGCGAAACATATGCATTTGAGTATCTTTGTACCTATAGTGGATAGGAGATATCAAAGGAGATTTTGTACATCAACAAATTCGATTCCCATGCTTACCATATTGCAATCGACTTGTAGCATGTTAAATCCGACCATGCTAACTAATTAAAATAACTATTTATCAATCCCTCCTACGTTATCGAGATGTTGTTGAGTCACGCATTATAAACGTGTCAATGTGGCACACTTCAACCTCGGTGTCAAAGCCAACTCCACAAAAAAGGGCTACCAAGAAAAATTATTGGCATGGCTGAACTCTCTCGAAGCTGGCCTTTCAAGCTGATAAGAGGGCGGGCAATTTTGGAAAAATTAGAAGTTTAAGAGTTAAAAAAAAGAAGGAAGGTAAAATCAAAATAGGCTATTAACTCATATTATTGAGATATATAGTAAACTAAACACGAAAGGAAACAACAATTATAAATTATAGTGTATGTTGGAGAACAAAAAAAAATATTTAAATGAACATAGAAAAGACGAAAACGAAAGATAAGACGAAAAGGCGCTAATTAATACAAGAGGCCCAGCCAAGTCAAGAAGCACGTCAGGGCAAAAAGGAAAAGAAACCTAACAAATAAGAGGAATAAAAACACGGACAAGACAGATTAGTTTAGAATACCTACTCATACGAACATAGATTTGCTTATATTGATATTTAATTCCAATTGTTGTTTTTTTCTTTATATAATAGTATAGTACTCCGGAGTTAGGTATCTAGGTACTACGTGAGACTTAGAATTAAATAAAAATTGATTAAATGAAATGTGTAGCCCAGCATTCTTTACCACTAAAGTTCCTTGGTGGCGCATAAATTTTCACCCTAACCTGTGTAAGTGAATCCATAGCCCAAACCGCTATCAACATTTATAAAACCACTCTTATGTTAAGAAAGCATTACACAATGTGATAATTTGCAATAACTATGTTTATTGATTTTTGGCGACCCCATAAAAGTCAATCCAATTCTCGTGCTCATATTCTAACCAGATGCCTATGGAACTATTTCATTTTCTCTATTTCCTCTTTCAGTAATTGGCTCAGCTTTCCTTTTTCGTGCAGGTGTTGGCATTTACATCCATTAACCTGCTTGTCCTTAAGCAGTTTTCTATTCAATGTTTCTAATTTGTTAATGGAAAATTTGTTTCCACTTTTATAGTAAATTAGGAGTGGGGCAGGTAAACAAACATATCATACGAAGCTTAAAATACTACAAATGAACCAAATAAAATGAGAACGGAAAATTGTGTACAGTAGTAATTGGGTCGATGCATGTTAGATTTCCAGTGATTCCTTCATAACACACATAAATGCCTGGAGATAATTAGATTACTCTAGCTACTATGGATTGGTGTCATTGGGACTGTTTGTTATACCGTGAAACTGACGTAAAGTAAGAACTGTTTCAAAACATATTGAACCATAAAAAAAAAGAATGAAAATAATTCAAAATAATTTTTATTTTTACGGAATTTTTTTAATATTGTATCCTGGGATGTAATCCCACTTTCTCAACCTGACAGCCCCTGACTAAACTTGGAACAAGTTTACATTAGATTTAGATTTATGAAGGGGTGTGTAGGCGTTAGCCTCGGTATCATTGCGACCTGAAAGATATATTTTGTTTAACCGTTGTGTACTAGTTGCAATTTACACAGAAATCACAAACATCCAATTTCTTTTCAGCGGAATCTATAGTTTCCGAGATATTTAACTTTAAAAATCGCGAAATTTGCACTGCTCTTCACAACACAATTTGACATTTTCACAATTAATTAATTCTTCTTCTTCTTTTTAGTAGCAAAAAGAGGCAGTGGTAGTATATGCATACCATGCAAACATTTAGGTTACTGGAATTCCGCTTGGCTCCGCGTGTGTGTGTGTGTGTCTGCCAGCCTGCCTGTGTGTGTGTGTCTGCCAGCCTACCTGTGTGTGTGTGTCTGCCAGCCTGCCTGTGTATGTGTGTTTCTTTAATTAATGTTTTTTTATTCCATTCTAACTAAATGCTGCTTTATTCCAGATCAATTGAATATTCATAATGAATAAAAAAACGCAATTCTGATATCCCGAATGTTCGGATGGTATGTATATACCTACCGCTGCCTCTTTTTGCTACTAAAAAAAGAAAGATTAATTAAGTCTGAAAATGTCAAATTGTGTTGTGAAGCGCAGTGCAAATTTCGCGATTTTTAAAGTTAAATATCTCGGAAACTATAAGTTTCTGCTGCAAAAATTGCATATTTGTGATGTGTGAGTAAACTGCAACTAGTACACAAAGTTTAAACGCAATCGGAAAGTAGCGCCTAATGTATACCGAAGCCCAACACTTTTCACTCGCAAGTCGCAGAAAGCACAAATTTTTTATAATGTGTAATAACGTTGCACATATACCTTCTTCACGTAAAATACTTTTACCTACAACACAATTTATTTCTGTAAGATATAGTTCGTGGAAGTACGTTGACACCATCTGCTTCAAATCATTTTAAAGTTTACGAATAGTGTAATGTTGTAAGATCCGTCCAAAAAATTGTGTATCCAGTGTCGGACCGCACCCATTTCTGCAGATAATCCAGTCAGAAAGGGCATCTTGAATGATATGCCTAAGATGTGTTTTCCGTTAACGGAATGTTGCGTGCTATGCTATGCTTGTAATCGAGAAGAAGTGTTTTCCCTCTTCCCGCAAGTTTTCCGGCAGTTGCGTTTATAAAAAATGAAAAACAAGGAGATTTTTATTAATCCTGATTTTTAAACTCATCAGTCGATTTGTCTGTTTTTTTTTGCGGTTTTTTCTTTTTATTAAAAGATATTTGCATCATGGGTAAAAATGTTAACGTGAAGCAGAGCACCAAGGTAACTGCACAAAATACACTTATACTAACCACAGGCAGTGTGAAGAATCAGCGCAGTGGTGGTAACAAGGATAACTTGAAGCAGAGCTCCAAGGTCACTGCACAAAATACACCTATACCATCAGGAGGCAGTGCGAAGAATAAGCCCAGTGGTAGTGAACATGGTTGTAGAGATGGGCAAACTGTATCGATATATTCCGATTATCGATATTTTTGCATAAAATCCTGGAAATTTTGTATCGATATTTACTTTAACAAAATATCGCTGTATCGATATTTCCTTACGATATATCGGAAAGGTATAATTTTTGTTTGTGTTCCTTGTCTAGTTCTGAAGCAGCAAAAACCATCCCACACTCCAGCCTTAAGCATAGTTTCACAAGCGAAGTCACTGGGCGCGTTTAGGCGGAGACCAAACCAATTTGGAAGAATTGGTAGCGTTTGGTCACAACCATGTAAAAATACCAACCATTCCGGTATGGTTTGTAATTATGCGGCGGAAAAATCGATAATTTTGACCGGTTTGGTTTCCGCCTAAACGCGCTCACTGTCTCAAGTAACCTAGTTTTCAGTCCCTTACCTCGTCTTGACATACCCACCAATTTACTTGCGCCAGTACGAAAACGAGTTCCACGCACTTCAACTTTTCAGCAAAGTGGAACCTGAGAAATAGTCAAGCTGAGAGCATTTTCTGCAGTTGATGCCTTTTTTTATTTTAGTATGGTGTGGAACTTGTGAGATGTCAACACATTTGTGTTTTGGCTTGTGTACAGCTTTTTAATTTTCCGTTAATAAATTTTATAAATTTAAAAGATAATTATATAAGCAAAAAATATTATTCCTTAGCAATTAATATGCCAGGAACGTACTCGCACTTTCTTTTTTCTTAGAATTTTATTTTCCGAAATTGCTCTTAATTGCAATGCTGCACAATTTATGACTTTTTCAATATTCATTTTTTGACTTGAAACCATAATTAAGCACACAATTTAGAATCTGATTATCGATAATTTTTGATCCGATATATCGCTGTATCGATATTTTTTGTTGGTGAGGCGTCCGATACAGTATATCGATATTTTTGAAAAAACGCCCGTCTCTACATGGTTCTGGCTCTCATACCGCTCGACGATCAAACTCCATATGTTCCTCGGATTGCTTTGAGTTACTCGAAAAGAGATTCCTCAGAAGCCTTGGTGAAGTCATTTCTCAGAAATTGGAAGAGCTTGAGGAGCGACTTATGTTAAAAATTGATACATTGGTATCTTCAACTCTGGCTGAAGTAATAAGGCTAAACAGAGAGGTGGAGCAAATAAAAACTGAGCTAACCCAGAATCGCTTTGAGTTTGATGACTATTCCGAGATCAACAGACTGTCGTATGCTATTATCACCGGCATCCCATGCTGTCAGAATGAAAACCCTCAGTGGCTATTATCGAACATCTCTGAGAAAATTAATCATGTGCTATCACCGTACACGACTGTATTTCGACCAAAAACATCAGTCAGTTCCTCTACGTAGTAAATCTCGAAAAAGTGCCCCACTAGTTGTAAAATTCTCTTCTGCTGCTGAGCAACGCCTATTTATTTTCAAATTTAAGGGAATCGGTACGTTGACTCTAAAAAATATTTCCCCTGATTTCGTGTCGGACAGCAAGGTGAATGCGTTCGAGAGTCTCTCACACCGTAACAACAAAATATTACGGAATGCACTGAGATTTTACAGGGAACATCTCTTACACTCTGTATTTACTAGGCATGGAGAAGTACTTATATGTGTAAAAAAAGGAGAGGCGCCAATTAGAATTGCATCACTGGACGTACTTGAAACCACCGTCGCTGAAGCGGGCAATGCAGAGGCTTAACTGTTGAGCATATGATTTTCTATATTGCTTTTTTCTCTTCTATCTTTTGTTTGGTTAATTTATAATTTTGTCTTTAGTTGCTGTTATTGTGTATATATTTATTATTATGTCTATATTTGTTCATTCCTTGCTTAAGTTTAAATTTAATCTTGAATTCCATTGTAATTCCATCTTAAATTATGGGCAATTTCTAATAGAAGCATGGACAACATTCGAAACGTGCAATAGCGTTTTTGGTGCGGTTTTATTGCGTCTGCTGGATCTCTGTTGGTTCTTGTGCCTTATGGATTATGGTTATGTGTAGTAATGTCTCTCCATTGGAGAAGGTAAGTGGGCTCTTTAATGTCTTTGCCTCACGCTCGAATGGCTTCAATGTTTGTTATCTTAATGCTAGAAGTCTTAGGAATAAAGTTGGTCTGCTGCAGGAGATTTTCGCGAGCTCTAGTGTTCATGCTGTACTGTTATCTGAAACTTGGTGAAATGAAAATGTAATATCTCAATCAATTTCTTTGCCTAATTACAATATCTTCCGAAACGATCGTGTCAATCGTATTGGGGGTGTTGCAAATTATGTCCATGGCTCTCTTAAGACAACTGTGATTAGCTCCTCTGTTCCGGCTTCGATAAGTGTGTATTAATTAGTGTTTATTGTCCACCAAACAGTCATGACAGACAGCCATGTATTTTAAAGAGTCTGTGTCGCTCCAAATCTTAAAACGTCGCAACAGTATTATCTGTGGCGATCTATATGTTAATAATCTTGGTTCTTCAGTTCTCTTCAGTTGACAATCTGCGCTATTTATATAATTCTCCAAAAGTAAGTTACGATCCAAATGAACAGAATGAGTTCTTTTCGACAGGTTATGCGGTTGCATCTCAGGCAATGCGTGTTAATGATTCCACTGAAAACTATCCAGTGGAGGGCTTCGCCTTCCGTTGCATTGATGAGAACGAAGTTCTTCTGGCTATGAATGCAATCAAACCTGATGCAACAGGACCAGATGGATTACCTCCACAATTTATTAAGATTATTGAACCTAATATTATCAAAATCCTTACTCATATTTTTAATCACTGCCTCATGACGTCTCAATGTCCCAGTCAGTGGAAAAGTGCGCTTGTGATGCCTATCCCAAAAATGTCCTCGGAATCTGTTCTAACTGACTTTAGGCCTATTAGTCTCCTGTGTTTCTTGGCAAAGGTCTTGGAGAAGATAATTCTTAATAAGGCTGCGAACTACATCGCTCGCAATCTGGATTCCGACCGAATCATTCCTGCGAAACTGCTATGCTTAAGGTTACCTCAGATATTCACGAAGCACTCGACAAGGACCAACTTACGATCCTTGCTCTGCTGGATTTCAGTAAGGCATTTGATTCCATCAATCATTACAAGCTGCTGGGAAAACTTTCAAAAGAATTTATATTTTCTTCATCTGCAGTAAAACTTCTCAGGAGTTTCTTAACTGGACGCAGTCAGTTTGTTAGGGTGAATGAGGTCTGCTCGGATGAAACGTCTCTCTTATCTCGAGTTCCTCAAGGATCCATACTTGGCCCCTTGCTGTTCAGCCTATACGTGAAAGACACTTCTGACGTAATATCAGATGCTTCCATTCATCTATATGCTGACGATGTGCAAATGTATCTGAGCAGGCCGATTGACTTGACGGAAGACTGTGAATGCCGCTTCAATGATGACCTGCAGATTGTATATGATTGGTCACTACAAAATAACCTGGAGTTGAATCCCAGTAAGTGAAAATGCTTAGCGATTTATAGGAATGGAATTGATCCTAATATCGTCTCACCAATTCTTATTAACAACACCGTACTACCATAGGGCTCTTTGCTTTGAGCTTAACTCTAAGTTCACCTGGTGTAAACATATTGGTGTTACGATAGGAAAAATATATGAATGTCTGCGGCAGTTATGGCTGAGCTCGGGTTTTCTCTCTCTTCATATGCGGATGAAGCTGGTCAGGGTTTTAGCGGTCCCTCACTTCATATATGGTAGTGTGGTTTCCTCTGACCTTGACTTGGTCTGTCGAAGGTGACTCTTGGTAGCATACAATGATGTACTCCTCTTTGTTTTTAAACTACCTCGCTTCAGTCACATATCATCTAATTCAACATGCTTGCTTGGTTGCTCTTTGGATGCATACCTAACCCAATGCAGGTTAAAATTTCTGCACTGACTAATATATAAGCAACAGTCCACGTACCTATTCGAAAACCTTAACTTTTTGCAATCGGGTAGACACAGGAATCTTCTAATCCCTCGTTGTAGATCACGACTTGGCCAGCATTCTTACTTTTTCCAATGTGCTTGCCAGTGGAATCTATTGGCGCATGATATTCAGTGCACGAGTGGCAGTATGGCTTTTGGCAGACTTATTAAATCAGTGACTCTTTTCTAAATCGGAGGTTATCATAGTTTTGAATGTTGCTCCACTAAATCCTAACTTATTTAATTTCTCTTTCACTGTATTCTTTTTCTTTTTGCTGTCAAATATTCCATAGCTTAGTTTTACATAAGTATAGTATATTTTCTTCATTAATTTTTTTCTTTTTTTTTTCTTTTCTCTTCGTTTTTTTTTATTTTTTTCTTTTTGCACTCAACTCTAATATTAGTTTTATTATTACTTTTGTCTAACTAGTTCGTAGTAATTTTTTTTTTTTTTCTCTTTTTTTCCTATTGAATCTAGCACACTACTTTACATCTTAAGATTGTAATGATATTTGTACTGAGAATAAATTGTTATTATTACTACTATTATTAATGGATAATGGAGTCCTCTAGGAACTCTATCACCATTTCGGGGTGAGCTATTTTCTATAACTGTTTATCTTCAACAGTCAAGTACTGTTTTAAATACAGATAAAAATGGTGATAAACGATAAATGAAATTCCTTTAAGAGTAAGGTATTCTCACTAAATTTATGACATATTACAGCTGATGTGCCGTGGCGTCACTCTCTGTTGTGTTTTAAATGTACTCTATATAGGTATATATAGAAAAATAATAATAAATAAAAAATAAATTAATGAATTTGGCAACAAATTACTGGAATTGTGTATAAAACGAAAGTTTTGAATATTTTAGATATTTTTTTATAAAGCTTTTACTATAATTAAGTTCAATAAGGTAAATAGATGTACTTTCCAGGTCAAGTGAAAATGTAAACAGAGACAAAAATTGTTTTCTTGTGCCATAAATATATTAATATAATAATAATTTTGTAGCAGTAAAATATTTAATATGTAATTAAACTTTCGGTGTTTTTTTTTCCTTTTTACTGCATTTAAATTACTTTTCATGCTATTAAGTCAAATTCAGTACGAGTAATTACAACGTACCTATGTGAGATTACCAGGATGCTAGCTTGTGGCAGAGGAACTTTCTTAAACTAGTAATCGTCAGGTATTTAGTGAATGTATTCAGTACAAACTGTCTATTTGAAGACAATTTGAATGTTGAACCATTTCATACCTGTGAATCTTGATTTAAAAGGGGATTTACATAACTAATTCACATGCAAATACTTGACGATGACTAGTTTATGAAAGTTTTTATGCCACAAGCTAGCATCCTGGTAAGTGAAATCATCTTACATTGGTACGTTGTGACTGTGCGTACTGAATTTTAATTTATAGCATTAAAAATAATTTAAATGCAGTAAAAAGGAAAAAAAAACACAAAAAGATTAATTATGTATTTATTAAATATTTTACTGCTACAAAATCATTATTATGTAAATACATTTATGGCATAAAAAATCAATTTTTGTTTCTGTTTACATTTTCACTTGAACTTGAAAATGCATTTTTTTACCTTATTAAACTTAATTATGGTAAAAGCTTTTTAAAAAACTATCTAAACTATTCAAAACTTTCGTTTTATACATAATTTCAGTAATTTATTGCCAAATTTATTAAGATATCAAAGTTTTTGTTATGTTCCTATATATTTTTCTATATAAAGACTACATATTAGACTCAGTGTGACGTCCCCACAATTTTCTCTACACACAGAATTGTGGAACGTGGTTCGTAGGGAGAATAACTTGTGTTCAATATACCTTGTTTAAAGGCATCTGGTGTAAAGCTCTGCTCATCGATGCAAGTACCGTCAGAATTAGTTTGGCGTTATTCACTATAAGCACCGAGACTGTTCGGTCATGCGTTCAGTTTGAGCAGAGAAGTCCGCATAGCGTTCGCGAATAGTTGTTATCCAGAGTTTAGCTCCATATGCATCTCTGATGAAGGCCTTACGTAGTCTCAAAATTGGAGGAGTAATATTGTTCAAGATGGGTAGTGAGGAGGTTGCCGTTGGTCTAATTATGCTGTACATTAGCCGCATTCGGATATTTGATTACCTATCTTACTGATAAGACTACAGCCTCATAAATTAGGGCAGGTACAACAGCAAATTGTGTCCCAGAAGGAGCATTTGAAAAACTTATCCTTAGATTGGTAGCAGAATTCTCCCCTTTTTTGGTTTGACTACAGTGTTGCAGATGTATTCTTTGAGTGCGACATTTTTGTCTGTCATAATTTTTAAATATTTCGGGTGACTGTGCGGTAATAGACCATTGCTGAATTGTATTTCTTATGGGATGTGAAACATTCTTCAGTTTAATTGGGAAAAAATTGATTCGAGTTTTCTGGGTTAAGTGTTAATGTCCAGTGTTAGGGATACTACTTCCTCATCGCCCTAAGATTCATGGTGGGTAATTAGATTTTTAAAACATAATTTACTGTACCCATTTTATTCAAAAATTGCTGCCTCTTTCATAATGGTTCTTTCAAAGGTTTTTCGACCTCAAGATTTCACTTCTTTCTTAATTGCCAGATTTAGCTTCTCTCATAATGGGAGGCTATGACATTGCCTGAATCGCTGTCCGTATCTAACGGTGAGTGATTATGTTCTATATTAATAAAAAGATTCTGTGTTATACAGACATTTATGCTAAAAGACATTTTCAAACTGGAATCTTGATTTGCTTTGATGAGCTCTGTGCAAATATTAGAAGAGGTTAGACAGCATTTTTTTTCTATAGGAAAAAACAATTCCAAACTGATTTAATTTATAAAGTATGGAGATCTTTTTTGTGAACTAAACAATTGTTGTTTTTTGTGAAATGCCTGGCAGCTTTTTGCTTCAAATGTTAGAAATTCGTGCGAAACATTTCTCCGAATTATTTAGTTATAACAAACATTTTATATGAGTAAGAAGTTACTGGTGTTATAAGCGAACCAATTTTTGCAACTTATTTGAAACTCATCCATATACGAACATTCACCCATTTTACTCGCTGAATTAGTTGGAAGGTCAATATGTAAACTTGTTCTTGTAACCGAATACGAGCAAGTAGGATTTAATCGTGGTGGCAAATAAACCTTTTTTGTTTTTGTTTTTTAAGCCGAGGGAAAAGAGATCCCAAGCGTGGAGGCCAGGGCGGCCTATTGTGCCAACCTACTAGAAACGCTTTCACCAGCACCTTACAGTCCTCTTAATGAAGTGCATCAGGTCTCGGTGAGGTAAATTTTTAGGCTAATGCACAGATAGGAGGGCAGACCCAAGCGTATCCATACTGCGTCCGGCAAAGGCCGGACAAGCACGCAGAAAGTGTTCGGTTGCCTCAGGCTCTCCTTCCACGCAGGGGAGACACGCATGGCTGTCAACAACGTGCATTCTTGTAAAATGGACGTGAAGCGAGCAGTGACCGGTGATGAAGTCAACCACAGTTCTACATTGTTTCCTCCCGAGCACTAAGGATCAACCAGATTTGTGGATGTTTCATATGAACATCTGTTTTCATGAAAGACCCGACAACAGAGGTGGAAATGCGTACGGACAGCGGGGAACGGAGGACCAGAGCCACACCTGACTAGAAGGCCATTTTCTTCCCTATGATCCCCATGTGACCAGAGGCCCATTGCAAGGTCACCTTGTTGCTGATACACAGCCTATTCACGGATGACGTACAGTTATGTAGTTACTTAGGTGTTAACCGAGGGCCGCTCAAAGCCATCAAGGCCGCCTGACAATCCGAAAAGATAGCAATGTCCTTTCTCTTGATCTCCATATCATGGGCTATCTTCGCTGCCATTGTAGTGACGAACGCTTCAGCCTGGAAGACAAGGGCATCTCTTCAAAGTGAGCAATCCAACCCAGTGTCTGGCTTCAGAAAGTAAACCGGCGCCCTCATTAGTGAGAGAGCTTTAGGTAATCAGTTTGGTTACTGATTATCTAATATTGTATACGAGTCGTGATTCATTCTCACTAATTGGTACTAGTGGGGCAAGTTGGTTGATGACTCTTCAATATTGCGTGTAGTCAGTAACATGGCACTAGACTGTCAGAATAGTCTTCGATCTGGAGTTCCTCCAGATAGTTGGCGTTACTGCATATGATGTAAATGGGTAATCGACCTGTACGGATAGTAAAATTAGAGTTTTGTTGACTGTCCTTATGACAGTTAATGAGGAGAACGTATGAGTGTCTTTTATTGTCAATGAATACGTAGACCTGTCCTTAGGACAGCAGTAAGAAATTTTCCTAGACCAAACTATTTCGGTCAAGAGTTTTGAGAAGATATATTTTTTCCTTTTTTTGTCTCTATCTCAGCAACATATTTTTTTTGAAAACGTTTTAAAGAAAAACAAAGCCTACCTAACTACGGCTGGCTGTGTTCGCCAAGGTATTACTAGTCCGAATTAAAAAAAATGATTTACCTGATTTATATGGTGCCTTGACCAGAATTTGGAAATAATAGAAACAGGTCAGTCGCGGCTCCACAGAGCCATCAGAGATAATTTTTAGAACGGACCCGAGAAGGCCCGATCAGTCACCTTCCGTAGCCTATGATTTCTTTTCATGAAAACTTACAGTGAACCGAAAATCAAGCAGGCCTTAGATTCATTTTATATTCTGCCCAAAACCTATACTTGCTGTTGTTAAAACAATTTGATGTCGATGTCATCTCTAATTGGAATTTCATGGCAGCTTTTATTCAAATAAATGTTATATCTTAAATGGATTTAATAAGCAAATTCATAGTATATGGAATCATTTTATGTTGTACTATGGAATTTCCAAAAGATATACAGTATACACAGTACGCTGCAGAACTGGAATATGTTGCTATTAATTAAAGCGCTATGGTTGTCGGAATGATTACGTAGTTTGAATTATAACTCTGAACCTCTTAAAGAACTGCTTAGTTTCTAATTGCAACTTTAGAGTTTTTAAAGAACTACATAAAAGTGTCCTAAGAAGCAATAGTTCTTAACGACATAACTTAGCTGTAATTAACAATACTGGATTTGTCAATAGAAACACATTTTTTCTATACATCCTAGTGACTACGAGTAGAACTACGTGGTTGAAATTGACAACTTTAGAGATTTGATGAGATCCTCATGACTGTTTGAAACAGCTGCGGAGTTGAGACCGATAAAATTATGTATCAAGTAGAACCGCTTAATTGTAATTAATTGCAAGTAAGAAACTACTATAGAACAACTATAAATAAAGATATAGTTTTATGAATTTTATGAAAAACATCCCAGCCACATACACAGTTATGAGTAATAAAATAAAAAAGACGGAACTATAAGCCACAAACGATAAATTGTGATACACAATGTCGTTTTTATCAGAGACAATTGAAAATTTATTTTAATTACTAGTTCGAGTATCATTTTATATCATAAAACAAATATTCCCATATTATAAGCTAGTATAATACACTATATATTTCGTCAAAATGAAACATCCCTATATGTGTAAATAGTAGCAAAAATACCATAATATTCTTTATTTTATACTACGAAGAACAAGAATACTTATCTTATCATTTTGTTACGTTTTCTTATCATAATAAAATAATATACATCTGTCTCTCTATCTTTCTCGTGCGTTCATTATCATTAGATGGGCTTTTGTCTATATGTTTTGCTGTCTTATAGCCGCATTGTTTAATTAGAAAACATTTACCAAACAAATTCTTAATTGAAGGAAAAATTGGTTTGGAGAAGAAATTGAATAAAAAGATGTGCGGACTTTCGTATATTAAAAACAATCTTCGACTTTATTGAAATAAGAAATTCAATCTGTCACAAATTTAATTTTCTTAACTATGTTCCTCTAATGCATAAATCACAGCAACAACTCAACATAGAAAAATAATATTTAGATTATTTGCACATAATTCCACTTGATTTATTCTCATTTCTATTTCACTTAATGTAATTAACTTAGCTAGCAGAACTGTTCGTTTAACATATAAATTATTAAACGATTTTCTCCTGCAACATTTACTTTACACTTATGTGCTATAAAATAAAGGAAAATTAAAATATAACAAAATAATAAAATAATACCAAATGATAAATAGTGATGCAAAAAATAAGGAAAATTGAAGATAAAATAAAAAAAAACTGATGATGAAATAAAAACAACTGATGAAGTCCAAAATGCCAAATAAACTGATGAATGCCAAAAAATACTGAAATAAACTCGCTGAATAATTGATAGAAAAAGAGGACGATTTGCTCTGCGCTCGCCTTTTTATTAGCCCATCTCGCCAATTTTTGCACGGACTGCCAACCCGTCTTGATCTCAACCAAGTCCATGTACATGAAAAAGGAAAGCGTTTAAATAAATATTGAAATAAAAAATGAAATAACTTAATTATAACTATTCAAATTGTTTGCAAAAATACCTTGCTGCTAAACCTTTTTTTTATAGAATTTTATTTATAATTTATTGTTCTTTTAATTTGTAAAATAATTAAAAATTTTTAAAGCTCTGCCTACTATGGTGAATATCAAAATGCAAATTGTGCTGGAAAACACACGAGGCAGTACATTTCAGTGCAGTACTAGATTTTTCTTTCGTGAATTTTCGTGCGAGTTATTATTTTTATCTCTCTCATCCGTTTTTCCCATTTTTTACTAATTATGTAAATATAAATTAATTAATTTTTTCAATAATTCAAAAAATATTTACTTTGGAACAAACTTGGCTTTAGTTTTAAAATCGTCGCTAAATTCTAATTCTACTGAATGTGCCTTTCTTGACTTGTCATTAAAGTTCAAGACGTCAGACACTTTCAAAGTTTCGCGACCGGAATTTCATTTTGTTAGTTTTTGTGCCGTGTCTATCTACCAATTCGGATTATTTGTTGCTTAAATGGTAAGTAACGAATTATATTTTAATATTTTAAATATTCTTATAAGAACTTTCATGGAAAACAAATAAAAAATACTTCATGTGATTGTGAGGTTATTTTTTATTTATTTCATGTTTCTTGATTTATTTATAAGAAATTTATTTGTTAAGTACTTAATTTATTAATTTATTGTTAAATTATGTCTTTTTCTTTTTCATTTTCTGCCCAGTGGAGGAAATGAATTACCTAGGGATTGTGAGCAGAACACTAGGATTGGAAAGGAAAAATAATAAGGAGTTCACTGTTTCAGGGAAGTATTTTCATAAAGTTCTTAAATTCTTTTTGAAATTCTTTTCTTTCTTTTTAGCTTTCATTGGAACAGGAGTAGGGAATATTTATGGTCGTGGAAATATATACATATGTGAAGGTTCCAGCCTTACAGTCACTATGTATCTGTCTGACCAGCTGTCGGGTGAGTCTTTGTTGAACATTCTCCCCCCGTTGAACGATTCCGTTCAAGAACTCTGGCCTTCAGTTTCTTTAGTTCCCGATGATGATGATGATGGAAGAGTACGTCACCAGCCCTATTAACGTTGACCTTGACTTGAAATTTATCAGGAAGATATACCGTAAACTGCTTCCGTTTACTTCTTCCAATTCTTTCAAAGTCAATTCTACGTAGGACATCTCTTTGAATGAAGAGGTCTTCTCCTTCCCGGGTGATGAACTGTTGGACATCGTTTTCAATCCGCATCTGTATTTCTTTTATCGTTGTGGACGGCTTTAACAAGGTTAGTGAGCGAACGATGGTTCCATTGGCTCGAAAAGGTTGCTGCGTTTCATAAACTGGATTTTGGGACACAGACTGACTGGTAGTCATTTCCGGTATGTCCACTATTTGATAAATATCAGGCAGCGGTCGTCCTGTTAGTATGTCGTGACCTGGTTCTACCCAACTTGACAACAGTGGGCTACCAGGAGGAGAAAACTGAATATCTTCGAAAATGGTTAAGTAGTCTTCGAAGTCTGACTGCATGATTATCTGAAATACATATTATAGTAAGTAAAACATATTAAGTTTAATTCAACACATATCGACATGCAACAAAAACAAAACACTTGGATGGATTTGACTTTCACAACACCAAATCGATTTCATGTTATTATTATGTTTCCGTCGTTTCGATTGGTAGATGGCAAATTTTGACTACTGGTCTTTGATATGTACCATATCTGGTGCGAACCGTTACCACTCTAACCATCCCATCTTTACCTGGATGAACCTTTTCAATGATTCCTAAAGGAGAGGAGGTTGGTGGAGTGTTTTCGTCCTTAATTAAAATAACGTCTCCAATTTTCAAATTGTGTTGTTGCTGCTGCCACCACCTTGGTCGTTGCTGCAGACGGTTAAGATATTCCTTACTCCATTTATTCCAAAAGTGTTGGTTCATTTGTTGGATATGCTGCCAACGTTGTAGAGATGTAGCCTTTAACGTTGTTAAATTAGGTTCGGGAACTGCATTAATAGCTTGACCAATCAGGAAATGCCCTGGAGTTAGCACGGCTAAGTCGTCGACTTCATTTCGCACTGTACAAAGCGGTCTGGAATTAAGACAGGCTTCAATCTGTGCCAACAGAGTCATCATTTCTTCGAAGGTGCAAACTGTGGTACCGATAACTCATCGCAGGTGGTACTTAATGGACTTTATTCCTGCCTCGCATAATCCGCCGTGATGTGGTGCTGCCGGTGGATTGAAATGCCAATTTATGTTCAAATTGGCTAAATATTGTTGAACATCTGGTGAGGCTTCCTTGATGGCTTGTCGTACATCGTGGTCTAAGACTGATTTTCCCCCTTTGAAATTTGTACCACAGTCAGAATTCTGAACAAAAGTCCACGTCTCGCTATAAATCTCTTAAGAGCAGCTAAAAATGCTGATGTGGTTAGGTCAGATGCTGCTTCTACGTGTATAGCCTTTGTCGCCATACACACAAAGATACAAAAATATCCTTTATAAATTTTTGCGTTCCTATGCCTTGACATCTTTAAGCTTACAGGACCAGCGTAATCAATGCCCACGTGTGTAAATGCCCTTGTGATATTAACTCGAGGAGCTGGTAGGTCACCCATTAATTGCTGGGTAGTTGCTGCTCGATGTCTAGCACAAGTTACGCATTTATGTAATTGGGTTGAATATCATTCGCTTTGCAATCCAGAATCCAAAACTGATTACGTACTGTATTAAGGACCAGAGCGGCTCCGCCATGAAGAGTTTCTTTATGTACCTTGTTGATGATTAATATACTGAAGTGATGATTGCGTGGAAGAATTATTGGATACTTTGTGTTGTATGGAATATTTGCGTTCTCCAATCTGCCTCCAACGCGCATGAGTCCGTCATGATCTAGAAATGGATTCAACGCTAGTAACCGACTTTTTCTTGACAGTGCCCTTTTAGTTCTTAGCTGCTCATACTCGTCTGCTAATGTTGACCTTTGTACGGATTTTGCTATCGTAATTTTCGCCTTGTTTAGTTCCATGACGGACAAGGCCTTGGTTTGTTTCTGTGTTGGAGTCCGACAATTGTACATGAAGCGCAGAATGATAGCAGTAATTCGTATGAGTTTTGTATACGATGAGTAATTGGTTATAAACTCAATTGAAGATTGAGCAATTAAATTAGTTACAGTAGGTTTCTTTGCTTCTAACTCTGTTTTCTCTGAGATGAGAAACTTCTTTGGCCATGTTTGAGAGTTTTTAATTAGCCATTCAGGGCCATGCCACCATAACTTGCTCTCCAATAGTTGCCTGCTGGTAGTTCCTCGTGATGCTAAATCAGCCGGGTTGTCCTTAGTTGGAACATGATTCCAATGCTCAGTTGGCAGAATTCCTTGAATCTCTGCAACTCGGTTTGCCACGTACGTTTTCCATCGTGCGGGATGTTCACGTAACCATTGCAACACAATGGTTGAATCTGTCCAAGCAAATATTGGAGTGTTCTGTAGCTGCATGTTCTCAATTGTGGTTTTTATCAATTGCGCCAACAATAGAGCTCCGTTTAACTCCAAACGTGGTAGAGTAATAGGTTTAACGGCGGCAACCTTTGTTTTAGATGTTAATAAAGTTGCCGTAATATTACCTAGCTTGTCCTTGGTCCGTAAGTAGAGCACTGCTGCGTATGCCTTACTAGATGCGTCGCAATAACCATGAATTTCTTGACTTGCGTTACCACTCGAAAATTTAATCCATCGAGGGATTTTCAATTTTTCTAAGTCGTGAAGCTCGTTTTTAAATGTCTGCCACTGGTTTATAATAGCCTGTGAAACTTTACTGTCCCAAAGGTAGCCATTTATCCACAAGTTCTGTATCAGGATTTTTGCGACAATAATAATCGGTGAGATCCATCCTAATGGGTCGTACAATGAAGCTATTTCGGATAATATCGTGCGTTTGGTGCTAACTTCATGGTTCGGTTTGCCATTTAAACTAAATGAAAAGTAATCTCCGCTAGGATACCATCTGATGCCTAACGTTTTTATGGATTCTAAGTCTTGAAAGTTTAGTGAACCCCTTCAATTCTTTGTCTTCGTCTGGCAGGTGTGACAACAATGCCATTTTGTTACTTGACCATTTGCGTAGCTTAAATTCCCCCTTTACTGAGCACTTCAATGAATTGTTGCTATAATGCTTGGGCTTCTAAGATTGTCTCTGCACCAGTTAACAAATCATCAACGTAGAAGTCAGTAAAGGTGACTTTAGCCGCTAGTGGATAGTGTTTCCCCTCTCATCGGTGGCTAGTTGTTGCAATGTTTTTTATGGCCAAGTAAGGTGCTGATGATGTTCCGAATGTCACTGTGTTCAACTGATAGTCTTGGGGTACTTTTGGTTTTTGGATCTCTCCACAGAATGCGTTGAAATTTTCGATATTCTGGATGTACCCAGATCATCCGGTACAATCTTCTCGATGTCTGCTGTCATTGCGACTTGATGCTTTTCTCCAATTTAATTCAATGGAAAACAACTTGGGGTTGTAGAGTTGGTCCGATGAGCACAGCTGTTCGTTCAATGACTTGCCGTTTGTCGTCCATGCGGGACGCATCAAAAACCACTTCGCACCTTTGTAGTTGTACTTTGTTTGAAGACCGCATGATGTGGTATATAATAATAATCTTCATTTTCTTTAGGTGGATCACATGCTGTCATATGGCCCAATTCTAAATACTCGTCCAGACAAGTTTCGTATTCGTGTTTTAATTTAGAATCTCCGTTTAATTTTCTTTGCAGATATTCAAAACGTTTCAAGGCACGATTCCTTGATTCACCCAACACAGGACCCCTTTCATCTATGAATGGTAACCTAACTTGGTATTTACCATTTGGTACGCGAAGATAACTAGCTTCATACTTCTCCCTGACATAGTTTCTCTGCTGGACTCTGTAAGTCATACTCTGGCACTTCTTCTGTTTCCCCAAAATTTTCGTATTTGTTTATTCAGCTCTTCTATTGGCTTGAGAGATATCGTGAATGCAACTTGTTTGATCGTTATGGGGCATTGATGTGCTTCTTAATATTATCCATCCGAAAATAGTGTTGATGGCAACAGGAGCACCCTTTGGCCCTCGTCGTACGCCTTCACCAACAATTTTGTCCCATAGACGTTTGCTCCCAGTAGAATATCTATTGGGCTTGGCTTCCAAAATGTTGGGTCCGCTAACTCCTAGATTTTTTAGATGTTCCCAATGTTTGCTAACAATTTCCCTTGCAGGTAATAGATCTGTTATATTTTTTAGCACAAGGCATTTCGGTCTGAATCATCGATTTACTAGAAGTGATAGACTCCAATTGAACTTGTACTTGCCTTCTTGAAAATGTGGTTTTATTTTTGTTCAAACCTAAAATTTCTACTGCTGCATGTATGCTGTGGATATGTAGTTGTTTACATGCATTTTCTGTGATGAAGGATGCTTGTGAACCAGAGTCCAATAAACATCGCAGTTTGATAGAATGGCCGTTGCGGCCATGTGCCTAACTACTAATGCTGTTGGTAGTAGGGCATTGTAGGTTTTTGTTACTAAGAAATTATTTGTTCTGTCCACATCGAAAACTAACTGTGTGCGCGTTCGGTGCTGTAGAGTTGTTGGACTGTTCTGGAGCATGTAAACCCTTTGATGAAGGTTCAATTGCATGCAATGTTGTATGATCTAGTTGTTGGCATCTCTTGCATTTATTTTTATTTTGGCAATTGTTATGAGTATGCTTACTTGAGAAGCAGTTCAAGCATCTACCTGCTTCTTTTATTATCTTTCGTCGAGCTAACACATCCAAGTTTAAAAAGGTAGTGCAAATTTCCTACGTAGTGCCTTTTATCGCATGCAGGGCAACCGTTATTACTAGTACTATGGTAGGTTTGAGTACTTTCCTTCTTGATGGAAGCTATAACTGGTTTGGCACTCATAGTGTTTCGTTATTGACTCCAAAACTCGAATCCTTGTGTTTAAAAATTGTAGAAAGGTCTTAAAACTGTGGTAGCTTTTGATCGTCTCCTAGCTCTTCTTCCCCAGAGGCGAAGCGTAACGAAAGGTAATTTTTTGGACTATTAAATATATTAACAATGGCATCCCAAGACTCTGTGTCTACTTTCAAGGCCTTGAGTTGTTGCAGACATTCATCGGTGTTATCTACTAATCACTTCAAACTCTTTGCATTTTCAATTGTCAGCTTGGATTGATTTACCAGTGATTTGAGATGATGATTAACTAATGTTCTACTTTTTTCGTACCTGTCCTTAAGCTTTTTCCATGCTGGGAGGTAATCTTGATTTGTAATTGGAGTGTGCCTTAGTAAGACGTTCTGCGTCACCCGTAAGACATCCCCTTTAGATAGATGTAGCTTTTGGACAGGTTGAAGCCTGTAAATTGTCATGTACTAATGATGTGAACAAATCATAGAATGATCTCCAAGAATTATATTCGCCGTTAAATTTGGGTAGCGTGATTTTTGGAAGTTGTGCTGAGTGATGTTCCGGGTGTAGCATTGAACTATTGCCGTCAGGAAATATTTCTTTTAAGCCATCTTCTAATTCACCCATATACTCAGAGTATTTGATTTTCAACTTTATCAAACTTATTTGCTGTAATATATTCGTGTTCACATTCTTTTTGTGACGTTAGAATCATTTCCGCAAGTTTTCGATCTTGTGTCAGGAATTCTTGCCACAACATTCTCAAATCTATTAGCTTTTGTTTGAAGAAACCCGCAGTTCGTTTCTCGAGTTTGGTTTTTCTGCCGTTCTCAATTGCACTTACAACTTTTATCATGTAATACTACCTGCTTCACGAGCATTAGTCTCTAATGTTTTTTCCCATCTCGAATTGTTTGCCTCGAATTGTTTGCTTTCAATGTATATTGAAATGCAAATGAATATTCTTATCCTGAGTAATGTGCTATGCTGGAAATCGTTGATGAAATTGTTGATGCTACTATGCTTATGTAATACGGTACTATAACTGTTAATTCATTAGTACCCGCAACCCCCAACTGCACATGTGAGGAACGTAAATTAAATTTGTGAGCAAATCTACTGTTAAATTTGATCGAAAATGTAAAATAACTTTATACGAGTCTTTGCACTTCCTGGATGGAACCACCAAAATGTTTAATTAGAAACATTTACCAAACAAATTCTTAAATTGAAGGAAAAATTGGTTTGGAGAAGAAATTGAATAAAAAAAATGTGCGGACTTTCGTATATTAAAAACAAGCTTCGACTTTATTGAAATAAAAAATTCAATCTGTCACAAATTTAATTTTTCTTAACTATGTTCCTCTAATGCATAAATCACAGCAACAACTCAACATAGAAAAAATAATATTTAGATTATTTGCACATAATTCCAACTTGATTTATTCTCACTTCTATTTCACTTAATGTAATTAACTTAGCTAGCACAACTGTTCGTTTAACATATAAAATTATTAAACGATTTTCTCCTGCAACATTTACTTTACACTTATGTGCTATAAAATAAAGGAAAATTAAAATATAAACAAAATAATAAAATAATACCAAATTGATAAATAGTGATGCAAAAAATAAGGAAAATTGAAGATAAAATAAAAAAAAACCTGACGATGAAATAAAAAACAACTGATGAAGTCCAAAATGCCAAATAAACTGATGAATGCCAAAAAATACTGAAGTAAACTCGCTGAATAATTGATAGAAAAAAGAGGACGAATTTGCTCTGCGCTCGCCTTTTTATTAGCCCATTTCGCCAATTTTTTGCACGGACTGCCAAACCCGTCTTGATCTCAACCAAGTCCCATGTACATGAAAAAGGAAAGCGTATAAATAAATATTGAAATAAAAATTATAACTATTCAAATTTGTTTGCAAAAAATACCTTGCTGCTAAACCTTTTTTTTATAGAATTTTATTTATAATTTATTGTCTTTTAATTTGTAAAATAATTAAAAAATTTTAAAAGCTCTGCCTACTATGGTGAATATCAAAAATGGCAAATTGTGCTGGAAAACACACGAGGGCAGTACATTTCAGTGCAGTATCTAGATTTTTCTTTCGTGAATTTTCGTGCGAGTTATTATTTTTATCTCTCTCAATCCGTTTTTTTTCCCTTTTTTACTAATTGTGTAAATATAAATTAATTAATTTTTTCAATAATTCAAAAAATATTTACTTTAGAACAAACTTGGCTTTAGTTTTAAAAATCGTCGCTAAATTCTAATTCTACTGAATGTGCCTTTCTTGACTTGTCCATTAAGTTCAAGACGTCAGACACCTTTCAAAGGTTTCGCGACCGGAATTTCATTTTGTTAGTTTTTGTGCCGTGTCTATCTACCAATTCGGATTATTTGTTGCTTAAATGGTAAGTAAACGAATTATATTTTAATGTTTTAAATATTCTTATAAGAACTTTCATGGAAAACAAATAAAAAATACTTCATGTGATTGTGAGGTTATTTTTTTATTTATTTCATGTTTCTTGATTTATTTATAAGAAATTTTATTTGTTAAGTACTTAATTTATTAATTTATTGTTAAATTATGTCTTTTTTCTTTTTCATTTTCTGTCCAGTGGAGGAAATGAATTACCTAGGGATTTGTGAGCAGAACACTAGGATTGGAAAGGAAAAATAATAAGGAGTTCACTGTTTCAGGGAAGTATTTTTCATAAAGTTCTTAAATTCTTTTTTGAAATTCTTTTCTTTCTTTTTAGCTTTCATTGGAACAGGAGTAGGGGAATGTTTATGGTCGTGGAAATATATACATATGTGGAAGGTTCCAGCCTTACAGTCACTATGTATCTGTCGGACCAGCTGTTCCGGGTGAGTCTTTGTTGAACACGCATAATAGTTGTAAAATAATTCTGCTGAATGGCATGCATATCCTATTTGATTGTAGTTAAAACGCACCTCTGAACCCTACAATGGTTTTCACTCGTAACTTAACGGATTGTCGCATGCATGTGCGAACCAACATATTTCTGCCAATTTGCTTCCGTTCACTTTTTGGCAACTTATTGGCGATGTTGAAAAAAATCTGACCTGATAACGCTTTCTCACTGTAACCGTCATGGGTCTTGCGCTAAGATCATACTTACTTATAAAAAACTCCATTTTTCATTGCCTTAAAATGCAAGCTTCTGTAAATCTTTCAAACATGGCTTTGACGCTAAATTCATAACATAACATCTTTCAGCCTTAAGCCAGCATATTGCGTACCCTACCTATTTCCTACAGCGCATAATTGGTATTATATGGGAGAGCGCATCAGAAGAACGATATATCGGTATCTCATGGTATATGGATGTTTTCAGCAAAAATCCTCCAGATGTAGTATTCTGGAAGCCATGAAGCAGACTCTCTCCCTACCACATGAGAGCCTCAATGGAGTTCTAACACTCGAAAATATTTGCAGTCTTCTTATATAAAACTGACAAAAGTTTGCCTTGATTAGCTCCAACGCCCTACATACAGAAAAGTTATGTTCTGATAATCTTAAGCTTGCTTTCTTATCGTCTTAACCGTAATAAAATTTTCAAACCTTTCCTAACAAAATTATTTAAAAACAATTATCTTAACCAAATGACTAGGAATCGTAGTCAAAAACTTCAATTGTATTTGACGCTGGACCGTCATGGCATGCCGTGGGCCTACAGATTCGGACTCCGGCTGAACATACCAACATGTAATTTATTATTAAATTTAGAGTAACGGAGCGGGTAAGGTTACCTTGTAATCAAAACTATTTTATTATTTTGTTAAGTAAGGTAAGGTGTAGTCTTTAGGAAGGTAAAGAACCAAGCTGGAAATTACTAGAAGACTATTTTCCTGTATGGATAGTAGTTTAGGCTCTATAGGATATAAAGTCAATGTTTGGCACTTTTCCATAGGTATCAATATAGAACATTTTAGAGAACGGTCTCCCAACGTACAGATATAGATTTCTGTTTCATGGGTTGGGAATTGGCGAGCGTTTTGTTTGAGCTAATTGAAAATATTGATTTTTTTTTTTTTTGGTGTGCCACGAAACATATTTTATGTAATCAGTTTTGTAAGGACTTTCTTAAGGAGTTTTATGGACAATTTTTGTAAGGAGTCCTATGACAGCAAATCGGTCGTTATAACATAAAAATTCTGATTATTAAATTGTTTTTCAAAACATTTTTTTATTATATACTTATGTACCTAAATGCTTCATGGAAATATAAAAAGTTTTCTTTTATACACGCCAGTTTTTATTATTTTTTGTACATAGGTTTTCCAAACATATTTGTAAATCCTTTTTTCCAAATTTGTTAATATTAATCATTTTATTATTAGCTTCATAACATTCAAATTGAGACCCCCGTAACTTGAATAAAATTTATTGCTACACGTTTATTTTAAAACGAGAATGAAGATTGAGGTGATGTTATTCAGTAGCCTAAAAACTGGAAAAACCCGAAAGTGGTTTATTTTATAAAAATAAATTTGTAAACCTCTCTCTATTAAAAAGTTAGCGATAAAATTGTTTTTTATTCATTTTAATTCTCAAAAGCTTGCCGAGATGGCGACAGCTATAATATAAAATTTCAAACTTACATATGTATGTAAATAATGCAAATAATGTACCCTGGTAGTCATGTCATGATGATCTCATCAATGAGCTCCTCATGAGCAATCAGATAAACGTACGACGAAATTTATTCGAGTTTGAATGAAAACCGAAAAAAGAATCATTTACTTACTTATACACAAATTATGTACATGAGATATTACATCTCTCTCACTTATTTAGAAATGTATACTTTGCTTCTCTTTTGTTCATTTTATAATATTAGATGTGCACTTCGATGAGTACATAATGAGTGTCACGATGAGCTTATTAAAGAGCATATCAATGAGTGTCATGATGAGTTCATAAATGAGAATCTGATTTTACGATTGATTTCATATATTTTTCCGAATTCGACGCTGAGGCGTAAGGATATGGACATAACTTCTTGTTCAGCATATGGGCGACAGTCTTTCCGCGGAAAAACCAAATCAAAAAATTAATTTAAAATAAATAATTTAAAAATTTAAATAAATAAATAACGAAAATCAATTCAAATTTTCCTAGTAGAAATGTCATCTGAAACGGTGATAACAAGAATAAATATTTATTTATTGCTGGTTTAGTTTGTATATATGGAACAGTTTCATGATATCCAATGAGCCCTTCGATGAGCTTTAGTGAGTGCTCATCAGGAGCGACATCGGGACTTAATTTCCTATATGTTTTTTCATGAATTTCAAATACCTTGATGCTTTTCATTCAAATTAGTATTGGTTTTCATAATAACTGCCCCTTGCGGGCAAGAGACAAGATAAAACTGCGAGTAATTTCCACTAGGGTATATTTACGGCACATCATAGCGCAAAGGCAGCCCTTCTGCTGCTAGATATGTATGCAATTTCGTTGCTGTAGTAGATGGGAATGCGATGAGAGAAATGGGAAAATATTTGTTAATCTTTTTCGTTTATGGTTTAGTTAAAAAGAGACGAAGGATATTTATTTAGAATATAAGCTGAGGGAAAATTATTTGGAAATTTTTTTCTCCTCTCATTTTATTGTTGCATATTTTTTTGAAATTGAGAATTTGTTTTGTAATTCATGAGTTCATGCAAATCCTCTGTTTTTTCGTTCTAGTGTATTCGGTGAACAAATTAATTAAAGTGATTAAATGGGTACATGTGCATAATTTTCAATAGTACCTTGTAAGTATTATTGGTTAGTATTGTTAATTAGAATTATCATGGAAACAACTTGTGTTTCTAGGAAATACAACCATTCCACACCAAAAGGACCAAAAAGAAAGTTGTTGTCTTAATAATACATTTTTTTTCAAAAAAAGAGTATTTTTTCCTATTTAGGACTACTAGCATTTTATTTCTAAAGCTAGATCCCTTATTTACAATGATAAATACGATTTAAAAATAAAAAATAAAAACGACTTCTTCAGACTTTTTCTTCCTCCTGGAACATTGTTCTAGCCCCCCCCCCCCCCCCCCCCCCCCCAAGGACTGCATGGCTGGATACGCACCTGACTGTAATGTGTAAGTTGAACCACGGAGTCAAAGTCTACCACACAGTATCTATTAAAGAAACAAAATCACTTTAAAAGAGGACACAATACCTGGTATGTAGCTTAAAGCACCAAAATCATAAGCAAACTTCATTCACGGAACGCTTCAGGGCACTCCAATAATAAGCAATGGAAGAAGAAATTCCCTTATACCAATGATCGTAAAAATCAAGGCAAACAGAACCGACAACTCTAACTCTGTGTAGCGCCGGTAGTGGCACAGCGTACACAATAATTATTTTCCTCGGAGTTTTAATTATCCCCTAAACAAAGTAAACATTAGGGCCCTGGTGGTGCTTTTGTTAAAGGAAACCTCGAGTAATTTTCAGCACGAATTGCAAATTTCCTGGTTGCCTTTTGTTGGGTAAAATTTTCCTTTTTCATAATTCAACTATAGGCACGAGGCCATTTAAAAAGGGTGTTCCAGTTAGAGCTATCCCACAGGGAAAAGACGTAGCGGTTTCATCATTTGCCGTGACATGGCTCCAAGGATTCTAACGCTTCGCAACAGTCACCAACATTAGATCTTCTATCTGGAAATGAATATTAGTGGGTGTTTGTGATGTGAAAGTGATATTCTTGTGGAGAGGATTCATTTTTGTAATTTGAACTGCTATAGTCTACGTGTTGGAGCTGTGTGGTGCAAACTGAGTTACACTCTCATTGGTACAATTTGTATATCTTTGATGGGATTTTAAAGGTACATTTATATATAGACTATCGAATAATCTAAAAATATAGCACACCTATGTTTTATTAGTTATGGTCATCTGATAAAATTGGTGATACTACTGTTCCTACTTGGTCACATGTTTCACTTCCAATGCAAGATATGCCGTCTGTAATTTAGTTGTTCGGCATGTGCTAAACATTGGTTAAAAGCAGAGCCTGAAAATAACTCTCCATTAAGCCTTTTTTTAAGTGAGGTTCGACTAGAAACTTTTATATTTAAAAAATAAATTTTAATAATATTTTTAACTTTTATTTTTAAAAGTAAAAGTAAAGAGTAAATTTTTATGGTACTAAATACAAGTTTAAGGTCTTTTCAGACATTTATCTAAAAAAAACACTTTTTGAGAATATTTCCAGACTTTTATTTTATAAAAATCAGATTTTACTCTCATAAAGCTTTTCTTAAATATTAAGAGTGTTTGTTTGAAAGTTGTTGGTGTAGTCCTATATTATTTGAATAGAATGTGCTTCTGTTTACAGTAGTTTTGCTGTGAAGAGATCAAGTGTGTGTGTGTGATGTTGGATTTTCCGATATTTTTGAGAAAAAGGAGAACTTTATTTGACAGAAGTTGTACATCTCCTTTCTGCACGTTGATCAAAGCGAAATTTATCGTTTTCTTAAAAAATTTAAGTAGTGTTACCCGATGTACATTATTATGAATAGTTTGAAAGGATTTGGGAGATATTGAAGATGATTTTATTACTTGGGTAGGCCCCGCACCCAGGAAAATGCATAGCTAAGGTCTTTTTACCCATTCGTGCAAAAGACAAAAGTATATGGCGGATGTTTCTTTCTTTGATGAGGAATTTTTCTATTTCACTTATTACCTGAACTGTGGCGAAATGTATGAAGGTATTTGAATTTCTCAGGTAGAATAGCTATTTATATTGCGTTGGATATTAACTTAACCTCAAAGATACGAAATCTAATCAACAGATAGACTTATCTGTATAAATAGATAACAATTCCAAGCAAGTTCAGATCAACTTTTGTAAACCAGATGAACTCAACTTAATCTATTCTTTTTTGCCTTTGTATATTCTCCCTCCTTTCTCACCCTTCCTATCTCTACACAACTCTCCATCTATATATATATATATATATATATTTCATCCCTCTCTTTTTCTCACTCCCTTTGTTATCACTATTCTCTCTGTTTTCCTTCTCTCTCTATTCCGTCTGTATCACTGACTTATAACAATGGACTGAGCGATTTGCTATTTCATGTGGCACAAAAAATATTGTGTTTCTGTATATCACCGTTAGAGCACTCTTTAAAACTATTACATAAAAAACATGTAAAACTCAAGCAATCAGATGAAATTTGACACCCGTAAATCGAATTTAATTAAAAAAATATATTTTCTTGTGCCCAAGTTATATTTTAATCGCTTATAAGGAATTAAGCTCATTTCGACTTTAATTTTCAAAAGTTATTCTTAACTGAATCCTGCTTATGGGCAACAGAGACGGAGCATGGTAAACACTATCTTTACCTTATTTCTTCTGCGGTGATTGCATCAGTAGCCAGCAAAAAAACATCAAATGGCATAACCAAACGTTCCAGAATGCAATATTTTGTGTTGGTAGCCCCAACTCTGCCATAGGGCGAAAGAGAAAACTATACAATTTGCACCATGCTTTCCTACAGGAAAATTACAATACGCTCAGTGCATTGTTATAAGTCAGTGGTCTGTATCCTCTCTTTCTCCCTTTTTTTGTAATAATAGGAGACGCTGGAGCTTGTGGAGTCTTCTTTGCAATTGGTCAGTCATAAACCAGCGCGTCATGAATCTATAGTTATTATATGTGTTGGCTATGGTTGGATTCATTTGAAATCGGCAGCGAGTATGTTGCGAAATGTCCTGCAAAGCCTTTCCATTCTGTATACATACATAGTAGCACAATTAAGCTACTGTTTGAAATGTACCTAATGCTTCTTGTTCCATGAATGCCATAAATATCAATTCAAATAAATTTCCACTAGGAATTTCAGTAATGCACATACATTTCTATTGAAAAGCCAGACTAACCTGAATCTGTATTGTCATTTATAGTGTCATACGTACATTACATACATATATATGTATATATTAATTAATGTGGGATAATCAGTGACAATTCAATAATATTAGGACATACAAAGGAATGCTTTGTTAAATGCCGTCATTCTCTACAGAAATTTCGGAACACTTAGTCATTATCTCCATAACAGAGTCGTACATACCTACCTATATATTATAATGACGAATACTGTTAGGTATCAGTGTTGCCACTCGAAATGTTTCTAGCATGTTGCTCTTTGTTGTAGCCCTAAAGAGGTTTGTGTAGCCACACGCGAAAAAACGTCGTCTGAATTCTTGTTTCGGCCATACGCCTTCAACCTAGTTTCGAGAAAAACGCATTTGAAATTGGAACTTTATTATTTTCAAACTTATGCGATAGGTTTTTTTTGTAATTTTTGTCATAGTTTTAGTGTTATATGGAGGTTCTGTACACAGTGTCATCAATTTTCTCGTTATAGGAGATAAGATACAGTACTTAATAATGAACCTATTTTTTTCGAGGTTGGCAATATCCCATACACAGAAAAAAAGTTTCGCACAGTGCATGATATGTCCGATGATGAGTCCGAAACAAGAATTCAATTTTTTTTTGCAAAATGTAACGCATTTGGAGTGTTGTGTCAGATTAAATAGATTATTTTCGTATATTTTTTAGCCGCGAGAGGATAATTAATTGCTTCATCTCTTGATAACTGCTGTAATCTTTTGATGGCATGATATGGTGCTGGTGTTCCTCCCAATGTGACCGTAGTCAAGGCATAATCTTTCAACTCTTGAGTTGCCATCTGGATCATTATGTACATTTTCTCTATATCTGCTGTAAAAGCGAACTTGTACAGACGCCATCTTAGTAAGGTAGTCCAAAGGATTGTAGGTCCAACCAGCAGTTGCTCATTGTGCCATTTGACGTACGTGCTGAGGCATTGAAAACTATTCGAAGTCTTGTGTAGAACTCTTCTTGAGCACAGCATGTTGTCGTAGATAGTAGCCAGTAATGTTTTCGTATGCTTTGTTTTCTACTAGTGTAGGTGGTATAGGCTTCATGTGGCCAAGCTGAGCGTATTAATCTATGCAATCTTTGTACAATTTCCCAATTGCTGGGTTGTCGGACAATTTTTTCTCTAATTGTAGGAATTCTTTGAGAGCCATATTCCTAGATTGTCCAAGCTGTGGTGAATCCCGGTTCTTGATGGTAAACGAACCTCGTATTTTCCAAAGGGTAGACGTTTTGTTGTGTCTTTGTGCAACGTTTCACACAGTTGATCTTCGTGTGACATTCTTCGATCTTCCAAAATTTTCTCAACTGATTTTCCCACTCAGTATTTATTGTAGTGTGGGTTGATAACACAGTTGTAATCGTGCTCGTAGCTTCTGGTACTGTTCCAGCCAAAATCCAGCCTAACTCTGTATTTTGGGCTGTTGGAGATTTGCCAGGTCCTCTTTTTATTCCATTTTTAATGACAGAGGCGTAGATGTCTGCTCCAAGCAGAACATCGATTTCTCCTGAAATTGTGAAGGTGGGGGGTGGTGGTACGAAGTTGAGATTGCTGATGTTTTCCAGTGTAACATTGCAATAGTCTGGGCTGGCAATATTTCGGTAATATTTTTATAATGATCATGTTACTCTCTATTTGGAATTCGGTGTATAAGGAGTTAATTGTGACAGTTGCTTCCTTTACTGCGGTATTAGTAGGAGTTGTGCTAAGTCCAATTAGTTGATGAGTGGTCGGAGATCCTTTAAGCTGTAATTGTGTAGTAGAATTATTTGCTCATCTATGATTGTAGTGAAAACCTTTGGTTTTTTATACTCTAGTTGAGATATATCTGTTGAGGCCATAGATCCCCATTTTGATGCATCCAGTTTGGGCCATTCCACCACATTGAAATAGTGACTAAAATGTCTGGAAAAATTCCCCTTGATGCTACATCTGCTGGATTGTCTTTGGAGAGGACGTATTTCCAAGAAGCTTGTGGCATATTTACGTGTATTTCGGTTATACGATTGGCCGCGAAAGTTTTTCAGGTTGAGGGATGTTTATGAAACCATGACAAGGCTATATTGGAGTCTGTCCAAGCTATTAGTTTAACTCTTTCTTATTCCAAATCGATGGTTACTTGTTTTATGAGTCAAGAAAGCAGAACAGCCCCACATAGCTCTTAGCGTGGAATCGAGACTGGTTTGATTGGAGCGACCTTGATTTTTGCTGTTATTAATTGTACTCTGGAGCCCTTATTTGAGTGTATTTTTAAATATAGATCTGCTGAATAAGCATTGTTGGATGCGTCACAAAAATTATGGAGCTCCATATCTGTTGAATTAGGCGCATAACCTAGCCAACGTGGAATCTGGATGTCTTGAATTGCATGTAATTGATCTATAAGATAATTCCACTCTCTCACGTCACGCATTCTGAGAGCCAAAAATTCTGAATTAAGATTTTAGGAATGATTATGAATGGAGCTAAACATCCTAATGGATCGAAGAGAGATGAGACTTCGGATAATATTATTGGCTCAGGAATGTTAACTTTGAATGAGAAACAGTCTGTGGTTGGATACCAATGGATGCCAAGAGTTTTTATGGACTCGTGTTCAGAGAATTCTAGGTTCGTTTTCAACTCTCGATGGTCTAATGGTATATTAGTTAAGATCATAGTGGTTGGTTTTGCTAAGGCTGCAATGAGTTGTTGTAGTTGTTGTGCTTCATTCAAAGTATGTGCTCCTGAGACCAAATCATCAATGTAGAAGTCTCTCATGATGCTCTTAGCTGATCGCGGATTATTAATCGCTTCGTCCTTTGCTAGTTGCTGTAAAGTTCTGATGGCGAGATAAGGTGCTGATATAGTTCCAAATATAACCATAGTCAGAATATAATCTTTTAATTTTTCATTTGGACTGTCTCTCCAGATTATTCTTTTTTTGCTTGTGCAATTTGATGTTGTATGGTTAGGTGATAAGCAATTATTGCAGAAATGGTTATTTGAAACAGCTAGGTGTCGCTGTTGGGTGGTCAGAGTTCGGAATGGTGGACAGTGAAAAATTATATGGTCCTTTTCGCAATGGCTGCAATTTGTTTTCTTAAGTGGGGCGTTCGATTCTTAGATTTGTTTAAGAGTCCATACATTGTTCTAAGTGAGAATATTTTTCTGTGTCGTATTTGTCAACATATTTTTGTTTCCTATCTTTTCTAGAGTTCTGAAGCGAGACTCTAGGAATTTTGTGATTGTCTTTAATCCTAGCAATTCAGCTCTGTTCCTATAGTTGATTTGTGTCTGGGTGCAATTTTTGCACCGTTAAATATATAATTATTGGATCCCAATTCTAAGTTACTATTTCTAAATTTTGTAGTGCTAATAAAGCCTGGGTTATGCTATCTAATAGCCTTTTAATATTGTCGGCAGTGTCATGGTTTATGGTTGGGAGAGGCAATCATTTTTTTAACTGTACATTGGCTAAGATTCGCTTGCTAGGAGTTTCCAAGCTGGTTGATAATTTGCATCGCATACTTCGTAATGCCTGAGAAATTTTTCAGCTTCTCCTATTAAATTCGTTTTAAAGAAATATAATTTGTCGACGTCTCTAAAACTATGGTTGCTATGAATTACTGAGTTAAACAAATCATGAAAAGAGATCCATGTAAAATATTCTCCATTCAATGTGGGTTGCTTGATTCTAGGAAGTCTTTCACTGTTGCATGACATTGTGCTAGCAGATGCTGTCGGGGGAGGAATGTAGTACTCCTGAAACTCGCTAAATTTCTCTTTCGTGAAATAAGTGAAATAATCTAGCTGGAGGTCTTCTTTTGTTACTCTACTTTGTATAGACCTATGTCGAGTTTGGAATTCTTTCCAATACTCGGTGAACGTTTGTAGGCGTTTTTCTGTCGATTTGACAGATTTCTTTTTTCCTTCTCTTTGGTACCTTTTGTATAGGTCTCTCATTAGCTCTTTGACTTCGAGTTGAGACTCAATCAACTCTAACACAGAGTCAAAGAGTCAATAGTTTCGTCACCAACGTCAGATGAGGTGGATTCTCCATCGTTCGGCATTTTGTATGGAGAAGCTCTGAACTGAGTGACAGTGTTAAGCAATGAATTTAATTTAATATTTTACTGACGGAGTAATCCGGCTTTGAAGGACCAATGTGAGATCTAGTCTCGTTCATGAGGGAGGAAGCCGGTACAAAAGACAACTCAGTTTTTGGGTTTTCAAATATAAAATGTTATTAAGAAATTTAGTTTAATTTACTTAAATTACTATCAAATATTCAATAAACTTCACCTGCTGTCATTACCGATTGTAAGTATGCGTGGGAAATGTTAAGTTTTGTTATATTTTACAGTTATAAATACATTTGACATTTGTATTTGAAACGAATTAATGAAACTTATGTTTACAGATTGATTTAGTTCGCGACAAGGTTTAAATAGAGTAAAACTCTGACACTTACGAGTTTCAGTCTATTCGATCATCTTCAGAGAGATCTCTGTTGCTACAGATCTCTCTGAAGATGGTCGAATAGACCGAAACTTGTACATGTTAGAGTTTTTATTTTAATAAAAAATTTTTTTTGTGAAACTAAAGTATTGTTCTACTACTCTATTTAAACCTTAAGCTTAACTTGTTTCTGTAAATATTTACTCTAATCATTTAAAATATGTGCATAGATTTCATCCATATAAAGTATACAGTTGCGGTCAAGGTAAATACCCTCAAACTTTTTCAAATATCAATGCCTTAAAAAACAAATGAAATGTGTACATAAAAATATTTCTTATAACATTGATTCTGTTACGTGCCACAAAGTGACACAAGCGACATCAATGGGACATGGAAGCAACTTCAGGCTAGTGACATCTTAGTAAACCTTGGGTTCGGAGAAACGGAATATTCAGGAAGGTTCTAGTATAATTTGTAGAGTATAAATACGGCGCTACACACATCCCGGAGGCGGAGTCTTATTTCAGAGAGTGAAGTGAACGAAGTAAACTATTTGGATTGCGATAATTGGAAGTACAGTACTAGCGATAAATAAAGAATTGATTTGATAATTGTTTGTGAATTGTGAAAGTAAACAGTAAAGTTAAATAAAGAAAGAACTTTTGAATTATATCCGAAACATTGTGTTTTAAATAACGAACTAAGGCCACACTCGTAAAAATTCGAAAAATCCTAAAAACGTGTCTCTCAATTTTATAAATGGTAGTAACGAAAAGGCCTTAAAATTGACTTCTCATAACTTCTTCGAATGAAGTATTAATAAAATATATATAATATATATAAATAGATTATAACGCGTTCGGGGGTGCTTTTATTATCTTTCACCCCTTTGTTTTGGCCCTGGGACGCCGCATTTTTGTGAAACTACTCCCAGGACCACCCTAGACCAACCCTCCAAATTGCAGCCTGAAAGGAATTAAATACGATCTTTAGCATTTTTTCGGCTTCTTTGACTGGACTATTATTACGTGTATTTCGGTTTCTTCAAATTTAGTACACTGAATTTACGGAAAATGTAACAGCAGCCTAAAAGGCTTAAGGCAGGCACATCATAAAAGTCACTCCAGGTTTTTATTAGGAAAATTCATAAAAGATAACGGCGCCTGGTAATACATATATACGATAGCTGTAGTTATAAAATCATTGTTATCCCTAATGCCTGTGGCATTCCTTAAGTTGAGTTTAGATAGCGTTAAATCACCAACGCACACATCAGAGCGCCACCTAGTGAAAACGATAAGAAATGGCTTGAATTAATCCGCTTAGAATTTATTGTGGGCTGCAGTTATTGAGGTAAATAGACAATCTTGATATATTCAGAGATGAGTATTTTATGTCTTTATAAACCACACCGAATGGAATACAACATTTACTTAGAAAATTATATTTCGGATGGCACTACATTGATTTCACAGTACGGTCATCCCATTTCATTTACATATGTAAGGTACGCTGTAGATTTCAGTTATCTTGAATTGGGATTTACACTGAATTTTAATTGTAGTAATGACCTTTATTATTTTATAGTGCTATAGTGCTGTGTTTTTAAGTCCAATATAACATCATACAATATAACATGCCTATGCCCACAATTCCTTTGAACAGCGCGGCGGTGTCATGGTGGTGATGGTGGA
Source organism: Dioctria linearis (assembly GCA_963930735.1). Lineage (NCBI taxonomy): Eukaryota > Metazoa > Arthropoda > Insecta > Diptera > Asilidae > Dioctria > Dioctria linearis. The sequence continues at coordinate 85,946,713 of OZ005740.1, forward strand.
AAATTGAAGTTTGCATAATTTGGCTGCTTAACATGTAGGTACATCAGGGCTTTCTTTGATTTTCAGACAAAACTACATACAATTATTGTTATATGACAAGCTTAATCCCCTTCACCGTAATTCTGCCGCACAAATATTAAAAGCTGCAACGAAATAGCACACAATGTATGCAGGTGTTTTAATCTCTTTACAGAGTCTGAGCCTAAAGCATGTTATTGCGCCGCCCCCTTTTCTGATTAACTTAATTTAATTGGATTGATAATACCAAAATTAATTAGGCGGCGGCTTTCTCCGAAGGATTGTATTATTTCCTACCTGAAATATGCTCTCCCTTATGAGATAATTTATAAAAGTGTAAGAAATGTTACCTAATTTGCTTAGTGCGGCTTAATACATTGATATTAATATTTGTTACGTTGGTTAGTGTAACTTGAAATTTGCTTTTTTTCTTGGTAGTGCGAAATAGTGAAAAAGCTATTCCCAAAAAAAGAACTTAGAAACTGTTAGACAATTCGAGATGAAATGAAAAACGTAAAGCATTATTGGTGGTTGTCTAATTTTCTGTGTCTGTAAGCTTATTAACATTTTTTTCATGTTGTTACTTATGCGCAGCACAGGCAATCCAGCTCGTTTTGATCGTTATTAGCTACAAATTCGTACTTGCTTATATTATAACTATTTCTGCCTAGTTGTCATGTGATGGTAAACTTTCCAGTTATATCGTAAGAGTAGAAGTGTTAAATGTATAATGTATGCACTAATTGCAGTAACGGCGAAATAAACAAAGGACTCTGAACAATCTTAGCAATAAGATAATTTAAGGTAATTGTACGTGCATATCCAACAAAGTCATTGTCAGCACATACCTACAGGTCATCACATTTCATTCAATCAATTTGTTCGATATGCACTAAGTTCATTGTGATTTCTTCACTAATTTCTTACACGCGTTTCCTCACCGTCAACAAATTCCATATTTTCAAGCATTACTTGCGATAGTGAGGAAATGTTAGATTAGCAAGAATTATTTTAATTTAATTGTAAATATAAAGAAGAACAATTTTAATAAAGCTGGCAATTCGTTTTTAGTCATTCAGTATAGCATTTTTCTTTATATATCTAACCCGTTAACTTTCAGCTAATTATATCTGGTGTAGTGATTTATGTACCGCTTACACCCCATCAAATAACAGCCTGCAACTTCTACGTGAAATAAAAGAATTTCACAGACCATAAAAAAGCACATTCTGTTTCAAGAGAATTTTCTCAAGCTGTTACCAAGTACGAAAGAATCTAATCAAATACTCGGAGCGAATATTTATTTTCAGCAGTCTTAAACACTTAGTCCTCTCCATTAATTTACAAATAAAATTATTGTAATGGATATAGGTAAAAAAGGAGATAAGTTCATCGGAATATTATCCTACTTCGTACGTTCTTGCCAGGAAGGACCAATATCATTTCCTATGAAATCGTGGAGAAATAATATCAATTCAAAATATTCACATAAAATAGATTCATCCCAAATTATTTCACGCTTAAATGCGTATCCATCTTATGAATGCTCCTTTGGATGATTTTTCGAAATACCTTTTGAATTCACGAAGGACATTGGGTACCACTTTTATGAATTTCCGTTATTTAGATTAATGTATCACTTGTTTAAGTTAAAGCTCTTTTGCTTTAACTGAGATGTATAGGCCTAGATGCAAAATCTAGACCGCTGTAGAATTGAATATCGATGCTTGTATCGATACTCAAATAATGGGGAATGGTTGAAAAGCTGGCCGTTTTGACTTGAATGAGTAGAAACGCACTGATTGTCGATTATAACAAAACTGAATTTATTATTTATTTCATTCAATATATTTATAATAAAATTGAACATGCGTAATCAATATTAATAAATCAATTCACAAATTGACCGGTAAGAAACAGGGTTCATCGACTTGAGCGATTAATAATTCACCGTAGTGAGAATGCTGACCCAGCAGTAATTCCCCTGGCGTAAATATTGTAAAAACTGCATATAAAGCAGAAAAAATGGAAATTGGCACTGCTCACGGTGGTGAATTATGATCGCTGGTTCAATAAACTTAAGAATAATAACCTTTTAAAATGCTTACGCTAGATTAAATGAAATTCTTGGTTTATCATGATTATACTGAATTTGACTATATTAAATTAGTAATGCTAATTTAATTTTTAACTTAATAATTATGATCTGGGTCATAACATACTCCCCCGCGTTGAACATCCTTGTTCAACTGTCAATGTTTACCCTGAAGTCCAGGGTTGTAACTCGTCTCGGGCTGGGTTTAGGTGGCTTAGATGTATTGCAGCATGATTTAGTTGTTTTGCATCTCCAAATGATTCCAAAAATTGTAATAATGATTAGGGACAGTGTTAGATATCCTACCGTGTAGTGATGGACGTGGTGTGCGTGAAATTTATTTGGGAGTTCTCTTATATCCTGCATTTGAGCTTCCTTCTGAAGGGCTCTCAATTCTGCTAATTTAGCGTGATACGCTATGGCATTGTGTTGTATCATTGGAAGATGATCGAGGCTTATGAGTTTGGAAATACTTCCGACACGTGTGTAGGACAACTTGCTGGTAGTTGGATATACATGATGCCCTTGGATCGTCAAGAATTCTTGCCTGATAACACAGTTTGCTTGAAGTTTCAAGAGACCGGAACCTTCGATTGACATTTGAGATACATCATTTCCACATACGATGTTGACTGTAGTCTTCTCCTTGAAAGTGTAGATCCATTGATTTGGGTGGAATAACTGTATCCATACTGGGTCACTGTTGATTCTTCTGAGATCGCATGTAGGTGAGATTTCCCTGTGATGAAACAGTTCAATTTCGCAGAGGCTAACATTTGCTCCTCTTCGATAGATTGGATGCAGCTGCTTGCATAAAAAGATAGTTTCATCAGTTTGTAGACACGACGATTGTTGTTGCTTAGTCAATGGATAATATTGATCTCGATGCAGATTAATTGCTAGAAACTCTGATGCTGGGTTAATTGCAACAAGTGTTCCATTGATCAATGCTGGAATGGGAGTGACTCGGAATAACTCGAATTTCTCTAAGTTTACGAGAGGCAGTCTCAATCGAAAGATAACATAATTTTCAACGACTCGGCCCTCTATTGTCATCAAGCGATAGAACTGTAGTATAGAATCCTGGGATGCTGGTAATTGAAGAGATGTGGGTAAATGGGCCTTGATGATAGTAAGCTCTTGAGCTAATTGCCTTGGGGACAGGAGCATGTGATTAATCCTTCCATGGTGGGTGTCGGTGATAGTGTCTATTATTGCTGATTGTGTTTTTTGAAAGTTTAACGTCATCAGAGTCAGTTCCATTGCTAATGAAGAAAACAGTTCCATCGCTTTCTGCTGATACAGTCCCTTCACTGATATTATTTATGCGCAGGTTTATCTGGTCAAGGTGATCATCTATTTCTTGGAATTTTTCTGTCAACACTTTCTTGATCAATTTTCATTATATTTATTGTTGAGTCTATCAGAGACGTCTGATTTTTTTAGTAGTGTGAGGACACGGTTTTCATTTTCCTTTATGTCATCAATAGTGTTAGACACTCCTGCTGCATATTCAGAGTCCAGTACGCCGAACAGGGCATTTGCCACATTGCCAATGATATTAACAGCACCTCTTTTAGTTCTAGTAGATTTAGTTTTGACGTGTAGGAGTTCATTATCATAATAGAAATTTCCTCTTGCAGACGATTGAATTGGTTAACTAGTTTGACACACAAACTCGTCTGTTTTAGCACAAAGAGGAAGTTTATCTGAGTGCATAGGTGATCTAGGGTTTTGGTGCTATTTATAATTGCTTGAAAATCGTTCCAGTATGTCTCCATTTCATAATAGACTACAAGGTTCCATTCATTTGATATTATGTAGTCGTGCCGATATTCTCAAAATATAACCCAGGTTGTGGTGTGAAAGGGGATGTTTCAATAGACTGTCCTCTGATAATGGTAGAATCATACAGGTTAAGAGAAGTGTTGTTAGTGCGGAACCATACGTGTGACGTGTCTCTTTTGTTGGAACCTCGCCGCTACTGCATGTAGAGTTGTCGTAAGCTTCTGCTAATTGGGATGAGTTTCGTCGTTTTGAAGTTTGACCTTCTCTGTCCTGATCATCATGACTAGCCGATCTATCTTCATTATCGTCCTCTATAGGCAGTGGAGCGAGCCTGTGTATTGGTCGCCGTAATGTATTATTTGCCGTTCGAACGTCGGCTACTCGGACAAGACCATCATTGCCCTTGAATGTTTTCACAATTCTTGCTGGCAAGTTATCCTCCTGTATGATCACGATAGTACCAGGTTGGTCATTTTGGCAGCTTTGCTTCCACTTAACACGATGCTGCAGTTGGTTGAGATATTCTCCTTGACCATCGCCTCCAGAACTCATGTTTAATGTGAGTCACTAGTTTCCATCGTTGAGAAGACATACTCTTGTTTCTTCACATCTGGGATCAATGGAGGCCGTGAGGGGCTCACCGATCAAGAAGTGTCCAGGGGTCAAAACCGTGAAATCATTTGGATCAGAGGACATGGACGTAATTGGTCTGGAATTGAGTATTGCTTCTATTTCAATCATGACCGTTTCCAGCTCTTCATACGTAAGTGAAGCTGAAGCTAAGCTGCGTTGGAGTAGGTATTTGGCTGACTTAACGACTACCTGCCATAGACCTCCAAAATGGGGAGCTCGTGCAGGTATGAAATGGAAGTCAATTCCGCTTGCGCTGCACCTTGTTTCGATCACTTCTCTCGCCTTGTCTGCGAACATGCTATCCAGTAGTTCTTGTAGTTGGTTTCTGGCGCCAACAAAATTCGTAGCATTATCGCAATATAACTTCTGGCAGTGCCCCCTCTGCCCATGAAACGTTTCAGAGCACCAATAAATGCGTTCGTTGTTAGATCACTCACTACTTCCAAATGCACTGCTTTGGTGGCAAAGCAGCAAAACACTGCAACATAACTTTTTTGAGGTTTCTTCCCTCTGAGATGAAAATGCGTCCATATCGGCCCACAGAAATCCACACCTGAATTAGTAAAGGGTCGTGCCGGTTGTATTCGGGTAGCTGGAAGATTCCCCATTAACTGTGTTCGCAATTCGGATTGCTTCTGAAACATCGGACACAGTTTTGCACTATGGAGCGCGCGATGGTTTTCCCTTTTATTGGCCAGAACTGTTACCTGGTTATTGCCAGGAGAGCTTGTGGGCCGACATGACGATGATTCCTGTGGATGTCGGTCATTAAAAGTTTTGTAAATGGATGATTATAGGGCAGGAGCATGGGATGCTTGGCATCATATGACAGGGATGATGCTTCTAATCTTCCTCCGACTCGAATGACTCCCTGATCGTCTAAAAATGGAGCAAGGCTAATAGTGGGCTGGATTTAATTTAATTTTTGTAGCTGAGATCGATCATCTTTGAAATTTTCCTCTTGCATGATCTTAATTATGGTGAGTAATCCCTTATCTAGTTCTAGGCTTGTCAATGCACAGCTCTTATTTAGGTTAGTTTTGCCTTTATTTCTGGTGATATCTATGAAACGTAGAACGTAAGCCGTGATCCGTTGCAAATTTTGAAGGAATTTTGGTGATTTATATGATACGAAATGTGGAATGCTGTTTTCGATTGTTACTGGGATTGCAGGTGCGTTTCCTTTCAAGCTCACATTCTGAGCCTGTTTTATATGGTTTTGGCCATATTGATTCTTCACCGTGTAGGAAGGGAGGTCCATAAAACCAGAGATTGCAGCCTTCTAATCTTTCTGGAGCAATACCACGGGATAGGATATCGGCAGGATTTTCCTTTGAATTTACATGCCTCCATTGTTGGGGTGATGACAGTTCGTGTATAGAAGGAATTCGATTGGCGACGAATGTTTGAAATGACGACGATCTAGAGTTTATCCAGGCGAGAACTATCTCCGAATCTGTCCAGTAGAACGTGACGGCATCTTCCATTTTGAGATCTTTCATTGCGCGCTTGGTAAGCTCAGCAGTAAGCTTCGCGGCACATAATTCAAGTCTAGGTAGTGTCAATTTGCTTAGTTGGAACTACTCTCGACTTAGCGCAGAGTAGCCTCACTACGATACGGTTATGACTATTGCAGAACGGATATAAACGGCTCCTCCGTATGCCCTTTCAGAAGCATCTGCAAATGCATGTATTTGTGTGGATCTTGGGCATTCTTGGCTGAAAACGTGTCTTGGGATTTTTATGTCATTCAATATTGCAGCCCTTCACGAAATCTGATCCATCTTGTATGAAGCTCTGATGGGACTGCGGCATCCCAGTCAAGTTTAAGATTCCATAATTGTTGAAGGAACATTTTGGCGGTAACGACAACTGGCCCCATGATTCCGAGGGGGTCGTACAAGTGAGCTATGTCCGATGATATGAGTCTTTTGGTCACTCGATCTGTTTTAGTCCAATTGGTTTTTAATGCAGAAGACATCATTTTTTGGTATCCCATGTTAAGCCAGGGTTTTGATATGCTCTTCAACTTCATCATTGAAGTCCAATTGAATAACAGTATCTTCTCGTGAAATGTTTTGAAGTAAGCGTGGATGGTTAGCACACACTTTCGAAGCTTGAATCCGCCCTTTCTGGAGTAAAGCAATCAGTTGTCTTTGAGTGTCAATGGACTGTGGCTATGCAATTGGACCCGGTCATGACATCATCTACGTAGAAATCGCGCTGAATTACCTCCGAAGCTGTAGGATAATCCTTGCCATCTTCCTGTGCCAACCTTTTTAGACATCTTGTGGCTAGGAATGGAGCTGTTGTTGTTGCATAGGTCACTGTGTTCAACTGATAGAATTTCAGTGGGGCATTCGAGTCACTTCTCCATATGATTAACTGAAATCGACGATCTTCTTCATTGAGTAGGACCTGGCGGTACACCTTCTCGATGTCAGCTGTTAAGACGAATTTGGGCAATCTGAATCGCAGCAAGATTGAAAAGAGTTCGTCCTGTATAGTTGGTCCTGTTGCTAAGACATCATTCAGCGATACTTTCGTGGAAGTTTTGGCAGATGCATCAAAGACAAACCCTTAGTTTGGTCGTTAGGCTGTCGGATTTGATAACGCTATGATGAGGAAGAAAGTATTATGGATGTTGAATAGTTCTTTCGTCAATTTCTTGCATGTGGCCGAGCTTGAGATATTCATTCATGAATTCCACGTATTGTGATTTAACATCATTGTGTCTGACAAGTCTTCGTTCTAGCGACAGGAATCTTCGTAGAGCGATATCTTTGGACTCCCCTAGCTTGTCAGAGGCTTGATTAAATGGTAGGCGCACTATGAATCGTCCGTAGGGTCTTTTTTCACAGTTTGGTTGAAATTATTCTCACATCGCGCTTGCTCTGGTGAGAGTGTTTGAGACGTAGTGTCAACTTCCTCCAGTCTCCAAAACCTTTCTATGTCAAACGTTTCATCTCGCTGCAAACCCCACAGGTGGCCTTGTCTAAGTGTCTTCCCACCGACCCTTCCGGCTACTATCCAGCCAAAATACAGTATCCTGGAGGGTTGGTAAGTTTTCGCCCAACTTTATTTGGCCTATACATAACAGGTCATGGTAGAATTCTGCTCCCAGCAGTACGTCTATACGAGATGGATTGTTGAAGTTGGGATCGGCTAATTTTATATTTTTTGGTATCGCCCAGGAATCTGTACTTATTTCTTGAGTAGGTTGAGGTGCTATGATTTGTGGGAGAACGAAGGCCTCTACCCTAGTAGCAACCCATTCAATTTTGACTGTAAGAGCATATTTACTCTTCGTTGTGTATGCTGTTTTGTTTGTCCAATGCCTTGTATCTGCATCTGTTGAGAAGTACCAGTCAGGCCATTTTTTAATCATTCTTTCGGTTATGAAATTAATCTGAGATCCGGAGTCCAGTACTGCTCTGCATTCGACGCTCATTCCTTTACTGTCAACTACATTCACGAGAATTGTACTCAATAGAATGTAATTTTGTTGTACTGTGGCTGTTTGTGCGGTTAATGTTGTTGGTCTGTCGTTAACTTCACATTTCGTTGGTGATTGTGGAAATACTTTCGGAAGTGACTGAGATGAGGCTGAATATGTCTCGATATGTAACAGAGTGTGTTTTGTTTTTGTGTTTTCTAGTACATTTCGTACAGCTTCTCATTGTGCACTGCTGTGATGAATGGCCTGGTCTCAGACAGTTGATACACAAATTATGTTTTTTGACGAGAGCTAGCCGGTTTGATGGTGTTAGTCGAAGAAAGGCCTTACACGAGAATAGTGCGTGGTTTCTCTTGCATGATATGCAATTTGCTATAGTTGTAGCAGCAGAGGTGAAAGGTTTTGTTGTGCCTTGTTTAATGTTGTAGTTTCCTGGAATTTTTGCCTTGCTTCCGAGTGCTTCCAGAGATTGAATCGATTCTCCAGAAATGATAAGAGGCTCTTCGTAGATTGAAGAGTTCGTGGATGACTTAGAGATTGTTCGTATAAACGATGTGTAGTTTGATCCAATTTCTTGATTAGCAGATGCATTAGTATTGGATCCCAATCAGTGGTGGAAACCTTAAGATTCTTCAAAGCAGTAAACATTCCTGCGTTGTATCATGGAGCGTTTTAATTGCTATAGAACTTTCGTTCACAATAACTGGTTTCGATAATAATTTGTTGAGTAGAGCTGTGACTAACAATCTGGAGTTCTCATAGCGATCCTTTAACATGTCCCAAGCAGCGGTGTAATTTTCATCTCACAAGGTTAAATGGCGTATGAACCTTTCAGCTTCCCAGACAAGTTTGTTTTAAGATACCACATTTTTTGGCAATCGGCCATTGATTGTGTGTGAACCATTTGGTTAAACAGATCATAAAACTGACGCCATTTTAAATAGTCTCCATCAAATTTTGGAAGGACTATTTTTGGTAGTTTCATCATGGTGTTATTGTTGATTGTTGTACTAGAAGTTGTTAATTTATGCCGTTTGTCAGATAGATATACTAGTTGATCTTGTACCTCTTCTTCTAATTGCACATACTCATCAACATTGTAACCCATTTGAATTGGATCTTCGGCTAATTCCCAGATATTCTGGTTTATATTTTCGATCTGCAACCAATGTTGATTTAACCTGCTTATCTTCAGGTCATAATAATTTTTATTCCGTTGATCCTCATCCATTTTCATTCCTGCAATGAGCCGACGAAGTGCCTTGATGACTTCGCCTTGTCGTCTTATTGCTCGAATTATTTGCTGTTGTGGGTTTGATTGAATCTCTGTAGTTCTACGACGCTCTTCATGAGCATTGGTGTCATCAGACCTTTGCTGTTTTGGATCTGTGGCATGTCATGGCGTTGTCACTTGTACCAGCTATGACCTCTTTAGTGGTGGCCTTGTTGAATAATTTAATTTGGCTGGTGAAATGGTTTTTATGCTTGTTGAAGATGGTTAAGATGGCGTTATAGTAATGATTCGTGAAGTAGGCATGATCTCTGGGTACATTCTGTAATGCTCGTATCTTGGTGTCTGTAGCATCAAACAAGGACCAACGTTCTTCGAGACGCCTAAGTCGTTCCTTATAATATGGTAAGGTTTTCCTGTCGACCGAGGCTTTCTTATAATTCGAGATTATTGCTTCAACCTCATCTCCGTTCAGATCTTGTTCCTTGAACAGTGCTTCCATACTTTTGTTAAGTTGTGGAGGTTTTCGTGTTAAACAGATTTTCACTCAATCTCACTTGTAATCTCACTTTGTGATGGGGAGTCAAATGAAATCTTCCTTCAAAGGCGATGATAAGTTTTCCTTCTGGCGGAAATAAGCGCTTCAGTTACAACCACAATGAATGTATGTATGTGACTCAAGTGATGCACTTGAATCACGTCGGGGTCACCAATGTTTAAGTTAAAGCTCTTTTGCTTTAACTGAGATGTATAGGCCTAGATGCAAAATCTAGACCGCTGTAGAATTGAATATCGATGCTTGTATCGATACTCAAAATACTGGGGAATGGTTGAAAAGCTGACCGTTCTGACTTGAATGAGTAGAAACGCACTGATTGTCGATTATAACAAAACTGATTTTATTATTTATTTCATTCAATATATTTATAATAAAATTGAACATGCGTAATCAATATTAATAAATCAATTCACAAATTGACCGGTAAGAAACAGGGTTCATCGACTTGAGCGATTAATAATTCACCGCAGTGAGAATGCTGACCCAGCAGTAATTCCCCTGGCGTAAATATTGTAAAAACTGCATGTAAAGCAGAAAAAATGGAAATTGGCACTGCTCACGGTGGTGAATTATGATCGCTGGTTCAATAAACTAAAGAATAATAACCTTTTAAAATGCTTACGCTAGATTAAATGAAATTCTTGGTTTATCATGATTATACTGAATTTGACTATCTTAAATTAGTAATGCTAATTTAATTTTTAACTTAATAATTATGATCTGGGTCATAACATCACTAATGAAAAAAAAATCGAACAAAATAAAGTTTTTTTTTTATTTTTATGAAAGTCAGTCTGCTATAAAAGGTCCTTTGATTTAATCGATTTCAAATCTCATTCTCGAATTTGTAAAATGGAAAAATCCTTCTACGAACGGCATGCTAAAATTATACTTTAAACTGTTTCTTATTTTATTTTTATTCATTCAGTACTAGCAATCAAATTTTCATTATAAAATTCAATTATATTCAGACTTTCAAAAGTTCTAATTAATTTTCTATTGCTGCGATGGTTACCTTTGAGGTAGTGTAGTGAAACTTTTTAATGAAATATTCAGATATATGTATATGTATGTGACTTGCAAGACTATCGTAACTGTATGCATGCATATATACCAAAAAAAAAAATAAGCCAAAGAATATAATCAGATAGAGAAAACCAATCTAAGAAGTGAAACTTTCTCTTCTGCTCTGCAGGATGGCATCTTTTTTTCAATAATGTACACTTCTGCATTAAAGTTTTTAATTAATATTAAGAGTAATTTTTCGATGTAACTTGCAAAATAATGAATTCAGTTCATCTTTAGGATGCGCTATAATAATTTAACTGTAAATAATTATGATGCTGTCACTTACGTGCCCAGCTTTCTCTTGGCTGCAGAGCTCTATGCCTGGATCCGCTTTGCTGTTGTAGCAGTGCAGGCTAACCACATTCAACCTTCCTGCCTTAATATTTGCCTCCAGATATTAAAAATTCAGAAAAATTGTTCTGTTGAAAATGCGACTTCCTCATCCACTTCGCCATCCTCTTTTTGGTATACTTCGCAGTCTTGTTCGTTATCTTCATTTTGATCTGCTTTGCATTCTTCTTTGACATCTGTTTCATCTTTTGCTCACTTACATCTTGAAGTTTTGTTTTTATTTAAGCTTACATCGTCTACACGGGCTTTGCAGAAATTTTGGATATGGAATGCTTTTACAGTGCTCTTCATCTTACTTTAGTATATTATTCTTCGTTGTCATAAGATTCGTTTGGCATTTAAATTTTGAAAAGTTCATTTTGGTTCACACGAGTAGTTCAAATAGGGAGGTGGCTACGCTTATTTGGTAACTTTGGTTAAGCTACATTTGACTTTTGCTTACTATCTTACACTATTCGTCCTTGCAACTTGACATAATTTGGTGACTAAATAGTTATGACCAATCGATGAATTCGTTCCACTTGTCGGTTACCGCGCGGTACTTCCATGGTATTTTGGACGTGTTCGATATTTTGTATGTAACGGGCCCAGCCGTTCCACATTAGACAGTTAAGATATTCTTGAGAGAGCCTGCATGATCCACAGTAAGTGCACCTGGAAAGAAAAGTAATGAAATGTCCAGAATAAGATTGTTGACAACCACGGCACATACATGCAGGGAGAATGCAGAAGAGGAATTAGTATAAATTCCTGACGGTCCCCATGCTCCCATAGGCACATACGACGATTGTTCAGCTTGTATTATGCTGGTATGCAATGACACACAGGTGGCTTATGCGTACACTATGATATCTGAACTAGCTGTGTGTCCCAGGTATTACCAATGAAACTGTTCATATAGGCGGAATTGTGTAGGTGCATTAGAACATTTTCACCCCACGGTCACGCAGATTTGAACTTAATTTGAGAATCGACGTGTTCATAATCGACACAAAATTTTTCCGTCAAATTTAAGCTCCAATTTCAAGCGTCAAATTGTAGTTCCATTTAACATATTAAATTAATAGTGAAATTTAATGAACTTTCATTTAACACTTGGATGAACAGGTTTCCTTTAATAATATTAGCATGACACACCTAATGAAAACTTATCCGTGACATTTTGACAAGAATAAATATTCTGAAATGTTATCGCAAATTTTCAAGATAGTCAGTAGTCATATTAACATATGGAACTGGAGCAGATTTAAGATTCTCCAAGGTATCAGAACTTCGATCTGAACTGAAGTTAGTGAGGGTTGCTGCACCAAGAGAGGGGCAAATGAGAATTATTATTTGTAAGATAGTGGTAATCAAGGAATGCTTAAAATTGTCGATACAGTAGTTAAGTGTAACCTTAAGGTAAGATAGAATGAATTGATTAATTGGCTGAAGTAGTAATGTGGTGAAGTAGCAGTTATGGACAGTAAACGGTGGTGTAGATGGGCCCCAGTGCTTGCAGTGTACACACTGGCAAGTTCTTTTAAAGATAACTACGTCGCATGATTCGCAGAATGAGGAGAAGGAAAATGGAGGAACTCCCCACACAGTTGCACGAGGTTTAGATAAAGGACGGTTGTAAAAGAATTAAAAAGAAAAATAAGTAATTAAATAGAGACTAAAGCGAGAAGATAAGCTTGTGCTTTATGGATTGCTAACATGAAGTCTCGGTTTTGCAAAATTGAGCGAAATCCTAAGAAAAAGGGAGGTAATCCATGCGGGCAGAAGAAAAATACTGATATATCGTCACAGTAATATTGTTTTAAATTCCAACAGAAGGGCACCAATCTGTAGAATTGTATAAAAGGGTTACTCAAAACCGCGACAGGAACGAACTTCATCTAAGAGAGATGCCGAAGAAAATGAAATGATAAAAGAGGAGGATTGGTAGGAAGTATTTCCCCATAATTTATTAAAATTGTATTTCCAATAGAAGAATATCAAGAAGAGAGAAGAAACTTTTTGAGGAGAAGGTGTGTTCAAGAATAAGGACGGCTAGGTGATTCTGAGAAGCCCCTGCTGATTTGTGTTTACAAATAAAGGAGCCAGCTGTAGTGTAATAGCTAAAGGAGAAACAAGGATTGGAGATACGATGCCATATTTGCTGCATTACAACGCCACCACACTGGGATTTGTAGTAAGGTTAGGTAGCTATTAATTGATTACAATATATTTATAGTTATTATTGTAAAATGAGAGTATGTTATCACTATTAGAATTTAAAGTATTCTTTTTGCAATAAAATGATAATGATATTGACCAAGGACTGAGTTTTAAATTCCAAATTCCACCATCACATACAAGATATTGTAAAACAAAAGGGAAAAATTTGATTATATTCTCTCCACAATATTCTCGGAATGTGTTTGAACTAAAAGCCGGACCTCTATCCTTGGCGATTCATCCTGCATTTTCAAATATGCTCTTTTGCACCTATAATTTTTTTTAGTGGTTCCGTGGTTGTAGTTGGTGTGGTGGGGTACAATCAAACATATTTAAAAATGCATCAACGATGGTAGGGATGTGCTTGCATCCTTTCCTCGTTGTCGTCATTGGACCTAAGTAGTCCAAATGATAAGTTTCCAATGGAATGGATTTCTTCATTAGTGCGTGCAGGAAACCCTTTTTGGGATGAACTCTGCTTCCATATTTTTCGACACTACTAGCAGTTTTGGTCCGTCACCATATTTTAGTGCTTCTATGATAGCTTGTATACTGTTGCCCCTTCCTTGAGATAACTTAACTTTCTGGAAACATCACTCCTCGTTACTGATACGAGCAGCAGATTTTGAGTCAGGGCGTCAACGTGCTGCATCTGTTTACATAGGCCAGTAACTAGTCGAACTCTGCCAATAGCATGGCCCATCTAGCTATCTTAGGTGATTCAAAGTTTTTTCTGCATTGTACATGTAAATTAAAGGCAGAGAAATTGGCAACAAGCTTAAAACTTATTCCCATCAACTACACGCAAAACTTTTTTTAAAGCTCTCAGTATTGCGAAGGCTTTTAATTCATAATTGCAAAGCTTTTCTTCTGTGACGGAGTTCTCTCCTCTGAGATAATAAATCGGAAGTAGATGTCCATCTTCGCAACTCTTTTGCAGTAATATTGCACCGTAACCCAACTTAGATTAGATGCATCGGTGTGCAATTCTGTTTCAACATCTGGGTCATAAATAGTCAAGGCTGTTTACTCTTAGCGCCTGTTTAAGTAAATTAGAAGTCTGCGCGTATGCTTCGTCGCCTCTGAAGATGTAATCAAGGAACTGGTAGTGTTTGACGGAAACTCAACTATTAAGGCATTAGGGAATAGCTGGAGTCCAAAGAAGGAAGTATAAGAGGAGTAATTATTGGGCGATTTAAAAAAATGTGAAGCACGTACTTCACTGATCGAGCGTTTATTACAGTCTGTTTAAAATCTATACAATTTGTCTTCTCGCTGAGGCCGAATATTCAAACTTGGAGTGATACGAGTACCGTTGGCTATCGACAACAATGCAGAGTAGTTATATAACTAAGATGAATAAGTACGCGTAACGAGACACCGCATCACGTTTTATCAACAGGTGCCGGCAGTCGAGCGAAATCGTGGGATTCGCAATTTCTGCAATTTAATTAAGTTAGGAAAATGAAAAATTGTTAGATTTAGTTCAGTTAATTTTTAACGGGTTTTGTAAACGGTCATATAAAATAAATCATACAAAAATTTATTTAATTGTTGTTCTTATTTTTTTTAAAGTTTTTAAAAGTAAAAAGATTAACTGGCGCCCGAGCAGGGACCGGTGTAAAATGTGTAAAGAGTGTAAAATATCAGGATAAACAAATCTGAAGGATTAATAAGCAAAGGGACAACCAAGCTCATACTTATAAATAACCTAGGATAACCACGCCTGGAAAATCCGACACTCAAATAGATAGGATAACCAAACCAACTCTATACCAGCACACAGCACCGCATAATCCCAAAAAGATGCGAACCCCGTATCTTATTATTTTTATGTAAGTTAGAAACTTAAGGAAATTAATTGAAAAATAATTTAAACAAATAAATGAAATAAGATAACCAAAGTGAAGATTTTATTAAAATAAAAGTAAAGAAATTTTGCAGTTTAGTGAACAAATTTTTATTGATTATAGAAAAAATCTAATTGCAATCATAGATCGTAAGAAAATAATTTTTGCATTGCTTGAAACAAAATCTAATACATAGATTCTATAAATAAAAATAAAAATATTCTCCATAAATTCAATCTAATTTCATAGATAATAGTGGAAGCAATTTTTTACAAAAATTATTAATTTTTATTGATTTTGCGAATTACAGTGAATTTATTTTCGGATAATAGTGAACAAAGTTTATTGATTTGATTGAAAATAATATTAATTGATTTTTTGAGTTATATTGAAACAAATTTTATTGATCGAAATTATTTTAACTGATTTTACGAATCGTAGTGAATTGATTTTACATATGGTTGTGAAATAAATTTTTGATGAACTAAATTTGAATTAATTTTACGAATTATAGTGAAAAAAAATCCCTTTTTGAGGCAAACAGAATTAAATTAGATTCGTATTGGTTCTATTAAGCTATAGTGCACAAAGCAATATTTTATTATTGATTCTATAAAGATTATTTTTGATTCTTCCCTTTTTTCTCTCTTCTTCCTGTCGTGAAAATCTTTGTGGGACAATAAGAGTTCATAAAGTTCATTAAAATGACAGAAAAAAAAACTTCTTAGCAAATCAGAATTTTTTTCTCCTCTCTCCCTATTACTTTCTAAAGAAATCGCAATCAAACCCACAAAAACTAGAAACAGTGATAACAATAACATTCTAAACCAGCCTGTTTTAAATATCCCAAATGCAAGCACACCAGCTTCCAATCATTTATCTACTACCCCAACCATCCATAATCCAAATAATGTGATTGAAACTCAGTTAGCCGAAACTATAAATAGACTAGTTATAGACGCTCTAAAAAGAGAAGGTAGAGTCATCCTTCAATCCCTCATTAACCCTGAAGCGGATATTAATAATGATATCGACCAACGAATTGACGCTGGTCACGAAGGAAAGTTATCCGACATGGATAAAATACCTGATGTTGTTAAAAGCCTCAGGGAGTTCTCTGGACAAGCAGGAGAATTTTCCTCGTGGAAAAAAAGCGTGGAGAGAATCCTGAGAATTTACGAGCATTTGAAAGGATCACCGAAATATTACGGAATCCCAAATGTTACCAGGAATAAAATTACAGGGCACGCAGTTATTGCCTTTGAATCTTATAAGGCTCCTCTAAATTGGGAGAAAATTTCAAAGTGTCTTACCCTACATTATGCCGACAAAAGGGATCTGGGAGCCTTGGAATACCAAATGACCACCCTGATACAAAGTAATCAATCTATTCCAGAATTCTATCAAACGGTGTATCACCATTTATCACTTATATTAAATAAACTCAGCAGTATGGAAATGAGCCAAGAGTCACAAACATGACACAGGCTTATCGAGACAAGGCTTTAGACACGTTTGTTAGAGGACTTAAAGGAGATCTGCCTAGACTTCTCAGTATGAGGGAACCAGTAGATCTGCCCCCGGCACTACCACCTTTGTTTGAAATTAGAAAACGTAGACTATCGGGTTCAACATGCCAATCATACCTATTATAGAACACAGCATCGTTAAATACCTCCCATTGCACCAAGAAGAAATAATATCCAACGCCAACAAACTACTCCGATTCCAGCTCCTAGATTACAGTTCTACCCAGAATTAGTTCATAATCCCCAAAGGTTTCAAAGAACACAATTTTCTTGGCAGCAACGTCCCCAATTTTACCAATCACCGAAACCACCGATGGGGCTACCTCTAAAGCCCATAGCTAAACCTGAGCCCATGGAGATAGACCGCTCATTACGCTCCCATGCAGCAAATTACCAGAACTATCAAAACAGATATAATTTACGTCAATTTGTGGATAAACGACCACAATCCCAACAAATGTATCATCCTAATAAACAACAAAGAGTACATTACGTCGAACAAAACCAAACCGACGAATACGATGATACTGAACAGCAATCACCTTCTCAGTACAACGACTTGAATGAATATGAGCAGAACATTAGAACAGATGATTTGAACCACGATCAATCTCTAACAGATTACGTGGACCCTAGTAATAGCTCTGTTCTAGACCCACCCGAACAATTAGACGATATCCATTTTTTAGGCTAAAGCGCTCTTCGCTTCAATATTTTGAATATGTAATGAAGAGCGGAAAAACACTAAAAATCCTAGTAGATACTGGGTCCAATAAAAACTACATCCAACAACGACATGCTCGATATCCCATTCAGAATAACAAAATATTCCTCGCCACTTCGGTTGGAGGAAATATTGAAATAACACATCATGCTTTGATAAATTTATTTGGTCCAGAAACTGGAAATTTAAAATTCTTCATATTACCCAGTCTTATCTCATATGACGGAATTATCGGCAATGACAGTTTAAAAGAATTGAAAGCTGTCATCGATACAAATGAAAATTACATGGTCATCAAACCAAACATTCGGATATGGCTAAAACAACACATATCTGATTCTGTCAACTCAATTAATATTAGAAGCTCCCATATGACTAAAGAACAAATCGCTAAATTAAACGGTATTATAAAAGCATGTCCTATATTGTTCTCAGGGCGGAACGAAAAGCTGACCTAAACTACGATCGTTAAGGGGGAAATTCGTACCACCACAGATGACCCAGTGTACTCAAAATCATACCCTTATCCTATGTCACTGAAAAGGGAAGTTGAAGATCAAGTCCAGGAATTCCTCGAAAACGGTATTATAAACCATCTAGATCACCAAATAATTCTCCAGTCTGGGTCGTCCTAATGAAAATCGACGCATCTGGTGAGAAAAAGTACAGGATGGTCATTGACTATCGGAAACTGAACACTGTTACAATTCCTGATAAATATCCCATTCCTGAGATTAACCAAATTCTTGCAAACCTAGGGAAAAACAATTTATTCACCATCGCAGATCTGAAGAGTGGCTTCCATCAGATACCTCTTAGAGAATCTGATATCGAAAAAATGGCCTTTTCCATCAATAACGTAAAGTACAAATTCACTAGACTACCCTTTGGCCTAAAAAATGCCTCGGCCATCTTCCAAAGAACCCTAGACGATATTTTGCGAGAACACATAGCGGAGAGGTGTTATGTCTACATAGATGACATAATAATATTTGTTAAAGATGAAACAGAGAACTTCAAGGATCTTGAAGTAGTGTTTAAAACGGTGGAAGCTGCCAACATGAAAATCCAGCTAGATAAATGCGAGTTCCTCCAAAAAGAAGTCGAGTTTCTTGGGTTTATAGTATCTAGGGACGGAATCAAAACAAATCCCAATAAAGTTGAGGCAATAGTTAAATTACCTTACCCTAGGACACTCAAAGACTTAAGATCATTTCTCGGAATGTCGCCAAACCCCTGACATCCCTTTTAAGAGGGAAGATGGACGTGTGTCCAAAAACCTCTCCAAAAATAAAATCATTAATCTTGACAATGAGGCCATGGAAGCTTTTCAAAAAAAAAAAAAATTCACTAATATCGAAAGAAGTTGTTCTTAGTCACCCAGACTTCGAAAAAGAGTTCGGACTTACAAAAGACGCCTCCAACTACGCCATAGGAGCCGTATTGTCACAAAATAATCGCCCCATTACATTTTTGTCGAGAACATTAAACAAAACCGAAGAGAATTATGCCGCCAATGAAAAGGAAATGCTGGCAATAATTTGGTCTCTGAATTCTTTAAGGAACTACCTCTATGGAGCCAGAAAGGTAAACATTCATACAGATCACCAACCCCTCACGTACGCTCTCAGCAACAAAAATACAAATTGCAAAATGAAACGCTGGAAAGCCATTTTGGAAGAATATAACTATGACCTTAAACACAAACCTGGAAAGACAAATGTAGTAGCAGATACGCTATCAGGACTACCTTTAATAACCCATGCCAATCCACTTACCATGACTCGACACAGTGACGAGAGTTCATCCCATAATATAATCCCAACAGTAGAGGTTCCGATTAATGTCTTTCGCAATCAAATAATATTACAATTAGGCGATGAAGCATGTTATCAATTAAAATCGCCTTTTCCTAGCTACCTTAGACACATTCTGACACAACCGAGGTTTACAAAAACAGATATCATAAATATATTTAAAATATACTTCAATCCTCGTACCATAAATGGGTTAAAAACTGATGAAGGTATAATGAGACTAATTCAAGATATTTACCCTATACATTTTAGGGATTATAAGATTAGATACATTCAAACACTGGTTCGGGACCTAACAAGTGAGACAGAACAGGAAGAGGCAATATTGAGCATTCATTGGACAGCTCACCGAAATGCCGAAGAAAATAGGCATAAATTATTAGAAAAATATTATTTTCCGCGAATGAGTTCGAGAATAAAGAAACTAGTAAATCAGTGCATGACATGTAAAGAAAGCAAATACGACAGACACCCAAATAATCAACTCATCAACCCAACACCTATTCCAAATTATCCTGGCCATACACTACACATAGACATCTACTCTACCGAAAAACATCTGGTTCTCACAGCCCTTGATAAGTTTACTAAACTAGCACAAGCCAAAATAATAAAAGCTAGGTCAATGGAAGATATAAGACGACCCCTGCGGGATTTATTGTTCTTTTTCTGTATTCCCGAAAACATTGTGATTGATAACGAGAAAGCGTTGAATTCAGCCTCGATCACTTCTATGATGGAGGACGAACTAGGCATAACAGTCTACAGAACACCATCTTACAAGAGCGAGGTAAACGGACAAGTTGAACGTTTCCATTCCACCTTATTTGAGATAATGAGATGTCTGAAAAAAGACGGATTTGGACGCTCACTTGAAGAACTGTTAGAACGATCAGTAAAAGAAGACAATTTCACCATCCACTCCACTACTGGAAAAAAAACCAGTTGTTCTATGGACGAGATCCAGCAGTCAATCCCGAAATGTTTGAGGAAACTCGTGCAAAAAACATAGAAAGGTTGAAACAAAAACAAGAGCAAGCAATCCAATATCATAATAAAAACAGACATCAAAAATTACGAAGTTGGGGAGACCATATGTGTTAAACATAATAAAAGAATAGGGTCAAAACTAACCGCTAGGTACACTAAGGAAATAGTAAAAGAAAACCATAATACAACAGTCCTTACAGAATCAGGCAAGAACATCCACAAAAGCAACATTAGAAATTGAATATTTCTCATTTCAGATTCGCACTCTGCCAAACCAGAAGCGAGGTCCAGATTTTGGATTACTCCAACTCACACATAATAGCCTTGAGCACGGGTATCGCAAGAATCCAGGACGGTAACTTCAAATTAATCCATAATATCGACCTCATTCAGTACGAATCATTTATATCCGAGATTACTTCATTCCTAGAAAACCACATCCCCAAAAATCATTCCCTATTCCCATACCTTAATCACGAGTTAACACAAATTCAAGATTTATTCAGTAATTTAAAGCCACATAAAGTTAAAAGGTCATTGGATTTCATTGGGAGCGCATGGAGATGGATTGCGGGAAATCCAGACCATGAAGATTTTATAATGATACAAACCAAAATGAACAGCGTCTTACAGAATAATAATAAACAAGTTGTTATTAATGAACTCTATAATGAAAGAATCAATAATACTACAACTAGAACTAACGAAATATTAAAATTAATTAAAGAAGAAAAACAATTTAGTATCCTAGGAGGGGAAATAAATCCATGCAGAGTACCGCTCAAATATCTTCATGTTACACGGGCAATTCAATGTGGCTGTTATTTCATTAACTGCATTTTTGGAGGTGCCTCTCTACAGATATATCTGTATGTCACCAAAGCTTATGAACCGTCTTTATTGTTCCTGGTGAAATCAGGGGGTCCTTTCTTTGGTGTATATATGCATACATGATTATGTCTGTGATAAAAATGTATCGTGGACTTGTGTATTCTAGGAATATAAATAATCTGTGTCTGAGATGATGAGTTCGGTATGTTACGTCCTGGTAAATGTAACATTATTCGTAGTGGGGCGATCTTAGACGGTTTTAGGAAGGCCCGATGTTTGTAAGTGTTAGTAATGATAAGGGGGATAATTGGGGATGCCGTGCAGGCTATTTATTGGCTATACCGTACGACGAATGCCTTGGAGATGGGGCAGTAGTGCATTATATTTCAGTAAGTATGCTTATATAATTCGGTAAAAAAATAAAAATAATACATAATATAATATATTGTATGCGATAGGTGTCTATCTATATATTTATCAAATCTTATGTAGAGCGGAGAAGAGTTTTCTTCAGTTCTTGTATTTATTATCGCTGTTTGTGTTATGCAAGAGAATTCTTTATAATTGTATGTATATTTGGTTTACCTATGGTTCTATCTACAGTTTCCTACTTTTTATCTTAATTATGATCTCAGTTCTGTGCTGTATGCATATTTGTGATATTGGAGTGCGCATGTGCGATGGTAATCGCGTCTATGTGTATTGTGAGGGGTATTGAGCCTATTTGTGTGAAGATGTCTAGGGGCTTTTGAGTGTGGTATTATGGAGAATTTTCCATTCGTCGAAACTCGAATTTAGTACTCTGCTTAAAAGGTCGCAACTCACTAAAAAACCTTAACATAAGTTGGCCTTGGGGTCGCTGTTAGTTGCGTGTAAATTATGCAAATTAATTATTTGGAAGTGTCAAAGGTGCCGCGATTTTATTTTTTCTAATTCAATTTTCATTTAATATATATAATTTTTTCTCTTTTCCCTTTTGTTCTTAGTTTTTCATATTTACTAATATTCACTAATTATGTATTTGTGTGTGAGATGTTCTTTGTGCTTATTTGATAAAATAAACTAAATTTATTACTTAATTTTTAAAAATGTGTATGGAAAATGTTATAAATATTGAGGTGCATTCGTGCGTTCAGGTGTAACACACCGATGTGCCTTTAAGCACTTGAAAAAGTAGGGATACACACCGCACACCGATTTGCCAACTGAACGGTTGGTGTGCACTTCGATCGAAACGTCACTTTTGAAAGTTGTCAAATTAATTTAAAGTAGTTACATTTTGTAAATAAAAAAGGGAAATGGACAACAAAGTTGCATTATTCGGTGCAATCGAAACTTCAAATGAGTTTTTGAAAAGGATTGCCTCCTTTCAGGTATGGTAATAATTATGAACTCATTCATTTAATATAATAAATGTCTGAAATTAGAAAGGCATCTGCTTTTCAACTGGATGACGATGCTGATAATGATGTTATTATAAGAGCAGGAATTTATTCTTTGCAAAGAACTCAATCCAATAGGACAAAGAATTATATGGAAAGAATTGTACGCAAATATTCCGACCAAGAATTCCAACGCAATTTCCGAGTGTCTAGAGCGGCTTTTGAGTTTTTCTTGAGAAATTATTATACCATTTCCGGCTAGAAGAAATTGAAAGTAGTGTTAATGCCGAAAAACAGCTTCTTGCAGTTGTTTGGCTGTTGGCTACTCCTGAATCGTACAGGTAATAAACCTGTATACATGTCTCTAGAATATTGTTTTACATCGTAAATGAACTTATAGATCGGTTGGAGAAAGATTTGATTTAGCGAAATCAGCTTTGTCGGCCTGTTTTTTTTCAGAATAATTGATTTTCTGACCAAAATAGCAACCGAAATAATAAAATTTCCATTGAAATAAAGGCGCATTTCGAGTCTTTAAACATGATTGGTGTAATTGGAGCAATTGATGGACGCTACATACCTGCAAAAGTACCACGTCAACAAAAGACAGCGTATGGAAACAGGATATGCTTCACTTCCGTAACACTGCAAGCTGTTTGCGATCATAAAACGAAGTACTTAGACTGCTTCATTGGATTCCCAAGCTCCGTTCATGACTGCAGAATTTTTAAAAACTCTGACTTGTACAAAAACGTTACAGAAAACCCAACTAGCTTTTTTCAACTGGAGAAAAAATTCTTGGTGATAAGGCTTACCCTTTTCTGACATGGTGCAATCCTCCTTACATTAATCGTGGCAGTGTTACAGACAAGCAGAAGTATTTCAATACAAAACATGCTTCCTTTCGAGTGGTAATAGAGAGATGCTGTGCTCTTTTGCTTGGAAGATTCCGCAGATTGAGGTACATTGACATGAATCTAACAGAGCAAATCCCAGAAACAATTTTGGCAGCCTGCGTTTTGCATAATGTGCGCTTAAGCTTCAATGGCAGCATTATCGAGGAATATTTAGTTTGTGGTGAAAGCTATGCACGTGAAAATGTCCCAAGTGATACTGAAATACAGAGCCCAGATAGTATGGAAACTCAACAAGCAGGGGTAATGGAAAGAAACACAATGGTCAATTATCTTTGGACTAAAAGAAATATTTAAATTGAAATGTACATTATGTACAATGCTATGCATAGATAAGGTAAATGACTTTGTAAAAACTGTTCATACTCTAAAAAAATTCATTGTAATTCTTTGTTACAGGATAAGAAGACAAGGCACTTTGAAGAAATATATTGAAATACTTAAATTGTTAAATAGTTACTTTGCATAATATACATAATTATTTTATTTTTAATGCTTCTTTCGACATAAATTTCATTGCCTGTTGAACGTCTGTACACCTTTGTACATCACCTGATTTTTTGTCTTTATCTCAAAATTTTAACTATAATGGATTACGAAAAATGAGATTTAAAAAAAATGGGAAGAAAGTCTTATTGTACAGGGGATTTAGTATGTTGGTATCCATACTGACATACATATGTGAAAAAATAATGGTTTATTACTGAAACAATCTAATTCAAATTCAAATTTTTTTTATTACAAACCCCGGCACGTAAATAAACGATGGGGTTGAGGGATTGGAATATAAGTAGTAAGAAAATAAGTACATTGTTGAGATAAGGTAATTCTTAAAACAATACAACAGTAGCTGATTAACAGGTAACGTAGCGATAAAGATAAGTCATAATATAAAATATAAAAACGTATTAAGAAAAGTTAAGGAAAGATTAATATTAACAATGTGAGGTACAACGTATTACCTCTTCTTATGAGGCTGACTTATCTAAAATTAGACACGGAGTATTTACGAATAAAAGAATAATAAATAACTATAACATGAACCATGGTTAACAATTATGGCAAAACTGGGCTACCTTGCTAAGCTTACAAAGTTAGAGCTAATTAAAATATAAAAATTAAAAATTTAAGACTAAAACCGTATACAACACGACTAGCAACTCGATTTATGGGTAAATGAAAGTTTTGGACACATGATCTTCTACATCTTATCTATAAGTTTGTCTTCATTTCCCTATAGGTGTCAGTGACGTTCTCTAACAATTCGTTCTGTTTATGTATAGCCTACGACGCTTAGTTTTATTTTCTTCCGCCGTTTCTAACGCGGAAGTTAACACATTTGTTTTTGATTTTCTTCTTGTTACTATAGGATCAACCACAACATCAGGTTCCTCCAATTCATCAATTTCCTGTGCTTGAGGACGAACATGATGATATCTTGAAGAACTGGCTTGCTGTGGTAGTTGGACGGAGTGACTGCTACCAAAAATTTCATCCAATTTGTTGAAGAATTGGAAAGATGTTTAACCCCTCCAGAATTTTTTGGGTCAGCTGAATCCTTTACCGCCCTCATATATTTAGTTTTCAAGTATGACATTTTCCACTTGCATTACCTACAAGTGTAGCAATGTCCTGCAGAAGCCAGCTCCTTCGAAATTCCTTTCCATATTGTGGCATTCCTGATTGCCGTGCTACCAATTTGATCCGCAAGGTCTTTATAAGACGATACAAGCAACAATATTGCACTTTTGGACCATGACGTGTTGCAATCTAGAATTGAAATTGATCAATTAATTAAAGCTAATTGAAAAGCAAAATTAATTTATAATTCTACCATCTTGAACTTTGGTAATTGTTTCCTCTAATATATTTTCGTTTCGTAATAATTCATCCACTATTTTAAAGGAGCTGTTCCTCATCATCTTCAAAAGCTATTTGTTGATTGCGATGAAAACGATTTCATTATCTTAAGTAAATTATTTTATTAAAAACTTAATTTTTTACTAAATTGCGGAATTTTTACCATTATTAAGAACTTGAACCGTATTTTGCTTTTGCTAAAATGACTTGTCTTCATTTAAAACGAAATTATAATTTTTCTCCATTCTTAATTTGTTTATTTGATTTAATTTAATTTAATTTGAAAACACCGCGCTAAATTTCAACTTTGAAAGCTCCAACTTTTGAAAGAATAAATCACACTAAAAGTCAAAATTGTTAAACGCACCGAGACACTACGCTAACAGACCATAGCGTAAAAATGTGCACATCGATATGCACATTTCGGACACCTGAACGCTCTGGTGTGCTTTGATGTGCTGGGGAAATGACAACGACATGGTGTGTAAAAATGTGACATTATGTGACATTCTGCGTTCGCCTGAACGCACGGCATGACTCGATGGTGGTATATGTGAGGGGTACCTATGACCATATAATCTAATTTATGCATCTGTCCGTCGAAGGTACATGCATCTTGGGTGCACGGACTGATTATCATTTCTGTTTAGTTAAATAATTAATTAATTTAATTAATCATTATTGACTCTGAAGGATTCATTTGCTATAAGGATTCTTTCATCTCGTGCGTCATATAAAAAGTTGTAAACTATTTATTGGTATGGGCTTACTAGAGTGCTTCTGAGTTGCTGTGATTCTGGATGTGTGGTGACTTATGCCCAATCTACAATGCATGGTTAAACCACGTCGTCAAAACGATATTGATTTTTGTGTTTGCTTCCCACTCTTGCATTTGAAAATTTATGCTTGGAAAAATGTCCCTTCTCTCTCATTCATTTGACGACATGAGCACGAGCTTATGTGTAGTAGTTAATCAGCAAAAACGATATAGTAATACCTCAGGTGTATTCAGCATAATTTAGAACCATGTAGGGGAATTTAGAACAAAACAGCTGTAAACTGGAACTTGTACTTTCAGTCTTGAAAACAATATGTTATATTATTCGACTTGTTCCAAGCAATTTCTTAGTTTACTAAGTTTACTATATCATATTATAAATTATTGAACCCAATTACTTCCTTTGATGTAATTCTGCAATGAAATCGAGGAAGCAATTCCATTTATGATAATTGACAGGTCAACAGCAGTTTAATTTGGCAGCTTACCACTACTTACATATTTCGTGTATTTATATGCATTCTTCAGCAAATGATATCGTTTTGACGACGTGGTTTAACCATGCATTGTAGATTGGGCATTAAAGCTGTCAAAATAACTTAATTTCACAATGCATTCACTCTTTGTGTTTTTTCCACTTTGTGTCTTTTCCAATTTACATTATTGTTGTCGGCGGCATAATTTATTTTATTATTTCATATACAGGGTATAGGTGTGCGTATTATATTCTGGATTTCGTATGAAGTTGAGTGTTTGCCGTTGCTGCTAATATCTGGGGGCTGTAAGGCCGTTATTATCTACAACTTTTTTGCAGGTTCAGTTCTGCTAGTTTATCTCTTCTGATGGCTTCTGTCTGAAAATGTGGAGTGTGGTTTGCATGCAGACTTTCAGGATCGTAAGGTGAGTGCAATATATCTCTTCGTGTATAAAGTTTCAATATAATGGTTTATATTTGTTCAAGAAGGAACTTTTTTTTGGATTCTCCGGTATATAGCAAGAGCTAAAAAATATTTTTAATTTATTATTTCATCACAAAACTCATTCTATTTTGGCTGACAAGTTTCAAGTCTTGGTTTGACTCATCAACAGGTCCCAAATAGCGCAATTGAGTGACTTGAAAAACAAATGAAAAAATAGAACAAAGAAAAGAAATGAAAATATGAAAAAAAATTGAGAAAAATAGACAAAAAAAAATGTTATTAAAAAAATTTAAAATATTTTAAAAAACCAGATTCATTCGAAACGAATCGAACCTGTATTCGCCCGCAGTGGGCTGATAAATAAAAATAAAAAGGAAGAAGAAGAAGCGTTTCGTGTTAGCAGAAAACCTTACACTCATCGGTGCAGATTGGTTTTCTGCCTTCTGCAGACGCTTGAAACAGATTAAATAGATTTCCTCTCATATAAACTCAGAATAAATTCTGGGTGTGAATTATATGAGGGAAAAACACTCCCATATTATACCAAGGAGGAAGAAATAAAGATAGGGATTACTCTATAGGATTTTTTACCGGGTTAAACTTATATTTGTTGAAGACGGAACTTTTTTTGGGATTCTCCGGTATATAGCAAAAGGTAAAAAATATTTTTACTTTGTTATTTCATCACACAACTCATTATATTTTGGGTGAGAAGTTTCAAGTCTTGGTTTGACTCCTCATCAGGTCCCAAATAGCGAAATTGAGTGACTTGAAAAACAAATGAAAAACAGAACAAAGAAAAGAAATGAACAAATGAAAAAAAAAATTGAGAAAAATAGAAAAAAAAATTTTATTAAAAAAATTTCTCCTTCGTATAATATAGGAGTGTTTTTGCCTCATATAATTCACACCCAGAATTTATTCTGAGTTTATATGAGAGAGATCAATTTGATTTGTTTCGAGCATCTGCAGCAGGCAGAAAACCAAGCTGTACAGATGAGTGTAAGGTTTTCTGCTAACATGAAACGCTTCTTCTTCTTCTTCCTTTTTATTTTTCTTTTTCAGCCCACTGCGGGCGAATACAGGTTTGATTCGTTTCGAATGAATTTGGTTTTTTAAATTTTTTTCTAATTTTTTGAATAAATTTTTTTTTTTCTATTTTTCTCAATATTTTTCAATTTTTTAATTTCTTTTCTTTGTTCCATTTTTTCATTTGTTTTTCAAGTCACTCAATTTCGCTATTTGGGACATGTTGATGAGTTAAACCAAGACTTGAAACTTATCACCCAAAATATAATGAGTTGTGTGATGAAATAACAAGTTCAAAACATTTTTTAGTTTTTACTATATACCGGAGAATCCAAAAAAAGTTCCTTCTTCAACAAATATAAGTTTATCCCGGTAAAAATCCTATATCCTATAGAGTAATCTCTATCTTTATTATAGTTTATCTGAGCTTAACCAAAGAATGGATATGATGTTCGAATTGCATTATTGTATTTTGTTCTGGTGTGCCCTAATATGGGATGGGATTGTTGTCTGTCAACACTGAATATGTTTAACTAAGAATTCTAAAAATGTCACTTTTTCACTAATTGTTGCTATTATGGTCTCACTAGCTTGTGTCACTGTCACTATAAATGTGGTTTATTTCGTTATCGCATGTCAAACTTTAATTGCTAATCGCGTTATTTTCGAGGTTTATTATGGGAAGCGGTTGTCCTTTAAATATACACTAAAACGTCGCGAATGATATACGCTGGCGGTCTTTTGTACTTTATCCTGAGGATGCGCGTAATATTATGAGAAGCTGGATGAATTTGACGAATACGCCCACGGAGATTTGCCAATGCTTCGATATATGACAGCTCTACGTCAAAATATGCGTCGTTCACGAAACAGACGTCAGCAAGGAAAGCGTCATTGGTTTCATCATGCAGTGTGTCGTGAGTGTTAGTAAACTGATTCCAATATGACTGCACTTGCTGAATACGAACTCCAACATACTCTTTATTTCGATTTTCAATACCAGTCTTATCTGTGTTAGTAATAAATCGGTCTATTTTCTCTAGAAGGCGCTTTTGCCGTCTTAATATTTTATCCATATTGAATGATTGAATTAATTCCATAAAATGACTAGAGAGACTTACCGAATTTATAATCGTACTATTGTTTATGCACGCTAGATGAAGAACAATTTACAGTTGTATTATTCAATGATCACCTAGGTTTTTGTGGTATGACTGTCGAGTATCTCTTGTAAAACCACTATGCCTCACCTGATCATAGGGTAATCTGATGAGGATGACGATGCATATACGAATGTTGAGTTATGATAATACTGTAATACTGTACTGTAGACACTATATCAGTAAGTCTCACCAGCTCACACTAAATAAGTTCGCAGTTATTGTTTTATTTTAATTCACCTTAACGCGCACGTAACTGCTCTTAATTATGTTCACTTTAATTCACTAAGTATAAAAATCTTACGATTGTATGAAATTTGTCACCAGAAATTTTTTTTGTTAAAGGACAGCACTTAATTCTTATTTTAAATCCTTTATTCGACTCCGAAGGACCATATGTTTAGATTTATAAAGATGTAAGGATTTACAAGAGTTAAGCGCATTAAGAAAAACTAGATGATTCGGATCCACGTTATAAAACATTTATTAGATAATTCAACAAGACTGAAAAACATTCTTAGACTGAACAACTCAATGCAAAAATTACAAATAAAAAATGACATTAAACAAAAACAAGAGATAGACAAAACTATTTCAGCCTACTTAAATAAAATTATACACAGTGATTATCTGAATAGTAATTTTTGTTGTACCTCAGGTAGCATAAATCTGATGGGGCTAGGAGCCGCTAGCCCCAAAGCTGCAGCCGCGACTGGTTAGAACCTGTTTCATGTATTTTTACATTCCGATGAACTGTTCAATACATTAAAAATATTTGGTACTGATCATTTCCCAACCTACGTCAGTTTTGATATAGCAACTATCTGCGATTGAAATCTAGACATATTACGATAACATTGTGTCAATTTTAGCTTTTACACCGAAAGGGTTTGCAAACAATGGCCTA
Organism: Dioctria linearis; assembly: GCA_963930735.1. NCBI lineage: Eukaryota > Metazoa > Arthropoda > Insecta > Diptera > Asilidae > Dioctria > Dioctria linearis. The sequence goes on from OZ005740.1 coordinate 85,976,806, forward strand.
ATTGGTATTGAAATAAAAACACTTGTATAGCAACACTGTAGTGGCTGATTTACATTACTCGAACATGCGATTTTACTGAGAAAGTGAGTGAGGGGGTCTTATTACTTTGCACTATAAGAAAAAAAGTTAGAGGTGATCGACTGTCAAAACATTATTTCCCACTCTTTTATAGCGAAGTGCCACTGTGGCATTTCATCAATTTGTCAGTTTAAACAATCTTTTATAGCGAAGTGCCGCTGTAGCATTTCATCAATTTGTCAGTTGTGAGGTTTTGCACATCAAGATGTAAGTTGTCTCAGTATAAGTTACTAAAAGTTGTCGAAAGTTGGGCCGATTCTATATTAGCTACTACAAAATTTGTCGCATTTCGCTATAAAGACGGGAGCAGTCTGCGGATAATTTTGAAGTGTTCTACAGGCTACGAAAGGAGCGCAAGCAGTACCATAGGTGACTGTTAGTAGGTTGTATTTCTTGATGGTTTTAGAGGGATCATTCCTGCATAATATGCATTGAAATACCAAGCGAAGTTTTCTGATTGGCGTTGAATACCACACGTAATTTTCTTGTGGTGCTACTGGGCCTAACTACAGCATGATGCGACAGGCAGTAGCTACACGAATTTTTGTCATCATTATCATTTTCACCTGGCTTCAAGTCAGGTTGCACATGCCGCATTATTCCCGCCAACTCCATGTACGGAAATACTAACGCTTTGCGTAGGTAGCTGAAGAAGTTGAGCTAACGAATTTGATATAAAACTTGATTCCGAGCCCTTATCTATGAGTGCTCTAGCACGGACTACATTTCCAGTTGATACACGTATGTGGACTTGAGTGGTAGCTAGCAGGACAGAGTTAGATGCGAAAACCCTTTCAACTATAAGTGAATTAGTAAATGATGATTACACTTGGTATATAGATAATTCGTTACTCGACTGAGATTGTACATACGGTCTGGAATTTTCTTATGATGATGGATGTAACATGGAATGATGCTTCTCATTACAAATTTTACAGCTATGAATGTACGGTTGGTCAAAACAGTAGCAAATGATTTTTCTACATAGAATGCATTTAAAATTAGTCGAACTACCTTGATTACCCAGAGTGATGAACGAATTGCTTTTTTGTTGAGGTTGATTCTTTTTGCTAGAGTCGCTGGAGACCTTAATAGTTTCAAGAGTTCGAAGTCTACCATCTAAAAATGTAAGCAATGTCTCATATTTCGGAACTTCTGTGGATTAACTAATTGAATTTTCTGAATCTCTCCTTGCTACCCTATTTAATATATGAGATATTATGAAAACAAGGTAGTCATTCCAGTGAACTACTGGCCGACCTAGAGTCTCTAATGCATTGCGCGTTTGTGATGTTGTATCAAGGATACCTTTGAATTCATGTGCAGATTCAGTTGTCATATTTGGAAGATTAGTGATCACTTTTAGATATGAATTTACTAAAATTCGCGGATTTTGGTATCTCTTCACTAAGATGTCCCAAGCTGTCTTATAGTTTGCATTAGTTATTGCTAAATGATGCAAAAGTTTAACTGCCTCACCTGACAAGGAAGACTATAAGTAATGCAACTTCTCCACGTCAGAAAGCTTCACATTGTTATGAATAAGTGATTTGAAGGTATCACTAAAAGAAGTCCAATCTAAGAAGTTTCCGTCGAAATTTGGAGAATTAATCTTAGGCAATTTCCTGTGAAGTTTGTTCTAATTCCGTTTGCTGCGCGAAAGGTATATTTTCTTGTAACAGATCATTTAGCTTCAGTGTATGCACATTCTATGTCGGAAAAGACATCTTTTGCATAATTATCCTCTTCTAAATCGTTTTCTGAAGCAGCATCATATATTATCTTGGAACTCGTTCCGAAACGTTTGCTATCTAAGAACGAGTTTGGTGTAGTAGTAGTAGAAGTTTCGTTTAAGAATCACGAGCTCGAGGCTAAGGTTTAGCAAAATATTTTTTTTTGCTACGATTGATGTTATGGAAATAAAAGTTGAAAATAAACAGCTAGACAGCTTTCTTTCTTTGTGAGACCAAAACCCCGATTTATTCATTCATTCATTCATTCATTTTTATAACGGTGCTGATAGAATGATGCAATAGTGTAAGATATATATTGCAGATTAATGGTGGAAGAAAATCGAGTGATTTCTCATTTTAAAAATTTAGAGAAAATGAATGGAAAAAGATTAGCATTGCTTGCAAACATTATAATCGATAATTTAAGCGATTCAGAAGATGACGAAGTACAGCGTGTGCTACAAGCAAAACGGAAACGAAAAATATGGGTCCGAGAATATTATAAAGAAAGTCAGGTTTGTCACATGTAACCATATCAACCATATAATACATATGCAGTTCCGTTCGTTTTGCAGGTTTCAGGAGCATATATTCACGTCGTAACACCTTTGGCAATTTCGGACCCAGATCTTTACCGAAATTATATGAGAATGACACCTGCTCAGTTTGAGGAATTAGGTAAGATTGTGGGACCTCACATAAACAAGCAAATCTGCGTCTGTTTGCCAATACCAGTCAATCAGCGCCTGGCAATTACATTAAGGTGGGCAATAAATTAACTTTATCATGTGTTTTAACTTTAATTTACAATATAATAATGGCATTGTGTAGATATCTGGCTTCAGGCGAATCTTAGAAAAGCCTCAGCTAGTATTATAAATGTTCACCTGCGTCCGTTCATAATATAATAATGGAAACAACAGGAGAAATATGGAACAATTGAAGGGAAACAGTATTTCCCCCTCTTAATTCCACTCGATTCAGAGAAATTGCAAATGGTTTCGAGAGGCGGTGGAATTTCCCACATTGTGTAGGCGCTCTTGATGGAAAACATATATTGATCGAGGTAAAAAACAACTCATTAATGTAAATGTACGTTTTATATATTTATTATAGGCACCGCCGAAATCTGGATCGAAATATTTCAAGAAATCACACTCAATTGTGTTACTGGCAACATGTGACTGGACTTACACTTTTACAATGTGCGATATTGCGTCAACAGGTCGCCAAAGTGATGGGGGCATATTTCGAAATAGCGAGTTTGGACGGAAATTTTTCAATCAGGATTTGGAGTAAGCATTGACGTGTACTTTAGCTACACGATTTTCAATTATAATTTACTGGTTTTATTTGAAGTAATAACTTTTTAACTTGTGTTAAAAATCATTCAATATTTCCTTTTAACTAATATTTCAATATTTCCTTGCAGCCTGCCAGATCCTGAAAATATCTCAACAAATTTTGCAAATATGCCGTACGTATTTGTCGCTGATGACGCTTTTGCATTAACATGCAATATGATGAAGCCGTATAAAGGAGAAGCCAGCAAAACTATGCAGAGCGTATTTAATTATCGTCTGTCAAGGGCACGGCGAATGATCGAAAATAGCTTTGGGATAGTGTCCTCAAAGTGGAGAATTTTTAGAGGACCTATTAAGGCGCATGTAAAGTTACTTGAAAGAATTGTGTCTTCCTGTGTTTGTCTACATAACTGGCTCAGGCAAAACGAAGAACACAATGAATACATCACATCTGGCTTAATAGATGTAGAGCAGGAGGACGGAACGATCAGAGAAGGTAATTGGCGGAGAGAAGAAACTTCTTTCAGAAGATTGATGCCCAGAAGCTATAATTCCAACTGGAGTGCTAAGGAAGTTCGCGAGAAATTCGCGAAATATTTGTCGACAGAAGGCAGTGGAGCCATATGTAGAGTAAATTTTTTTTTTCAAACTTAACTGTTTTTTTTATCATACTTGACTGATTTTTTTTCAAATTTATCTGTTTTTTTTCAAACTTTAATGTTTTTTTTTCAAACTTGACTGGTTTTTTTTCAAACTTTAATGTTTTTTTTTCAAACTTATCTATTTTTTTTAAACTTTAATTCAAATAATATTGTAAAATATATAAAAAATACAAATTAATTAAAATTACGTTTTATATTTTTTATTAATATCTTGTAATATTTTAAGGATGTCTCGCTCGGCTTCATCCCTAGCATCATCGTTGGGTAGAAGTTTCAGCTTGAGGGCCACAAACTCCCCGAAGCACTCTTCTGGCGTTTTCTCCATCTCTGCCTCTTTTTCTAAAGCATGGATTGCTCTTTGAGCGATCCTTAGCCTTGCGGCTGTTGTTTCACTTTTGGGTTCTGTAAAAGAGAGAGTTAAATTCATTAAACATTTTAAAATATTTTTTTATATTTATTTGTATTGCCTTCTACAGTCGAAATAGATGGCGATGGCGAAGGCGATGGCCGAAATCTTTTCTCCGTTAAGGTTGAGAATGAGCTTAATTTAATAAAAGAAATTCAGTTGATTTTGTTAAACTTAATAATTGAAATATTTACCTTGACGAGAACTTGCTATCTTCTAAAAACGCTAGCAAATGGGCGTACTTATATTCTTTTTTTGCTGCTTAGCCACTTGGCAAAGGCTTTTTTGACCTTAAGTATGACACTTTTATTACCTCCCACCTTTTTTTTATATCTTCTGAGGAGATGCCGAGGTTTTGACTGATATCAGACCACAATCTTGTTCGTTTTATTCTGTTTTTGTACTCGGGATTTGTGCAGTTCCAAAGAGCTGGTCGATCTCGAATTGCTTCTATTATTTCTTCTAAAAATTAAGTTTTAGATTTATTTGAAGTTGGGAGAGTAAAGTTTCAAAATCATGTTTTTTGGCAAAAATTTTGGCCATTGAAAAGCAATTTTCGGAACGGAAGAGGCAGGGGGTTGGGTGATATGTTCAAAAAATCCGAAAAAAGTTGAGAAAAAAGAATCAAGAGGAATATTTGAAATCTGGTCATATTTAGTCGATTTGTGTGGGTTTGAATATCTAATTCAAATCGATTCGAATTTTCATTTTTAACCGGCGAACGCTCTCTTCCTATGGGAGATATCGTCGAAATTTTTTTCTCCAAATGAAAGGTAATTTTATACACTTAATTTCCGTAGTATCCAACAAACAATCGGCAACCCGCAAAATACACCAATTGCAACAAATACACAGAAAGGTTGGAATTTTTTTTCAAAAAAAAACACTTGTAAAACACTGTAAAATTTTCGTAAGAAAAAAACAAAGTATGCTATTCGATATTACTCAGTAAGATGTTTAATTTAAGATATGAAATTTGCCCCTCCTACAATTTTTTCTTCAACCCCCGCTAAAATTGGAAAATGAACGCCTATGGAAAAAAGTTGGTCTACAAAATGGTTGCCACCAAATAGACGAAGAGAACTGCATCATTAGTTTTTCGATTGAATCAAATTTACTCGAGTTATTACCGACTCAAAATCAGCTATAGTACTACAATACTAAAAAGTGCAAATGAAGTAATAGAGGAAAAATGAGTAAATGGAAAGTTGGCAAAGAAAAAAAAAAACTAATTTTGACCGATCAAAAATCTCCTACCCCCCCCCCCCCCCCTTGAAGTACGTAATTTTTATGCATTTCCAAAGTCGATCTAGTACAATTTGAAAATCGATATCCATTCTAGTATAAGCTTTTTTTTTATTAATTTTAAATACCCACATCACTATCTCACGGCGTCAAATGGCAAAGTTATTCAATTTGGGAAAAAAAATCGTTATATCTCCCCCCCCTCCCCAAAGTTAAGAAAAACGTAATAGCCTATAGTACCAGAAAAAAAAATAAGTCGACCCGTATCTGTTGATTTTTTGACCCGACACCTTTATGTCAGTCAAAAAGGGTCCCCCAATTTTCACCATTTACATGGACGAAAATTTGGTACTTTCGGGTATGAACTAATTTCGGCTGTCTGGCATCCCTAAATATGAATTTCATACAAAAGTTAGCAGGCGTTGAGGAGTTTATGTTAAGCCAATAAAAATTAAAATCGCCCGGTAACTTACAAAGTTATTCAAATTAAAAAAATATATTTTGCCCCCTTACCCCTCCCAGGGCGATCTGATCCGACAATATCTGACTTGCGCAAACAATGTAGAATATGTTTGCGCATGGCTCCACCGAATTTGGTGAAAAAGTGTTTTTCCCCTGTACCCCCCAAACGAAGATATACCCCCTTTTGGCTATACATTTAATAGTTGGCCAGACATCTTCCGGATGTACCATCATCAATCTAGACCACCACAACTCAACCCGTCAACCCGTTAACAAACTCAAGAAAAAGGCCACAATCACTTTTTAATATATATAGAATATATATAGATAGTGGAAAATTGTATAAATATTCTGTGATTTTTGAATAAAGAAGTCAGTTAGTGAGTAGCAGTAGTATCAACAGAACACGAGTTGTTTCATTTACCTGGAGTAAAGCTAGTAAGCTGCTCCATTCATCTATACTAAGAGTAAAGCTAATAAGCTGCTCTATACGCATCGCTGCTCTACCTATCTCGGGAGAAATAAGCAAAGCCCAATCATCTTGAAGGCACGTAATCTCAGTTTACCTACAGTAACCGTGCCGTGTTCCAGATCAAAAGGTGCTCAAATGAGAGTACTAGAAGTACTTATAAAACTCAACAATCTCAAGTCTTAAAAAAACAAAAGCGGGCAGTACAGGAACTTGGTCCCGTAATAGGACAGGCCGCACAACGGCACCAACGAATCCCGCTTTCCTAATAAAGGCGATCGGAGTTCAAGATAAGTACTATTTTTAAAATTTCATCTTGACCCCCCTCTGCTGTTCTGAAATTGTACCTTTGTTTAAGAGCCGTCGAAGAAATTTATCTCTTCGCACACCCGAAACTTGTAGTTATCTAGAGGCACATCGTTTAAACGGAGAGCTATTTTTCCACAATCTGGAAACAGTTCTAACACGTTCAAACTGCTTTGCAGATGACACAAGGATATTAAACCTCGATGAAACGTCTACAACTACCGTACAAAAGTCGCAAAAGGTAGTTATTGGCCATTTTCTATTATTACTATTAATTATTTTGCCAGTCACTATATAGATTCGTGCTGAAAAGGGTGTGAAATCTGTTTGCAAAATTGTCAGCGCTGAGAGGGGAACCCTTGTTATGCCATTATCAGTACTTCAGAACAGTACATTACACCTGTAATGATTTTCCCCGCACACATTACAAAAATCATATGTTAAATGGCGCTCCAGCTGTGACTCTAGGTTTGGCTACACCATCGCAGTGGATGAATGCTGATTTGTTTTGCGAGATCATGAAGTATTTCCTAAAATTCACCAGTAGTAGCCATGAAAATCCAACATAATTATATTTGATAACCAAGAAATCACACCTTTCCTTAGCAGCTAAAAAAAATTGTGTGACAATCTTAGCATTTCCACCCCATTCTACGCACAAATTTCAACCTTTAGACGTTGGAGTATTCTACCCTTTTACAAATGCATACAATTCCGCAGTTGTCTTATGGATGATTTGCAATCCTGGCAAATCATTTTCAATATAAGTACGAGGTAGCATCATGTCTAGAAATTGCTTTTCAAATAGCAATGACTCCATCCAATATCATTGCTGCCTTCAAGAAAACAATGGATAAGGAAGCAATTTCAGATCTTAACTTTTAACCGGGTGCTTAACATATTCAAACAGTTCAATAGTTAGAACGGACGTCTATTTTAAATGCTGTTATCTGTGCGAACTAAGAGGAAAATTTTATTTGCAGCGATGAAGAGTGTAACATAGAAAATTTGTGCGCAGAATCGTTACTCTGATTTTGTTCAATTAAATGAAGAAATGTTACACAATTTTAATAGGACACCTCATAAGCGACTACAATAAATCGTTTTCCATCATTTCCATTGAATAGCGGCCGTCAACACAAGTAGCGATTGTGATACCATATCTGCTGCGAATCATCATCGAAAGTCTAGCCCTTCTTTGCAATAACCATCTAAGTCGCCGCGCCGTTGGAAAAGTGATCAAAATCACAGGTTGCCTGCGTTAACTGGTCCCTGTGCAACAGGCGCCTGAGAAAAGAATTAAAAAAAAAGAAAAAGAGGAAGAAAACCAACAATTTTTGTAAGAAATCCAGATTCCCAGAGTAGAAACAGCTGGCGGTGGTCTTAGGGAAGTGTTGCTGAGAAACCTCCTCCGATAGCCCGAATGAATTGAACGAGTTATCCAGAAGAGGGCCCCTAAGCCCAACTTCCATCACAGATAGATCGTGCACTTATTGAGTGCTAAGTTTGCTTCCTTCCCTGTCACACGGTGAATATCCGGTAAACTAACTGAAAAAACACCAAATTAATAAAGTGATTTTAGTAAAAAACAACCAAATAAGTGTACTCAAACAATTAAATTGAATTTTGATAAATGTAATCGTGTTTAAACAATAAAAAATTAAATCAGTGTCATTAGTTTCCGGTACACTTTTTTCCCGTGAACAGCTGGCATCAATTGATTATAAAAATTAGCTGCCAAAGCTGACAAAGTTAAAATAGACCTATCAACCTCAACCTGGCCGCCCTCACCAACTTTGCCATTGGGAGCTTAATAACCTGATCTCATATTCTACAAAACTGTCAAGGTTGGTGTTTCACGCTGTCACTGGACAGTTGTCAGCTGATTACAAGAGCGACTGGGGCTGTGTTGACTGCCCTCTAGAGACCAGTAGGTGTATGCGTCTCCAAAGCGCGCGCCTATCGACCAGCAATCAAAAATAAGGAAAAACATTATCTTGGCCTTATCAGATGCTCCTCAACTACAACTCGGCCAGACCTATTTTATCAGTAAAACTTATTTGCATAATTACCATCAGAGACCCTTTCTTTTTTTATAGCAGGGCGAGACATTTGTTTCGCCAATTCTTCCTCCAAATACTCTTCATTTTCGAATTCCATTTCTGTTGGCTTCACGACGACGTCTGATAAAACTTGAAGATCTAGTATTAGAAAAAGTATATTAAACGCCTATATATATATATATATATTTATATACTTACATTTATTTTTCAACATTTCAGAATTTATTTCTTGAATCTATGAAGACTTCAGAATATATTTGTTGAATCTATGAAGACTTCAGAATTTATTTCTTGAATCTATGAAGACTTCAGAATTTATTTCTTGAATATTTGACAGCAACAAACTTGCTTCAAATATTTTTATTTTGTGTACGTGTACACAATTTATTCGTACACGCTTGTAGTTATATGTATGAGTTTACTGCCATAATAGCAAAATTTACTGCCATAAAATATACTTCTGGCTATTACTTTTTATGGCTAATTATGGCAGTAAAAATTTCCCCTTCGTAGGGGAATTTGACATTTAACTCAGTAAAATTTTGCTGGATTATGTTTTGTCCTTATCGTTCTAAAGTATTTTCAGATAAGGGGAAACTACTTACTCTGTTTTCTAGCAATGTTCGAGTAATGTAAATCAGCCATAAGGAAGTTCCCCGATTTTTCTCATGTATCAACTTAACTTTTGTCTTGAAATTACTGAATATTCCGTCTTATTTCAGCTCCTAAATTAAATCTTTCCCAAGTTATCGAGCAGTTAGATAGATGAACGGACAAACGAACGGAGTTACCCAGTGATTTCATCATTTAGAACTCATTTCGAAGCGTAAGTGAGAAGAAACGGGAAGTTTTGTCTGTTGAATTAATTTAAGAGTAAATGTTTTTTTAATTTCAGAATGTTGTTTGTAATCTTTTTCACAATTAAAGAAATATTATTTACAATTGGAGACTTCAATGCCAATATCTTCCACGCCCATGCCGTTTCTATTCGCGTGCTATTCAATTAAAAACATAAGAAATGTCAAATTGTAGAATATGGAAAGAATTCGCGAAGTACTACTTCGAGTAAGATCTTTTGATATTACAATCGCCAATCAGATAATAATGTATACAGATTTTATTATAGCAGTTTAAGTCCAACAAAATTTTGTCAACAGAAAAGGAACGCTAATTAAAAAAAAATAGAAATTGCAACATAACTTTCAATGAGCAACCTACCGCCAAAATTGATTTGGCGTACAATATATATCTAGAAAAGTTTAATTGTTGAGCACACAGCTTTGCTAATGAGCAACTTCGCATTCCACTTCATTTTTACCCTACAGTACGGGATAAGAGAATGATAATGTTCATAAACAGCTAAAAAGTATAGCGATTTCGTGTCTAAAAATTAAAATGAAAATTAAAACTTATCTCCAAAGCAAAAGCATAATAATCGTCAGTGAAAAACTCATTGCGATTCCATTTCGAAAATTTTCCAATTTTCTGAAACAAACACCTGATGGCAATTTGTTAACTAACAGCAGCAAAAGCAATAAGAGCGAGATGAAAAGCTCCAGAACAGCTCTTAATTTGGCTTCGCAAGAGTGTTGCGTGCAGAACAGTCATCCCAAAGGTTGAAGGCACTCATAAATAACCGAAGTAAAGAGCGGCCAGAGAAGGTTTCAAATTAGGCGTTATAACTTTACAAGGATGATATCCAGCTGCCTTCCAAATTAGATGATTATTCGAGGAGCGTGCGAAGCATTTATATCGTCACTAGCACGAAAATCACCAATAAATTTCTGAGAACAACCAAAGTTTACCTAATGAAATTTTTCCCGCCTTCTGACATATTTATGAATCTCAAGAAGCAAAAGTCTTTCAGAAAATTTTATTGAAATACATCTTGAACTTTTTTATAATTGTAGGTTTAGATATACACTGTAAAAATATTAGGACTATTCCCTAAATTTAAGACACTTTTTTCCTTAAAAATAAATGAAATTTTCTCTGATAGAAAGGGAAAATCAGTTTAATTTCCCCAAATCAATGGAACATTCAATGACTTTAGGTATTTGGCACTAGAAAATCTATAAAGTACGTAAAATTCCCGAAATGCTAGCTCTTTTCGATATGAGGAAGAGAAGATTCAATAAATTGGGTATTATGCTGCATTTTTAATGGAAACATATTTTCCTTTATATAATGCACACATTGTTTTTTAAAAGAAGTCATATATTGCTTTTCAATATTTTGTTTAAGCGTGCCCAGTGCACCAATATAACTTCCATACTACTTAGTAGTATGGGCCATAAGAAATGAGCTGTTCAGCTCATTCTTATGTTTTTTAAAAGAGGTGGTCTTCTATCACTTTCACCTATGGTGGAGAGTGGTGCGGTGCCATCACCTATTCCCTACATTTTAGGGAATAGTCCCTACATTTTAGGGGGAAAAACAAAACAACAATTTAAAATTCCCTATATTTTAGGGGATCCTCCTTACATATTACATAAAAAAAAATATGAAAATTCCCTACATTTTAGGGAATATTCCCCAAATTTTAGGGGGGGAAAACCAAAACTCCCTACATTTGAGGGTGAAAACACTACCTACATTTTAGTGATAAAAACCTAATCTTAGTTTTCCTAGGTGGAGCTTTCCCTAATCTTATCGACAAATGCCTCACCTGTGTGGCACAAATTGTTGCCACTCACTTTAGGGAATTATTTTTTACTGCGTAAAAGAAAATAGCAAATAAATTATGACTTTTAAAATAGGCTACGTATGCTTATCAAATATATATGTATGTATTCGGTAGCTATACCTTGTTAATCTTGTTCCGTGGGTTTAGGACGTGAGGTGTGACTGCGAATAGGTACTGGTAGCATATTCTTTATGAATTATGCTAACATAGCCTTGTTTTTATATTAATAATACAAGCTCAGGGGATACCCTATGATGCAAAGCACAGCATCACTGGAAGGTGATAGAGAAAGGAATTAGGGAATGTGAGGAGATGTATATCACTCTTAAACTTTCGCTGATTGCTTGCCGGAGGAAAGCCAGAAGATGGTAGACTGTTCCACATTAACACTGTTCGGGACAAAAAAGCATCCCGGAATTTTAATGTACGACCGAATGTAATCTTAAGGGAAAAGGATGTGGGTGTGTGAATATTGCGTGCTGGAATCATTCTACAAGGGATCACACTAGATATTTAATCAGAACATTGACCATGTATAAAGGAGCGAAAGGCAGCCAACATCACGGCGATGCTCGAGCGAATCCATATAGCAAATTGTTCCCAAATCGCCAATGAGCTTGAAGGAATAGTAGGTATCGCCTTGATTCTAAAATTTTTAGGGTGTTTTCTAATTGCATGGTAAAATTGTTTTTCTATTTGTTTGGTATCAAATCGTAAGGTCTATCTTGCAACGATCTCTTAGCACGTTTGTCAGTTGGTTTTGTACATATACAACTGAGTTGGATGTTGCCGCGCTGTTAATCCAAAATTAAATTAATTCTGTCCAGTGCAGTGCAGTGTCAATAATCTTTCAAGGTTTTTAATCACACACAATTATAATTATTAAAATATCTAAATAACCTACTTAAATTAACACCAGCCAAGTTAAGGGCTTTTCTATGCCCTATCGGCATTCCAAAAGCCATCAGCACAGTACGGTAGTATTCCGTTTTCTATGTGTACATCCTAGATCAGTGCAAGTTCATTAGCACGTGTCATTTGATTAGCACTATGGGTGCTCCCAGCTGGGGTCATTGAACTGCACAGTCTGAGTACACATCCGTACGAGAGATGTATTTAATAGCCTTAAGGGGGTTAACGTCTCCAAAGCCACAGGCCCTGCCGGTTTTTCGCCCCTGTTAATTAAAAGCTGTGCCTTATCCTTGGCTAAACCTCTGCGCAAACTGTTCTACTTGTCTTATTCGACAGGAAAATTTCCAACTGCTTGGAAACTAGCTCACGTTCAGCCTATTCCCAGAATGGGAGAGGTAGCGATCCCTCAAATTATCGACCAATTGCAATCATTACGATTCTTTCAACGGTTTTTGAATCTATCAGTAACTTGAAATTAATGAAGTATCTAGAAACTAATCATCTCATCAACGATTGCCAATATGGCTTCCGAGCTGGACGCTCATCTGGAGACTTGCTGACTTTTCTTACGGAACCTTGGAGGTCCAAAATCGTTGGCCTAGATATATCAAGGGCCTTTGATAGAGTCCGGCATACAGCCCTTTTAGCTAAACTCAAAGCACTTGGTCTCTCCCCTCATCTTCTATTATAGATTGAAAGTTTCCTATCTAGTCGCGAAATACGTATTGTATTAAATAGCGTTACATCTGAACCTCACCCCATAAATGCCGATGTGTCTCAAGACTCTGTTATCTCTCCAACTCTATTTTTTTTAAATTTTGATTAATGATCTGCTTTCCCTTACTTTCAATCCTATCCACAGTTTCGCTGATGGCAGTACCCTTGATTTTCCTTACTCCTTTGACACTCTTGCGGACTCCAGGGGGAATGCCACAAATGTATGTTAAACGAAGTTGCATGATTAGAGCATTGAATAACGATCTTAACAATATCCCCGCTTGGGGCAAAGCGAATCGCGTTGAATTCAATGCATCTAAGACCCAAAGCTGTGTCATGTCAGTAAAACAAAACCATAACTTAACCACTCCCGTTTCTTGTGACGGAGTTTCTGATTCACCGTTACTAAGCATTCTTGGCATAAATATTTCCAGTAAGTTAAACTGGATCACATATTCTCTGGTGCTAAAGAAGCATCGAAATATCTTGGATTTCTGCAAAGGTGTTAGAAGTATTACAGCCCGTCAAATCTAGCGCTCCTTTGCAAGTCCTATATTAGTCCTAGAAGGGAACACAATTCCCATATATGGGCTGGGACTGGTCGTGCATCCGTAGCTTCATTGGAAATTGCTCTCAAGAGAGCCTTCAAGTTCATTGGAGATATGACAATAACTTGACATATCGACTCACTCGAGCACCGCCGCAATGACAGTTGCCTTTCGTTCCTTTATCGCTATCTGCATGGTCAATGCGCTGATGAAATATCTGGTCTAATCCCTTGTAGAGTGATTCCTGCACGCAATGCTAGCGCTGCAAAACCAACCCCGCACATCCTTTTACCCTTAAAATTACTTTCGGCCGTACAGTGAAATTCCGTGATGCTTTTTTATCCCGAAAGCTGCGAATGTCGAACTGTTTATCATCTTCTCCACTCTCCTCATATCCGCTAATTCTTTCCCTATCTCCTTCCTGTCCTGCTGTGCTTTGCTAAATATTTATCTTTTAATTTCAATTAAAAACTCAAAACATTTATCTAATTGACGTAATTATTGAAAATATCAGTGTCCAACATGAGGCAAACTTGCGTCCAGGGGGTGTTTAATTAATGTTGGTTCGAAAAATACGACCTTATTAGTTTTTCGATATTCCCGATTCGAAAAATCATTAAAATATAAAAAGTTGTGATCAAAGTCACACTAACATAAACATTCTTCAAATTAATGCTAATAAAATTCAAATTGTGTTGTTTTAGATAACAGCATCTTTGAAATTATTCTGAAATGAAAAGGAACAAATCAACAAGTCGTTAATAACAGAACGTAATTCAAGTTTTTATAAATTTAAACAATTAAGCAAAATTTTGACTTAAAGCTATATTAGTTCAACATACTTTTTTGCCAAAATTGAAGCATTTGCTTTTTATCTGGTCACCTAATATGGGTGTTACATGTGGTGTTACATCTGAACCTCACCCTATAACTGGCGGTGTCCCCAGGCCTCCGTTATCTTTTCAACTTTCCGCTTAATGCTTTCCCTTAATTTCAATCCCATCCACAGTCTTGCCGATGACAGTACATTGATTTCGCTTACTCCCTTGACGACACTTTCACGGACTTCAGAGGAAAAATCGCATGAGTCAATTAGTTTGCATGATAAGATCATTGATTTACGATCTTGACAATATCCTCGCTTGGGGCAAAATAAGTTGCGTCTAATTAAATGCGTCTAAGATCCAAAGGTAGTTTACCTATTTTAAACAAGATCATCACTTAACTACTCCCGTTTCTTTTCATGGCGTATTAGTTGAAACACTAAACTCTGCTGGTTGTAGGATACCTATGTGGTGTGTTGGGAGGAATTACGCATAAAATTATTCCATTTGCGCTGAAAGACTCGCTTAGCTTCGATGTTAAATTCGAGTTGTGACCGTGAACAAAAATGATCACAAATGTTTGGATTTATTCATTACTTAGCTATGTATTTACCCCATTTGTGACTGACTTAGAACAACCTAAAAACCACTTAGGCATGGCTGTTGACTACATCCCTAGCAGATCATACGTAGAAAAGAACTTTTTCTTCAAATATGTCTCCTGCTTTCATCTTCTTTATATAATTTTACAGTTCATCAAACGATTTTCGAATGACCTCTTCAGAAACTGATGCTTTGGAATATTTTATTTGATGCTAGCAGCTCTAAAAGAAAATTTTCCTTGTCAACTGTCGACAATGCTTCATTTATAGTTGTACAAGTAAATTTTTCCACATTTCCTTATATGCAATGCATTAAATGAGACTAATTAATAAAGTATTGCTTGTAGGCCACAAATGGAGGCAAGGTAAAAATGTCAGTTCTAATTTCCGGCCACTAGTACACGCAAACTGGCTCATGATAATAATTATTGATTCATTTCGCGGCCACTAAAACGAATGCGGTTATTCCGAATATTAACTTAAATTTCAAACAATATTTCATTTATTTCAAATATAATTACTTAAAAAGATTTCTCGTGAAATAAAAATGGAATAAGAAGCCTTACCTTTTAAGCTTATAGCACTATATTAAAAACAATATATCTTGTATTGAACTTTCGCATTATTTAGGTGCCGATACCTAATGAAGTGAACTCTGATGACTGAACTTTAACTCAACGATCCTCAGTACACAGCATAGTCGACTTAGCGTCGTTCATTTTAATGCGAACATCATTCTCAACAAGATCGATATATTAGAAGAGTTATTTGGGGGGTCAGAAATACGCGTCTTGTTTGTTTCAGAAACTTAGTTGAATCCAAATATCAGTTCAAACTATATCTCGGTTAGTGGATATAATATTTTCCATTGCGACTGCCTCAGTCCCAGGGGATGGCGTGTGTGAAATATACATTGAAATCGGAATTATCTAGTGTATAGGACCCGTAGGATGTACTAGAGTACGTTTGCGTTGAAATTACGGCGGGCTATTCCAAATGCATCATAGTGGCAGTTTACTGCCCTCTCACTGCTTCTGTCGTTGAAATGGCTTCACATTTTCAAAATTGCTTAACTGAAATTATATCGAGATGCAACTACGTCATAGTTGGAGCTGATTTTATTGGCAACATGCTGCGTGATAATCCTTCCACTTGTGACCTGAAATATATGCTTCAAACGTTAGAATTAAAAGTAACAAGTTCACTTCCAATATACTTTAATACCCTATACCCATCAAATTTTGATCTATTCTTACTATCAAGCTCTGACTATTCGTTACTCACTAATCGATTAACGCGATCCAGCATCTTCGACCACGATATCTTGCTCATGACATATGACATCTCTGTTGATTCGAATGCAACTAACTCTACTTTCACCTATAAGGATTTCAACCACATTGCCCTTGATAGACTTTTTAATGAGTGCTCAATGATGTCGTGGGACTGGGAGGCTATTTACAACGATTTATGCAAGGATGATAAGGTGGAGCACATAACTGCTTCTCTACAATAACTTCATGATAAATATGTTCCAATTCGAGCACGCACTTTGCATTCCCGCGGTTATCCGTGGTTCACGAATGAGATCCAAAGAATGATTGCAGAAAAGGAATTTCTTTATCAGAGATTCAAACGTAGCAAATCCCACGATGATCTCAATCGTTATCGGATCTTCCGAAATAGAGGAACTACAGTCATTTGCGCAGCCAAGTGCTGGTGTTATGGCTCTCAATTTAACCCCAATTAATATCCAAGGAAACTGTGGAGAAAGTTAAGTAAGTTACTGAATCTGGGAATATATGGCACAGATCAGCCTAAGTGCAACCTGGTCCTGATAATTTAAACAGGTTTTGCCCTTCAATTCAAAATCAAGTTGTTACCGCAATGCAACAGATACCTGATCTTGTGCCGCTAATTCAAGCCAACACACATAGTTCTGAACTTGCTTTTAGGTGCGTAGACGTAGACGAGGTTATATATGCGATTAATAGCATTAAATCTTCAGCCAGACAATATCTCTACACGATTCATAAAAATAATCTTACCGCATATCGTCCACATTCTCGTCCATATAGTTAACGCTTACCTCACTACTTCACACTTTCCCTTGATATGGAAAAAACTGACAGTACTTCTAGACCATACTCAAACTCAGTCAAAAGTTTAGGCATTGGAATAAATCAGCGGATTACATGCGGCAACCACGTCTCATCTGTTCTAGGACAAGTTTATGGATGACCTCATCAGTTAAGAACGTCGGCTAGTATACCATCGAATCATATATGTATGAAACTTGCAAAATGCTTGGTATTACCTCACTTAACTTTTCGCAACTAAATTTTTTCCAAGCTCGATTCTGGTTGCCAAAGAAAGTTGAATGTCGCTTTCAATGATACTATCAGGCTTATTCATGGGTTGCGTAGATTTGCTCATATCTCTCCCTATATTGACTCCTGGGATGTTCACTTAAATATACTTCCCACGAAGACGCGAACTATTCCTGTATTTTTTAATTCACGCATGGGAACCAAGTTACTTATTAGACCGAACACAATTTCTAGGATCAGCCTGTCATCGAAATATCCTTTTTCCAAGCTTCAGAACTTCATCAAGTGAGCAGGTTTTCCGCTGCTGAAATTCTCTAGCGCCCAAAACTCAGTGCACCGTATCTCAGCACACATTTAAAAATTTGCTGGCATCAGCTCACATAACGTGATTTCGCAAACTAATAGTTTATTCATTTCATTGGTAGAATATGCTTAAGCTATTATATATTCAGTATATACTTATGTAGATTTTATAGGTGTATGGTGTGGTAATAGGCTAGACAAATTAATAAACAAAAGATAATGGCATCTCTCTCGTTATTTCAGACGTAAGAGCAGTCGTCCGGAAAGTTGCAGGTCCCGGCTACAAAAACCGGACAGGCGGTTGTTTTTCTCTTGTATATAATAACTTGATTTGAATCGTAAATATAAAAAAAAATTCTAAAAATTCTTCTATTGCAGAGTTAGTTAGTTAAATTTAAATGTATGTTTATCAAATAAAATTTCCCTACCGATTAAAAAAGTACAATTAAAGATTTGTAATCTTGTGTACTTAACCAGTAAATAAAATAAATAAAAAAGGAATTTTGGACGCACGCTTAAAGCTGGAAAAGAATACTGGAGAAAGGGTAAGTTAAGCGTACTGGCTGCGATGAGCGGTTAGTGGAGGAATCGACGATTACAATAATAATTAACCTCGCATGGTAATTGTTATGTAAGGCGATTGCTTACTACTAAGTGACTCAGGTGCGGCAACCGGTAGAAAAAGCAACAAAGTTGTGTCGTTACTTTACATCCGCGTTGCGAGTAAAACTTTACTTCCGAATATTGGGGCAAAAAAACCAATGACTGATCTGGCGAGTACCGTCTAATATTCAGTCTTCATAGTATCACGTTTCGGTTCCGAGTGTTAGATATTAGGACAAGTCAGTCCAGTGTAACGATCAATTTCTGTTTGCAGTATTTTGTATTGTTATGTTAACTTAGGTCAGTACTGCGGAATAAAGTAGAGAGTTGTTTAATCGACTTCGAGTGTTTTTCTTATTGATGTTTTAGTGTTTTTGGGTTGTTTAATGAATTAATTAACTAAATGCTCGAGAAACACGACATGAGAATATATATTTAACTTTTGATCAGAAATGCAAATTATTTCAGAGCATACACAGCAGTAGGGATGTGCTTAATTTTTACCCGCGGTATTTCTGTCGTGACGAATTTGTCCGAATTAATTAATTAAATGCAGTCACTATTTTAGTGGTGATATTACATTATATTTGAAAAACCAAGTTGGATCACTGGTTACAGCAACGAGTTTTTACCGAAATTTAATAGTTTTGGGTATTTGAAATTTCGGAATTCATATTATCCAACGTTTGGATGGGATGAAATTGTAGAGAGCAGAGCGTAACACCTGTTGGTTATTTTGAGTAATCTTAAAAAGCCACTCTGCGTAATGCCCAATCGATAGTTAAAACATTTGGAACAATTCATAAAGCGTATCCACTTGAATAAATTTATTAAGCACTATCGATTGGGCTTGACAAACGTAGTACTTCGAATTAAAACAAAAACTTTCCATGTAAACTTTAAAGCTAGTGATTTTCAGGTCTTTCAAGGTGACAATGCCTCCCTCTGCTCTTTTAATATACGTATTTTTGCTCTAATCCTAACCATTTTCACACAAATTGCGTGCCATGCCATAAAAACTTTATAAAATAGCATTTTACAGGTAGTCGAATATTTTACGATGTTTGCAGATATGCGTATCCCATGTCTGCACTGAACACTGAAAGGCTATGGAGCATTCGTAAAAGCTTTATTTGAAATTTACTTTTCGATGGGTACCATGCTATGAATAATCCTTCATAAATCACTGAATTTAAATAAATCTCATCTTTCGAAATGTCATTGTATTTCCTGTATACCGATCTATGTAGATGAAAAAGGCGCCAAATATAAAGTTCAAAATGTTCCGAGGCTCTTATCCCAATAGCTACATAAACATGTAGATTTCGTAGACATTTGACGTATCTTAGCGCTTAATTAAAAGTCTAGGTTGCACCAAAATCTGCCAGCAATACCCATCCAAGCATGCGACTCTAAAACACACCCACCCAACACGGTGTGTGTGTGTGTGTGTATGCGTGTGTGTGTGTGTGTGTGTGTGTGCTGCAGGGCTTCGCGCGACGTCCCCTTCACCGCTTATCTCCCTCTCCAAGTATTCGTTTATATCGCTTCGCATTACACTATCGGCGTAAAGGCTCGTACCACCTCATGAAGTGACTAGAATTGGTCTAAGACCAATTCTTATGATACCATAGATGAATGCCCGTATAAAATTTCATATGGTCACAGCTCTATCCAAGTTTAATTTTTGATGTGGTTTTTCACATATATTTCTAGAACGGTTCGTCGGACGGAAAAATTATTATAACCAATTTTATAGGATTTCGTATTCTGAAGAAGTTTTTAGTACAATCAAAATGTCTAGAACAGATCATTTTCACAGTAAATCTAAAAAACCTAAATTTTTATATGGAAACACCAAGAAGATGTTGCTCGATTTAATCCATCTTTTAAATTTTATTTGTTATTACAATAAAACCACCATGTACCAAATTTTAGCTCTCTATGTTGACGCGTTCTCAGGCAGTGTCCAAAGTTCTATATGGCAACCCGACTATGGAGTTGCCCGATTTGACTCATTTTCGAACTTTATTTTACTTTTATTTTTAAGTCCGTGTACAAAATTTCCGCTTTCTAAGTGAACGCGCTCTCGAGTTATCGTTACGTATTTCGAGGTATTACAAACGGAATGACAAACTTTGTATACCCTTTCATCTATGGTGTAAAAATGCAGGCTCATCGGTAGATAATATTTCTTTTCCTCGCAATAGGGCTTCCACTTGTTTCGAAGTATTAGTTTTTTAACTTGTTATATAACTCTCCTACATTTTTAATACAACGGTTTTGTTTTAGTATCCCGTTTTCGGGGTTCAAAGCAGTTTCCATTCCGCACAAAAACTTGTACCCTAAATAAAATCTATAGGGTATACTACGTTTGTCATTTCGTTGGTAACGCACAGAAATAATTATGGTAGAGCAAAATGGATTGGATAATATTAAAAGTTATTTTGATTTTTGCATGTCCGTCCTTCCGTCGGTCTGTCCGTCTGAACGTTCGTCTGTGCGCGCGATAACTAAAGAGCGCGTTCATTTAGAAATCTGAAATTTTGTGCACGGAATTTAAAATTAAGTTCGAAAATGAGACAAATCCTGCAACGCTTTCGGGGAGTTGCCATATAGAAATTTGGACACTGCCTGAGAACGCGTCGACATAGAGAGCTTAAATTTGTTACATGGTGTTTTTATAGTAATAACATATAAAATTTAAAAAATGGACTAAACCGAGCAATCGGTTCTTGGTGTTACCATATCAAAATTTGTGTTTTTTACATATACTGTGAAAACGATCAATCCTATACAATTTTATTGTACCAAAAGCTTCTTCAGAATACGAAATTCTATATAATTGTTTATAATCATTTTTTCTGTCTGACGAACCGTTCTAGAAATATATGCGAAAAACCACATCAAAAATCAAACTTGCATAGATGAGTGGTCATACGAAATTTTATACGGGCATTCATCTAGTGCAGGGGTCGGCAGTTTGTTAAGTGATAAGAGCCAAATTGTTATGGAAACAGGATAACATAGGTACCAGGGAGCCGCATATATGTACTTTTATGGGTATGGAATTTTAAGGAAAAAAAAGTTCGAGATTTCTTATTTAAAAATTGAATTCGGACGGCGTGCATGCATCGCTTTTGATAGCTTTACTATATCTGCCAAATAGCTATTTATTTTTAAGTGAATACATGATTGTAAGTTTTCATCCGTTATTCTGCTTCTAAGTTTATTTTTCATTTCGTTATTTTAACAGGAGATATGTTTTAGGTAAACTATTCCACGGTACAAATATTATTGCTTTTGTTGTTGGCAGTTGTTTTTTAGCTGTCCACTTATGCTGGGAAATCAAATCGCATTTCTTTCGTCAGATCTGTAAATTTGTTGCTCCACAGTTCCTTGCTTTTTAAATCAATTTATTGCATCTGCAGTAAACCAGCATCTGTATCGAACTGTGATAAGTTAGTTCATTGACAGTTATTTTGAGAGGACGTACGATAAAAGCTACTGTAGTCTTATTTGCTCTGTATTGTTGAAAACGTTCAGCAAAATTGTTCTTCATTTTTAAAAATTGTATCCTTACCTTTCTTCGAAAATTAGCATGATTGACGATATTTGTACTATGTGTCCCGTTGTCAAATACGGAGCTCGAGGTCTGGTTTTGTCGCTGGAGTTCTGTTACAACTCTCTTCCGTGCGTCACCTGCCGGATATTTGCTCGCGAATGTGGTAGGTTTTGCACATAAATGTCTTTCTTATTATTTGCGATCTTTCCGTGACAGATGAGACAAGTTGTCGGAAAACCATCCATATTATGAATGAATCTATACAACTCAGTCTATTCTTTATTAAAGTCACCATTTTCATCAACTATTTTTCTCTCCTTTTTGTATATACCCGAAGCGATTTTGTGATTGAGTTGTATAAATTTTAATAGACGACAATCTGAATAAATCAAAATTATATTGTAGGAGGGGAGATCTGGTCTATCATAAGAACAGTGTCTATTAAAACTTTTTATGAATGTTGTTCTGCTAAAATGTTACAGAAATATTTGTTCTGAAATCGAAAGTGATATGTTCAAATTTAAAAAAAAAGTATTTACCGTGGATTTGTTCTTGTTGCTAAAAGCTTCAAGCAGTATCAAAACAACGCGATTAGTAGACATACATGCAGACGAAATCGACACACAACAAACAACGACTAAGCTCGAAGCTTGATCAAAGATAACTTAATAGGAAGATAGGAATCAGCCGAACAAAAATGAAAATTTTCCGTGTTTTCTAGAAAGAAACAAATAATTTCATATACATACTGTAGTCTGTAGCATGAATGGTGGAGAAGAACTTGGCTATGCATTATTGTAGTGCGACTGAGACAACGAGTTAAAAACAAAAATTGGAGAGAACGTAGCATTAACCGAATAATAAAATCTCATTGAATATTTTCAAAATCTTTTCAAACTATTCATAATAATGTACATCGGGTCACACTACCTCAATTTTTTAAGAAAAAGATAAATTTCGCTTTGGCCAAGGTGCTGAAGGGAGATGTAAAATTTCTGTCAAATAAAATTCTCATTTTTCCCAAAAACATCAGCAAATCAGGCGTGAGTTTCTCCCACGTGCGTTCAAATATTACAAGATTACAGCAACAACTTTGCAACATAACATAGAATTCAGCAACTACTTTGGAACCAACTCTCTCAATATTCCAGAAAACATGTTTTCACAAAAGTGCGGGAATATTTTATGAGAGTAAGACCTGAAAACACTCCTTCTCATTTATTTATGAAAATGAATCATTTGCCATGCTGTTTCGCTGCATGTTATCTGCTCTCTTACAAAGGGGTAGAGTAGAGAGTATGCCGTACGAGTCTAAGTTTGTTGGTTCGACGGCTCTATCTCAGAAAACTTGGAGAGCCGCTTCTACCGACATCTGATCTAGGGTATCATAAGAATAGGTCTTGGACCAATTCTAGCTTTTTTACTTGTCTTTTTAAGAATTTTTATTCACAATATTTTTTCTTAACTGCTTTCTTTACAAGACTTTTGTTTACTTATTTCCTTACAATTCTATAATTTTATATACTAACCTTTTAAATTACTTTCCACACAAGAATTCTATTTTAAAACCACTTTAGATTAGATACTATCCAACCGCGGAAATTACCTTTTACGAGCCGATTGCCTCCGTGATTGTAAGTCAACTTCTTTTACTTTTTAATTCTCACTCTCAAGCCTTCTCGATCAGGGTAGGAAAATGTTTCATTAGCATTTCCTACCCTGAGAAAATGAATCTGGCTGGATATGTTTGAGCATGTTTTTTCCCTGAAGACTCGATCGTTTCAGTCTTCACCGTGTAAATTTTATTTGCCCGATATAAATGTGCATACAATGTACATACCTACATATTTTGTTTTGGCAAATCATACCGAAGGTAAGATTTGTCGTAGGGCTTTTTCTATTTTTTGTTTACAAATTTTGCTGAGAGCAAATTTGTCACGGCGATTTTAATATTGAAACGGCTTGGGTTTAAATTTAAACTTTTGTTTTGCCCGAGTCGTTTTGTGGGATATTATTTTTAACTATTTTCAGAAAAAGAATTTGAATAAATTGCTGATGGCAATTTCTTCGTTGTTTACTAAGATAACCCAAACATGTTTTAAGCATGATTAGCTTATACATATGTATGTATGATAATAATGTTAATTATGAGTTATAATTATAATTTTTAACCCTTTTTAGGTATATAACACAAGTGTGTTCTCCTATCCACTAATATCCAGCCCTATCGATGGACGTCCACTTGAAGATTTATTTCACTGAGTTTTAGTTGAAAGTTGACACTTTTGTTATGTGATTTCTTACTGAATGAAATGCAAGGAAACAATGTCAACTACTCTCCTTTTCACAATTAAACAAACTTACGTTTACCGTAAATGCTAATTTGCAAGCAATACGCTTCATTGACGATAAATCAGTTTTGAAGACTGGTACGTAATTGGCGATAATTAATCGGATACACTTCCTCACAGATTATTAAAAATAAATCAAATCTACATGTAAGCTTGTATTAAATTACCATGCTCTGGGAAGCCCCTGACCCATGCAACCAAACCAAATACAAAAATTCACAACATTCTACATCAGCTTCATCTGCCTTATAAATATTGTAATCTGTTTACGTAAATCAACTGAACGCAAAGTACCTACGGAAATTTCAATTAGTAGAACGGTTACCTGATGGATAACGAGCTCGCAGGTTCATGTTTAGATCAAACGAAACGATTTTAGCAAATAACTCAAAATCCAATGGGGAAGAGATTTGGGTCACTGTGTGGAACATTGCTTTACAGCTTGGATGAAAATGCTACCAGAAAATGGAACACGTGATTAATGAAAACTTTCGGAAGTCTCTAGAAATCTCTGCTAAAATATACGCACACATACATAGGTATATATGTAGTTCACAGCGATTAGGAATTATTTAAATTCGAGTATATTTGGGATGAATTTGTATAATTCCCGGAAAAGGATTTCGCTCTGGAAGGATTTCCTAGATTAGGCAGTTATTTCTAGAAAAATTTTGGGATAGCTAAATATCTATTACATATGTATAAATAGATATGTACGTGAAATGTACTGCCCGTAGTCAGAGCGTACATGTAATAAATGAAAAATGTGGTGAGAATTGATGCCACTGGTATAAAGTTAGTGGTTTTAATTGTATGTGTACAAATTATACACTTCACTTATAAACTAGAGCTTTAATACTCGATAAATGTAAAATACTAATAGCTCACTTTATCAAATTTCAATAAACGGAAAATATAAGATATATAATAAATATAATAATGTTGTTGCAATAAACTTTGTACTCACCTGATCTATGTTTGGCAGTTGATTGACTTCATTTTAATAACTTTAATTGAGGTTGGGATTGGGATATTCTTTATTCTGGTCGATACCCAGAATAAAGTGAGGTGAGTAGTTCTTACTGCAGTCGAAACCCACAGAATCTTTATTGCAGTCGTTACCCACAACAAAGTGTTTTATTAGTAATGTTATGTTTCTGATCCCTCGTGCTTCCTGGTAAGTCCAGGGAGAAGCGATCGGCGGGAGGAGTGCAGGCGCTGATAGAAGAAAACACTCCGATGAGTAACTGTTCGCTATCTCTCCTTATAAATCGTGTTTTATTTTCATGTCCTAATCCACGTTTTTGCTACAAAAGGGAAAGGGTCACAGGTTCGAGTGTTAAATACAAATCCAACATTCTCTTTATGCTAAACACAATTTTTATTATTTTCTTTGATACGATATCCACTTTATGATTTTTCACAATTTTCAATATGCTAAACACAATTCCTACTTTTACATATTAAGCAATTTTTATTTTTCACTAATTTCGACGGCTTTCCCGAAAAATCGAACTTTACTCCGCGGTTTTAAAATTCCAACTCCCCGAGGTTCGGGCTAGCTGCTCCCCTGGTGCCCATGAAAGCTTTTTTATTTTTTATTGTTACTTTCCCACGACGTGAGAAATCGTACGTGGGAAAGTACAAAAAGTTTAGACACAGTGCATATGCATGAAATCTGATATGCACCTGTGTCTTGTAAAAATAATATTTTTAGACAATGAGAGTAATGGTGTGTATGTATGTACATACAATTAATTTTCATGAATTTACCGGAAAAGCTGTATGTAGGTAGGTACTGCATGTAGGTATGCAAACATACCGTGAGAACGTAATGTTTGACTGATAACAAAATGCAATTTATGCTAAATTGCATTTTGTTGCAGTACGAAAATGCATTTTTAAATGCAAATGAAATTTAGATGAATTTTTTAATTAAATAAATTTTATTTTTCAGGGTCATTTCTGATACATCAATATATTGTATGGGCCAATATATTGATGTGATGACCTTCTGATTGTGATTCGGGGTATAGGCACCCGGGTCACAACATCCCTCCCCCTTGGGGAAAAGAAAGTTTTATTCTCTTGAGAAGAAAACTTTCTTTTTAAGCAACTTAATCTTTGTTTCTGATGATCATAAGGTTACATGTTGATGATGTACTTATATACTAAGAATATGTCTGCTGTTAGGTATTATTACGGACTACATGTACATAGTGTGATACTTCTAATTACATCTTTTTATTTTAAATTATCGATTTAAACAGGTTTTCGATTTTATATAGGATGGGAATAATTGTACAATACAGGATGCATACTTGTTCATTGAAATATATGTAATAGCTACCTATTTATTTTATTATTATATATACATATATGTATTAATTTTTTGTCTTATTTAAAGAACTAGGATAAATATTGAATTGGTGGACATTTATTTTCATCCCAGGGAGGATGGTGGAAAGAGATAGGGAAAAAAAAGGTAGTGGTATAGTTCTATCGTAACCTTGATAGAGTCATTATAAAGTATTTAGCTGATAAGCGTTCGTGTGAGATTCTCCTTAGCCCTTTATCTAGTGATTTGTTCTTGCGATTCCTTTTTTTTTTATTTAAATGCTTGTCGACTCGGCGTTAAGATTACGTTGGCGTAATTCGGCGTGCTTGGGATAGGTGCGATGTTTTGGTTACCGTTTGTGCTAACGTAAGGGGTTTTGTTAATGGTGATAGCGAAGTTGTTTTAATTTTTGTTTAGTTGATCTTGCTTTTGCCTACTGAGGTCTTTAGGTTGTTTGTGGACCTCATTAGTAAAAATGATTTTCGTGCAAGAAGTCGGCCATGATTTATATCGTGCCCCGGAGTTTTTTTGTGTTCGGGTCACCGGTGTTTATGTCCTGTACGTGTTGCCTGGGTGGAATGGGCCCCTGCGTATAGTCTGGCATGCCGCTGGACGACAGAGCTTGCCGCTTTGGGGTGGCCCACCCGTCGCAGACACCTATTATGAGTGTAGTTTCCTGTTGTCCCCTGATTATGAGATGGGAGTTTCATTCTTGGGTAAGTCGTTGTATTTGAAATTTTTATGCTCTTGTATGATTATTATTTTTTGTGTTTTTTTTTTCTTCATTCTAGGTGGATATGCGGTATTAATCGGAGAATCATATCCACTTCCCATCCTGTCGTGGGGAAATGGTCCTGATCCGGCGCCCATTGAGCAGGACTGGGACACTGAGGGCGGCTTTTGAATTTTCTATTTTTTTTCAATGTTCTTTTTTTTATAATAAATGATTTAAAATGTAGATTGGTTTTGTTATTTATTATTATTTTGTTTAAAAATTATTGTATTTTTTTTGTGTTTGGCTGCGTTGTTCTACTTTTGTTTCTTTGTTCTTAATTTTTTTATTTTGGTAATAATTTGTAAGAATTTGGTTTGGAGAATCTCACCCAAATTTCGTGACTTATGTGTGCGGCTATGGTACCGGCTAATACAATGATGTTTTTATGAAGAGAAAGGAAGATAAAAGGAGAGAGAGAAAAAAAAGGGAATGAAATAATAAAAAAAAATATTCCTAAAAAGTTTGACAGAAGTACTCTGTTGTTTATATACATATTGGTATTGATTAAGTTTAATCGAGGAAAATTGACGTAAATTGACGTTAATAACGTAATTATAGTCTGCAAGATTTGGAGTTAACTAGATTATCTTATTTGTTTATTCGCTTAAATATTTTGGTATACTTATATTTTTTTTTATTGTTACTTATTTATTTTATATGTATGAAAATATCGTATTTATAATTTCAGATAGCTTTTATAATTTTTTCGATGCTATATTTATTTCAAGTCTCTATATGTATTTTTTTTTTATATTCCTTAATTTATTTTATTTTATTTGTTATACTATGTACATATATATATTTCTTTATTCCTTATCATTTTTGGATATTCACATTTTTCTTTACATTCAATTTCACACATACACAAGTGCACACGCAATGGAATGTGTGGGTATTATTTGTCTCTTAGACTGTTTTCTAATGGGAATGGAGAAAAAAAAAGAAATATTTTTCATAAGGAAAAAAAAAATTTTGTATTGTTCCTTTAAATTTCATTTATTCTTCATTTGATCTCTTGGAGGGGAAGGTGTTAAATATTTAAAGGATGGAAATGGTTACTGTGTCAGTTATTTGTTCGTTATAGTTTGGGTACCTTGTACTTTTCGCTATAAGGCATGAGTCCAGTGGATGTTCTAACATTAATTGGGGAAGCTCTCTGCCGTTCTTCTGTTGGGGGCAGGAGTAATATTGAAGTTTGCTGTTCTCGGTGCCGCAATAGGCGCGTTTTCCAGTTGGTGTTCAGCACATATTTCGTTTGATTTGCGATCTTTTGGTCTGTATTTAATGTACAGGTAGATGAATAGAACAGTTATCACTAATGCTAATGTCGAATATGATAGCGCATAGTGATGGATATGATGCTTATTAGTTGGGTTTAGTGGGTTTGATTCCCGTTCTTTTTGAAGATGGATGGATTTTAAAATTTCTTCGAGGTCCATGTTGTTCGTGATATTTAAGGGATTTCTTATTATATACGTTTCCATAGAGAGAAGCGTCATATTTTCGATTATGTTGGAAATGTTTGTTGTTGGTATGAAATGGGAGTTGAATTTTGATATTTTTACGTTATGTCCGTGCAGGATCAATTCTTTGCTGCGGACATAACAACCTGGGTAAATATATATTGTTCCCATGCCTTCCAGGGTTCGTGAACTAATGGAATCTTCACAAATGATATCTATATGGAAGGGTTTTTTAAGGGAGAAAAGCCATGCATTTTGGTTTGATAATTGTGTCATATAGTAGTTCTGATTTGAAGTCAAAATTTTACAATTTGCTGTAATAGGTTCCTTTTTTATTAAACTAATTTCACATTGATTTACTCTATTGTTTGTATTTAAAATAGGTGATGAAATTTTGCAATAAAAGTGAGTATGGTCCAACGTTGCGCAATTGTGGATTTCCTGTAGTGTTAATTCGATGTAGTGATCACGATTGTAATCAATTAATATATATTCCTTTAATGGTTCAATATATATGAATGAACCGTTTAGGATTGTCGGTAATGGCATTGCTTTGAAAATTTGGTAGGATTCTTTAAAAGGAAGTGGGATTCGAAGTTCTATAATTATTTTGTTGTTGAAAACATTTGCAGATATTGTGCTTAGTTTGTAGATTTGTGAAAATATATTGTCTCTGGAATTTATGGGAAGCATCATTGAACTCGGCAGCTCCTGCCTAATTTTTGATAAAATTTTTTCAATCTTATTAGGTGATATTAGTGTAGGGTGAAATTTTCGATGTTTGGAATCAATTAAAAGATCTATTAATTCTGACTGTGTACTTTGATATCTGAATGTCATTAATGAAACAAGTGAGACGAGTGATTCTAATTCAATGGATATTTGGTTATCCAGTGTTCTATTTTCCACTAGCGATGTAGATATTTGAATCGAAATTAGTTTTTTATGCATATTCAGGAATTCCTTTTCAATTGCGGCCTTGGTTTTATTAAAAATTTGAGCTGTTGCTTCTATTATTGCGGTTTGGCTTTTCATGAGGGAAAGGAGGGAGTTTTGGTTTAAAGTGAGGTAGTGAATTTGTTCATCATATAGCTTGGCATCATCTTCATCTAATGTGCCGAAAAGAGCTTTGGAAATTGATCCTATTACATTTAAAAGTGCTCTTTGTTTTCTGCTTTGAGTTATTAGGAGCATATTTTTATATTCTATATTTGCTATGATAAGGTTTATCTGTAGCAACGTACCGTTACAAGTGTGTGCCATTGCTGAATTCCCATCCAATTTCTTGCAGATAGCCGTAATTTGCTCCGTGATGAATTTGATGTTCCTGAATTCTGACTTGAAATTTTCTAGATCGTAGTAGGTTACGATTTTCCATTCGTTCGTGTAAAAATTGGCCCTGCCAATTTCCTCGAAATAAATGCCCGCGCTGGCATTTATTTGCTTTACTTCTATCCCCGAGCTGGAGATGAGGGGGATGCAAATTAAAATGAATGCCAATTGTATCATTGTGAGGACCTGGAAGATGATATTGTTATATTCATTTGTGAATGTGTTTTTTTTTTGAAGGGAATGAAGCTTTTATATTAATCTGTAAAAAGTTTCAAGTCGTTATTGTGGACTCTCTTATTTTTATTATTTATTTTTACAGTGGAGTTTTCAGGGGAATTAATTTCTATAATCACGTGTGGACCTGTCCAGAGTGGTGAAAATTTGTTATCTCTCACTCTGCTTTTTAACAAGACTTTGTCTCCAATATTAAAGGTTTTCGGGATAGAATTTTTGTCGTACTGAAGTTTTGATTTCCCTTTGTTGGCCATGGCTATATCTTTCGCAATTTTATAGCTGTGTTGTAGACGTGCTTTTAACTCGTTTGCATAATTATCGTAGTTATAGCAAACGGTCGGAGATGATTTTAAGTTATTTGGGATTTCGGCTGGGAATCCGTACAGGAGTTCGCGGGGAGTATAATTTGTACTCGAATGAGGGGTGGTATTATAGACGAACATGGCGTATGGAATCCATGTATCCCAGTCTTGCGGATCTTTCGCTACATAAGATCTGAAGTATTCTGCTAAAGTTCTATGACTCCTCTCCAATGCACCATTTGTTTGAGGGTGATATGGAGTAGTTTTGAGCCTTTTGATCTTTAGCAGTTTGGATACCTCGGCGAACATGCCACCTATGAGGTTAGATCCCTGATCTGTTAGGATACTTTCTGGAATGCCATGTCGACAAACTATTGTTGTCGTGAAGGCTTCCGCTAATGTCTTAGATTCCGTGTTGACTATGGGAATAGCCTCCGAGAATTTTGAAAGGTCGTCTTGAAATGTAAGGATGTATTTATTTCCAGAATGGGAAATTGGGAGAGGTCCTACAACATCTAGGTACACTCTTTCAAAAGGTTTTGAGCTTATGCTTGAGATTTTCATAGGAATCTTAGGATTTCTGGATACTTTGTTTACTTGACAAGGTTTACATTTTCTTACATATCTCACAACATCGTCTGACATGCCAGGCCAATAGAATTGTTTTTTAATTCTTTTAATTGTACGGGAGACGCCTTGATGGCCTCCCGTTGGTAAAGAATGGAAATCTTTTAGAACTTGTTCAATATCACTGCTGTTGGATAAATACTTTATGGAATCTTGATGAAGTTTGATATTTATTTGTTGGTTAACGAAGACTTTGGTAAAAATGTTTTTAATAATTGATAGATTTTGTTGGTCTAATACTGGGAAGGAGATATTTATTTGACTTAACTGATTTGCTTCTGAATATGAGCAGATCTCAGTTAGAATCTTTTCAATGTCTAATCTATCTCTTTGTGATCGGCAAGGTAGATTGACTTTTGAGATGATTACTGTGGAGTCTTTCTTCTTAAAGAAGTTCAGTTCGTTTTCTAGTAGTGGAGGTTTGTCTGAAAGTTTTAATTTAGACTTTAGCACTTTTTCAAGTTCTGTATCTTGCATTGGCAAGATGAAAAATTTGGGATTAGTATTTTTAGTTAAAGGTAATGGGAAATCGGTTTCAGTTATTATCACTGAGGAACTGTTTACCATTGATAAATCTGGATTTGGAGTAGTAATATTTGGATTGGGTGTATCTAAATTCGCCTGAGCTTTGGCTTGATTCCTGGTTACTACATTTACATAAGTATTTGGTTCCGTTGATTTTACGGAATTTTCTGGGATAGCTCTACTGAGAGCGTCTGCATTTGTGTTGAGTTTTCCAGGTTTATGAATTATTCTATAGTCATATTCCTCAAGACGTATTCTCCATCTCATTAGTCTTGAGGAATGATCCTTTAGATTCATTAGCCATACTAATGGCTTATGGTCAGTTATGATGGTAAACCGTCTACCATAAACGTATGGCCTGAATTGCTCAACTGCGAAAACAATTGCCAAAAGCTCTTTTTCAATTGTTGAGTACCGAGTTTCTGCACCATTAAGAACTCGACTCACGTAGGCCATTGGGTGTCCTTGATCATCTGCTTGAGAAAGAACTGCTCCGATGGCGTAGTCACTGGCATCGGAGGTGACAAAAAATTCTTTGTCGAAATCTGGATAGGATAAAATTGGTGCTGGTATTAATTTGTTTCGTAATTCGCAAAATGCTTCATCGCAAATTGCGTCGAACTTGAAAGGTGTGTCCTTCTTCAGAAGGTTAGTAAGAGGTTTCGCGATTTTAGAAAAATTTGGAATAAAGCGGCGATAATAGCCGACGAAACCAAGGAAGGCTTTTATATCCTTTTCCTTCTTGGGTCTAGGATAAGATTGAACTGATTTAATTTTTGCCGGGTCTGGCTTGACTCCATTTTCAGTAATGATGTGCCCTAGATACATTATTTCCTTTCTTAGGAAATGGCACTTATCGGGTTGTAATTTTAAATTGAAATCCCGAAGGCGGCTAAATACATTTGCGAGCCTAATATTATGGTCTTTAAGATTGTATCCATGGACTACAATATCGTCCATGTATGCGAAACAGTAAATGCCTTGGAGTTGCGGGTGCACCTTTTAATCCAAATGGCATACGGTTAAACTCGTAATGACCATAAGGAGTGCTAAACGCAGTTTTTGCTCTATCCTTCCCGTCCATGCGAATTTGGTGGAATCCGCTGGCGAGGTCTAGCGTTGTGAAATATTTAGACTTACCCAATTGATCTAATATGTCTGTAATATTAGGTAATGGGTACGCGTCGCCAATAGTAATGTCATTTACTCGGCGGAAATCTACAACGACTCGCCATTTTTTGTTCCCATGCTCATCCGGCTTTTTGGGAACTAGAAGTAGGGGAGAATTCCACGGACTATTTGAAGGACTTATTATTTCTGAATCCAACATTTCATTTATTTGCCGAGTAATTTCTCTCCGGCTTGTTTCTGGAAGTCTGTACGGTTTAGTATATATGTGTGGTTTATTCGGGATTGTTTCGATTTTGTGCTCGGCTGCATTTGTAAATGTTAGGAAATCCCCTTCTAAGTAGAAGAGATCGTTGAAATCCTTACAAATTTTCCGAATACTCTCGGCTTCTTCCAAATTACAGTGATCCAATTTAATCAGGGTGTGCAGTTTTTTTATTCTGCCCCTAATTGGATCTCTGTTGGAATCCGTGGAGATGCAATCGAAGTCATTAAGGTCATGGCATTCTGGATTCATGTCATGAATTGCCAGTTCGACGTCCTGTTCATTCGTGTTGAGAACTAGGACTTTTGCCATTCCTTGTGATGGGTTGACTATGGTATTACCTATGAACAACCCTGGCTTTACCTCTTTTTTAAAATATACTGATTCCGTAGTTGACAAAGTTGGAATTTGAATTATGGATTCAGAGCGAGCGGGAATTGTAATAAGTTTATTATGTAATTTGTCCGATTCGTTTCGGTTTTCATTGGATTGTAAAATATATTCCGTTTTTTGTAGGATATTTGTGTTGGGGTACTTTTCACGTTTGGTATTTAAATCCCGTGAAGTACTGGGAAACTTGCTTTTATCAGCACTTGCATTGTTTGTTTCGGACTTCTTGTCATTGTTAGCATATCTAAGATATGTATTTGGATAATCTGAGCGATATTGCTCTATGGGATAGGATGAATGACATTGCTTCACATCTAAGGAAATGTAATTGTTTTTATAATTGATACAAGCGTTGTATCTGGACAAGAAGTCGTGGCCAATTAGGCCGTCATATGCTAAGGTTGAGTTTTCTCCTACTATTTGGAAGGGATGTTCTATTACAGATTCTTCGCTTGATATAGTTGCCAATTTTGCTAATATTAATCCTTCTGTAGTTTTAGATTCCGAAAATAAAGTATTTATTTTGCAGATTGCATCTTTATAGTAAGTGCTACCTGTTTCTTTATTGGAGTACACATTGGTAAATAGAGAGATAGTAATGGAGTTGGAATTGATAATAATTGGAATTTTCAGCGTTATTTGATCTTTTAATAAATGTGTATTATCTAATTTGGGTTGGTGTGTATGTCGGCTTTTGTTTGAATATGCGAGGGGCTGCCGACTAATTCCTCTCGCCTTGTTCGAGTGCGTTAAAAATATTCCCGGATTTTGTACGTGATCTTTGTTTGATCTTGGTTCATTTTGGGGTTGTATTGTCGAGGAATGGGAATTTTTTCTAAAATTTAGATTTGGAACCTGGTTGAAGCTGACCTCTTTTTGGGGAATTGTAGTTCTATTGGGACTTTCCGTTCGCTTTCTGAAATTTTGATCAACGGGATTTATATTTCCTCTGTAGAAATTCCCGTGGTTTGCTATCCTTGCCCTGCATACTTCTATGGTATGTCCTAATTTGTGACAATACCTGCATGTAGGGGTAGTGCTGTTGGACGTGCTAGCCTGCTTAGGAGGATTGCCTTTGTTTAAATTATTTGAAAAATATTTATTTGGAGTTGGGTATGTACGAATATTTTGTGGACAATTTGGGGGTAAATGTCCCTGTGCTTTGCATTTATAGCAAAAGGGGCTCTGCACTTGCATTGATTGAACAGTGCGAGAAGAGTTTGTTGCTAATCTTGTTGCCTTTGATTCTAGGCGTAATGCTTGCTCGCCAATATATGACGTAATGGGCTTTAATGCTCTATTTTCGTGGAGTTTGGCCAGAGTTTGGAGTTGCTCGCTTATTAATCCATCCTCTATTGCTCTAATAGCTTTTTTTTTCGTTGTCCTTTACGAGAGAGTTTAACAGTAGTTTATCTGTTGTATATGAATGCGTGGCTTCGTTCAATTGAGCATGTGTCATATTAATTCGTTGCAGGAATTCTTTGACAGGCTCTCCTGCTCTTTGTCTTGTGTTTTGGAGTTTTGATTGGAGTACAGACTTTTCTAATTTTACTTCGAATGTTTCGAGTAGTATTTGCTTCAAATCTGACCACCTGCTTGTATCATTGTACTTAAGTACATTGTAGGCATCTCCAAATAGCTTACTTTTGATTATTGAAAACAGGGTTGTTTGGTCGGTATTGGGATAAAGTCTATTAATATCATCGCAACATGACACGAATTTATGGAGGTCTTTTGTATCGCCGTTAAAATTTGGTATTAATGATTTAATTTCTGATAGAGAGATATGTGAAATTTTGACTTCTGTGCTTTCATTGTGAAAGTGTGATGAGTTATTTCGTGTGTCATGTTGGTAATTAGGGAAGCGCGTATCTAGCTGTTCTTGAATAGCAATTACAGTTTCTTCATATTCTGCTTCTGTTTTACCGAAAATATCTTCAGTAAAGTATTTATTTTCTAGGTCTTGTGGCGTAGATTGCATTTCGATTGTATTGTTGAGTTCTTCGAATTCAGCACAATGTTTATTTAGGATACCCAGTTTTTGTTCTAGGTATGTTTTACTCACTGTAGGTAAAGTATCAGGGTTTAATGATTGTATAACTCTTGTAATTGAGTTAATTTTTGTATTTAGACTTCTAAAAATACTTTCATTTTGTGGACCATCTGTTTCCTTATTAGCTTCTGTAACTTGTGATTTGGTTGGAATTCTCCACGAAGCTCTGGGTGATGGGATATGAAAGGGTTTTTGCTGGTTTATAGTACTTTCTGAGATTGATTTCAATCTTTCGGAAAGTGTTGCTTTCGTCAACATGTACCAGTCCTCAGTTTTGTCTGAGCACGATTCTTTGAAATAATCGTGATCGGTCGTGAAGTCTTTATGCTGAACTATTTGTTCTTCTGTTTTCTCGAAGGCACTCCATATTTCTTCGAGTTGTTTTAATTTACCATTCACAAAGGTATTAGTACGCTTTGCTTTACCGGCTTGGTGATAAGCCCCTAGGATTAGCCTTATTTCCTTGTTTTTTTCTTCTTGAGATGCGCATAGCTCATCGAAAGAAACGGTTTCTTCAGTCATGACTGATTTCCGAAGTAATAGACGGAAAATTCGACAGAAATATAGTATAATATTTTATGATGTTTGAAATGTCTTTGCGTATTATATACTTTTGTGTTTCGATTTTGTTATAATTTGTAATGGAGCGTATAGAGGATATGACAAAATTGTATTTAATAAAAAAAAACACAGCCGAGTAGAAAGCAAATAGTTAAAATTCTTAACAGTGATAGAGAGAGAATCAGTTTGGTATGCCACTGGAATATTATGTGTAGATATATATATATAAGTACAGGAAAAGTTGTATAACGTAATGTGTGAGAAAAATAGAGCAATAGGGAATATAATTATTTGTTGGGTTTGACCGTATTACGAGGTTTTGATTTATTTTTATTAGAAGGATAAGACATGTTTTTTTGGATTATATATAAAAAAAAATTTATTATGGCGAAAGAAGAAGTAAGCAAAAAAAGGTTTAAATAAACTGTTTGGGATTTTGATATCAAGGAATGATTGTAACGTCATTGAAAATATTTCTGCTACAATTAAAATTGGGAATTCAATTTTATTAATTGGAGGGAAAATATAGTGATAGTTAGGGAAACTAGAGTAAAAAGAAAATTTACCGAAGAAAAAAAAAGGAGTAGTATTTTTAATTATTATATATGTACTATAATATCCCTATAAAAAAAAATGTTTTGTTATCTGATGTCACAAATCTATACGATTGATTGCTCTTCCAATTTATATCTCTCTCCTGACCGATAGGCTCACGAAGTTCTACCGCAGGAGATCGAATATAGATTTTTGTCGAAGTCCTCTGACCAGCAAGCTCACGAAGTCTTGCCGCAGAGGTCGCTTCTAGGAAGAGCAGATTTCAAATTTTTTTTGTATTAATTTTTATTTAATTTTAAATTAGGTTGCAATTGGAAAGAAAAAGAAAATGGGGGAAATTGTTTTCCCTCTTTCGTTCAGTAGTATGTATGTATATTATTATTTAATGTACACAGGGGGAGAAGCAAATTTGTAATTTATTTGGAAATGTGCAAAAAGCTTTGTCAAGGGTAGAAATTTTTGACTTGGATTCGAAGACAAATTTTAGTAATCGTGTTGGTACTCACTTGTGTATGTAATGTAAATTGAACTAAATATACATATGTGACATTTATGTTTAATCATTTTTACAGGGAAACATATATCACTCAAAAAAAAAATGTTGCACCATGTTTAAACTGATTTACATTAAAATATAGTCTACTATATATGTTCATTAACATATTTAAAAAGAATCTGAAATACTGAGAAAAAGGAAATGTTTTCACGCTACCTTTCGTTCTAACCAGATAGTAGCTGGCATCTCGCCTTCTTCTGGTAATGTAGTTGAAGATGTTGGTGTTGAAGATTAACAATAGTTGGAAGTGTTTTTTGATGTTGTATAGTGGTCGTCCCTGTTGAAGATTTCTCAATGTCGTCCTTCTGGAGTCACTGTACCGTCTCGTTGAGGCAGGGATGAAGCCTCGCAAGTTTCCCACGTTGGAGCACTATGGCGCTCTAAACGATTATAAAATGTTTCCTCTAAGTACCCTTTATTGGGTACCCGGGCTTATTATTTTGTTTTGTTTTTGTTAGATATTTTATTAGTTTTTTGTTTGTTTTTTTATTATGTTTTTTATTTATTGTTGAATCAATTTTGTTATATTATATGTTCTTTGTTATTGTTGTGTTTACGTTATATTTTAGTTGGTAAGAAATGCTGGTCATTGTGCTGTATTTATTGATTTATGTAAAACACTTATTATTTTTATTTTTGTACAAAATATCACTTTTTATTTTGCATAGTTAATTAATTAATTAATTTATTAGAAGAGGGATAATTGAATTGATTAAATTTATTGGCACTGATTTTTGATTTTTCGCTGGGTCCGCTGCCACCAATTTGTTATGTTTCTGGCAGATTTTATTATATAAAAAACTATTTGTTTTATTTTGATTTATTTTATAGGCACTGATTTTTGATTTTTTCGCTGGGTCCGCTGCCACCAATTTGTTATGTTTCTGGCAGATTTTATTATATAAAAAACTATTTGTTTTATTTTGATTTATTTTATAGGCACTGATTTTTGATTTTTTCGCTGGGTCCGCTGCCACCAATTTGTTATGTTTCTGGCAGATTTTATTATATAAAAAACTATTTGTTTTATTTTGATTTATTTTATAGGCACTGATTTTTGATTTTTTCGCTGGGTCCGCTGCCACCAATTTGTTATGTTTCTGATCCCTCGTGCTTCCTGGTAAGTCCAGGGAGAAGCGATCGGCGGGAGGAGTGCAGGCGCTGATAGAAGAAAACACTCCGATGAGTAACTGTTCGCTATCTCTCCTTATAAATCGTGTTTTATTTTCATGTCCTAATCCACGTTTTTGCTAAAAAAGGGAAAGGGTCACAGGTTCGAGTGTTAAATACAAATCCAACATTCTCTTTATGCTAAACACAATTTTTATTATTTTCTTTGATACGATATCCACTTTATGATTTTTCACAATTTTCAATATGCTAAACACAATTCCTACTTTTACATATTAACCAATTTTTATTTTTCACTAATTTCGACGGCTTTCCCGAAAAATCGAACTTTACTCCGCGGTTTTAAAATTCCAACTCCCCGAGGTTCGGGCTAGCTGCTCCCCTGGTGCCCATGAAAGCTTTTTTATTTTTTATTGTTACTTTCCCACGACGTGAGAAATCGTACGTGGGAAAGTACAAAAAGTTTAGACACAGTGCAAATGCATGAAATCTGATATGCACCTGTGTCTTGTAAAAATAATATTTTTAGACAATGAGAGTAATGGTGTGTATGTATGTACATACAATTAATTTTCATGAATTTACCGGAAAAGCTGTATGTAGGTAGGTACTGCATGTAGGTATGCAAACATACCGTGAGAACGTAATGTTTGACTGATACCAAAATGCAATTTATGCTAAATTGCATTTTGTTGCAGTACGAAAATGCATTTTTAAATGCAAATGAAATTTAGATGAATTTTTTAATTAAATAAATTTTATTTTTCAGGGTCATTTCTGATACATCAATATATTGTATGGGCCAATATATTGATGTGATGACCTTCTGATTGTGATTCGGGGTATAGGCACCCGGGTCACAACAGTAATTGTCTTATTATAGTCGTTACCCGTAATAAGAATCTTTATTGTAGTCGTTACCCACAATAAAGTGTTTTGTTAGTAATTTTCTTATTACAGTCGTTACCCGTAATAAGAATCTTTATTGTAGTCGTAACCCACAATAAAGTGTTTTGTTAGTAATTGTCTTAGTACAGTCGTTACCCGTAATAAGAATCTTTATTGTAGTCGATACCCACAATAAAGTGTATAGTATTAGTAAAATTTCTAATTACAGTCGCTACCCGTAATTAGAATCTCTATTGTAGTCGCTACCCACAATAAAGTGTATAGTATTAGTGAAATTTCTAATTACAGTCGCTACCCGTAATAAGAATCTCTATTGTAGTCGCTACCCACAATAAAGTGTAAAGTATTAGTAAAATTTCTAATTACAGTCGCTACCCGTAATAATAATCTCTATTGTAGTCGCTACCCACAATAAAGTGTATTGTATTAGTAAAATTTCTAATTACAGTCGCTACCCGTAATAAGAATCTCTATTGTAGTCGCTACCCACAATAAAGTGTATAGTATTAGTAAAATTTCTAATTACAGTCGCTACCCGTAATAAGAATCTCTATTGTAGTCGCTACCCACAATAAAGTGTATAGTATTAATAAAATTTCTAATTACAATCGCTACCCGTAATAAGAATCTCTATTGTAGTCGCTACCCACAATAAAGTGCATAGCAACAAGAAATTTAAGGCAACCCATGCTGCTGTGTTAAATTGAATTCTGTATATTTGCAAAAAATGTTATCTCTATCACGTAGAGAAGAAATTCCCGTTCGATAGTACTTATAATGATGATGAGAGTTGCAAATTGATCTGCTT
This sequence comes from Dioctria linearis, assembly GCA_963930735.1. Taxonomy (NCBI): domain Eukaryota; kingdom Metazoa; phylum Arthropoda; class Insecta; order Diptera; family Asilidae; genus Dioctria; species Dioctria linearis. Next base: position 86,016,927 of record OZ005740.1, read on the forward strand.
GATCTGATTGTGTTTATGCTATGCATTGTATGCTACATGACAACTTATGCTTTGGTTAGATGTTGTACCTATTTTTGGGAAAATTTGTAATTAGATTGAATTTGTTTTGTTTTTTTTTGCAATTGTTTTTAGCACGAATCTAATTGCTTCAATCATATGATAAGAATTTTAATTTGATCTGCTCAATGAGGCTATATTGTTGTATTGTATTTGTGCAATGTGCTATGTAGATGACAAATACATGGCTTTGTTAGGTTGGGTACCTCTTTTTTGATTAAGAGTAATCAAATTAGATTTAATTTTCCTAAAAATTTGATGCTTTGTTTTCAGGATGTTTTCCTTTTAAAGTAATCGGTAAAACCAAAATATATTCGAACCGATTTGGTTCGAACAGTACGAAATATAACATTCGACGTGAATGCAAAGGATCCAATATATGTATTATTCTCTGCATACTTTTTCTAGAGAGCTCACTGTAGCGTACTACATACTTACATGTATGTGTGTATACATATGTTTGTAAGTGCAAATAACAATAAAAAAAAATCAAGTTAAAATAATAGAAAATTTTTGAAAAGCTTTGAATATAAAATTTAGAAACGACATAAAGAATAACTGTAGACAAATACAAACAACAATTAATCAAGTGCACATATACTTTGTAAAAAATAAATATGTATAGAAAACACAAAGCCATCAAAAAACTTAGTATACATAGAAGTGTATAGATACAAAAATGTCAATAGAAATAGTTAGTAGTATTCAGAACTTCATCAGAAATACACATCTGAACAATTTGATGTACTTTCATACTAAAACAGCAAACCTCCCAACATCGATATTGGTGACCCCGCCGTGATGAACAAAACTACATATACCTCATTTTCAATATTGATCCTTGGTTCCCCCCACCAGCGGTAAGGAACCAATCAAATCAATCCTTGAAAATAGAAGATCTTAAGCAAGAAGAAAGAAATAAGAAGAAAGAAAAAGAAAAAAAAAGTAGACTATAATTTTCAAGATAAGAAAAACAAAGAGAGAAAAACAAAAAAAAAACAGGTTCTAAAAAAATTTTATACTCAAATTTTTTTTTTTTAAATACGAATCAAAATATTCTTTTTCTTCTTTAAATATTATCAAATATTAAATATTATTTACTCATTACAAATAATATATATATATATACACATAATTATCAATTATCATAAGTTACTTTAAGTACGTTTCTTCTCACAATAACTCGTCAACTCACGGATTATAAAGAAAAGTTTAAGTCAAAATACCGCGAAAGTAATTTACCCTTGTGTTAAGTGTGATTTTTCGGTGATTTCTTCAAAAATGCCGAACGAAAATATCGGAGACATGCCGGTTACAGGAAATAGTCCAGTGCTAAATGCCATTGCAGTCAAGTTGCCAATGTTTTGGACACCGTGCCCGCAAGCATGGTTCATCCAGGCAGAAACACAATTTGCCGCAAAAGGTATTAGCCAGGACCTAACAAAATATGAATACATAGTGCAAGCGTTACCAGTGGATGTGATCATGAAAGTGCTAGACATACTTCAAACACCTCCACAGGTTGATAAATACAACACGCTGAAGAACGCACTAATTCAACGATTTACCGAGACTGAAGAGGAGAAACTGGAACTCCTCCTTTCGGATACTGAGATTGGTGACAGAAGACCATCAGAGTTTTTCAGAGCAATGAAAATTCTAGCAGATTATCTGGCAACTTTATAAGAAAACTCTGGATGCGAAAACTGCCAACAAACATAAACATAGCATTAACAACAGCAGGAGACAGAGACATAAACGAACTTCTACAGTTAGCAGACAGAATCCACGAGATAGCAAAAACGCAACATATCTCAGCCTTCAGCACAAATAATTTTAATTTTAATCAGCTCATCAACGATCGCCAATACGGCTTCCGGCACGGTCGCTCGGAGACTTGCTGACTTTTCTTATGGAACGTTGGAATCGTAGTCTTCACAATTTTGGTGAGTCCAAAATCGTTGCTCTAGATATTTCAAAGGCCTTTGATAGAGTCGGGCATCCAGCCCTTTTAGCCAAACTCAAAGCACTTGGTCTTTCCCCTCCTCCTCTATTATGGATTGAAAGTTTTTTATCTAGTCGCCAAATACGTGTTGTATTAGATGGTGTTACATCTGAACCTCTTCCTATTAATTCCGGTGTCCCCAAGGCTCTGTTATTTCTCCCACTCTATTTCTAATCTTCATTAATGATCTGCTTTCCCTTACTTTTAATCCTATCCATAGCTTTGCTGATGACAGTACCCTTGATTTCGCATACTCCTTTGACACCCTTGCAGATTCCAGAGGGAACGCCACATGTGTTAAACGAGACTGCATGATTAGATCATTGAATAACTATCTTGATAATATTCTCGCTTGGGGCAAAGTGAATCGCGTCGAACTCAATGCATCTAAGACCCAAAGCTGTCTCATCTCATTAAAACAAGACCATCACTTAACCACTACCGTTTCGTTTGATGGAGCATTTATTTCTGATTCACCGTCACTAAGAATTCTTGGCATTAATATTTCCAGTAAGTTAAGCTGGACAGATCACATCTTCTCGGTTGACAAAGAAGCATCAAAATGTATTGGTTTTTTGAAAAGGTGTAAGAAATATTTCAGCCCATCAAATATAGCGCTCATCTACAAGTCCTACATCAGACCTAGAATGGAATAAAATTCCCATATCTGGGCCGGGGTTGGTCGCACAGCCTTAGCTTCATTGGATATTGTCCAAAAGAGAGCCTGCAAGCTCATTGGCGATGTGGCAATTACTCGTCATATCGACTCGCTCGAGCACCGTCGCAATGTTGGATGCCTTTCGCTCCTTTATCGCTATATGCATGGTCAATGTTCTGATGAAATATCTAGCCTTATCCCTTGTTGAATAGTTCCTGCACGCAATACTCGCACTGCATCCCGCGCTCATCCTTTTACCCATCAAATTACCTTCGGCCGTACACTAAAATTCCGTGATGCTTTCTTATCCCGAACTGTGCGAATGTGGAACAGTCTACCATCTTCTGTCTTTCCTCCGGCTTACAACCTGCGAAAGTTTAAGGGCGACATACATCGGCACCTCCGCCGCTCTCCTCACATCCCTTAATCCTTTCCCTATCTCCTTCCTGCCACGCTGTGCTTTGCATCATAGGGTATCCCCTGAGCTTGGCTTAATAATAATAAAAAAAAAAAAAAACAACGATTTTGGTTTAATAAACAGAATTTTTAATTTAGAAAATAAAATTAACACTCTTGAACAATCAATTAAAAATTTAACTTTGCAAAATAAAAGAAGCTTTTCAGACTTCAGACATCATTCCAGAAGTCGTTCTTCAAGTGGTACTAGATTTTCGACAATCTGTTGGTACCACAAGCAATTTCGGGAAAAGGCAACAAAATGTATAACCCCATGTTCTTTCAAGAACAATCAAAATTCAGAAAACTAAATAACTCCTCGACGTGTTCAACCAATTCTTTTAAAGTTAATTCAAAACGTTTATTTATGTTTGATAAAGAAAACAAATTTAAATTCTTAATATACACTGGAGCAGACCTTTCAGTCGTTCCTACCACATTTTGCAACAGATACAAGAGAGACGATTCTCTTACTCTTATCGCAGCGAACGGTTCTACAATACACACGTTTGGCACAAGATTATTCAAAACCAATTTTGGTTTAAGAAGGGACTTCACGTTCCCATTTATTATCGCTGATGTAAACCGCCCAATAATAGGAGCCGATTTTTTAACAAAATTCAATCTTTTAGTAGATTTAAAAAACAAACGCTTAATAGATGGCAACACAAACTTGTCAATAAGTGGTATGACCATAAAGGCAAACACGCCATCTCCAAAGCATTTTACAATCGAAAATGAATACGGAAATATAATACAACAATTTCCATCTTTAACAGAACCTCCTCGTTATGGAGAACCTGTAAAACACAATGTCGTACATCACATTACAACAAAAGGACAACTACCCATTACTAGACCACGCAGATTGGATGGTCAAGAGCTAAAAATTGCAAAAATGGAATTTGACCACATGATACAATTAGGTCTATGCCAACCTTCATCATCTTCAACAGCTTCAGCACTACATCTAGTTGCAAAGAAAAATAGCTCAGATTGGCGTCCTTGTGGTGATTATAGACAGCTAAACGCTATAACCATTCCCGATAGATATCCTATCCCACATATACAAAATTTTTCATTAAATCTTCACAATTGTAATATCTTCTCTAAAATAGATCTGGTAAGAGCATATCACCATATTCCAGTAGCTCCAGAAGATATACACAAAACAGCGATAACAACACCTTTCGGACTTTATGAATTCACACGAATGCCATTTGGTCTACGAAACGCTGCACAAACCTTTCAGAGATTCATGAATGAAGTAACCAAAGGTTTAGACTACGTATTTACATACATTGATGACATTTTGATAGCAAGCTAAAATGAAAAGGAACACAAAATACATTTAAAAACTCTTTTCGAACGATTAAGCGCATATGGTATAAATATAAATACATCAAAATGCATATTTGGATCCACTTCCTTAAAGATGGAATACTTACTTCTCCTAACAGAATTAAAATCATTCAAGATTTTCCATCACCTTCATCCATCAAACACATACAACAATTTATAGGAATGGTAAATTATTACCATCGCTTTATACCAAAATTAGCGGAATTACTAAGTCCTATATATGATAATTTAACTCTCTTATTGAAAAAGCCAAAAATTGCTAAAAACTTTGTATGGCTAAATTCATGTGAACACAACTTTAAACTCATAAAAGAAGCTCTCGCTTCAGCAACACTACTAGTACACCCTATTGAAGATACTACCTTCAATTTAACAGTAGATGCTTCAGCCATTGCAATAGGTGCAGTACTACAACAGCTAAACAACAATAATTGGGAACCTTTAGCGTTCCACTCAAAGACGTTAACAAAGGCAGAAACAAAGTATTCAGTGACAGAGAACTTCTGGCAGTTTACTTAGCTATAAAACATTTTCGACATGTACTCGAAGGACGAAAATTTGTAGTTTTCACTGACCACAAACCACTGACGAATGCCATTTGGACAAAAACTGAGAGAAGCCCAAGGCAAGCTAGACACCTAGATTACATCACACAATTTACGTCAGACATTCAACATATACAAGGAAAAGCAAACGTGGTAGCAGACGCTCTGTCACGCATACCGACTAATCACGAAGAATGTAGCGAAATTAAAAGCAATACCAAAATTGACCTACAAGTGATTAGCTTAGCGCAAGCAGTGGAAAATGAATTAAACCATCTGGTAAAACACCAACAACAAAATTTAAAATGTAGGTATAAACTTATAGAAAGAGACATTCCCGAGAGCAATCATAAAATATGCGAAGTTTCAACAGGTAAATCTCGTCCATACATACCAACCAAACTTCGAAGAATGATTTTCAAAACATTACATGAATTGTCACACCCTGGCATACGTTCAACAAGAAAATCAGTCTGTGACAAATACTTCTGGCCAAACATGAACAAGCAAATTAATCAGTGGGCCAAGACATGCTTTTCATGTCAACAATCAAAAATACACAGACATACAAAATCACCGTTGGGATCTTTCGAAATGCCTAGTTGTAGATTCGAACATGTACACTTAGCAGAAAATATAGCCAAAGTATTTTACCAACAATACATATCCCGTTTCGGCGTCCCATTAAGGATAACGACCGACCAAGGATCGCAATTCACTTCAAAATAATTCGAAGAATTATCCAAGTTCCTAGGTTGTAACAAAATTACTACAACACCTTACCATCCGCAATCTAATGGAATGGTCGAGAGATTACATCGCCAAATAAAAGCTGCCATTAGAGCGACCGAAGACACAATAAACTGGTCATATCACCTGCATACAATGCTTTTAGGTATACGCACCACGGTTAAAGAGGATCTGCAATGCTCTCCAGCATACTTAGTATACGGTCAAGCCTTAAGAATTCCAGGAGAATTTTTCGTAAAAAGCACTGACAACATAACAGATACTAACAACATGTTACAAATTTTGCAGAAATATTTTCAAAACGTTACGCCAACAGATTCGAGGAAATCTAGTATCACTCACTTCTTTCGGTTTTCCTGTCGCGCCCTTACGAGATAGGGGTTGGCCACATAGACTTTTTTATTTAGAATCATTTTCTGAATAATATAGCATTTTTAATTTTTTCAAAAATTTTACCTCTTCAAACCGCACGCACGGCAAGTAGATTGTCACGCGTTCGGGGGTGTTTTTATTGTCTTTCACCCCTTTTTGTTGCCCTGGGAGGCTGCATTTTTGCGACAATACTCCCAAGACCACCCTACACCAACCCTCAAAATTGCAGCCTGAAACAAATTAAATGCGATCTTTAGCATTTTTTCGGCTTATTTGACTGGACTATAAGAGCAGTCGCTCGCTAAGCGGAAGGTTCCGGTTTCAAACCACGGACGATGTGGTTGTTTTTTCCCCTTTCATTTATGATTTGGTTTAGAATCGTTCAAAATAAAATTCTTAAAATTCTTCTATTCTCCATAAAGATTAGCTATTGCCCAGTAGAAATAAATGAAAAGACCGCGAATAGCTCTCTATATGTAACTGATTAATGAATGCTCGAAACTTAAATCACCATTTACAATTTACAACTGATATAATTGATCTATTATGAGGTATTGTTAGCTTTTTTATACATAAGTTAAGTTGCTAGCTAGCCTAAACCATTGATTTTATACATATAGATATGCCACCAAATCTGTTACATTTTCTCAACAGATGGCCTTACTTGTACCAAATTAGAAAACAGAGGCGAAATTTTTACCGAATGATTGAAATCTTGTTTACAGATGGCGCCATTTATTAGAAAAAATTGTAAAATATGAGGATATTAAGGTATCTTCGATACCAAATGTTTTTTTTCTTCCCTATCAAACAATGTCTAGGAATGTGGAAAAAATGTAATAAAGGAATTCAAAGGAGGTTTGTGGAACAATTTTTTGATCAGCTTACCTCAAGGAATCGCGTGGTATACCGGAAGGTATCTTGATCAGAATCACCCTGTATATATAGAGAAGTACTTCGTAAGAGATTTTTTTGTTGAATTTTGTGTTCCTTCTGTTCTACTAGAAATTATTATTTAAATTAATGCATATGTAATTTAATACATATTATATTTGACACATTATTTCAGTAACTTTAATATATTATAGGTACCTTAGCTAAATAAATAAATTATTTTCAAATTAGGAATGGTTTATTGTAATTTCAAAATCGCGTCAATTTTGCAATGCTTCCTTTCAGCCAGCGCGTCAACAGCTTCGTTTCGCAGCAGCCAGTTGCAGATCATTAAAATCTCTTACATATAGTACGAGTGCTAGCAGCGTCACCATCTCAATAGGTATGCGGCGGCCCATCTATTTGGTGAGAGGGGTTGCGTTTACCTGTGTCCACTCCGTTCCACAGGTAAACAGAGCAGTTTTCAAAATGATTTTAGTTCGATTTTTTTTCTTTTTTATTAGTTTTTATAAACATATAAACATTGAATAATATAATTTCATTATTACCAGACAGTTTTTTTGCTGATAGTATGTGCCATACGCTTTTTTTTTTATAAAAAAAAAAAATAAAAAAAAGCTGGTTTAGTTATCGAAGGAACAACATGAAATTAATTTGTCAGGTAGAAATTCGGTTAATTGTCAATAGCCAAATCGATTGTAGTGCGATAGGGAATAAATTTGTGAGAGTACGGCCGACAGGACATTGGTTTTTAACGAAAAAAAAGTGTAGCACGGTGCTATGTAGAACAAGGAAGCTGTCTGCAACACTATTGAGATACTGTAAGGAAAGGCATATCAAAAAACTAACCGAACTAAACTAATTTCTCGAAAGCGATGCTAGCTCTTGGACTAATAGGAACGCCAAGCTTCCAAAAAATTCATGGCTCGGATTTTCCATAAAAATTTCTGGGATTTGGCACGTCTGTCTGATGCCATATGTGGTTGTTGACAGGTATATTCATTCCGGGTGAATTTTATTTGAAATATTTCCTGCAACGAAAAATTTTTGCACTTTATGTAATTTCTCAGAACTGTTGCCCCACATATATCGTAAAGATATATACTATGGCTCTGAGAACGCGTTGACATAGCGAGCTGAAAGATCTAGTTGATCGAAACGCGTTAGGCTTAAATTAAATTAATTTAAAGTAATCATGTTATATATTTTTTGTGAAACATAGGAAGTGCTTTAGTTTTCCTAAGGAAAAATAAATTTGCATCACAATTCGAAAGCACTGGAAAGAACTACTTAACGACATTGGAAATGTTGCTTAAATTATCGAAACTTAAAAGCGAAGCGGAATCCAGACCAAAGAAAAACAGTATTTTACAAGAAATTGAATACATCACCCGATCAAAAGACTTTCACTTCTTTACTTATATTCTCCTTCTACCAAAGATTCAATTTTCTTTTCTATTGAAAAAACACAACCAGACTCGTTAACACTTAGCCAGAAGAGACCATTAAAAAACTTTCTTTTTTTCCAACCACGGAAGTTTGTTCCTAACTGCACGAAACCTCGGCATTAGATTAGAGCTTTTCCGCGCGACCGCATTCGACAGTAGGGATCCAAACAGGGTGATGGATAATAATAAAATGATAATTTCATAGCAGTCGTAAATAACACCCTGCTTTAGGATTTAGGAAGAGAGGATTTTAAATTTTAAATTGCTTTACTCCTTTTCTTTTTGTGGTTGGCATATTTTTTTTTGAATATGTATCGACAAGAAGTATATTATTTAAATATTGCGAGTGATAGTCTTATGATTTAAGATACTTATAGCATGTATGATTTAACGCTTAGCATTCTAGTTCTAGATTCCGCCCTTTGGCTTACTTGTTTTATCTTAGCTCATAATAATGATAATCGAAATACTACTTAGTTACAGTTTTTAAAAATTATTAAGCTCTATGTACACAACTTTCGACAAACTAGGACTAAAACCCTGATAAGCATTCCATGGAACGCGTGGATGCCACTTAAATTATCTTTACAAAATGTACATATGTATATACAGCGTGTTAACTGAAAAAATTTACTAAAATAACAAAACCCTCCTACCGCTCAAACGATGAATTTTGCACTCCCTCTACCATACAACTATTTCCATAACTCAAAGTCCTCTATCAGCTCACGGCTGTTGGACCATGAGTTCTGGATCACCCTCTGTATCCCATATCATAATATTACCTTTTACAAAAGTTGGTTCTTAAAATCAAAATTGAAAAAAATTTCTATGAAAATTCAGGTAATATTGGTAAATTCGTCCATCAACTATATTCTAGTTTTGCTCTTCTTAATTAAAATCCAATTTTATATGTATTTGATACTTTTGCTAAACTGTTGTAGTAAATGTATGAATTGTCTGGTAAATGTGTGCATTTCCTAGGAATAGTAAACACTTTTTATCAAGTTGGTACCATTTTTATGTGGTTCCTGAAACAGAAAGAGCCTACAGGTTAAGCAGCTCAAAATAATTTTAAATACGGGCATATAACAAGGAGGCAATACACCGCGGAGAGAAATCCTGGAGAAGTTGCATTTAGAGCACTTACCTGCTCTATGGGAAACAAACACTTTATTCCAATCCTTTCAATATATTTATACCCTTAGAGTAGTCTTTATTTTTGAGGCCATTCCCTTTAACTCGTACACGAATTTGTCCGTCTATTTATTTATATATTTCTTTTTTACTATTTTCGACACGCTAGACCCACTTTTCGTCAACACAGCGAACTGAAATTTGGCACACAAGCTCATGTCGCGTGACAATTGAATCTGTCAAAATTTGAACCGGAAATTTCCATGGAAATCCCGGAAAATCGGGAAAAATGATTTGAAAATTTGGTACAAATTTGATTGGTGATAAATCCGTTTCAGGACAAATGCACAGTTTTCCGATTTTCCGAAAAAAATTTCCGGAATTTTCCGACAATGGTGAAAACTTGCAGAAAAATCGAGGAAAATTCATGTAAAACGCTTTCCCGGAGTTTTTCAGACCAAGGAAGCCTTTGAGCGTTTTGCAACCTAAGACAAAGTTGTCGAGCGAAATGAGTTGCATAAAGTTGCTTTTGTGGAAAACTCCGTGGAAAACCCAGAAAATCATCGGACAAATTTTCATCGATATGATTAGTGATAAATATCTTTCATGAAAAATGCAGAATTTTCCAATTTTTCTGGAAAATTTTCCGAAAATTTCCGGAATTTTCCGACTTTTCCGGGAAATTTTCCGACAAAAAAGCTTTATAAGCTATGCGGAATTATTTTTTTTTCGTCCTACAGGCATCAATACTTTCAACAATCATGAACACTTGTATGAAAAATCGAGGAAAATACATGTAAATTTTTAAAAAAAATTCATAGTAATAGGAAAATCGGGAAAATACATGTTATATGGGATCAAGTTGGAATACAGCTAAAAAGCGCTGTTTAAAATATAATTTATAAGAAAAAAAAATTGTTGTTACGCTCATAAGTATTACTTTCCGAGTCAAAAATTCTAAGAAATATCATCAAGCTAAACAAATTGCTTGGCAGAAAATATTGCAAATTATTAACGAAAAATCAAGGCACCAGCTAACAACCAGATGTGAAAAGGTAGATCGCAGAAATTCTATCGAAAATCCGATCGAAAAATTTCTTGGAATCCTCCAGTGCCTATATAAGAATTTTGAATGTTCTGCAACTTTCTGCTGAGAAAGCGAAGTATGAGATTCTTTTCACTTAAATCCCGTATGATACACATCTGCCAAATCGTTTAAGTCATCTTAATACTAATCAAGATATGCCTTTAAATTTCTTTATTACACATTTTTTCCACATTTCTACACATCATTTGTTCGAACCAAATCGGTTCGAATATATTTTGGTTTTACCGATTACATACTTTAAAAGGAGAACATCCTGAAAACAAAGCATCAAATTTTTAGGAAAATTAAATCTAATTTCATTTCTCTTAATCAAAAAACAGGTACACAACCTAACAAAGCCATGTATTTGTCATCTACATAACACATTGTACAAATACAATACAACAATATAGCCTCATTGAGCAGATCAAATTAAAATTCTTATCATATGATTGAAGCAATTAGATTCGTGCTTAAAACAATTGCTGAAAAAGAACATATGCAAAAATGCCATGCTAAAATTGAGTTCTAAAAGCAAAACAAATTCAATCTAATTACAAATTTTCCCAAAAATAGGTACAGCATCTAACCAAAGCATGTGTTGTCATGTACCATACAATGCATGGCACAAATACAATCAGATCAAGCAGATCAATTTGCAACTCTATCATCATTATAAGTACTATCGAACGGGAATTTCTTCTCTACGTGATAGAGATAACATTTTTGCAAATATACAGAATTCAATTTAACACAGCAGCATGGGTTGCTTTAAATTTCTTATTACTATGCATTTCTGTTCGTTGCTATGCATATTTTATCTCTAGTACCATAAAATTACAAAATCTCGGCCAATTCTTGTGATCATGCGCCTCTGCTACTCCATCATTGGTGTCGCGTGCAAGCAAGGGCTATATAAACAGCAGTTTGACTTGATTCGATCTCTTTCCTCCTCAACCGCACCCATCCCAATATCCCATCTCACCCTCCTAAACAACATCTAACAAAAAATCGCCACGGAAACAGCTTAGTGTCGCGCGCGAAGCTGTAATAACCAACAAAAGACAAAGCAAACATAAAAGTTTTTATTCAATATTTGTAACAAAAGAGGACAAAAAAACACAACTGTGAAATCAAGGCCAAAATAAAAAGCCTGAGTGTAAAATCTACCCTGCCACAAATCCTAACAAGGAAGTTAGGACCACAAATTAAGGACAAATTATTTTAAATGCGCAAAAAAAGTCTCTGATTTGATTTGATTTGATTCGATCTCTTTTGTGATTTAGCAGTGCATTGATTAACTTGGCGATTTATTCCTTTATCTTCTTTCCTAGTGATTTTGCCTAGTGTTATATTTTATTACTAAATTAAATACTTTGTTTAATTGACGGCTAAAATATAATATTCTTATTATAGGTACCGACTGGATTAAGGAGTTTATTTTAGATAGCGATTAAACTAAAGGTTTTTTATTGTGGGTAGCGACTGCAATAAAAAATATTATTAACAATACACTTTGTTTCTGGTCTCGACGGAAATAAAGAATCTTTCTTCGGGTCTCGACTGAAGTTAAGATACATACTAAGATTCACTTTAAGTCGGGTCTCGACTGACTTAAAGAATAATATCTCGGGTCTCGACTGAGATAATATATTACTAACAAATAACTTTATTGCGGGTCTTGACTGTAATAAAGTTTCTTATTGCGGGTCCCGACTGTAATAAGAAATTTACTAACTCAAACCACTTTATTGCGGGTCTCGACTGTAATAAGACAATTACTAACAAAACCACTTTATTGCGGGTATCGACTGTAATAAAGAGTCTTACTGCGGGTATCGACTATAGTAAGACAAGTACTAACACAAACACTTTATTGCGGGTCTCGACTGTAATAAAGATTCTTGCTGCGGGTCTCGACTGTAGTAAGAAGATCACTAACACAAAACACTTTATTGCGGGTATCGACTGTAATAAAGAGTCTTATTGCGGGGTTCGACTGTAATAAGACGATTCCTAATAAATCCACTTTATGGCGGGTACCGACTGCAATAAAGAATATCCTCATCTCAAACCTCAGTCATATAAAAAGTCAAGAAAATCAGCTGCTATATATCGATCAGTTGAGTACAAGTCAATTGCTACAGTTGTATAAAACAAATTTATATATTAATTATTTATTAAACATTGGTTTCAGCGTTTTATATTATAAAATATATATATATATATCTTGTAGTTCTCAAGTTATAGCATTTATTGAACTTGAAACATTTAGTGCAGTGAATAAACAAATACAAACCACTAGCTTTATACCAGTGGCATAAATTTCACCACACCTTTCATTTATTGCATGTGCGCCTAACTACGGGCAGTACATCATTCGATAAAGAAAGACGGAAAAACAAAATTAGATTAGATTCTTTCCTATGATATGGCGCTATTTATAACCGAAGACAACTTATTATCCTCTTAATCGCCACGTTTTGCTAACAGATGGCCGACCTTTTGGTGAGCAGATGATATAGTTCTACAGTGGCGACTCAGTGAGAAGATGTAACAACATCTTGTGCTCGGCGGTGGCATATCTATATATATATATAATCAATGCCTAACTTAACCTAAGTTATTATAGGTAAATTATGATATAAACACATTCCTGTTATGTCGGGCTTGTTAAACAAAATTACTTGTTTGCGCTTAGGTGCTTAACATTTGCTTTGATGTGATGCAACTTGCTTGACCCATGTTAGGCATGTTGCAAAACATATAAACAAATGCAGTCACTTCTTACTGTTCCTGTGTGACATGCATTTGGGTGAATGTTTTGCTTATAATGCATTAATCAGGCGGGTATACAAGCGGGGGGTCACACGGGGCACCCCCCCCCCCCCCAGCACCACCTAACCTTCCCAATATATTGAATGTAGAGCTGGACTACAGAGCGAGCTGTAAAAGTTTAACAGGATGATTTTAGTATAGTACGATGTGGTATGTATGGTTTTTTTGTCTTCTTATTAATAGTAATAGTGAATTGGGTATAATAGCCATTCGCTCGTATCTGTTCGTCTTTTAAACGTGTACACACTTTTGAGAAGTTTCCTGCGATTTTATATAGTGTCGTAAAGTCTTTTATCATACCAATCACAAGATAGTAAGTAATTTTGGAATGCATATCTATTTTAGTATTTGATTGTTTAGAAAATGGATCGTAACGCTTAGCAGCCCAGTTATGAAGATGCTTTTATATTTTTGTTGCGCCGATCACTCATATATATGAAAAATGTACACACTTTCGAGTTAAAAAAGCTATATTGTTTCTAAGAAATTGGTCAGCGATCATAACTTTTTTTTACCTATCTGATTTTCCGGCGGCAGACGGCAACTGTCAAAACAGGTAGTCAAAAAATTGGGAGTGCAATTGCAACCACAGGCAGTGTGCGGCGATTATGAAAGAAGAAGGTACTGAGATTTCATTTGTTATTAGTTTTGAGCGTTTTGAAACAGATTTTTATCGAGAATGTTTTATATTATTTTGAAAGAATTGCAATGGACCAAAGTGAGGAAAGGAAAAATTTTGAATACAGAAATTAACCAAATTAAAATCAAACTAAATGCCAAAAATATCACAACTTTACCATTTGTATTTAAGCGCATCAAAATATCCATCCAAACCATGTCTTTTTTGTCAACTCGGCTATACTGGTAGTCTTGTATACTTATCATAAATTATATTATGCACTTCCTCAATCAATTTTTCATCATAATTCATTGTTTTGAAATTGGCGCGACGTCTTATAACATTGACAAAAATAAATGCCACAACAATTACATTCGTTTGATTTTGCTGGCAGTACTGCAGCGACGATGGCATAATACGAAATTGAATAATCTCCATGGCAACATCATCGACCGCTGACCGTCGTCACATGTCGAAATTTGGGAATTCGCATAAGTCGCTGTACTTTTAGAAGTTTAACAGCGGCATTTTTTTGTCGTTTGCCGTTGCCCGTCGCAATTGTATTTAAGCCTTGACTTATCTTCACGACGGCTCTCTCACTAATGAGGGAGCTGGGACGGCTGTCTACATTGATATTGGAATAGAGTATTCACTTGGAAGACACACCACTGTCTTCCAGGCAGAAGTCTTCGCAATATCGATGGCAGCGAAGTTAATATGCAAATCGAGGAGAAGGACATTGCTATCCTCTGACATAGATCAAGAGGAATGAAAGGGCTGAAGTTTAACTAGGGCTGCCTTTGATATTCCGTTCCTCGGACCGGAACCCGCCATATGCGTTGCTACCTCGAGTATCGGGTCTCTCATAAAAGCGAATGTTCATAGAAAGCATCAGCAGAACTGGGCGAACCTGAATACTTGCAGGTGTATAAAACTGTTTCATGATAGCCCAATGGGAATATCTCCGATTTTCTCATGGGGCTCGGAAGGAAACAATGTAGAGATCTGGTTGGCATCATCACCGGCTACAGCTCACTTCAGGCTCACTTAACAAGGATGGGAGTTGTTGACAGCACTGAGTATCTGTTCTGCTTGGAGGGAGAGCCTGAGGCAACCGAACACTTTTTGTGTGCGTGTCCGGCCATCGTCCGGAGCATACTGGATACTCTATAGTCTGCTCTTCTATCTTTGGATGAGCTGAATAACCTTCCTCACCTAACCTAGTGCGCTTCAATAAGAGGAAAGGAAGGTTTTTGTGAATAGACTTCTAGCATAGCACAGTGGGCCGCTATGGCCTCCGTGCTTGGGATGGGGTCTCCTTGAGTTAATAAATTTAGTTTTACGGTTTTAAAGCAGAACCCTGGTTCCATGCAATCAACGCAACGTCTAGCCACCCGTTGATTTTTCATTGCGACACTGATTCAAGTCTGAGTACCTCAAAATTTTTACGTTCGTAGGGAAGCATTAAATTTTTCTTAGAAATACACTTGAAAATTATTCTTAAGAATTTGAATGAAATTCACCAACGACGTCCAAATTAATTGGGTATTGATTCCGGTGGTTCACTCTTTCGGACAGTTTTTTTTTGGAAAGATCTGAACATTTTCCTTTAGCTTTTTCATGCACTTTTGGCGGCGGACAATGGTTCCAAAAAGTCATATTGATTCAGGTGCCTTGGCTGATCTGGGTCGCTAAAGATATTTATGAGCATTGGCAATCATACATTTTGTACTTAGAAATTTACTTCAACATTTTACTTTCGAATATTTATACACTATTGGTTGCTGAAAACGATCAGTTGGATTGATGCCACTAAAATTGATTCTACAATTTTTCTGCACAATTTTTATGGCAAGACTATGAAAATAAGAACCATTCGCCTTCCTCTGCCTGCGATGGTTGCCGTTGCTTTGCTTGTATTTTCGTATTAATTTAAGTAGTGTTGTTTAATTTAAAATCGCGTTTACTTTTAATTTATAGGAGAAGAATAAACTTACTACACTATAGGTAGTTAGCGATGGAGGGAGAAACAGTAGCGAAAGTGGAAAGCAGAAGACTTATAAGACCATTGATATCTTTTTTCCGAAGAAAGGAAGACCAGTAAAGAAGTAGTCAGTGACATATCATGCACTTCTACCCCTATTCCTTTCAATGTGAATCAAAGTGCAAACTGTCACTGTCATCTCAGTCATTTACTTCATCCGTAACAGAACCGGTTGCGTCACATCTATTTCTACAATCTTTGCACGAAAAAGAGCATCTGGATATGAGTCGTTAATACCTGTCGACTCTGAGATCGACATTGATGTGGATAATATTATCGACAAGTGTTCCATATCAAACCGAAAAATTAAATATGAGAAAAAAAATGTAAAGCGACTATTTCCGATTTTTTCCTCTCCCCTCGAACATTTTAGTTATAACCCCGCATAAGGACAAGATATCGATAGCATAGCAGTACCAATGGGCTAGTATATACGAGTACAGTATACGTAAGGAAGGTTCGCAAGGTAAACCGCGCACCTTCTTTAGTTTACATATATTCTCAAGATGTGAAACTCAATTAGATATTCTCTACTTTTGGGGGTCTTGCAAGTCAAAGAAAACAATTTTTAAACTAAATACGGAACAGAAACGTTTATGAATAGTTGCACAAGCTACGGTATATATTTAGATACATAAGAAACTTATAAAATGAATTTATCATATATTATTCATAGTTCGCAATATAAATTCAGGTCAGCTGCTAAATGAATGCAGTGGTATATGTATGTATGACCATTGTTCTTAAAATATTTTTCTTCACAAATTCTTATTCTTAAATCTCAATATTCTTAGCCCTGGAAGTTTCTTGGACTCTGTGTATAAGTTCGTCTCTTGATGATATTTCCGACGCGTACACAATCTCCTTCATAGTTCCCCAGAGGTAAAAGTCTAAGGGTGTTAAATCAGAAGACTGTGGTGGCCAAGGTATTGGTGTTCATCCACTGCAGGATATTTCGTCCGGTATGTCCAGGTGCTCCATCATGCTTGTAAATGGTATCTCTTCTTACTGATAAAGGTAGAAATATCATCAAGACACGAACTTATTTGGATTTGGCAACAACTCATCTTAAAAAATCTATTAAGCGTAAAGCTTTACTTTGTATTCAGAATGACGGGGGTATTTTGATAATATTTTATATAGTTAATGTTAATAATTGTTCCTAACTCGATCATAATAAATAAATATAAAAATGTTGTTCATGGTTTTAATACTACTTCATATTTTCTTATCAGGGAGACTTTTCATGCATTGGATGAACTTTTATGTCATAACTCATAAATGGTGAAAGATGCAAAATGAAAACAAAGTGTGTTTTAAAGAAAACAATCTTAGCTTCTAACCGGAGTAAGACAGAAAAAAAAATTATAAGGTTTTTTTTTAGTTTTTTTTGGCTTCAAACACAAAAAAATGATTTGCAAAAGTTGAAACTTGAAGTTTGGCAGACCGGTTCTTCTAAACTGCATACTGTAGAAGAAGCATTGATACATTGAATCAAAGGGCAGGTGGCTCTCTATAAATTAGCACCTCGACCATCTTTCTACTGTTTGCCGTTTAGGAGATAGACCTGCTTTAGTACAAACCTACGTTTCACGTACCCTTAGTCCTTTTACCCCGATTATCTCGGACAGGGTTGAGAATACACCCCCCTTCCGTGCCATACAATTTGTTTCATTTTTCGACATGACCTATGACCTCCTACATTATAATCCACCACTTCTGAAACACCCTGTATATATCTAAAATAACAAACGCGCCTGGCATTAGCATTATTGTGTCATATTTATTATGATTAACTTTATTGAGAAACTATTTCAGTTCAATTGATTATTGCAATTACTGAATGTGTATTCTTGCGTTTTTAATAGATTTGTAAATTTTTTGTATTTTTGTGCATAGTTATAGAGCTTTAGTTATGGAGAATTTATATAAGAAGCAAACTCTTGATGTAAAAAGTATGTGTCTTGAGTTTTGGTTAAGAAATGGCGAGCCGTGTGGAATAAAACAGAATTAGCCAAAATGTGATTATAACGAGAATGATAACTTTTATTATCGCATATTCATTTACATTTTACCAAATTGCACTGAGTATGTAAAATAAAGTCGACTTGAAGCGAATGGAGAAGTCGTGAAATTAAGATTTGAATCTACATAGCTACATTAACATGGGAGATTCGAATAATATTGGCAAAGGTTGTCACGGGATGGATGGGTACTATCCAAGAAATGGGACTTCTAACACTAAGTCCTCCCAACATAACCGGTTGGTCTATGTTGACTTTCCATCTACCCTTCATTCAGTCTCACTTTCCAATTCCAATACTTTCAGCATCTTAACCTGCTTATAAATGCTTCAATCACCTTCTTAATGGCTGGTAGCCTCTTGTTGAGCAACTTTCTGGTGGGTATTTGGAGGGTATAACCAGTTTCTTGATGGCTCGCGGTCTCCTGTTGATCAGCTTTCTTGAGAGTATAGTCGAAGAAAGGTGGTTAGACTTGACTTGTAGATAGGTGGTTGGAGGATTTCGATATAACAAGCAGGGAGTTTATGGAGTCGGTTGGTCCTAGATCTTGAATGTTCGAGAACGTTGGATATGACAAGCAGAGCATCTATTTTATCAGTTGGAAGAGCAGGACGCCAATATTATTGTTTGGGGACACCAGTATTCTGAGAGCACCAGAAAGCAGGGGGCATATTGTATCAGTTGATCCTGGTACCTGGACGTTGGAGAGCACTGGAAAGCAGGGAGCCAGTAATCAGCAGTTCGTTCGCTTATGATATAACAGAACAATTGTTCTGTAATTTTTGATGTTATATCCTTGGTGCCGTATGGGATCTATTCATGGACTAGGAAATCTAAATAAAAAAACCTCAATTGCGCGCGTTCGTTATTGTCATGACAACGTTTTTAGGGAAAGGAAAATTGAAATCGATTTCGTTTCGTACTATATACTATACATGACTATGTACTTATGATTTCATTCATACAGAACTTCTTATACGAAATTTTTGCATCAACGTACAAAAACCAGTTTATCTCGGAAATTCCGCAACCGATCCGGGATCCGTTTTTTGCATCTGTGCTGCTAGTTGGATAATAAAAAGGAAAAGGAAAGGCAAAATATTTTAGGAACTTTTATTTTCAAAGATTCTAAATCAAGTCATAAATACAAGTGGAAAAGCCAGCCGCCTCGTCCGGGGTTTGAAGCCGGGACCTTCCGCTTGCCGGGCGACTGCTTCTACTACTGAGATAACGGGACAGATGATTTTTTTTCTCCTATATTTCTTAATTTGTAACTCGCCTACTAACTCGGGGGTTACACCTGCAAGTGCAGCTTGCATGCAATCCTCAATTCCAATGCGATTTTGAAGTTGACAGCAGAAGGCTGTTCGCTTGATGTCTTATCAACTTGCATGCAAGTTCATTTAAAAAAGTTCATTCAGACGTAAAGTGTTTTGTATGTCGGAAATTTTATCAATAAACGAGGTAGCATAATCCAAAAAACAGAAGAAAAAGCAAGAGGAAGGTGTTGGTAAATGATGTAATGCAAATTATCCATGAAAATTTCATATTCCCGCTATAAATTTATTAATTAAAAAAGCTCCGCTCTAAACTAATTTTTTCCGACATCTTGAAAACTGTATAATATCAAATAACTATCGCCTTAGATGCCGTAGTTTTTCATCATGCAAGTTCGCTGAAAGCTGAGCTACCAGCATGGCAGTAGAGGCTACATGCATGCATGCAAGTTGTACTATTACGTGTAACCCCCGGGTAAACCACGTTTTCTTTCTGCTAGCATTAACGTCGAAAGCACACAAATAAATTGTAAATTCAATATTATTTATTTTATTTTTCTCCGGACGGGAATCGAACCCACACTTGTTAGAATCTGTCGGTTAAAGATGGACAATAGAAGAAATCTAAGAACTTTTATTCTTAACAATTCTAAATCAAATCATAAATACAGGAGGAAAAACAACCGCCTCATCCGGATTTTGAAGCTGGGAGCTTCCACTTGCCGGGCGACTGCTCTTACCACTGAGCTAACGAGACGGATGATTTTCCCTCCCGATTTTTATTCCCGCCCGGTAAAAATAAATAAAATATTTTACATTGAAAAGAATATTTAAAACTTGCTTCTTTTATTATTTCTTAGTTCTATTTATGAGAAAAAATATTATACGTTTTATTTCTTTATACCCTTGTTGAAATCATAGACTATACATATTTGTTGTTCCGTATGTAACGCACAGAAATAATGCTGTTAGCTCAAAATGAGTTGGACCCCCCAAGCATAATACTAAAAACTATTTTGATTTTTGCATCCCCGTCTGTGCGTTTGTATGTCTGGCCATCCTCACGATAACTCGAGAATGTGTTCACTTAAAGTGTAGAAATTTTGTACACGTGCTTTAAAAAAAAAAAAAAGTAAATAAAAATTAATAAATCGGCAACTTCTTCGCAGGATTGCCATACAAAACTTTCGTTTTTACGGTCCTGAATGAATGACGCCATAATGCCCCAACAAGACAGCTAAACAACAGGTAAAAATTCTCAACAAGGATTGAAAGCTATTAATAGCTAAATGAAAAAGCTTTCAATTTAATGAAAACCATTGCAAATAGCAACAATTTAAAGTCTAATAACTTTAATGAATTTCAATTTCAAGAAATTGACTTTTTCTATAAATTAAAATATATGAGCCACTACAACAGCGCACCGCAAATTAATTGCCAATAAAAAAATACTAAAATCGGAGCCAAAACAAACCTGGAAATAGGAACACTTTAGGACCTGTCATAGTATTAGCTCTGATCAAAGCCCTGATTACTTACTTATTCCGCTGACGCAGTGACAAAGAATGGTGAATCTTGACCACCGATTCTAAAGGACGTCACTGTTCTTGATCCTGTACAATTTCTTACCAGTTCCAATATCTCTGTAAGCCCCACATTTGTCACACATATTACTTTCTAGCTTTTTGTACATCAAATTATGTAAAATTAAGTCCTTTATCTTAAAAAAATATTCACCTATTTTATTTATAAGTTTTTACTCGGCAAACCCTTTCGTCTGATACCAATCTCAAGGGGGTTGCGAATGTATACGTGTATATGTAGATATGTATATAGAATTCATCCAGACGTCTTTCGAATTGAAGCCTTTTTCTCAATAAGACCTGTTATGCGCAATGTAGTAGCTCATTATTATTAAGAATTTTTTATGAACTGACAATTTGAAGATTTGTAAAAGTACTATGAAATGAAAAAGCACCAATCATAATTTTCAACTGATTATTTTGGTACTTATTCGCTTCCATGTTCTTTGAATTAAATAAAAGAAACAACAATATATTATATCAGGAATGAGGTACTTAGCTCAGTTCTTTGATCGTAAATGTTTACGCTCTCAAAGAGAAGGGGCACAAAAAACCATTGTGCCCTCTTGTTTTGATTTATATCAAAATAAATCTGAAATATTAAAGAGGAACAAATTAAAAATATTCCTAGTTAAAGAAAAATCTTAACTACAAAATAGCAATTCCTCTCCACAAAACATATCTACATACGAATACTTCTATCGTATATTATACGTGAAATTATTGAATGGACTTATTTTCACCACTATGAAAAAACACCAATGAAAGCTTCTTGTGATATGGCTGAAAACTTAAAATCAGAGACACCTTTACTCAAGTAATGCACCCCACAAAGAAAGATGGCAACAAAACTGTGTTGTTTGCTAAAATCCACATCTTAGTATTTCTTGGCCTTGATGAATGCTCATATGAAATTTATGAAATTTCGTGAGGGCTCTTTTCAATTTTGATTGTTAAAATGGTTTTTCGAATTTATTTATAGAACGATTCTTCGGACAGTAAAAATAATTATAACCAATTTCATATAGTATTTTATATTCTGGAGAATTTTTCAGTACAATAAAAACGTCTAGGGCCGAACCTTTTCACGGTATACGTAAAAAATTCCAATGTTAGAATAGCAACATAATTTTGAATTCTAATTGTGTACTTAACTAACTTATTTACTTACGTAAGCAGTATTTTCGTATAAATAAAAATGTCATGACAGTAATTGTCGCCGTGTAAATACAGCTGAGCCTTATCAACTTACTGAGAGGATGCAAAAATAAAAAGGAAGCCTTTTTTTCCAAAAATATGTACATACATATTTTAGTGGAGTCGGAGTAATAAGTTTATTTATTTCTTTATTACGATTATTGTATTACCAATTATGTATATTAATTTCTCAATTACCATTTGACAGCCAAGCTAACCTTCACAGCAGTCTTGTTGAAAGTTGAATACATAAATAAGAAACCCGATATCTTAAAGTTACGATAAGTTGCTGAAAATTCCCTTCGAGGGTTAAATTGAGCAATCAAAGTCTCTATAATCTTCATAAAATGAATTACTCAAACGTTAAGAAATTCGGCTGGAATTTTCTGTTGGAGAAGATTATAATAATTTCCATCTGCACATTATGGACTTAAGGATTTTTATTACAAATATCTTGCACCAGAAAATTTTATCAGAAATTACCCGTTCACAAACTTCCCGTCGGTTTCGGATATTTTCTCATAACACCAACGCCAACTTATAAAAGGCACGATTCATCGCAATCTATTTAGAGCTTCCCCAGCAGAGTGCCAGCGACTGCTTTTTCACAAATATTTACCTTGCGGATAGCTCGGACACAGAGAATCCATTAGCATTGAGCATCAGAGGTGAGTCTCGTGCTTAACTCTATCTTATACGCCCGTTGCCTGCTGACTCTTAAATGAAATTGATGCTATTGGTGGCGCTTTAGGTTGTGCCAGGTGAGCATGAGACTAATTTGTTAACTGACAGGAAAAAGGAAACTGCAAAAGTTATACTAATCTGAAAGTGTTGCGTGATTTTCAGAAAATCCTGCGAGAATTTAGAGATTTATGGGAACGGTAATATGTTAACACATAATTAGACGTACGTTCTTATGACAGGTTTCATATATGTTTTTGAAGGCTGTACAAGACGTTTAAAACTAGGTATCTATATAGGGTGAGAAGTTCAATTTTATTCACTTCAACTGAGAACAATTACAGAATTAAATTCTAATTAGCACATAAGGAATGTACATTGCTGAGTAGAGAATATTTATGTATATTTTGTAAATATCGTCAAATTACGTCCATTGTTTCTGCTATTTTTATTATATCGGAGAGCGTTTCACAATCTAACAGATTCAGCTAGAAATTGATGTTCAGTAGTTCGATATTTAAAATGCGATTGAAATAAATTAAGTGCTCTTGATGATTCCACAACATTTTTTTTATTAAATACCTAAAACTCCGTTTGGTTATAAATAACATTCAACAGAGACAGTGATTTTTACTTCCACATACATGCATCGTGATACAGAGAAGTGAACATCCAAAGATCAATTTTACATATCGTTGGATTTCTCCTGGGACCTATTTCATAAAACTATTAGTCTAATAATTATTAGCAAATTTACCAATATTTTCCAAGTCTGTTTCATAAATTTTATTGACACACTAATAAGTTATTATTCCATCGAAAATAAGTATTAATGAGAAATTATTAGTGCACGAACTTAATAAAACAGGATCTATCAATAATAAGGAATAATAGAGGACTTTCAATCAGCCACGACTTACAAGTATTAATTGCTTTAAGATTTTTCGCCAGAAATGCTCATCAACAAGATATTGGTAAGAACTATGTTAGTCGCGACATATATTTAATAAAATTCTTGCCTCAAATAAATTAGGTGAGTTGCATAACGTGTCACAACCTACTGTAAGTAGGATAATTACCACAATCAGCAGATTACAAGCGCTCCAACTGCCAAATTTCGTAGCTTTTCCAAGTTCATCTGAAGATATTGCGGCAGTTAAACGAATTTTTTATAGTAAGGCCTCAATTCCCAGTGTGATTGGTGTAATCGATTGCACACATGTGCGTATTAAGGCACCAATTAAAAGACTTGGAGGGGAAGCAGCAGGAACTTATCTTAACAGAAAAGGATACCATTCTTTAAATGTGCAGGCAAGTACATTTACTAAGCTTTCAATTAAACAATATTTAAAAATATTGCTTTATTGCGCGATGGTGGATATCCCTGCTTGAAAGTTCTTCTCACTCTGCTGCTCAACCCAAAAACTATTAAGGAGAAGCGCTATAACAAAAGCCATATTTCAACTCGTTGTAACTTAAGAGCAAGTTTCGATGCATATTTCAACGCTTGAGGGTGGATTTACCAACAGCGAAAAATATTGTGACAGCACTTGCTGTTTTGCATAATATCTCTAAAGATGTGAGCTGTTTTAGTAAATTTTTCTTGCTACATATCAAAATATGCGAGTGCAATTAACTATTTCTCTTGCAGTTCCTAATGTTCCTCGTCGCAGACCGTATCCAGCAATAATGGAGAACGATTTCCAACATGAAGTGAACAATAAAAATGGAACAACATTTCGGCGTTATTTCATTGAAAAACATTTTTAAACAAAATAGTTTAGTTTATGTAAAATATTTATTTCATTAAAGTGGAACACAAAAAAACTTAACTTTCAAGCTTATTCATAGAAAGATTTTTTTCCATAATTTGAATTTGAAGTTTATGAATTTCCTGCTCACGCTCTTCCCTCTCTTCAAGAAATTTCTTTTCCAACTCTATTTGGCTTAATTTTGCTTTTACAACATCTTATTTAAGTTGAAACAGCTTTTCATTGTTCGCTTCTTCCATCAAAATTTGATCGCGACGACTTTCCAATACACTTTGGCCTCTTATAATCACCGGACTTTTGATAAATTTGCTAGTCGTCACCACTTCTTCTTGATAATTTTGTGCCAAGTTTTCATTATTGTACATTCCTTTACGATCGTTGTCAAAACTATTGGCTGGATTGCTTATGTTGTTAATCTCAGCTGACTGCGTTTCAGATTTAGAAGTTGTGGCTTAAGTCTTTGGTATATTATTTTTCATTTAAAGAATGCTTACATTACATCAAGCAATATCAGAATCTATTTCCGCGACGTCTTCAACAAAGTCCTGTGGTATCATATCCTTTATTGCAAAATCTATTTCCTGTGGTTATCGATCGGGCCCTTGTTTCCAGTTTGCTGTCTTTCTCGCTTGTAGGGAGATACATTTGATTTGGCTGCCATTTTCATCCACATCCATTGATCTCGATTTTCCTTATTTTGTATGATGAAACCAGATCCCTTCATTCTATTTTGAATATCAAACCATGCCTCTTTCTTCTTAAGAATATTTCGTGTATCATTAGCTTTGCTTTCTATTACTGTTATGTGGTCGTTGACAAAAGCTCTGACAAATTCCTTTTACTCGTGTGACCAATTTACAGATCGATGACGATGCAATATTACATGAATGCTCAATTTTCCATTTTTTTCTAGTTTTACGCTTTTATAATTGTCAAACTTTACTCTATCAGGAAAGATGTTAACCGCAAACAGTACGCCCAACAACAAACATCACAATTATTTCACAGTGAACTGTCAATTAATAACAGCTTTTCAATAAAATTATAGATTAGTTGATAGTTCAGTGGTTTATGAAAATGTAAACGATTTTTTAATAAACTCAGTTTTACTTAAAACAGGGTAATGCTTAAACTGTGAATATAAAAATATTTGAAGTTAGCTTTAATTCTAAGTTTTGCTTTAGTTAAAGTTGAGTTTAACCTTAGACTCTGAATAGCGCCCTATATTTTTAATCCAAACTGCAACATGTTCACAATAATTTTTTGTTTATTTGCAATTCTTTGAAAATGTTTGAGGATGATGAACTTGTGTGGATACGTCGACGTCGGATTTTCTAGCAGAGAATGAATTATGGACTAGCTTCAAGCTACGAATTTAATGATAAATTCCGTATTAGTAACGAAAGTGTTAATTAGGGAACAGAGGCCAGTGCCATGGAATACCAGAGTTGCACGGTATCTCAACAGCGAGCGTTTGCCACGTAATGAAGGATGTGGATAGTGTAAGTAACGACAACGTTTTCCCACTATTAGTAAAATGGCCGGCCGGTATCGACGATGTTGTGAGAATTTTTTTTTATGTTAGCACATACCTGGCGTTATTGGCCGTATTTCTGGTACACTTACGGGAATTGTTACATCAAGGAGGAATGAAGACCGTTCTATTGGTCGTCTCGGGAATCATTCCATTAATTGTGTGTCAGTTTGTGGCCCCGAACTACAATTTTATTATTTCAATGCTAAATGGAATGATTCTCGTGTATTAAGGAATAAAACACTATATAGAAAAATGGAAAATGGCAGGCCCGCCAAACCACATTGAATACTTTTAGACTATTTTGGTTCGTTAAAGACTCATTGGTTACCCCTAAAAATAATGATCTAGAAGATCCTGCTGTGCAAATTTTCAATATGCCACATGAACGTACACGGTGATTGAATAGCATGGGTATTTTAGAGATAAAGGTTCCTTGTCTTAATCATTCGCAGACCATTTATGGCTGTAATATAATAAAAGCATGTGTCACACTTAGTAATTTGACATATAGCACTCATGATCTTTCAAACCCTGACTGCAAGCAAACATCAAATGAAGAGGAAGCTACAGACGACGAAATAACAATGCCATCAAGTTTCACTTATTTTGAAAAAACTTCCAATCGATTTTTCGAATAAAGCAAGAGTTTATTTGTACGAAAGACAAGTCAAAACACTTTCTTCTCTGAGTCTATTACTTAACAATTTGAAATTGCAGAATGTGAATTCAAAAATTTAATGCAAATATTTAATTGTCTGTTTACAATTTTTCTGTGTCTGGAAACTAATAATTGCCAGCGAGATAGTAACAATCGCAGCCGTAGATTGATAGTCATTAGTCAGAAAATCTACACTAATAATTTAAAACTGCACCAATAATTTCCATGACAAACGCAAGGGAATTATTAATATTCGAGAATATTTTTCTGATACACTATAACATTAGACCATAATTTATTAGAGCTAATAGCTTGAAACTTATTAATATTAGGCTAATACTTTTATGAAATAGGCTCCAGATGGTAGAGCCAAGTGCAGAAAAGTTCTCAAATCCATAAGTTATGAGAGGCAAGCGATTTTGGTAAGTCTAAGTATTTTGAGAACTATACAGGGTCCTTCCGCCTGGGAGGTCAACAGAGCAGGGGGTGATAGTACTCACCTATACAATAAAAAAATGTATGGCAGGAAGGGGGAGGGGGGCATATCAACCGTTTAGGAGTTACAGCGTTATTAAGAATAATGCTTGTTCACAAAACACCCTCTATCCTAAAGGCTACAGGGCGTACGGTAACATTTAAGAGCTCATCAAAGGATCACCAAGGACTGCTCAACCAGCCCCGTACCCTCTCCTTTCAAGAGTTATGAATGATTGACTATACTAAAAATTTCGGATTTTCTTACGTGTTTTCTTCATTTGATTTTTTTTTTTTTGCAAAAAGGTCATTAACATAACTGTTTTTTATAAAAACTGTAAACTGTGGACTCTCCTCGTTAATTTGACCAAGAACATCCTATGTATTATCTGTACGTCTTAAAGTGTTATTAGCGTTTCACCTATTCTCAAAGCTATTCTGAAACTAATTTTCAAAGATAATTTATTCCCTTGACGGCTGCAAACTCGTCATTTAAAAAAATATCGACTAATTTCGCTATGACCTGAATAGGTTATGAGCTAATAACTCTTTAAAGCATACAGATAGCACATAGGGTGTGGAGGGTCTAGCATAAAAAAAGAAATAATAATAATTTGATTATAAGATATAATAATTCACCAGCAGTTGGTCGGTCAGTCACCCTACACGTAATTACTGTAAATTCACCTTTGCTTTTCGCTTACTAAGCAATTTCACTTGTTGTTCAAATAAATATTTTTGTAGTACGCTGACCCGACTGTTTTAGCAATATTGAATGTAAGTAAAAAATTATTTGTAAGTCAGCAGTTATTGCTGACAATGAATATTGATTATTTGTTTCCGTTTTTATTTTACTAATTTTGTTATATATATATAGGTCGAACATTTGTAAAAATAAAAAGTTCAGTTTTTATTATAATCTAATCGGCTGTAGTTGTCTTCTGCTCAAATCCTCTATGCAATCCTATCCCAGTACTGGAATCAGTGAAACCTCATTTCAGTACGAGAGTTTTTTTTACATACTTGACTTAGCGTTTTCTAAGTTCAAGTAATCCTAAATACAGAGTTAGTGTTTCCTAATTTCTGAACATTTTTTGGTGACCCCGTTAAAGATAAAGGACTATTCAAAAGAAGACTGTGTTTACCTTGTGCAGTGAATAGAAAAACGAAAATTTGTGTCAAGTTAAGAGATAATCATGGAAGCCTTAGCGGTCAATCAAACGCAACTTGGGAAAGACATTGAAAAACTAGCAAACGAGTACCGAAGCGAATCTCCGGACAAGAAGAGTCTTCAATACCTTCAAGCTTAACTTCAAGCATTAGAAGATTTGTGGATTCAATTTGAAGCAAACGATGATCAAATTAGATATCTATACGATGAATCGACTTTCGGTCACCCATATTTTGCTAATGGTTATTATCAAATAGTAAAAAAGATATATGATGACTTCAAAACCGAATTAAGAACAGTTATTAATCATGCAAGTTCAAGCACATCCAAAGGTGCAATAACAAAATCCGTGCAAGGGGAAAAACACTTTAAAGCTAAAAACTCATGAGAATTTTCCAAAAGCACGGGCAAATAGCATTACTGACTGTACGGACATAGGAAAATCAGTAAAAACCAAACCAAACAATATTACGATTTGAAAAGAAGCACAATAACAAATTATTGCGAACAAATAGAAGACAACAATAAATGCATCTGGGAAAATACAGATGATATTACGAGTTGCGGATATAATACGAATGAATATTTTCAACTTCAAGAGAAGATGCATGAGATATTAATCAAAATCAATGAAGGTATAGAAGATAACTGTTTTACCACGGCTGTTGTGTCAATTCCAATAATTGACAGCTACGAAAGAACTGCGTTCGCAAAGTACAAATTAAATGAAATCTGTCAATTCCTATAATTGACTTTCGAATAAAATGCAATTACGAACTAGAATCCACGTATGCTGAAAGAAAATATTCTGGTGGAGTGTAGCGGTTAAATAAAAAGAGGAAATTTGTGACTCAATTGTTCACTCAATTATTTATTACAAGCAAATACTAATTTAATAAACAAATATTAATCTTATGAGAAAATTAATCACTTAGAATAAATTCTTTCAATGTGCAAAATTTAGTTCCACTAACTTACACGTACACGCTTATAGACTTCACTTTCAGTTCAATGATTCACAGTGTTTTTATATGTATTTCATAACTAAAAGAAACTTAAATTTGCAAAAAGAAAAATATCTTACTCAAATTTATCTTTTTCTTTCAATAATGACAAATTAGAAAATTATGCTACGTTAAAATATCATATATACAAGGCAAAGAAAATTTTCCATTTCTGTGTATCTTAACTATAATATTAACTAATGGGTGAAAGTAAATAATAATTAGAAGTCAAGGTAGATCTAGTTTCGAATTATTATGTTGTGTAAAACTGACCTAATGGCATATTTTTTAAACGATAAATAATTGTTTGAAATTTCGATTCACTTGAGTTAAATAGTTAAATGGCTGAAAGGAAGAAATTAATTAAAAAATATTCAATCGTTCTTGTTAATTTCATACATGTGTGTATGACCAACACCTGGCATGCAAACACAATGAAACTTAACGCAAATTGATAAAAAAATATGTATAATTCGCAAAATTACCTTTAATTGATTAAAAAATTTGTCACTACTAAACTTTCACAAATAAAGTGATTGAAAATTCCTTGTTGTTTCCGAATTGCCTTGGAAAAATTGATGTTTCTGCAGTTGAAAAATGCTCTAAGTTTCGCTGAAATTCTGTCTCTTTTATTGCTGATGACAATATATTAAAATTGCAAATGAGTGGGAGGAATGCTATTGCATATGCTCGCACCTTGACAACTTTGAAAAATAAGATGGCAGAATGAACCCCCTTTTT
Organism: Dioctria linearis; assembly: GCA_963930735.1. Taxonomy (NCBI): domain Eukaryota; kingdom Metazoa; phylum Arthropoda; class Insecta; order Diptera; family Asilidae; genus Dioctria; species Dioctria linearis. The sequence goes on from OZ005740.1 coordinate 86,047,318, forward strand.
ATAGAGAATTTAGTTCCGATTTCGTATCCTTAAAAATGAATTTTTGCTATTTTCAGGCTTAATTTGACTACAATATGTGATTTTGTTGTAGTCATTTGATGTCAAATTACAATTTGCATTTTTTGACATCTTTCCCATAGAAATTAGTTTTAATTTCGAGGTATTATGATAAGTTTTCCTAAATCTTGCCATAACTTATCGTTTCGCCATATTTGACATCAACTCACAAAATTCCTCTCAGAGTTCATTTTCGTTCATCTTTATTCTTGTCCCTTTCACACATTTGCGTCTCTTTCTTACTCATTGGTGTAAAGGTAATTTCGAAAATTCGCGATTATTACGTAAACCGTGAAAAATTACGCGACGCGAACGTGCCCAATCGATTCTGCGTCTCTTTTTACCCGGGGGTGACATTTTAAACGTCGCGAGAAATTGAAGTTCGATGTGTTGTCTATACGCGAAATGTCAGCCTCGCGCGAGTTTTGTTTTTATTGAATTTTTTTGTTAAAGTGTATTTTAGGTAGTTTAGGAACGATCATCGTGGGAAATATGGATTTTAATACAGGTTGGTATGTAACTTTCTTTCATTTATATGTATTTTCATGTGAAAATCACACCTTTTCCAATACCGTGTTTACCTGTCAAGGTGAGTTTTTGCTTGGAAAAGTCTCATCTCAGGTATTCACGAATGCATTGAAAAGGGGTTTATTATGTGCCCTTACGTGGGTACTTGAGATAACATTATGCTCTATGTTGCTGAACATAAAGTTTAGTGCGTTTTTTTTTGTTGCTGTTGTTTGCATGCATTGTGAGGTACTATGTATGTAAACACAGTTTGATGTGTAAAAATTCATTTATTACCTTAGTATATTTATCTTTTTAGTTCATCTTTTAACACGTTTGTTTATTTCAGGTCATCGTGGGACCCCTTGCATCTGTGTCTTCCCAGATGCTGGTAAGATTTTTATCTAAACTTTTAGTCAAATTTTTCTTTTATTTTTAGGTTGGTCGAACAATAACATAAATATAAGCTCGACCGTGCCTACTAATCAATCGAGCTTACAACTTCCGAAAGTAACTCTACCCAAGTTCGATGGGGATTACTTAAAGTGGCAGCAATTTTTTGATCTGTTTACCCAATTGGTTCATAATCAACCAATAGGGAACTCACAGAAAATGTGGTACCTCAAGATGAACCTCTCAGGTGAAACTGAAAAATTAATCAGACATCTTCCATTGACAGAAGACAGCTATGCAATTGCATGGGATATGTTACAGAATAGATATCAAAACAAAAGATTGTTAGTAACAGCGCTCTTAGAGAAATTAATGGCAAACCTCAGATTACGACAGAATCTGCGGCAGCTTTAAAAAATCTGCATGATACTACAAAAGAATGTCTGCTTACTCTACAAAACATGGGACTTTCAGTAAAGGAGCATCATTCACATTCTAGTGAAAAAATTGGACAAAAACACGCATGCATTATTCGAACAATCATTGTCATCGCCACGAGATTTACGGTCAATAGAAAAGTTGCTGAGCTTTTTTAAAAAAGCGGTTTCAAGCACTAGAAACCTTGGGCCAAAAATCTTTGATTTCAAAGTATCCACAGAAATCAAGCAAGCCCTCTGTCTTCATTACCAATCATACTAACAAGACAAATCAAATTGAATGTGTTGTATTCAAGAACAATCATCCAATATACTTCTGCGAAAATTTCTTGCGAATGCAAGCATTCGAGCGTCAAGAAAAGGCTAAAGAACTAAATCTTTGCCTAAATTGCCTTAAGAGTGATCACAATCTCAGTCAGCGCAGGTCAAGAGGTTGCCAAAAATGCAAGAAAGAGCATAACACATGTATGGGGAAATAATGAGGAATGGTCAACTCAGGATAAATGAGAACCTGCCAACGCTACAAAACATCACATTAGGTTGGATAGTTCTAGGCAAGGTATTGAGTGTTGATTATATAACACCATTTTGTGGAATCACAATTGCTGATCGAGAGACACAACTGCAACGGCTTAGGAATTGGAACAGTGCCCGAATAAACCAATGATGTCATCATCTGACAAAAAATGTGAGGAATATTTGGAATCAACAGTGAGTCGAAGTACTGGAGGACGATTCATTGTAAATCTGCCAATCCTGACCGATCCAAAATTGTTAGGTGAATCAAAGCAATGGGCTTCAAACGATTAATAAGAATCGAACGAAAACTGGCACTGGAACCAAAATTAAGGAAACAGTATAAGGAATTCTTAGACGAATACATCAGGTTGGGACACATGCGAGAATTAGACCCACAAAGGCTGACAAGGCCTTACTACTTCCTTCCGCACCACTGTGTCTTGAAACCAACAAGTGGTATGACAAAACTAAGAGTAGTTTTTGATGGCTTCACTTATTGTTAAATGGACCCAAGATTCAAGAAGATGTCAGTGCAATCATTATGAGGTTCCGTGTCAAAAGATATGTCTTCACTGCTGACATTGCCAAAATCTACAGACAAATTTTGGTAACTGAGGAGGATAGAAATTTGCAATTAATCATGTGGAGAAAACGACCAGCAGATACAGTTAAATATTATCAACTATGTACAGTCACGTGTGGTACAAAATCTACACCATATTTGGCAGTAAAGTGCATACAAAAATGGGCTGAAAAGAAGCAGGAAATTATCCGTTGGGAGCAGCTGCTGTGAAGAATTTCTATGTTGGCGACGTATTGACAGGAAGTGATGACTTAGATGAAGCAATAGACACTCAGAGACAATTAAAACAACTATTAAGCTCTTGAGGTTTTCAGTTGAGGAAGTGGTGTGCAAACCACCCCAAATTGGTCCAAAATATACCAAGAGAAGAATTAGAGATCAAATTAAACTTTTCCGAAATGGAAGGTGAACACATAAAGACGTTAGGCCTAGTATGGCATCCTATCATGGACTGGTTTACAATCACGACATGTTTGGCTGACATGTCACAAATATCCGACATTTTGGGATTAGTAAATCCAGTAGTGGTCATGAGTAAGATGTTTATCCAAAAATTATGGAAATTAAAACTAGACTGATACGATGAAATACCCAGTGAACTTCAATCTTCATGGCTGCAATTCCGTACAGAATTACAGAAACTCAATGACATTAAAATTGCAAGATACATATTTAGCAATGAACCCACAATCAAGATCGAGCTCCATGCCTTTTCAGATGCAAGCAAAAGGCCATATGGAACTGCATTATATATCAGATCCAAGGACAAAACAGGCAAGGTGACAGTGAAGTTACTGTGCGCAAAATGCAAGGTAGCTCCAGTCAAGCCGATCACAATTCCAAGATTAGAAGTGTGCGCCGCAAAGCTCGTTGCTCAATCATGTAAAAGGCATCATGAACATAAAATTCTATGAAATACATTTTTGGGCGGACTCACAGATAATTTTAGCATGGATCAAGGTAGATCCATCATTGCTCAAAGCTTTTGTAGCGAATAGAGTAGTCGCCATTCAAGAATTAACAGAAGGTATAAGTTGGAGACATGTTAACACAAAGGGCAACCCTGCTGATATCGTGTCCAGGGAATTGACTCCAGGGCAATTAGTAAATGCAAGGATTGGTTCGAGGGTCCAGCATTCTTGAAGACATCAAAGATGCAGTGGCCTCAACAAACAGCTACAGCCATCAGGTTACAAGAAGAAAAAACAGTAAAACTAACTTCAACCGCACTAGATCAAGGTAAACAGCACCCAGTTTATGTTATAAATCATGGCAACTCTTTTAGCAAATTGCAACAAGTCATGGCATATATCCATAGAAGTGTAGACATGTTCAAACAAAGAAGACGTAGGCGACAACTCTCATCATTTCTAACCGAAGATGCTTTAATTGTCATCTGTAAGGAAATGCAAAGCTGCAGTTTCCAAGAAGAGTTTCGTCGCTTACATAAAGATAATGAAGTACACAGAAACAGCAAATTAAAAAATGCAGCACCATTTGTTGATACACAAGGAGTCATAAGAGTAGGTGGAAGATTAGATAATGCAGACATTGAATATGATACGAAACATCCAATAGTACTTCCAGCTGCCCACATTATTACGAAGTTACTGATGAATCATTTACATACGTTACATTTGCATGCTGACCGCAAGCACTGCAGGCCATAGCAAGGCAAAGGTTCTGGATTTTACAATGTAGAAATCTAGTACAATCCGTTGTCAACAATTGCGTCCATTGTACGAGAATCCGGCCGAAATTATGTCATTAACAAATGGGAAATCTGCTTAAAGACAGAGATCAAAAGGTACGTCCATTCAGCAACTGTGGTGTAGACTGCTGCGGGCCAGTATACAGACACTATAAGATTCGAGGTAAGAGACCACAAAAAACTTATTTTGCTGTTTTCTGCTGTTTCGCCATAAGGCAATCCATTTGGAGGTTGTGTCCGACTTGTCAACAGAAGGTTCCTTAGGGGTATTAAGAAGATTCACAACCTGACGAGGAAGATTCTAACACATTGACTGCGACAATGGACGGAATTTCATAGGCGCCAGCAATAAATTAAGGGAAATTCGCGATATATTATCCACTACCAACTCCAGAACAAAGATTGTCAAGAGATGCCTAGACCAAAAGATTCAATTTCATTTTATTCCCCCCGGTCACATCATTTCGGAGGGCTATGGGTGGCGGCTGTGAAATCAACAAAACATTTTCTGCAACGAACAGTCGCACCTGCATCTCTTACATATGAAGAACTATGTACGGTAACATCGGAAATAGAAGCCATTCTTAACTCGAGACCTCTTACACCTCTATCATCAGATCCGAATTACTTATTAGCTTTAACGCCTGCGCATTTCATCATAGGAGAACCAACGACATCAATGGGAACTAGTATCTTATATACGAATGAGTTTTGGCGACGTTGGTCAATGTAATATTTGGCGGAACTCCAGAAAAGAACTAAATGGATGGATCAGCAGCAAAACATTCAGCCAGGGATATTAATAATCATGAAGGACGAAAATCTTCCTCCCTTAAAATCGTCGTTAGGCAGGATCGTGGAAATAATTCAGGGTGCAGATGGAAAGATACGTGTAGCTGACGTAAGAACAGCCACAGGAATATTTCGTAGAGCCATACATCAACTAGCACGTCTACCAGTTGAGTTAAATGATAGCACAAATACATCAAATCAATTATTAATGATAGAAGTTGATGAAGGACACAATATTTACTCGAATGAAAAGGAGGCAGGTGGAGAGGAAGTTTCTAGAAATATAAGGAAAAGAAAGCAATCGCAGAAACCAACTAATGCTTTAAAGGTCATCCTATTAACAATTTTACTTTTACCACTCTCTTCGAAGGCAGTTTGGTCTGAAACTCAAATAGAGGTACACAAACTTGACTGTAACGCCGGGATATACTTTGAAAACAAATAAGCTTCAAAATTAACGTCTAGCAACTGGAATCTGTTAGTATATTATGATCTGAGGGCTATTGGGCATCAATTAATATTATTCAAGACACACTAAAACATTTAGAACGTCTCTCTCGTACCATCACCCACAATGATTACTACATAAAAATAGTATCTCAATATTATCATCAACTTGAGGAATTAAACAATAGTAATGTATTACTGAAAGACCAGAGTAACAATTCAAGAAAACCAAGGGCCAAGAGATCACCATTGGATCTAGTTGGTACAATAGCAAATAAATTATTTGGAGTTTTAGACAATGAATATGCATCGAGAATGACTGAAACTATTAACAGAATAAAAAATAATGAAGACCACTTGCATGGACTCATAAAAAATCAAACATCAGTACTTGAAACCACCGTCAATGTGATCAGAAAGTCTGAGGAAGACAGATGTAAGCAAACAAAAAGGATAGAAGATGCCCCGGAGCTTGCATATGAGAAAATGCGCAATATGAGTTCAGAATAAAAGCAGCAGAAAAGTATCCAGACCGTCAACACTCTTTCAATTTTAGTCGCCTCACTTGTTAACGAATGCAAGTTCATGCAAGAAGCTATTCTTGATGTAGATACCGATACACATCATGGACGCTCAAGTCCCTTAGTTATATCTCCTGAGCAGCTTCGAATGCAATTATCAAGGACAATTTGCCGTCAGGAATCCACCTACCAACCTTCAATGGCCAAATTAGTGCGTCATTAGTATATAAACTTATGAAAATTCAATGCCAACTTCAGAACGATTATATTATTTTTGAACTCATTGTACCATTGGTGCGGTCCACAACCTTTGAGTTATGCCGACTAATTTCATTGCCAACACGACACACTTGTATCTGTAGCGCCGGCAACAGAGTTCCTGATGACGAACCTGTTCAGAGATCGGTTTTATTTGATGAACAAATTTGAGTTAATGCAATGTCTTGACATTGGAAAAAACTATCATTTATGTGAATAACGGCGTCCACTCCATATTAAGACACCGACATCAAATAACTGCGAGGTAGAACTAGTCACATGTAGAACACTACCTAGAATATGCGCGTTAAGGATTACAAAACCAACAAATATATGGATTAAACTAGCTGTACCCAGTCAATGGTTATTTCCCCTAGATAAGACATACAATCCCACATTCATCTGTGGCAATGATTTCATTCATAAAACTCTAGATGGAACTGGAATATTATCCATGCAACATGGATGTGCAATAAAAGATGATGAGTTGCTAATCGAAACATCTAATGATCTTCAAAATCGGACAGATAAGAAGTCATTTCAACCAAATTTTAATATTACTCCAGATGATCTTGACAATTTTGAGGAAAATTCAACACCAGTATTCTACCGGTCAAGGTTAACAACACATGGAGAGGAGTTTGATAAGTTAATCAAAGAAATCAAGAACATCAAAGTACATCAGACTAGTCTACAAGATCTCCAACCACATGATCAATTTACCATAGGATACGTAACAGTAGGAATCATCAGTGTTATTATCATCTATCTGAGCCTAACGCACTGTAAGGACAACCGGAACTAGATGCTTAAAAGCAAACCAATCCCACTACCCAGATGGAGCCCAGCAGCTCAAGATTACAGCTTTGAAGTTGGAGACTACAAGGGCGCCCAGAATGTTCCCGCATAAAAAAAAAATAATAATAATTTGATTATAAGATAACATAATTCACCAGCAGTTGGTCGGTCAGTCACCCTACACGTAATTACTATAAATTCACATCTGCTTTTCGCTTACTAAGCAATTGCGCTTGTTGTTCAAATAAATATTTTTGTAGTACGCTGACCCGACTGTTGTTGCAATATTGAATGTAAGTAAAAAATTATTTGTAAGTCAGCAGTTATTGCTAACAATGAATATTTATTATTTGTTTCCGTTTTTATTTTACTAATTTTGTTATATATATATAGGTCGAACATTTGTAAAAATAAAAAGTTCAGTTTTTATTATAATCTAATCGGCTGTAGTTGTCTTCTGTTCAATTCCTCTATCCAATCCTATGCCAGTACTGGAATCAGTGAAACCCTTTGGGAAAAAAAATAGAGGTCAAAGTAAAAACAAAAATGTAAGAAAATCTGAAATTTTTAGTTTATAACACAATTACTTTTAAGATGAGAGGCGTACCAGGCTGGTTTAGCAGTCGTTCGTAAGGCCACGATTGTCTGCAATGAGTTCTTTTGTGAAAAAAGTCATCTGTTTCCTTACTCACCCTGTAAACCAAACGAAAGATTTTTTTAAAAAAGTTTCTTTGCAAAAAGAGAGCATTTCATATCAGCAGGAACCGTATAATCGTCAGTACGGCTTGGTTTCTGCCTGCCGTATATGCCCAAGCAAGCTCGGCATTCAAGTAAATACGATGTATTTCGCCTCATATAGTTCACACTTAAGATTTCTTTTAAGTCTATATATGAGGTCAGCTTGGCTGTTTGCTTTGGCCTATACGGGAGGCAGGAACCAAGCCGTACTGACGATTATACGGTTCCTGTTGATATGAAATGCACTTTTTTGCAATGAAATATCTTATTTGAAAAATTTTTCGTGTGCTTAGAGTTTTTTCCATATAATTTTCTGTTTGTCTAGGGGAGTACCCCTTGCTCTATTGACCTCATAGGTGGAAACGCCCTGTGTACTGCAGAGCGCGGGGTGTAATAAATACTCTGCAAATAATACTTTTAATATGAGCACTCTAGCTTAAAGTTTGATTGAATATTATACCCAATTTATTAACTTATTTTCTAAGGCAAACAGCTTTAATTACTAGGCCGTTTTCGACTGAACCAAACAGATGCAGAGCAGAACAGTTTTCTATTCACAAATAATTTTTACATTCAGTGCATATCCGTGTGGCTCAAATGAAACGGTTCACACTTCACACTGAACCGAGCAAGTCAAAATTAAAATCACTGACATATACATATAACATAGGCCACTGATACTACTGACATTTCTTACATTAACATTGTGTCTCTTGAAGTACTTTATTCCGCTGCACTTCAGATACCAAATTTACCATAGTCTAGTTTCAGTCAATAGATATTCTTTCTAAATGATGTAATCTTTTCCCACATACCTACTTTTCGGGATAGGTAAACACAAATTATTTAATTTTATTTCCTTTCAACTCAACTGTAATATATATTATAGGAGATAAAATAAAATATGATATTAGGATAATTGTCACACACCTGCCAACCAAATCCGTCGCATACGAAGTAGAAAATGAAGTACACTATGATTTTTTTTCTAGAATTTGTAAGATTTATAAAGAAGAGGAAGCAAGGATTTTATACAGGAAACACACACATATGACATCAGCGTTTTTCAAAATAAAAATTATACAGTATTTTTAAATATAATGCCAAATAAATAAAAAAAAGTTAATGCCTTTGATGCCACGAGAATAGTAGATTTGTCATCTATAATGTTATCCTAGCAGCACTCATCAGCTGCTTTGGCTCCGCGCTCTGCTGTGTTTAAATGTTCTGGGGCACTTACAGTTCTCCTACTACCGCAGCCGTTCAGCATATGGTAAATACGTGAGGCCGCGATAGCCCGGCCTGACTACCGGCTCTGCTCATCATTAATCATAAAATCAGGGATTATGTAGCGCTAAGATTTAGCTTATTCTGCAGTTTCCTAGAATATACATGCGTTGATCCCTTTTGGCGCATTCTACTTCATCATCAATTGATTCCAGTGGCTTGGAAATATAAAGTTGAAATTCATCAGCATACACATGTATATATTTTCATTATAATACAATAGAATTACAACACCTTTATTGCTGGATAAATGCACACAAGCTCAAGGATCTTATATCTAATACAATATTAAAATGTCGGCATAATTAATTGGAAATTCAGATATATTTAAAACAAAATGATGCTGGGAAGATATAATATTAAATATAAAAAGTAGTTAAATGAGATAGTTTTAAAATTATGAATTAAATTAGGTCAATTAAAGAAAATGTAAAATAGGAAAAAAGAGAAAGATACAAGAAAAGCCAATTTAGATAAATAACATTAAAAAAATTAGATAAGTAAAATTAAATAAAAAAAAATTTCAGCTTAGCAACTACTTTGTGTAATTGATGACAAGATGCAATTCCGCTAATTAGTATTCACAATTAACTTAAAGGCACCAGCGGAGGTAGCAAGTTGAGCAGTAACTGATAAGGCATTCCATTAGTGTCATTAGTTAGTCATTAGTGACCATATTAAATAATAATGGGCCTTAATTGATCCTTGCAGGAACGGGGAGAAAATTAGAGGCTATATTTTCACTAACAACTCGCTGCTGGCGGTCGGTAAAGTAGGATGTTGTAAACTTACAGCCAGAGAAGGAAAAATTGAAATAAGGCGCTAGTTTATTAAACAAAAGCATGTGATCTGCATTGTCGAAAGCCGGAAAGTATTCGAGCAGTGCAAGTATTGTCGCCATTTTAAGCTCGAATCAAGTATGTCATCAGATATTATAATCAAAGCAGTTGTCCTGCTATGCGTAAATCTGAAAACACATTAATATTTAGATATGAAGTTATTTTTCCCAATAGTATAATATCAGACTTGATTATGCAGGATAAGAGAAAAATGGAAGAATAGAGATAGGGCGGTATGCTGGTAAAGATTTCTTCAGAATTGGTATAATTTTTGCAAATTTCCATCTTTTGAGAAAGCACGAGGAGGATATATTAGCTTTAAAGTTGTATGTAAGACGCATTAATAAAATAATTACAATTACCTTAACGAAACTAAGATATATGCGACTAAAACGCATTGCATTAGATTTTCACCAATAACTGCCGTATATACATTCTGTTCGGTCATATACACAAGGAAAAACCCCTCAGTAGACATATTATGGATGAATGAGTATATCTACTATTAAATACGATTAAATGTGTGTATATTCATTGGACCGATTTGTCGTTGAAATAAAGCTTTGGTTCAGTTCTTTCAGGTCAACATTCACGTCGATAGGTTTAGATTTTAACAAGCCGATATCTTTCATTCTAATTTGCTTATTTAAAATTCTGTCTTCAAACATGGATCTATAGTAAGAGATCTTCGAAGGTTGTTCGCTGTATTACGCGGCGATCGAAAATTATTTCAACATTCATTGGTGCGAAATCGTTTCCATCTGTGGTAAGGAAAGTCACATTGCGAAATAAGACATTCAGTTCTTCTAGTAATATACAGGAGGTATTAATTATATTTCGATTTTTGATTGGAACGTATTTATCGAAAAGATATTCAATGAAATTCTCAATACATATAACTTGATCATCAACCGATTTGCGTGAAGAAATAAAAGCCCAATCAAGCAGCTTGATTTAAAAGGATGTCATGAAACACATGAAACAAAACTAAAATCTCTGAATGAAAAAATTAATTTGTTAGAAAATCCGGATATGTTACAGATCGAAATTAAAATTACATCATGTCTAGAAAAACAAGGAATAGAAATTTGATTAAAGAATATGGTAGCGTACCTAATTGTTAGCAACGATAAATAAGTTAATCGAGATAAAGAAAGTAGGTGTAAAACGCATTAGAGTAGCAGTGTTGACAAAATCTAATCCAAATGCTTGTATTATGTAAGTAATTTCAGCAGTTACAATACTGCCGCCAAGCAAGTCCCCATTAAAGTCGCCAAAAATAATTATGTGTATAGTTGTCCAAATCCAACAAGTACAGCATCCAAAGTTGTACTATTGGAAACACTCGGCGGTTTTTACTCAGACAAATCAAACATTTAGCATAGTTAATCTGATCTGAATTTCGCCAAATATATACTCAACTTCAGAATAAGGATTAGATTGAATCACTGAACGATTATGTAGCGAATTCTTAACAAAAAAAGCAACTCCGCCAACCAATTCAGATACGTGTCCTCAACCATGTCTCTGAGAGACAGATAACTTCTAAGGAATAATTGTCTAAATTCGTCGATCTCAGGAAGCAGGTTATGAGCATTGAGATGACATAATTTAAGACCATATTTTTTGTTATACAGAATATTCAAGATAATTTTGGGGAGAGAAGAAAAGGCATGAGCTCCATATTGGAAAACTTATTCAAGATTATTTAAGCAAGCATTATGATACTTAGCAATAACGAACGCAATCGATCTATAGAAATACAAATAGGTTATTTAATTTGAGTTAATTAAGAAAAACATCTTCCAGAAATTTAAAAGCAAAAAGTGCATAGATAAGTGCAATTACAAAATGTTAAGCAACAGATTGTAAAAGGATAAAAAAAAATAGGTAATACTTCATATCAAGGACCAGTTATCATCATACTACATTTAATGTATACATCAAAATGATCACTACAAATCTCTCTTTTAATATACACAACAAAATTGTCAGAAAGAGCAAACTTAAAATTAACTATAAATATACAATAGAGATACCACAGAGTATGAATGCACGTAATCGAGATGAATCAGTTCAATTATTCGTTGATCTTGAATTCATTAAATTGGACGATGCTGGTAAACAAGACTGCATTATCTCCATGATCTTTTCGTGAATATACACGGTATAGAACAACATCACACATCATTAGCGGTATCTTGCAGTTTTTAAATTGTATTGATGCGCACGGGCGATATTTTTTTCGGAAATTGAATCAAAGCGTAATTTTTTCTTGCTTCTTTTCAAATAATGTTCATAATGTTGCTAGTAAACTGCGACTTTTTTAAGTTATGATCGCAAGAGCTTTACATAACAGAAATTATTTCCGCAATAAAGATTTGGTTATTTTTGAAAAAATAAAAAATCATACAAATTTTGTTGTTTTAACCTTTAGCATGTAAAATTTTTACTCGAAGAATATAATTTTTTCTCTACTTACGTTCAACGTTATCATTATATTATGCGAAAAGTGAAAACTTTAATTTCGTGGTGCTTTTTTACCCCGAACAGTGCGAATGTGGAACAGTTTACCATCTTCTGTTTTTCCTCCGGCATACAATCTGCGGAAGTTTAAGGGCGACATACATGCGCCACTCTTCTCATATCCCCTAATCCCTTCCATATCTGCTTCCTTCCATGCTGTGCTTTACATCGTAGGGTATCCCCTTAGCTTACCTTAATAATATTAAAAAAAACTATAGCTAATCAGTACCAAATAAATAAATAATTTTCAGATTAAAACGAAAGAACTCACTGCAGTTATAGAAAATAATATTAATAATACCTGAGTTGACACTATATAACCAGTTGTATTCATTTAGGTAAACAAATTGAATTTGGTTACCATGTTACCTAATCGACAGAGCTTTGTTTTAATTTTCAAATCTCTGCTGGGAATACTTTTGATCTGCTCGCCTACTATGAACTGCTCTACGCACTACATCCGACTATAATAAATAAAGGACAACGTCAATTGATTATTGGTCTTATTCGTTTATTTTGAAATATTGTCCGACTCCTAAACTCCTCCGTCTCTATTCCACATGAAGCCTGTTTCAATTCGCTTCTCCAGGCCTAATTTAAATGCAATCGTGGAAAAAATTCCTGTATTTTTAATAGCAGGACACAAAATTCATCATGTGTGATATAGTTTATTAGAACGTAGCTCTTGCGGAAATGAGTCACTAACTAACGCTTGCCCACCGAGTGTGCTCTGATTGATTACCGTCAATTGGACTTTAAATCACGCGCTGTGATTGTTTATGTGAAACTTTTGCAAATTAATTCACTGTTATATCTAGATCAATGAAAAATAATAGGAAAAGTTGTAATTGATCTAAAAACAATAATAATAGAAGATAATAGTAGTTAAATAACTAGAAACCAACGTTTGGTATTGAAACTACAAAAAAAGTTGTCCGATTTAGTCAATTTTTGAAATTAAATATATTTATTTTATTGACGTGTAAGTTTCAGCTGCCTACGTCGTATATATGGAGTATCTAAATAGAAATAAAGTGGCCAAACTACAAAAATGATAGAACAATTGCAACTATCAATAATCCAATCTTTTTTATTTATTATAAATTTCATAAATTCAAATTTATTGAATATCTAAACACTTCAGTTTTCCGGACTTTCGCACCTTCCGCCAAAAATCATGTTTCAAATTTCCTCTGATTACACAGGTTCGTAGAAACGACTTCGTTGTTTTTGAAAAACGTTGCCTTTGCCTAAAGTGTTCGGTCTCAAAATCAATTTAATATGCCTAATTCAAGTAACCCCCCGTGGAATATATTTTCACCTTAAGCTTTGCTCATTAGATAGAAATTTTCCAATTTGTACATTTTAATGCTGATTTTGAATAAACAAAGCTTGTAGGGAGGGGTATTGTCTATTAAAACTTTTTCCGATCAACCCATAAGGACAGAAAATTTGATATTTTCTTTTAAATACAAACACAATAAATAAGCTAAACTAGATGTACCATGGGGACAGAGCGCAGAGACCTTCAAACCAGCTGAATAAAAGTTGGAGTAAAATTGTCAATTATTTATTGTCCTCAACACAGCAGGACAATTGAAAAGGTTTCAAAGAATATCAAATTAAAAAAAAATCCCTGCGAAGGTCTATTGTATTTGACTAATTTCACCGATGGTATAAGAATATTATAGCTGAGTAAATTTGGAGGGATTTTGTAAAGATTTTGCTAAATACAAATGGACAATAGTTATTTATGATTTAAGAATTCCTTTTGAAGTGTAATCCTAGTCTTATAAGGAGCGGTCGTAAACAGAAAGCGTTTTCAGCATTTTATGGGAAAAGGAAATATTTTAATTTTACATTTTATTTTATTAAAGGAAGGAAAGTTTAGTTTTTTAGGGATGAAAAATTATAAAAATCGCCCAAGTGCGAGTTGGACTCGTGCACGAAGAGTTCCGTACCATCGTACAAAATTTAACACTATGTATACGCCAAAGCACACGTTTCCTGTATGGGGCCTCCTTTAATTTGTAATTTAATTTAATTTTTATTACTTGTTGTTATAGCGGTAATAGAAATACATACTCTGTGAAAATTTCAATTGTCTACTTATTTCGGTTCATGAGATACAGCCCGGTGACGGACAGACGGATGGACATCGGAGGCTTAGTAGTATAGGGCTCCCGTTTTTACTCTTTGGGTACGGAACCCTAAAAACGGACGAAGAAAAAAAAATTCAAGAGAAGTTTTATTTGGCATTAGATTCGTTTTCGTCCACATTGTAGAAGAAATTCATAATGAATGAGAAAAGGTTAAGAGCTCTGAGACTTGAAATTCTCCGCGGGCAGAATGACGTGAAATATTTATGTGTGCATATATTTGCAATTTCCACAATTCAACAGAAGAATAATTTCTCTCATTACCTTTTTGAAACAATCGAGTAAGTATATGTTTTAATTTGATTGAATATTGAAACAATTTTCATAAAATGATTTCAGTATGACTTCACTTTATTCAACCTTTATACATTCCCGTCAATAGCTTCCATCAGTACACTGAAATATTTGCCCATATGCAACTGACTTAAGGTTTTAAAGTAATCTATCGATTAATGTTACCAGGAGTCTGTCACGAGAATATGTAGAGTTAACCCGGTGCATGCAAAATTTATGAAACATTACGTTGTTAAAGCCGAGGGGATTACGGGTCTTCTTGCAGTACCAATAAACAATTACTACACTTTTGTAGAGCGAAAAATCTCATTTTTAAGCTGCCTGTTTCAATCGCGATTAAATCTATGTATAGAACATCATTTATAATGGCTGCAAGCAGATATTTGCTTGACTACCTTTTTTTCTTCAATTTAGGCAAGAATTAATTTTTTTCCTAGAATTTTAATCGACTATATTTCTTCAGAATTCCTGTGCATTATTGATGGCTAAATACGGTACGAATAATTTTACTTCCGTGACGCAGGGGCAAGCTTCAAAAAAGGCGGTATTAAAGGCGTCATTCATATTCTGACCGCGTTATCTACTGATGACGAACAAGGTAATATCTCAAATTTAGGAGCTTATATATTTATATATGTTACAGTCAAAACACGAAATCCGTCACAACGCGATTTTACTACGAAATTCTAGTTCTAACAAAGCGCTCTCGCTAATTCTAGTTTTAACTAATATAACACAGTTAAAACTAGAATTAACGAGAGTGCTTTGTTAGAACTAGTATTAACTAAAGAATATTTAGTTAATTCTGGTTGTGGCTGAATTCTCTCGTACCTCTTAGTTAAATCTAGAACTGACTGGATGCTATTAGTAATTTTGCGTTACAATTGAATTCTCTCGCCATTAAACCTTGATGTTTAAAGGATGTGGCTATTTATACATACAGTATGTATACGCAATTGGTGAAGGGGGGGGGGGGTGTACACATCAGTGACATACACCCCCCCCCTCCCCCCACCGCACACGTAACCACACACACACATCCTCGAGCGCGGATGTATAAATGTATATATAAATATATATAAATGGTCTCTGACTCATTAAATAGTCGAATTTAGTTGATATGAAATTGACTTAGTTTGCTGCCAAGCCCGTAGCTTGAGAATTTAGTGAAAAAACTCTTTTATACAAACGAAAACTCTTTAAAAAAAAATTTCTATGCAAAAGTAGTCGTTTAGGAACAGCAGGAATCATATACTCATCAGCACGGCTTGCTTTTGCATACATATTTCTTTTCAAAGATTTTTCATTTGTAAAAGAGATTTTTTTTCAATCATCAACTTGATCTAGATCTGCAAGACATTCTAACAATTTCTTGCGAGGAAACAGAGTCACATATGATGGCGTATCAACTAAAGTGACTGGTTTAGGAGCAGCCGGCCGGTGCAAAGCCACCACTTAACACTACCCTTGCTTGTCTATGAACTAATATACTTAAAATCGAGCTGGTGGCTGTAGAGTAGGTACGAAGAGCCTCTGAGGCCTGAGAGATTATTATAGCCTAGAAATTGTTCAGGAGGATGATATCCCAAAGCTGCTCATTGATAAAGCTACGAAATTTTGGGGTAATTTAAAAATAAAAACAAGCTGAAAACCAATATGGGTCATGGGTCTCATGTATGTATAAATAGCCACATCCTTAATAAACATAAAGGTTTAATGGCGAGAGAATTCAATTGTAACGCAAATTTACTAATAGCAACCTGTCAGTTCTAGATTTAACTAAGAGGTACGCGAGAATTCAGTCACAACCAGAATTAACTAAATATTCTTTAGTTAATACTAGTTCTAACAAAGCACTCTCGTTAATTCTAGTTTTAACTGTGTTATATTAGTTAAAACTAGAATTAGCGAGAGCGCTTAGTTAGAACTAGAATTTCCTAGTAAAATCGCGTTGTGACGGATTTCGTGTTTTGACTGTAACATATATATTACTAGATTTATTCCGATCTATTTTAGCTGCGTTTCTGAACGGTTTAGCAGAATTTCAACAGCAATCCAGCAATGGCCCGAGAATGATCACTTACTGAACACTCTCCAATTTACAACCCTTAGATCATTTAATTCAACGATGAATGTAACATCTAATACCTCCTCCATATTTAGCGTAATAAGGGTGGGATTGTGACCCCTGTTACAGATATTTAGATTGGACTCTATAATGAAATCGAATAAGGACACAGCTCGCTCATTCATGTCGGTGCTACCCCATATCGTGTGGGTGGTGCGCGTTAGCTTGCATCCCTAGAGTAGGTCGAGCTCCTTCGTCTTAACGAGATTGCGCACCTCAATTGGTTGCGTGGGATTGTCGTACGCCATATATTCCGAAACCAATAAGATTGACCTCGCAT
The DNA here is from genome assembly GCA_963930735.1 of Dioctria linearis. Classification (NCBI taxonomy): domain Eukaryota; kingdom Metazoa; phylum Arthropoda; class Insecta; order Diptera; family Asilidae; genus Dioctria; species Dioctria linearis. The sequence continues at coordinate 86,064,592 of OZ005740.1, forward strand.
TTTTAGAAGTGCTTGGTTAAAAGTTTTGCGTCTTGGTGAATCGTCAGGTATACAATTATTTTATATGTTCGTTGCTGGATTGGAATCTGGTTGTGTGGAGCTGAATCTCATAAGAATATTTGTGTACTGTGTAGCAGCTTGCAATTGCAACAAGTGGTATCTTGTCAGGGAAAACCCTTTATGCAGAAATTGCAGACATCGGAGCTTTTGTTTCAACTTTAAGGTTGAAATCGCTGATATTGACGTCATCACATTGTGTCTACGATTGTAGCTGGATCGGATCTTGGATATTGGTGACCGTTGTCAATTACGTGTTGTCCCAGACTGTACTTATGAAATAGTTCTTGTCTTGGGATTTAAGGGAATTTCCGTTCCAGTAGACCTTAAACATTGATCTAATAAATGGAAATAACAACATTGGACAGCGTAGGAGGAATTTGGTATATATTGCCTAAATGTTTCTTTTTAGTTACGTTAAAAAACAAGATAAACGATTTAAGGCTGATTTATATTCTTAAATTATATGTTTAAATTATATTTTTGAATTATAGTTTTTTGAATTATATCCTTAGTATAAATCGTAGAAATGGCAAGAGATGTAAAATATTTTAAAAATTAGATGGGGACGTAGAAAAATTAAGTAGGTTTCGAATAAAGTCTATGCAAAGTAGAATTCAGTGGTTGTACGTGAAATTCGATGATAGGCAATCAGAGTTAGAAGCTTTAGATAATGGGGAATTAAAAAGTGAGGCTCGAACGGTGTTTGAACAGAATTCTCGTATGTAGAAACTAAAGTGCTGAAGTTAAGTGACCAATTTAATAATGTACAGGTCAATACTAATGACAGAGCGAATGACGTGGTCAGTGAGTCAATGCTTTCGTTGCCTTTACCTGAAGTTTCACTACCCCATTTTGACGGTAAACTAAATTCATGGATTGGTTTTAGAGACAGATTTAGATTTAGATTTAGTTCACAACAACAAATAATTTTCAAAGCGAGTTAAATTTCATTATCTCAAAGATTGTCTCATAGGAGGAAGTGCGTACCACTTCATCGATGGCATTTAGGCAACAGTTGAGGATTACGATAAAATATGGACAAACATTTTTGAAAAGTCTAATAATCAGGAACGAATTAAGAATATGTACATGAATAAGCATTTTCATTTAAGATTTGTATCACGAGAAAATGATTCCAAGGCCTTAAGGGAGTTTTTAGATTCTTTTCAAAGGTCATATAATGCATTGAAATCGTTTAATGTGCCAGTCGAAAATTGGGAATTGTATTTGGTATTTCATTTGGTTGAATTGTGCGATCCCATAACGCGACAGTATATAGAAAGTAAACGTCCTATTGAAAAGGTGTTTTCATTGACCAATGTTGTTGAATTGTTGGAATCAAGAATACGAATGTTAGATGCAATGCCGGATAGTAATAAGCCTAACAGTACACTATTTAAGAAGCATAACCCTTTTCAAGTCTTAGTAGCTTCAACTATACCGGAAGCATTCAAATGTTATTATTGTTTTGATTCACATGGAATTGTAAAATGTGAAAAATTCAGTGCTTTATCATATGATGAAGAAATGAAATGGGTTTTAAGAGAAAATCGGTGTATTAATTGATTGAGTAAACATTATCAGAATGTAACGAGTAAGTTGTCAGGTTGTAGGATATGTCATTATAAGCATCACACCCTTTTGCATTCAAAAACAGTAAAAAGAAATACTGGTGTTAGAAAAAGTAATTTTATACCCTCGCAAAATAAAATTAATCAGGGTTCTTTTATGAATCAGGATTATGTAAGTGAATATTATGTCGCTGGTATAAATTTAGTAAGTGAGAAAGCAGAAGAGAGGTCAGCGTCTCCTGCGATGTTAATCACTTGTGCGTCCAATACAAAGGCTCAGGTGAAAAATAAGTTACAAGTTTTATTACCCACTGCCATTGTTTGGGTTCGAGATCAGTATGGGAACACAATGCCATGTTGTGTTTTGTTGGATTCAGGCAGTCAATCTAATTTTGTTACTGAGAGGTTTCGACAGGGCTTGTGAGTTAAAAACATCCAGTTGGTGTTTCAGTTTATGGTATATGTGGAAATTTAATAACAGCAAACAGTCAAGTAGATCTTACAATTAAATCGAGAGTGACCAATTATACGGTTGATCTCACTTGTTTGGTGGTATCAAATATTACAAAGCAAGTGCCACTGGAACCGTTGATGTTTGAATTCCACGAGATATCGAGTTGCCTGATCCGCTATTTTATGAGCCACAGAAAGTGGACAAGCTTTTAGGGGCAGATGTGTCCTTTAATGCATTGTTTGGCAATCAAGTACGATTGGGGAAATTTCTGCCGATATTACAGAACACACAATTCGGTTATGTAGCAAGTGGTAGAATCGAAAGTTTGTCGCAACAGTCTGTTGATTTGGTTTGTTGTGAAGTTGATGAGTTATCTCAGGAATTACGAAAGTTTTGGGAAACGGAGAACATCGATTCAAAGTCGACTTTCTCGTTGGAGGAGAAGGCTTGTGAATCACATTATCTAAAACACGTTAAAAGGGATTCGTCTGGAAGATATAGCGTAGCGTTGCCTTACAATTTACATAGTAACATTTTGGGTGATTCCGGAAATTTTAGCCTACGACAGTTCTATTAGATGGACGGAAGTTGATAAAAATTAAAGATTTGCGTACTGAATGTATTTAAATTATGGACGAGTATATGGCTTTAGGTCATATGTCACCGATGAACGATGAAATGATGTATGTAGGCGGTTATGTAATACCTCATCATGCCGTAGTTAAAGACAGTAGCAGTACTACCAAAGTCAGAGTGGTATTTTATGCTTCCTCGAAATCCGATTCAGGTTTCTTATTGAATGATTGTTTGATGACGGGTCCCACTATACAGCAAGATTTGTTTTGTATCACGACAAGGTTTCGAAAGTATCCAATTGAATTCACAGCGGACATTGCATAAATGTACCATCAGATCTTGAAAGGTTCCTAATTGCATCTGATATTGTGAAAAGGGATTTCTATGTGGATGGTTTGGTGACAGGAGCATCGTCGGAAGAAGAAGCGATACAATTAAAAACATAGTTGACGTTTTTGTTAAAGAGTGGAAGTTTTGACCTTCGAAAGCGGGCGTCGAATAGTTACAATATTGGGATGATTCTGGATGATAAATCGACTGTTTCAGTATTAGGAATTGTATGGGATCGTATGCTAATGAACGTTTGCAAATTTCAGTTGGAAGTATTGAACCTACCACAAAAGCGACAAAACGATCAGTATTGTCACAAATTGCAAAGTTGTTTGATCCTTTGGGAGTTTGTGCTCCTATCGTGTTTACTGCTAAAGTTTTCTTACAGAAACGTTGGTCTATGAATAATTTAAGTTGGGACGAAGCTTTGCCTGTGAATATGGTAGGAGAATGGAATGAATTTGTTGCAGAGATGCCAGTGATTAATCAATATCAGTACCAAGATATTTTACTCCATTTGCGAAGAATAATACTATAGACCTGCATGGATTTGGGGATGCCTCTGAGTTATGCTATGGATGTATTATTTATGCAAAAACTATAAATGATCGCGATGAAATTCATTGCCCGTTAATTTGTTCCAAATCTAAGGTAGCTCCATTGAAAAAATTGTCTATACCTCGTTTGGAGTTATGTGCAGTACTTATATTGGCTCAGTTAGTAAAAAAGGTATTATAGTGTATTGATATTTAGTTTGATAATGTCATATTATATTCTGATTCTGAAATTACGTTGTACAGAATAAATCACATCCGAATCGTTTCGCGTGAAAGTCCGTTGTTCAAACTAAATCGGGTCTTGGAAAAGGATGGGTTATTGCGTGTCGGTGGGCGATTGACTAATTCAGAACTTGATTACGATCAAAAATACCCAATTTTGCTGACAAACAAGTCACACTTAACTCGATTCATAATCGAAAAGGCCCATCATAGACACCTGCATGCTGGTCCTCAAAACCTTCTTAACTATGTACACCAACAATTTTGGATTATCGGTGGAAAATACAAATGCAGGGATGTTGTTCATAAATGTATTAGATACTTTCGCACTAAACCTGTAATCATTAATCAGGTGATGGATCAATTTCCCAAGGAAAGAGTTTGCCAATCAAATCCCTTCGATATAGTTGGTACCGATTATTGTGGTCCAGTTACTGTAAATTATAAAGTACGTTCAAAAGTTACAGGTAAGGCTTACGTAGTTGTTTTTATCTTTTTTTTGTAACAAAGGTCATTTAGAAGTGTCTTCCGGTTTAACGACTCAAGCGTTTCTTGATGATTTACGAAGATTTGCTGCCCAACGAGGGCCTGTGAAACAGATTATAAGCGATAATGCGACCAATTTCGTTGGAGATAATAATGAATTGAAAAGGTTACAACAAGTCTTCAATATTGAGGTCAATAAACAGGACATTTTTAAGTTTTGTTCAAATGAAGGAATTATGTGGACGACCACACCTCTCGAAGTCCACATTTCGGTGGTTTGTTGGGGGCGGCTGTCAAAAGTGCAAAACTGAAACGAGTACTAGGAAATAACATTTGTACGGTGGAAGAGCTGAATACTTCAGTAATTCAGATTGAAGCGTGTCTAAATTCGAGACCACTTACTCCAATGTCAGAAGATCCATCTGATTTAATGCCATTAACCCCAGCTAATTTTTTGAGACTGGAGGTAAAATTGTCAATTTATTATCTGAACCAACTCTGTTGAGTTTAAATTTTAATAGGCTGTCTCGTTATCAGCCTCTCATTCACAACCTACAAAAATTTTGGTTAAGATGGTCACGTGATTACCTTGAAGAAGTTCAGCATCCACAGAAATTGCTAGTACCAAAATGGCAAGTTCAAGTAGGAGATATGGTTTTGTTAAAAGAAGAAAATGCTCCTCCTTTAAAATGGATTATTGGACGAGTTCTTCAAACTCACCCAGGAAGTGATAATCATGTTCGAGTTATCATGATTAAAACCCCAAGTGAAATATTTAAAAGAGCGGTGGGAAAGATTGCTGTCTTGCTAATAGAAACTTGACTAATGTACACGTATGATGATAAGGAATAGTAAGTGGCTTTGTGTTCAACAATTCTTTTGCTTATTTTGTTTTATAAAATTAAGAAATGCAATGTACTTTGGAATTAATCAAATCCAGTTTTTGAAATTAAATATGTAGGTCGAACTGTTCTTATGTTTTCAAATATATATGTACAATAGTAGATCGAAGATATTAGTCCTTATTATGTGTCATGTATTGTACCGATCTAATTAGAATGTAACCATCTCAGGGTGGCCGGGAATGATAATCTATTGTTAAGCACCACCCTGTGAGGTAAGACGACTAGCGCTACTTGTGGAATGTATAATCTATTGTTAAGTGGCACCTGTGAGGTAGGACGTCTAGCGCCATTTTGTACTAAAAAGTTGTATTTTCGGCATTCACTAAGAAGACGCCCTTGGACAAGGAAGTGTAATTAATAAATAAAGATATAGATAGTTTGTGTGTGAAAAGGACTCGAGTTTCATTTGTAAAACAATGAAAATAGTTTTGATACTTGGGTAAAATCCCAACAATAACTTTGTAGCGATGATTCAACTATAACTTCTTCATAGACAGATTGGAATTGAGTTTTTCCATATAAAATAACCAATTCTAATAACTATATTCACTATTCCTCCTGTTTCTAGTAATTTCAATATATATACACAAGTCGTCCACATTGTTTGTATGCTGGTAAAAAGATCTCTGTTCGGCTGAACAAAGAAATCGCGGTACTTTCTCGGGTATGCACTGCAATAAATTTTTCAGGTTTTGACTAATAGGAACGTAATTTTTTCGTATAGGTACATATAACTGACAACCGATGGCAATGATCTCTAAGACCTCCAAAAGATATTCCAGCCTTATTTACAGGAACAATTTTAAAATTCAAGGTGTACGAACCTGAGGTCAGGTTGTCTTACAAAATGAAGTATAGGAGAGGGTGCTACTTGCAAAAAATAGTCAATCAGTTTCAACAAGTGTCTACTGGTACAAAAAACAATGCATACAACAATACAAAACTTATTTATTCAAAGAACAGAAAATATATAAAAACAACAACAATAATTCTTTTAACTTAATACTAATACTTTGGTTTTAATCTGAAATGAGACAGAGAAAGAAAAGATTAGAATACGTAGAAGAAAGAATCGTAAACGTTATTGCGGTTTACGGTCAATATACAAATGGATTCAATACACTTTAATGCAGTGTATAGAATTGGGGTAGATGTAATAGTAACTGTAAATGTTAGTGCGATTTACAGTCTGATATTTTCTATACACTTTAATGCGGTGTAAAGAAAAGTAGAGATTAACTGCAAACGTTAGTGCGGTTTGCAGTCTAATAATTTTTATATACCTTAATGCCGTGTATAAAAGCGGAAAGGAGCTTGGCAGTTTAATGCGCTACCAAGGATGGCTGGGAAAGGAATGGTGATTGTTAGAGCGCTGCTTCGGCTTTTATAGACACTCTCGAACGTTATATTCTCGAAACATTCATTATTTCATCGAAGTTTCGATTATGCGTTGGTTGTCTGCTGCAGCGCCATCTGTTTGGCAATAGGGAAATATTTTGATGTATAAAACCGTCTGGACAGTCCTGGTAAAGATTTTATTTGATTTTTATTATGGTTTACTGTCAGTTTGATGTACGAATGTACACAAGGCATTAAAACTTTAACGTCTGCTGTTATCCTCATATATATGTACATTATTAACGGATTTTTACTTATGCATCAAATCCTCAATTTGAGTCTAACAGTCAGCCAACCGGTTAGTAATTGAAACTAAGGCTTCATCGACTTTTTCGAATCCTTAATTTAATAAAGCTTCAAAAATTAACTAAAATTGTTCAAAAACAGGACTTAGTTGCAATCTAGTAGCATGATGCTATTACAAACCCCGCTAACAGTTTGTAAAACTTTTTCTTCATTTAAACTTCTCTTCAGATTATGCTGATAAAAAAAATAGCATCATTAAAGTGAGGGGAAAAGCACACTTTTTCAAATTAATGAACATCAACTGCGAAAAGCAGCCGACAGTTTAGTTCCTACCTACCTCCCAAGAATACTGGCTATATCTTAATTAAGCCTATCTCAGAGAGATTTTTATCCAAAATATATTTACCTACCTTGTGTATAAGTATGAGGAAAATAAAAAATTGCCCAAGTTGGAAATGAATTTTTCTAATGTTGAGACCTCTCTTAAATTTTACTGTCCTTATCGAGTATTTATAGCTGTACATTAATTTTTCCGTCTTTGATGTCTTTTTAGTATTAAATTGCATGATAATAAGATAATTTCAGCTTTTCTTTCAGTTGATAATCAATACTAGACCGAATACATAAACAACAACAGAACAAGATCGCTGTGGTGACACGTTTAATAAATAAACGGTGAACAATACATGCATTTCATCAGTTAGTAGGTGTTAATATTACTATGTTAAAATAAACATATACCAAACACCGTATGAAATTACATGCAATGCAACATAAAACATTAAAAAAGAAAATGAAATAAACAAAAACGATTAAATATTATGTAGACGTTTTTTTTTTAAAGCATGCTTAGAAACGTCAACAACAAAACGCTCGGCCAAATTATTAACAGTAATCCGCATGTGATTAATAGGTTCGTACATGCTAAAGTTAGACCTTGAGAAGTGAACATTCAACAGATGTAACCATCTCAAATTGTGCCTGCTATCACGAAAAGAGAATTTGTCAAGTCACAACGGAGAATCAATATTCCCGTTTAAGGGTTGTTGCACAAAAATTACATAGGCAACCATGCGACGTTTCTCAAGTGAGTGCATATTTCAACGCTTCAAGCGATAGAGTGGAAGAATCAATGAAATATTCCAGGGTAGGTGCCTGAGATACGGTCGATGTGAGCGAAAAGTTTAATGTCGTCAACATAAATCAAGATTTTTGCAGTGCTTCACAACAGAGACATCATCAATAGATGGAACAAAGAGCAACGGGCCCAAATGAGTTCCTAAAGGTAGGCCGGTGAAGCTTTCAAAACTCTAAAAATGGAATGGCGATAATAGATTTGGTATGTTCTGTTATCTAAATATGACTCAGTCCATTTTAGGAATGTTAGGGGAAACCCATACTTTTCCATTTTAAACAATATCACGGCGTGAGATAACTTGTCGAAAGCTTTACTAAAGTCAGTATAAATACAATCTGTCTTGTAGCCTTCTGCAAACCTGCCAATGGTATCCGAGACGAATTCCAATAAATTGTTGGTTTTAGATCTGCCCGAAATAAACCCATGTTGGTTTGAGGAGAGCAAATTCTTGCAGGAAATTGATAATTGAAAGTAAATAATAGTTTGAATAATCTTGGCATGCAAGAGACTTTCGCAATAGGCAGAAATATCGTTTTTACTACCTTTTTTGTCAATAGGTATGATGAAAGAATTTTTCCAGAGGTGCGGAAAGCAACCACTATCGAGTGAGTGATTTTTGGAAAAATAGCTTTCTGCGGGGCTGCTAGGGCGAGGCAACATGACTTAAAAAAGGCTGGAGGAATCCCATCGGGACCCGTTGAAAAGTCATTTGGAAGCCCATTAAAATGATCCTGAGGTGTAATTGTAGGGATACTGAATGAAACGTTATGGGTTGGAACAATAAATGACAGCAAATATTTAAACTATTATTTGAATGAACCTTATCTTAAGGTAAACAAACATTCTGCAGCACAAACTTCTGTTTTTTTCTTCCACTTGTACTTGGTAAACATTGTTTAGCTGATACTTCACCTTCTTGACATATAGTCTCTTGCTGCTGATCTTGATATATATATATATCACAGCCAAATTGCATTTAATAAATCTAAACTAAGCTTATGATGTCCTTCATATTATAGCTCTTGGTGCAATAAAAGAAAAATAAAAACATCAGCGTTAAACTTTCCTTATTGGTTAGATTTTTTACGTATGAAATGCAGTATTTGCTACGAATAGATTAAATGAAAGATATGATTGCCAGGATTGAAGTGCATCGTGGATTTATTTAAGGATGGCAATGGATCCTCCTGTGATGAATATTTATATTGGGTATTATTGACATTATTGACTTTGATACTTGTATAATTACGGGTACTAGCAATATGATAGTCTGAAGAGCGCAGCACATGAATTGGTTCCTTTCTTCTGAATCTCACAAACCGCCACTGATATATATATACATATATTCATTTATTAAACATATTAAGTACACAAGATGCAAACCTTAAATAATACTTTATACAAACTAGTCAAGCTACGCGGAAATCAAAAAAGAAAAGAAGAAATTCGAGAAAAAAGTAAAAAAAAAAAACATAATTATTAGAAAGTGCCTACTATGACTAAGAAAAAGTAATGACAATAAACATATATAGTACATATATAGGACGCAAAAGAAAATTAAAACTAAAAAAAAACATAATTAATAACAAAAATTATAAAAGAAATAAGAAAATCTTGCACAGTCATACCCAACATCCCATAGCACTCAAAGTATACAATCATCCAAATATTTCCTGAATTCGTTGACAGAAGCCGCACACTGAGTATTGTGAGAGAGGGAATTCCATAGACGTACAATTTCGACAAACTAAGATCCCTCATAAGTCAATGTACTAAAACTCGGTATACGTAAGCTCATTCCTCTGCTAGAATTTAGAAATTCTATATTTTCATAAAGATACATGGGCTTCCTATTATGTATTAAATTGAATCGGAAACATAATGCCTTGCGTTTTAAATAAGTCTGAGTTGAGCATCCCAGTAACGAGTACCTGACAGGAGTAATGTGGGCAGATCTGCGCAGGTTAAAAATGAATCGTAAACAATCATTAAAAGCAACTTTCATCTTACGTTTGCACAGGGAGTCAAGCTTTGGGAAAATTAGGCTACCGTAAGTAAAATGCGGCAACAAGAGTGTCTTAACCAATCTCAAATGTGCATTTTTTGGTAAGATATTAGCAAATAGCCAAAGTCTTCGCAAGCCACCATAAATTTTACCCAACATACTTTTAACATGATCACAACATTTCAGGCGACTGTTGAACTTCACTCCCAGATTAGCCACCGAGTCAACAAAAGGTAACAAGACATTACTGAGAATAACTAAGGGTATATCATCGAAATCAGGAGGTGAGCTGCACAACACCAAACACTGTGATTTATTAGGATTGAGAGAAAGCTTATTATCAATTGACCATCTGTGAATTGCAGCAAGATCATCATTGAATCTGAGGTTTGATCAAGTACAATTGAGCATCATCGGCATATAGATGTAACTGTACATTATGTACGATATCACCGATATCATTAGTGTATAGACTAAAAAGGAGAGGTCCTAATACAGATCCTTGCTGGATACCCTGAGACAAAAGTAAGAAGGAGGAGAGAATACCATTAAAGTTTACTTGTTGAAAACGGTTTATGAGGAAACTACTTATTAACTTGACCGCAGAAGAAGAACAGCAATAGTTAACATACAATTTACGGAGTAGTGAAGAGTACATAACGCTAATAAAAGCTTGAGAAAAATCCAGTTAGACAAGCACGCCAATTTCGCCGGCATCAAGAGCTGAACGGAGATCATTAGATGTCTTAGCAAGGCAGTCTTACAACTGTGCATTGCACGGAAACCAGATTGATATCTCGTGAGCAGAGTATTTTGATCTAAGAACTCCTGAATTTGGTAACAAATAAGTTTTTCCAAGACCTTGGCTAGGAAACTAATAATATTATTTGGTCTGAAGTCAGACAAGCTGACAAGGGAAGTTTTCTTAGGAAAAGGTATGACCCTAGCAACTTTCCAAATGTCAGGGAAACAGGAGGAGGACAAACAAGTATTCATAATATGCAATATATATATATATGTGGATATGTACGGAAACAAAAGCTTTACAAAGCGGGATTGAGTTCATCAAAACCGACAGCACAGGACTTTACACAAGAGATAGCTTTGTAAAGCTAATCATGCCCGACGCCCCAGAAAGACAAACAATTCATGTCTTGCTCGCGCAAGGGATAGGTCTCAATACACACGGGCTGTGAGAGAGTAACAGCGGTAACCGAACATGTTGTAAAGTGCTTGTTAAAGGCGCAATACGTGAAATGGAAATAGAAAGTTCATCTACACATTCATCAACAAAATTACCAAGAGGACGATATATAGCACATAATACACACCTCTCCAGACCCACCTCAACTTCCACACATAAATACTCGATAGCACCACTCGAGGAAAATTCGATAATTTTAGATTTAAAAGAATCTTTCAAATAAATGGCAACACCACCACCCCTCTGGCCCTTGCGTTCATTACGTAGAATATTGAAACCAGGTATGGAAATAAATGAAGAAGGAATAAGCTGCTGCGGCCAAGTCTCACTAACAATAATAGCATGCAAATCGGAGCCTCCAAAGATTTGCCGGATCTCATCCATCTTATTACAAAGACTTCTAGCATTAATCGTCGCTATATGCATTCCCGGAAGACGCTTACAACAAATATTAATTAGTGATCTCACTCTGTCCAATTCACAAAAAGTATTAGCCGAACTCATTGATCAGCATACCTCTGCCAACGATCAAAAGCAAACACAAGAATTTACAACCATAACAAGAAATTGAGAGACTGTGCAAGACTTTACAAGAGAAGGTAAAAAACTGCAAGATTCAAAGTTCAATAGTATCGTCGTAATATTAAGGAAAGATAAACTATTATATAAACAAAACAAAAAAAAACGAAAGTAAAACAAAGAACAAATATATATATGTATAAACTTTTCTGGAAATAAACACTTATTAATAACTTAAGGGTATTAAAATTATACTGCAATGTGGGTGGTTGGTTGTGAAAATTTATTGTGCTCTTCGAGCTAATAGGACTGAAGGCTATCAGAACATTTTTTCGTTGAACTTCAATTTTTCCGAACCTCTTTTCTTAAATCAATAAATTATAGAGCTAAGCTTTTTAAATAATTTGTGAATTTGGGGATTTTTTTATGAGTGCCTTATAACATTCTTATTATACACCATATAAAGAAAGGTTAGGTATCAAACGATAGGAAAACGGTACCAAAAAATATCAAACTAGTTTCACTCTCGTGAATATCGCTTTCCTGTCTGACTTAGATGGATTATAATTTTTTTTTTAACTATCAGTACCAGCTTAACACAAGCTCGCTGTATTGACACGTTTAATAAACAAACGATCACGAACTTTTCATCACTTAGTCGGTGTTAGTATTATTATACTAGAATAACTAGAATAAACATAAACCGAACACCGGATAAAATTACATGCAATATAGACCAAGAAAATTTAAAAGTTAAATATAACAACAAAATTAAAAATTATATCGACGTTTTTATCGTCAAAGCAAATGCTCACCATATTATTAACAGTAGTGCACATCTGATCAATAGGTTCGTCCATGCTAAAGCTGGACCGTGAGAAGTTAACATGTAAGAGAGGTAAGCTTCACAAATTGTGCCTATAATCACGAAAAGAATCAATAATCGCGTTTAAAAGTTGATACACAAAAGTAACATCGGCAACCATGCGACATTTCTCAAGCGAGCCAATATTTTAAAGCCTCAAGCGATCTTCATAGGCTGGAAGAATTTATGAATCCAGGGTAGGTGCCTGAGAGCAAGTCGTAGAAAGTTCCGTTCCACTAAACAGACTCGATACGGTCGATGCGTGTACCGTAAAATTGAGACCAGACCTGGTTAGCGTATTCCAGGAGTGGTCTCACAAATCAAGTGTATAAACGCAATGATATGGTAGGATTCATGAGCTCTCCGGACCAACGTTTTATAAAACCCAGCATGGAGCCACACTCTGTTACGATGTCGGTTATGTGGAAGATAAAATTTAATCTATAGCCACATTTGACACCCAAGTCCCAGAGAGAACCCACACGACGAATCTAGGAATTCGAGAATCTATAATCATATGTGATTGGTTTTTGATTCCTGTGTAATGATTGTCTATTTTGAATAACAAATTATTGCTTTTGCACCAGTTGTCATATTTGTGGTGATCACCCTGTACCTGAGCGCAATCGTTAACAGATATAATCTGAGTGAATATCTTAAGGTCGTCAGTATACATCAAGGCCTTGCAGTGCTTCACAACAGAGACGATGTCGGCAATAGAGAATAACGAGCAACGATCTGAGGTACGCCAGGCGAAGCCCTCAAGCCTCCAGTGATGGCACAAATAGATTTGGTATGTTCGGTTATCTAAACAAGACTTCGTCCATTTTCGAAATATTGGGGGAAACCTATACTTTTCCACTCCACGGAGTGAGATAATTTGTCGAAGGGCTTACTAAAGTCTGTATAAACAAATACAGACAGTACAGACTGCAACAAGCTAGAATTTGTAGGCATGCCCGAAATAAACCCATGTTGGTTTGAAGAGAACAAATTCTTACAGTACCTAAACTGGGATTTCAGTTTCAGAGTAAATAATAGATTCAAATAATTTGGGCATGCAAGATAATTTTGCCATAGGCCTACAGATACAGATTTCGTTTTTACTTCCACTATCGAACGATTTTTGGAAAATAAATCCCACTGAAGCTTCGCCTTCGAGGGAGAGGTAGCACGACTTAAAAAGGCTGGAGGGGTTCCAGCATGGGCTGCTGCGAAGCCGTTTGGTATAGCCCATTAAGATTACAAATATATCCTTTTGTGCAACCAATGGGATATTGAATGAAACTTTATGGGAATCTATTATATGAATGTTGTTGTTATTTTGAGGTTGGAAATTAGACACAAAAAAAAATTTCTATGAATTCCATCCAATTATATACGAAGTATTTTGTTCAAGATGTCTACTTTTTGGGATTATCGGGTACAACAGGGAAAGTGTATTTTGGTTTTACTTTTTATGCCCATCACCCATCTTATTGATTTAGAGCAGCAACAGGTCCCAAATAGCGATATTGTATCACTCGTAAAACAAAGAAAAATAGAAAAATGGAAAAATTTAGAAAAATAAAATAAACTTTTGGAAAGAGTTAAAAAAATCAGATTAATTCGAATGAATTAAAACTGTGTAAGCCCGCATTGGGCTGTGAAATTTAAGAGACATCACCAATTTACTTTGAATTAGTCGCAAATATTTTACAAGATCTAAAAATTAACAATTCGGACTAACAATTATGTTAGCTTTGAACCACATACTGAAATATCACTGACACATTACAGCTTTCCGATTTCTCAGAAATTTTATTTCGGCGAGGTTTCTTATAAAATCACACCTCCTGTCGCGGATATCAAAGGAAAGCAACAACCATTTGGTGCTTTGGTGACATTATGATTACATAGTTTAGAGTTGTTGGCCTTTTTTAAGAGGCGACTGCATAAAGTGAAGAGGAATTTGAGTTTTTGAATGCTGCAAGTTGATGATTGGTAGATATGTTCGATTAAATAACTATGAGGAAACGATGCTGGCTCTGTTAGTGAGTCTCTTGACAGACATTAACGCTCCACTTTGATAAATAATTTTAGCACTGGCTTTTATAGAACAATTGGTGCGTACTGTGCTAGTGTGATTTTACTGTTCATATAATTTAAATTTTTCCACTAATCTAAAATGTTTGAATTAAAGTAGGCATATCTCCGAAATATAAAAGGAAATAACAAGTTGAAAGCACCGTTTAAATCCAATTTTATTAAAGGAAAAAAATATAAAAAGGTAAAAGTGGCATACATATTGAAGGACATTCTATAAGAAACCACAAATTTCACAGATATAAATTGCAAGCGCCTGAACAGGATTGAGAAAAGCTTTTAAAGATCTATTGAAAATCCAAGGAATATTTTTTAAAAAAGAGGAAAATTTGGAGACCGCAGACTCCAGTATGGCAGATCTGATAACACCACCGTTCATTCAGCCAAAGAGTGTGTAAGAATTGCTATTTAGGTTGGCGATTTGATGGAAAAGATTCTCGTGGTTTGCCGTGAATTTGCAAGACTCACTTTATTCTGGCAGTAAATCGATGCATAAATTAACGCTGTTGCAGTGTGCCATTATTCGTTCTGAAGAATATTTAAAAAAAATCCTGATAAAAGTCCTTCCGGACGGTGGGCGAGTCAGGAGAGAAAAACTGTGAACTTGCAATTAAGTTAAGTGACAAACGACTCAATTACTATTCCTTCTCATTGAAATTAGTTTAACTTTGAACAGTATTAACGACTGGAAGCGAATTAGCATAGTGGACTCCTTTAGGAGTATCTAAAGTCGTCGGTCATGAAGAAGACTAATGAGCTGCAAATGTTGAAAAATGGAAAAACTCTCGTGGTTGGACGTTTGCGATGACATTGTCTTTTTTTGCAGAACTGGAGGAAATTCATTTGCTTTTATATCATTCTATAATAACTAAGTACTTATTTATAGTCATTTATGTGTCTGTTTTTGTTTGCTTTTCAAACCAAAATAGATTCTGCAACAACTTAGAATTTGTTATCAATAAAAAGCTATTCGGAATGTGAATGTTACCAGCGTTGATACCATCATGCACATTATGCCAAGAAGTCCAAGGTCCTTGGTGCTATTTGCTCTTCTTGAAATTCAAGAACAAATTCTCTTACAGTGATCCGAATTTTGAAGGGTGCATTCATTGTGTGAAGCTATGTGAGTTTATCATTAGCCTCATTATGGCGTACCTGTATCTGAACCTTTTTTGTGTCATTCTTCTGAATTATATTCAGGTTTTCCATTTTTCATCCAAATCTTTATTTATTAACCTCTTCCATGCTGCTCGCTCGGGGATTTCCCACTTTTCTCATTCGATATGGGTTCCACTCTGATGCTTTCAGGTGATTGCTTTCGTTGGTCTTCTAATTGTGTAAACTATCCATTTTCAGTTTCTTCGATATATCTTGTTGTCGCTTAGTGTGTAATTATCCAAATCTCTATGTAGGTGATTCATCTTGTCCTGAATACTCTGCCTATAATTCTTGGCCATTTCTTTACGAAGCTAGGATACTCTTCATTATAGTTTTCTTTGTACTCCGGACGGGGGTTTTATGGCCTGGTAATGTGTGGGGACTTCGAAGCTACCCAGAGTTTTCCAAAATCCATTCTTCAATTTTGCATCTTTTCCTCCATTTTTATAGTAATGATACGACCAGACCAAAGTAGCTGAATAAGAATTCTGATTCTATTTTCTAAAATCTAATTGCTAAAAACCATCGGACTGGTCTTTGTGGTATTGATTCTCAAGTTGTTTGTTTTTGTTACTTCTTAAGCAAATTTCTCGTATGTATGTGCAAGAGAAATTCTCAGAAGCGAATGTTTTCAAGAAAATCTTGGCGCCAGCTTCAACATATGATCCTTTTAAACAGAAGAAATTGCTGTTCATTTTAAGGGAAAGCAATAAACGCGCAGGCATTGGTTTACGACCAGAGACCGGCAGGACAATGTGGTCAAGGTGATCAACATAAATGGATTATGGTAGGTACTCGTTCTTAGCACGAAAGGTAGGAAGGAGAAAAGGACGATATAGTTATCTTCGGATGACACAGCGAGATACACGAGTGCTTATCCAATGAGAAATATGAAAAGTTAAAACTATTTAAATTTGTTTTTTTCTTTTGTATGTGAGAAAATAATAGTGCAGCGGTGAAATAAACCTACGAGTCTAACAAACATGAAGACTTATTTTATTTAAATATTTGATTTTTTTCGTATTTTGTAATGGGAGGAGATCAGAAAAGTAAAAAAAAAAAGACTACGTAGCACTGCACGTATTGAGCGATCACAATCTGAACGCGGGGGACAACGGTCGTCATCAGAGGATACTAGAGTTCAACGGCTAGAATTGTTAGTCGAACGACTTATAAGTTCGAGCTCGAGTGTGCGGGTTTCCGAAAAATTAGTTCGCTATGTAGTGAAAAGTGATTTTATTGCTGAATTTCGTCCAGGTGACCCAAATTTAACTGCAGTGAAGTGGATTGCTAAAATCGAGCAATTGGTAGCCATTAATGAGTGGGATGAAAAGACAGGAACGAGCAACACCCCAGAAGAGCTATACAGAGAATGTCTTTCCTCCATTTGCGATGATAGGCAATATGATGAGCATAAAATTGGTGAATATCCTAAAGCCGATAAGCATGATCCAATTTACGAAAAAGTGAATATTAAAACAAGGGGTATCAAGGTGTTAGTAGTAAAAGGGAAACAACTAGCTCCCTTGTATGTCTTAATTGCAACGACCGTGGACATATTTCTACAAAGTGCCCTAAGCCACGAGTTGAGTGCAGAAAGGGTAATAGACTGGGCCATACAAGGGATAAGTGTTTAAAAGGGGATCAAGTAAATAGTCCGCATAAACTGTCAAGTGATCACTCCGCTGCAAAACAGATTAATTTTGTTGACTGTTTCGTAAACAATAAACCAACTCAACAATATATTTATAAGCATGATCCTTACACTTTAACGATCAGTGGATTTGGTGGTGGCTCTTCGAATGTGGTACGAAAATGCAAGGTTCATCTTAAAGTTGACCTAGCAGATGATAATGTGGATATGCGTGTGGTACCGGATTCAGTAGAAAATGTGCCAATACTGAATGATTGGTCAACCTTTTATAAATTCGGAAAAAGTAACAATGATAGTGAATAAAAATTAAGTTCAGTTATTCAAAAAAGAAATTGTGTCTGTTTCTCAAATAGACGTTTTATCTCCCTGGAAAATAGCCCTTTGGGCAAAAGCTAGTACAGTAATTCCACCAAACCATGCCGGTTTTGTGGAAGTGTATATTAAAGAGGGCATTATTGATGATATTTATCTTGAATTTCAACAACGACTTGTACGCAATAATGAACATTGGATACCAAGATGTGTAATAAGTGCATTCTGCTAATTTTTAAAGTTTCTACCCAGTTATTAATTTTTCCTTTGTGGCGCAATATTGTTTTCAGTAACTCTTTGGTTGCTTTTTTGATGCATTTATTGTTGTGATCGAGGCATCTTTTATACTCAATCGTTTTTAAATTTTGCAAAACTAGCGGGTCATAATGTAGGGAAGTAATAGTGAGTCCAAGAAGAGCAAATCAATCTCGGACATTAATAATAATGCCAATACTCGTAGCTCTTCTAAAGGCCCCAAGAGTGTTAATGATGGCGTTAGTGCATCGATCCCATCTAGTGCAACAGAATCGACTGATAAATTGTTGCTAGCAATCGAAGCTCGTATAATGGACCGAAGAACAAATTAGTTCAAAAATTGGAGGAAAATTTGTCAAAACAGTTCAGTGAGATTGAGAATAGGCTTACACAAAAAAATACTCCTTTTGAGAATAAAGTGAAGACTCTTGAGTTTAATTGCTCGTCATTGGTTGAAGAGAATGAAGAACTGCCACGAGTGCAACGTTAGTGTTTTGTTCCACAAGATATGTTCAGTGATAAAGTTTACTCCATCTCCATTTGTGGATGTATTCCGCATGCATGTAGCTACTGAGCGCAAAGATAGCCCTATCGTCATGCGTTTTTCTTGCCGAGAGGAAAGACGGTCCTTCATATCGAGTTTTTGGAAGTGTAAAGGTGTAAAGCTTGGACAGATTACTGAGAATAAATTGGGAATAATCTAATCTACATAAATGAAGGTCTCACTCGTTCCAGTAACTCTCTTTTTCGGAAAGCTCTGAACCACCGTAGAAATAAATTGATTCATTCCGTGCATGTACGAGATGGCTTTGTATACGTCCAACGAAATGTCGAGCAACCATACACCAACTGCTAATTGTAACTCGGGTGCTGGAGCAACTATATAGTGTTTGTTGTGCTGAGATCTATATGATTTATTGTGTTTTTCTTTTTATTGAATTATTTTGGATTGAAATTAACTTGGGTTTGTTAAATTTAATTCTTAGTTTAGTTGCTATGATTGAAGTTCTATTTGCTTTTGGTTGTGCTTTTTCATCTATAGTTTTTCTCAGTAATACTTTTTTATTTAATTTTTATGCTTATATCACTTCTCCTCTATTTTATAGTTTTCTCTTATTGTTTTCTCCTATTAAAAAGCCTGAATGTGTCGATTGTCTCTTTGATATCATTTGGATAATTATTTGACAGGCTATGACAAGGTAAGAGTTTTTATTAATATTTTTTGCAAATATAGTCGAGGCTTTAATATTTGTTCCCTAAATGCGAGAAATCTGGTAATAAAATAGATGACTTTAAATCTCTCTTTGTTGGCTCTAATGTGCATGCCATCTTAATGAGTGAGACTTGGTTGCAAAGTGACATCCCATCTGCATTAGTCTCTATGCCAGGCTACAAGCTATATCGTTCTGACAGGAATGATCGTAGAGGCGGTGGGGCTGCTATTTTCTTGAGGGAAGAGATTAAAGCGAGAACTGGTAACTCTTGTAGTTTAGATAATATTGAACCAATGTGTATTGAGGTAAACTTATGCGAAGAAAAAATTATTCTAGTGGCGGCTTATTGTCCTCCTGCCTGCTTTGATCATGCGAATCCACCTAATAATTTCATTGATTTTCTTAAACTTTTCTCTCAAAAATATGACAATATTTTTGTGGGTGGGTACTTCAATGTTAATCTTCTTCGTGAGGATAGATCTGCTAATGAATTTCGTTTTTTTTTTGCAGTCTGCCCACTTAAAAGTGGTTAATTCGGTACCTACTTACTGCAATACTTCTACGCCCTCAATGCTTGACCTATTCCTTGCAAGCAGCTTAGATCGTGTATTATTTTATAACCAGATTGACCCACATAGTTTCCTTGACCACGACATTCTATTCCTTAGATATGATATCTTAGTCAGTCCATGTGATAATATGATTACTTCTTATACATACCGTGATTATAATAACATAGATCTTACATCTTGTATAATGAAAGTGGTGGTTTATTATGGGATAGTATACTTTATTCTTCTATTGATGAGATGACGCAAATCATGGATCGCAATATTAATTACTTATATGAAAAATATGTTACAGTTCGAACAAAGCCCAGTGTTCAGTCCACCGATGCATTCACGTTCCCTCGATGCTTTCCACTTCTATATTTAAATCCTCCTACAAATCAAAAAGCCACAAAGTATTCATTTCCAAAATAAATAATCAAAACAGAATACTTATCTAAAAATTCACAAGCATCCTATTCCTCACTGAACTTGTTTGCTACTGGAAGTTCCACCACAATTCAGCGTCAACCTGTACGCTGTTATTAAAACCTTTAAGTCGGCAGGCTGTTTTCTTCTACGATACACTTTACTTAAACAATATAAAAAAAAAAACAAAAAAATCATTAAATAAATGGAATAAACACAGATAACCACAAAACCACTGCAGTACACGTACCTCTGCATGTTTACATATTTGCAATGTCATCAAGTGACATTACTCTATTTAGCTGGCTTCGCCTTCGCCTAAGTCAGAACACATGCAAATGATATAAACGTCGCTAGGGCAACACCGAAAGGCGAGAACTCATAACTGGATGCGGCGGCTATATAAAGCCGACGAGCCGCAGCAGAAAATCATTCTTGGTTCAGAGCTCATCTGATTCGGAGGATAATCTGAGCGACAAGAATATCATTCCCAACCTCCAAAATAGAAGAATAATTCTATATTTCAGAGAATAATCTGAAAATCCCACCATTTCCCAATCTCCTGCCCACACCTAAGCAGAACAATAATTCTGCTGCAGAGAATAATCTGCAATCTCCTGCCCACACCTAAGCAGAAGAATAATTCTGCTGCAGTGAACAATTTGCAATCTCCTGCCCACACCTAAGCAGAAGAATAATTCTGCCGCAGAGAATAATCTGCAATCTTCTTCTTTTTTATAATAGCATTTTGCTGCCCTTATGCCCTCACACAAGTTACGTCGGCAAATTTAACCGACATCACAGAACATGACACCTCAGAACAACCTTCACAAAATTTTCATTTATATAAAATAAAAATGTTCCCAGACAATTTTGCTTAATCAACAGAACCCAGGAAATGCAACCGTTCCCATGCATTCCTGCTTAATACATAAAAATTAAAAAGATTTTATGTTTACGGGAATGAATGCAGATAGATAATTAAACTTGAAGTACAGTTTAGATTTTTATCCCAAACCGTTCAGAAGTTTTCAGTTTGTTAGTAGTAAAAGTGAATAGAATTAATCTTCAGTGTTAAGTTGTGTTAATCTTTTTATTCTTTCCAATAAATATAATATCAATTCAAATTGATGTGGTTTTCTTCATTAAACATTAATTTTTATTATTTTGTGAACAAAATAATTAAAAATCATAACTGGCGCAGTCGGTAGGATTGCATTCTAAAGCATTGCAATTCGAAAGTAAATCATTATGGACTTAAGTCTAATTTGAAGAAAAAAATTGGAAGAAAGAGAATAAAAGATTAACAAAACGCAACAAACACTGAAAATTGAAAAAAAAAATAATATCGTACAAAAAGAAAAACTTAAGTGAAAATAATACAAATAGTGAATTTCTATTGTGGTGAAAAAAAATATATATATTTACATATATTTCGCTGAAAAGTACTGTGACTGCGATAAATTAAATTACAATCGTTTGAAACGTTTGAGTGAGAAATTTTTTTATGCCAAAAGCAAAACAAGTGAGAGAATCAGGTAGATTCGAGGTGTACTATAAAATCGAAAATCGTGACCAGATAACAGATAATTGTAGTGATAAAATGACGAATGTACCCGAAACCAATCAAACACAATCAAGGTCAACACAACAAGCAGAAACTACACCATCAATTTCAATCTCCATAAACGATCTAATGAAAGATGCCCAGAGAATACATGAATTTAGAGGTAACGGCGAATATGCTTTGACATCCTTCATAAGAGAAGTGGACACCATCCTTCCACTGTTTGATGGCCATCCTCAAGTAATGGAATATGTCTACCAACGAATTATCATCAATAAAATTCAGGGACCAGCCTTAGATGTTCTCCGGACCGTGGGATCTAACGCCACGTGGAGCCAAGAAAGGAATTAATAAATAACTTTGGGATTCAACAAACATATCATCAGTTATATCATCAAGCTCTCTCTGCAAGGAATTACCAAGTAAGAGAATATTTTATAACTTTGCAAGGTATTTTATCAAAATTAAACGAGAAGTATGAATACGATGCCGACAAACCTACTGAATTTAGTCCTAGTGTTAACGATTCAATGATTTTACAAACATTTTTAAATAATATTGATGCCAATTTAGCTTCCATAATTTTAAATAGGAATATTACAAATTTACGTGGTGCATTCAATTTATTAGATATCTTAGGAATGATAAGAGAAAAAGCAAAAGCATCAATTAAATCCAAGACGTTTTTATAATAATAACAGTTTTAGCAACAGCAATAGAAATTTGAATTACCCAAGACATCCTAACTATAACTTCAGACAAAATTCGGCACAATATAAACAAGACAATACAAATGAAAAAAATCAATTTAATCCTGGTCAACCTAGACGGAATTTTGATAGCAATTCTTATAATATTTCTAGACAGAATACCTCAAATAGAGTAGAACGTATGGATATTGATGATGTCCAACATGAGGTAAATTTTCATTCGAGCCCTCATAAGTTTACTTACCAATAGTAGAACTAACGATCGATGGGGATAAAATTAAATGCCTCATCGATACAGGTTCCTCTACCTCACTCTTATATGAAGAGAAGTTGTTAAAATATAAAAGACAACCCTTAGAAATACCTATCAAATTCAGTAACCTCAATACTAGTATACATGTCACAAAACAAATCAAAACAAATCTAACAATTGAATTTAATGAAGATGCTTACATGATGTGGAAGTTAACGAAATTTCGAAACAAATGTTTTGATGCCATAATTGGGCAGAATTTACTCAAACCTTTAAGGGCTATCGTAGATATGGAAAACGAGTGTTTAAAAATTAATAATAATGAAATAAGATTTATCAATAGTTGCCCATATAAAACAGATGAGATGCATCAGTTAGAGTTTACAGTTATATGTAGGGAATTCGAAAATCTGTTTAAATCTTTGAGGAAAAGAATTTAAGAGAAATACTAAGATCATATAAAGATCCCTTCTTTAAAGAAGGGGACCATTTAACTAGTGCTTTCGATATGCAACATGAAATTATCACAACAACCGATAAGCCTATATATTCCAAAATATATAGATATCCCCAAATAGCAGATATGCTCAAACAAGGAATCATAAAAGAAAGCAACTCCGCATACAACAGTCCTTTGCGGATTGTACCCAAAAAACGCTATAATTCAGGAATGAAAAATGGAGAATTGTCATTGATTACCGCAAGCTCAACGAGGTAACAATCGAGGACAAGTTCCCAACTCCGAAAATACAAAACATACTGGACAAGCTAGGCAGAGCACAGTATTTTACGACCCTTGATCTGGCAAAAGGCTTCCACCAGATCTTAGTTAAAGAAGAAGATCGGAAGAAAGCAGCATTTTCCACGCCTCTAGGACATTACGAGTATGTGCGAATGCCCTTCGGGTTGAAGAATGCACCTTCAACGTTCCAGCGTCTAATGTACTCTGTCCTAAAGGAACACATAAATAAAATATGTGTCGTGTATTTAGACGATGTTCTAATATTCAGCACAACATTAGATGAGCACATAAATAGTATAAAGAGAATATTCAATACACTACGTAGCCACAACTTAAAAATCCAAATGGATAAGTGTCAGTTCTTTTCAAAAGAAACGGAGTACCTAGGTCATATTTTGACACCTGAAGGAGTCAGACCTTACCCGAAAAAAGTAGAGGATATCTTAAAACTGAAATTACGAAAAACACCAAAACAAATAAAGTCGTTTCTAGGCATTACTGGGTATTATAGAAAATTTATTAAAGATTATGCCAAAGTAGCCCAGCCTATGACCAAATATCTTAAGAAGAACGTTAGATTAAACCTCAACGACCCAAATTATATAAATTCATTTGAAAAACTTAAAAGAATTATAACAGAAGTACCTATATTAAAATACCCTGACTTCAGTAGAAGGTTTAAATTAGTTACAGATGCCAGTACCTTTGCAATCGGTGCTATTCTGCAGCAAGATAATCACCCAATCTGCTACCCCAGCAGAACTTTAAATGAACATGAACGCAATTATACAGTCTCCGAAAAAGAACTTCTGGCCATTGTTTGGTCCACAAATTATTTTAGACCCTATCTCTATGGTGTAAATTTCGATCTGTTAACAGATCATCAACCTCTTAAGTGGCTTTATACAAAAACTAGAGGAAAAGATGTTAATCCAAGGCTTTATAGATGGCTATTAAAATTAGGTGAGTACAATATTAATTTGGATTACATAAAAGGGAAGAAAATAGGGTTGCCGACTTCCTTAGCCGAAAAAACTCGGATACAAATGAAATAAACGTAGTCGAGACAAATAATTCAAGTAACGACACTGAGGAAGAAATGGAAAATTCCGAAGAACTTTCCGACCTTTCCGTAGAAAATAACATAGATCTTGAGAGTATTAGAACAATACATTCACCAGAGGAAAATCTTAATAATCACATTCCCATACTGGATACAGTGGTTAATCGATTTAAAACTCAAATTATATTAGTCAACAAAAAGGAAAAGGAATTAGAAATAAAGCATAAAAATAGGAAAATATATATAGACTCCGATGATTTGGATAACAACTTATCAGATATCTTAAGAAGATACATAAAGCCGGGAAAAACAGGCATATACACAGAATTTAGCGATAATGATTATAATAGACTACAACAAAAGATTATTGAATTATTTGACGGCATTCAAAGCATAAGATTTGTCAGATGTGTACATCATGCTAAAGACATGGACAGCGAAGACGAAACATATAGACAAATCCAAAAATATCACAAATACGAGACAGGACACACAAGAATCAATGAAAAGTACGAAGGAGTAAAGAAACTTATTTACTTCCCCAACCTCAAGACTATAATAGAAAAATACATTAATAACTGCGACACATGTAATCGAGTTAAATACGATAGGAATCCCATTAAACGAAAATTCGAGGTAACTGAAACCCCAAAGACATTAAAGAAATCGTACATATGGACACTTATACTAATTTCAAACCTAACTTTCTTACATTTATAGATAAATTTTCCAAATTCGCGACAGCTTACTACCTTGAAGATAGGAATAATCAGACAATTATCGAAAAATTGGGAGAATACAAAGCACAAAGAGGAAAATTCCGTAAGTTAGTCACCGACAATGAATTTAGAAGTATTAATATAAAAGATTATCTTAAAAATGAGAATATTGACTTTAACTTAGTTAAACTCAATAACCACACTGGGAATTCCGATGTAGAACGTTTACACAACATCCTAAGTGAAAAAATTAGAACTTTAGGGATTGAGGGTAAACAACTCAACATCAAAGAAAAAACGTGTAAGGCTATTGAGTGGTACAACAATACTTACCATTCAACTACTAAAGAAAAACCAATAAATATTCAAGAAGGAAATTGCGACAAAAAAAAAATATACAGTAATCTTTGCAAGGAAAAGGCTAGGTATATTAATAAGCGAAATGTTAAAAGGGAGGAATATTCTGAAGATAGGAAAGAAGGTTACATAAAAAATTATAAAAGTGTTAGACACAAACAAGAACCCAAATTTATCAAAACTACATTAGACAATATACATGTCTCAAATATTAAAAGAAAAAATAAATTTTCAGAGCAGCTGGATCTTCAAAGCTTTTCAAATTCTATGGATGTGCACAATAATCCAGGCACATCTAGTGGTTGATAAAATCGATACAAACTTCGGATACACCGAAATTAAATTAGAATAAGTCAATATTATAAAAAATTATGACAATATATTGCATTTAATAAGTCCCAAAGAAATCCAAAGCATTGTAGATAGTTTAGAGATAAATATAAGACAGGCAAATCTAAAAGAAAAATCTTTAAATCTCGAGTACCAGTTGAACCACATTCGCAATAAAATTAATACATTAATTCCACATAGACAAAAACGTGGCTTGTTCAGTTTTATAGGTACAGCATTTAAATGGATTTATGGTACGATGGACGACGATAGGCAAGAAATCGAAGAACATCTTAAGGTCATCGACATAAACAACCAAAACGCTATAAATAATCTCA
Source organism: Dioctria linearis (assembly GCA_963930735.1). Taxonomy (NCBI): domain Eukaryota; kingdom Metazoa; phylum Arthropoda; class Insecta; order Diptera; family Asilidae; genus Dioctria; species Dioctria linearis. The sequence goes on from OZ005740.1 coordinate 86,090,862, forward strand.
ATGCCCAAATCAAAATCAATCAAAACTTCAATGAAACCTTCGCAAAGCTAAAAGATGTCATTGAAAAAGATAGGCTGATGATTTCAGAAAGGCTAGACAAAATAGGGGGACTTGTACTTTACACAGACTTTGCACTAAAACTAAAAATACTACAAGACAGTATTGAACATATACAAAATAACATAGCGTCAGCAAGATTAGGCATCGTTCATAGTAACATATTAACAGACGAAGAAATTGCGGAATATAATATTGGCTTCCAAAAACTGCAAAATATTAAATTAGATACCGCAATAGATAATCAAGATAATATAATATTTGCGATTAGAATACCAAGAGAAATAGTTTCCTTACAGAAAATATTAATAACGCCAATAACTGACGACAAAAACGAAGAATTAATATTCAAAAAATTGTGAAGTATGAAAATAAGATTTTTGATTATGTTCAAAACAGAGATTTGAAAGATATAAAAATTTCCAACAATAGTATAATTAAAAAGAATTGTATGAGAGTATACAATAATGCATCCGAAGTCATAGAACTAAGTAGAGGAGCAGTATTAGTGAAAATTCAAAATAATGCCAATTTCAGCAGTACTTGAGACAAACGTAGAATGATGTTGAATGGTAATTATTTCTTAAACTTTAATAATCGTTCGATAAAAATTGATAATCGTACTATATATAATAATCAAAAGAAGTTCAAACAAAGCTTTGTAATATCAGACTATCTTGAACAAATTGAAGATTTAAATAAAAAGTTATCATTTGCCAATATCATTTTAACACAAATGGAAAATATAAAGGAAATTAAGGAAATTAAATATCATAGAAAAATGCATTATATTTTTGGAAGTAGTTGTATTATAATAGTTATAGGCATTGTAATATTTATCGTAGTTCATACCAGTAAACATAGACTAAAATTCAAAATCAATAGCGTGACTCAGGAGAGTCCTCAATTTAAGGAGGGAGGAGTTACGTCGGCAAATTTAACCGACATCACAGAACATGACACCTCAGAGCAACCTTCACAAAATTTTCATTTATATAAAATATAAATGTTCCCAGACAATTTTGCTTAATCAACAGAACCTAGGAAATGCAACCGTTCCCATGCATTCCTGATTAATAGATAAAAATTAAAAAGCTTTTATGTTTACGGGAATGAATGCAGATAGATAATTAAACTTGAAGTACAGTTTAGATTTTTATCCCAAACCGTTCAGAAGTTTTCAGTTTGTTAGTAGTAAAAGTGAATAGAATTAATCTTCAGTGTTAAGTTGTGTTAATCTTTTTATTCTTTCCAATAAATAAAATATCAATTCAAATTGATGTGGTTTTCTTCATTAAACATTCATTTTTATTATTTTGTGAACAAAATAATTAAAAATCATAACTCACATGAGTAATGGAGCACTTTGCTATTTTGGTGCACTTATGCTGTACTTGTGCATAGAAATAGCACTCTTAAATTTATTCATAGGTACACTTCTCTCATAGACGATTAATATTCTTCTTCTTCCTTTTTCTAGAATAAGACGAATTAAAGGAGGCGGAAGGAGGCGTATACTGAATTTTTAATTCGCTTAGTTTTATTTTCTTTTGAATTTGTTATTGAATTTTATATTGAATTTTATAGTAGTTTGTAGGTTAGTTTTTAGTTCTGAATTTCTTTTTAATGAATTTGTGATATAGTTATAAGCATTTAATTTGAATAAAAATTTTATATTTGAATTTTTAAAAAACTGAGTTGTCCATTAAAAACCGGCAGTCCCTCCCACGTCCGAAACTAGCTCTCACACCCAGAAAATTGTATGGCCACTCTCTCTGGTATTCTGCTAGAATTAAACAACTTATTGCCAAGCGAGAATATGCATATCATAAGTATAAAAGGACAAAAACTACTGCCGCTCGCTTATATTATATATCCTTGCGCAATAGAGCGACAATTGCCATCAGAACGTCAAAATACCAGTATTTCAAAAGCATGTTTGACATTAATCTTGCTGCTATGGTCTTTTGGATCAATTTAAAAATCAGTGGTGTCTATGGAAAAGAGAATTTTAGCTGCTCCTTCGATCCAAATAAGCTCAATGAATATTTTGTAACGCCACAGCTTAATATAAACTACTCAAATCATCCTACTGAAGAATCTGAGAGCAATACTGCCAACAATTTCTCCTTTCGTTGTATAACACTTGAAGAGCTTGGACTTGCTTTTTATTCCATTAAATCTAATGCAACTGGGTCTGACAACATTAGCCCTCGGTTCTTACGTCTACTATTTCTGTTATGGCCCAATATACGGAAGATTCTTCCAACAGCCAAGGGCGCATTTTAGTGAAATAATTAGCAATTACTAAACAGTAACGTCGCATTGTACTGTTCTGCATCTGTCGGTTATTTTGCTGATTAGTTCAACAGCTGGCTGCGATGAGCGCTTCGACGATTACAATAATAATTAACCTAGCATGGTAATTATTATGTAAAGCGATTGTTTACTACTGAGCGACTCAGGTGCTGCAACCGGTCGTCCTTTGTTTACATCCGCGTTGTTAAGTAAAGTCTACTTCCGAATATTGGTGCATAAAAGACCTATGACTGGACTGGCGAGTGCCTGTAGTATTCTTAGCCCGTTAATGGTTCAGTCATCGTGATATTAAATTACAGTTCGGTTCGGATTGGTTTTACTTTTAGAATTATTAAGATAGGTCAGTTCGCGATAAATAAAGAATTATGTTTTAAAATAATTTGAGCGTTGATATTATTTGAAGAAGGTTTACGGTGATTAATTAATTTCCTCTGTGTTTTTTTTGTGATGGTTTTGTGAATTTTCTTAGTTGATTGCAATTGGGACACGACATTTCCAATAATTAGTCAGCATATATTACATATTATAAATAGTTCCTAAACTTTTCTATTTTTCCTGCTGCATGGAAAATGGTTCTTGTGTTACCCACTGCGAAGAAGGCTTCACCAGAATGTTTTTCTGATTTGAGGCCAATTAGTATTCTTCCCCTCTTAGCAAAGGTTCTGGAGAAAATTATGCATGCGCAAATTCAAGATTATCTATCCTGCAATAAGTTATTAGCGTGCTGCCAATCTGGCTTCCGACGTCATCACAGTTGTGATGCTGCCTTACTGAAGGTTACTACAGATATTCGCGGATGATGATAAGATTTCTATTTTAGTACCGCTAGACTTCATTAAGGCATTTGATAGTGTTGATCACTGCAAATTGTTTCATAAATTGGAAGCTCTTTTTGGGTTTTCATTACCTGCTTCTCGTCTTCTCAGAAGTTATTTAATGAATTGGTATCAACAGGTGAAAACTGGCAATAATCTCTCTAGATGTTTACCATTAGAGTCGGGTGTGCCGCAGGGTTCGATACTTGGCCCACTTCTTTTCAGTATGTACTTTAATGATAATGTGGGTGCCGTTTGTGATGTTCGACTGCATCTTTATGCAGATCATGTGCAACTTTACCTGGAAAGACCTATTGGATTAATTGAAGATTGTGTAGAACGAATTAATTGTGATCTAGCTAGTATGTATCATTGGTCTATGCAAAACGGGCTGGTTTTGCATCCTGGGAAGTCCAAATGCTTGGCATGTTCTCGTAGATCTCTTGATTTCGATGGTTTACCCCAGATTAAGCTTGGCGACAGCATATTACCCTTTGCGGATTCTGTACGAAACCTTGGAATTATTTTAAACTGCAACATGAAGTGTTGTGATTATACTAAATGCCAGCTGTCTAAAATATAATCCACACTAAGGAGGTTAACGCTCTCAGCAAGCATTCTGCAATCGCAAACACGACTGAAGTTAGTTAAAACTCTTCTACTTCCATTTTTTACTTATGGTTCCCTAATTTTCCCGCGAATGGACAGTGTTTGTAAACTCCTCATTTAAATCTCTACTCTTGGGCTGCTCACTAGAGTGTTATCTGAAACGCAGGATCCTAATCTTCCTATTCAATTTAATATATACCAGAAATCCTGAATACCTGTTTAATTATATTGAATTCCTGCAATCACCTCGACATCGAAATATCATGATGCCTCGTGTAAATGGCGGCATATTGGAGAACTCTTACTTTGTCAAAGCTTTTAGATTATGTAACTCTCTTCCCGCGCACATTCTTCGTGCGGGTACGGTTGGCCTATTCAGGAGGTTAATAGAGGAATATATTAATTATTAAGTATTAGGTGTAATTGATTAGTTGCTTTGTTTTATTCATATATAATTGCCTTCACTGGCATTTATTTTATTTCCTTTTATGTTATTTTACTTTATATCTTTCTATCGCTCTTTTCTAATTTCTTTTGTAATCTTAGTTACATTTTAGTTTTTTTTTCTCCTTGCTTTCTATTTTGTTTTTTTGTTTGTTTTTGTATTTGATTATCCTTTTAGTATAAATCATATTTAGTGGTCATTATGTTCTTGCTTAATTCTTTTGTCTAGCTGAAATTATATTATCTATTTTTTAATTGTATACACTAAAATATTGTAAATCTTGTGTACTCTCCTTGATTATCATAGAATAAATTGAATTGAATTGAATTGAATTGAATTGAAAAAATCAAAGGCAACCAATTACTTGTACGAGGAGAATCTGTTAGTGCGGATAAGGAGAGAAATTTCATTCAGGCGATGCCGACAAATGTGAGTAAGTTAGTTCCATTTACTTAAAAAAAAAAATTGAAAATCAAATTGATTCATCTCTTGGGAATGTTATACCAGATATGAGTTGCTAGATATTTTAAACAAATATAGAAGCTCTTTTGCGGAGTCTTTAAAAGAATTAGGAAAAACTGAATTTTCAGGAAAGTCTATTGTCTTGGAAAAAGAAAATATCGTCGCTTATAAACAGTGTCGCATATCATTTCACGAACGATCTGAACTACGTAGCATAGTAGATGAACTATTGGAGAACAAAATTATACAAGAGTCAAATTCCGCCTTTTCTAGTCCCATTTTACTAGTCCAGAAAAAGATTGGTGAATTCAGAATGTGCAATGATTTTCAGGCTCTTAACTCTGTTACCGTTCAAGATATCCAATGCCATGGATCTATGATCAAATTGATCTTTTAAGAAACTGCCCATATTTTACAAGCTTAGATCTCGCAAGTGGATATTATCAGATACCATTAGAGAAAGACTCGGTTCACAAAACAGCATTCATAACACCTATCGGACATTATGAATTTCTTCGTATGCCATTTGGGTTATTTAATGCGCCAGCCGTTTTTCAAAGAACCATCGTTTTACAATTGCAATGGCTTATATGGATGACATATTCTTACCATCGATAGGAATCGAAGAAGGTTTCAATTCTTTGGAGGCTGTTCTTAAATCACTACAATCTGCAGGACTGAATAAATGCAATTTTTTTTAAAAAAAAGGAAGATTATCTAGGATATGAAATTAATCCACAAAGTATTGGTGAAAGTAAAATTAAATCTGTAAGTGAATTTTAAATTGCCCAAAATATTCATGAATTCCGTGAATTCCTGGGACTCACAAGCTATTTCCGACGGTTTCAAAATTTCGCTATAATTGCACGACCTCTAAATAATAATCTAAATAAATAGTAATCTGTATATATTTTAGAAATTGTTATTTTAGTTGGACTACAGTTTACTTGAAATGAATTACAATTTAATTTAATTGACTAAGTCTGTTTTATTTGAACTTAAGTTGAATTCCTTTGGGTTAAGGTTGAATTTCGTTGGCTTAAGGTTGAATCTCTTTGGCTTAAAGTTGAATATTATTAGCTTAAAGTTTAATTTATTTGACGCAAGATTTAATTCAGTTGGTCAAAAATTCAATTAAAATTAAAAATGGTATATATCTATTCATTACGTCTGCTTTCTCTAAATATTCCCTGAAAGGTACATACCAAGTTCCAAAATATGTTGTATCAATACAACACGCCTACAGAATTCAATATAATTTCCTAACTAAAGGAGCCAAATAGCCAACACCCTAATGTCAGAATACCTAAGCCATTCTTTAGGTTTGTTATAACTTTAGTCGCTATAGCCAGAATAAAGCCACCACTTTCACATCCCAAGTTGGAAGGTGAATTATCTATCATATCGGTCAAGTATCTATGTGCTAATTCAAATACCTGAATAATGCTTGATCTAATTTGAGTCATTGCTAATCTTCTGTAAGATTTTTTTTAATTAATAAAAACCACTTTCGTGTTGAAAATAAATAATAAAAACCACTTTCGTGTTGAAAATAAATGTTAAAGCATACAATGTTTGTTATTACCTTGAAATGTTATTGCAATGAATAATTTCCTTTTATGCGTAAGAATTTCCCTTTTATGCTGGCTTCACTTTTTGCGAGCTGTCATCAGTCTATATATTGAAGTCTGTGTTTTTCTCCGTGTTTTGACAAAGAACTAGGGTGAACGTTTATCCTTTATTTATTCCCCGTCGATCAGGCTTAAATTTCAAGGTATTATTGCGTCGGAATACAAGTTCTTGGATCAGACTTATTTTTATCTCGGATATTCCTTTTCTAGGTAGTACCGTTCATATTACTCCGCGAATTTCAATGCAAAATTTGTAATTGCAGGAATTAATTCGCATATGAAAAACGTGTACATAAATAATAATTTGAACTTCCTTAGTTATTTTTAATTTTTAAATTGGCGCGGCTTAACTCTTAACATAACTTGGAGGCTACACAAAGATCTAAACCCGGAACCACTCCCGGTCACCAGAAATTCTCTAGGCAGCAATATATTTATGTCTGGTGCAGGCGATACATTGCACGTTAACGCTGGCACCGAAATTCATGTGTTTCACTGCGAGACGTCGCGTCGTTGGAGTTCATGTTCTGCTTCATCAACATCATTTTCTTCAAAAAATTATTCATCCAGAACGGAATAACTGATTTTTTAATTCGAAGGCCAAACTCAGCTTAATGTTTTATATGTTTTATAAAAAAATATAACAAAACCGAACGCGAAAAATATTTTGTTAATTATAGTATTCTTTTTTTCCAAAAACAAATGGTAGTATTTACCAGTGAAAACATCTACAACCTTTTTTCTAATTTTAATTTCAAGCTAGACAACTTATCTGTCTATGTACTTATAAAAAATTGCGATGATGTTCGGTTTCGATTTTCAGATATGAATTTTCAAAATCACCGTATACCTTAAGCACCGCACTATGAAACACTGCACTGAAGGGAATCTATTGTGTTTTTCTTTCTACTGGGGACCTCTGCCATATTTTTTTTGTACTTTCATTTTGATGCTAGGAGCGTTATCTATCTTTGTATTAAAAATTGCGATGCTGTTTGGCTTCGTTGGTGTAAGTTGGAATTTGTATGAGATAAAGGGTGGTGGTTTTTCAGTAGCAACTTAGTTAGAAAGTAATTTAACGAACCATGCAGTCTAATTTTGTTAATTATTCCTAAACGGCTTGGAATTAGGATTTCCGATTTCTGTTAAATAAAGGATGATATACAGGGTGATTCAGATCAAGATACCTTCCGGCATACCACGCGATTCCTTGAGGTAAGCTGATCAAAAAATTGTTCCACATACCCCCCCCCCCCCCTCTTTTTTAGTATTTAAGTAGAGTAATGCGGCGGAGCGCCATCGTGCATAACGTACATCTCGCTCCTAAGGGAAAGCGGAATATACTCATCCAACATGCCTTCTAAATCATATTTTAAAAAGGAGAAGTAATTGGTACTAAGATTACCACTACCTTCAGAAAATTATAACCAAAGCAATTGTGGGTCCAGTCATAAAAGACCCTACGTACCTACCTGTGATTATTGGTTTAATGCAATTTTATGATCTGGCTTGAATCTGCCAATAAACCTCCAGTGCTAAAACTGATTCAGGTATTGATTTTGTAGCTTGCGACCCCACAGACCGTACGCAAGTTACGTTGTCGTCAACTTTACGTAATAAAAATTCCTTTTTTAAAAAAAAAAACGTAAAATGATATTCTCCAAGAGAACGGAAAATGAAAACATTCCCATGGAGTCAGCAAATTCCCAGACGACAGCGGATCCTCACCATATCATACTCTTTTAGTAAAAATGAACTTTCATGAGAAAAAACAGCTTTTGCTTTTAGGTAAAAAGTTAGTTCTTACTCGGATCTTAGATCGTTCAGTCAATTAAAAGAATCTCGATCGGGCTTTTTCTCTTAAGAGTAAAGCGAAAGTGACAATTATAAAAGTAGTGATAATTGTTCTTAAGAATTATTTGTGTGGTGAAAGAATAAAGATTTTAGTGATTTATATTAATTGCTTTGTTTTTCTTTTACTTATCTTTTTTTTTCACTAACGATAATAACAGAAAAAGTTAAGTCGCGCACGGTAGAAAAATGTTAACTTTTTTCCAAAGCGAACAAATCATCAAAAAAACTAACTCTATTATTTCTTCATGCCTAGGTATATTACTTATGAAGTTGAGAGGTACCTATTTAAGGAGTGGAATAAATATTTCAGAGCCATATATCATCTCCTTTCATTGACGATGACATCCTAATCCTGTCATACAAATCTTTTCAAAATCTGTCTGTCCCTGAATCTGTGGTGTTTTCCTACCTACCTTAGAAATTGTTTCTCTTCCTCCATCTATGTGTTAATTTATTTACTATACCCTTCTTTTCTTGAGTAACATAGGGTTAAACAGTAACTATCCTTGTTTTGTGTGATAGCCCCTAGCTTCGCCCTTCTCATTATTGATTTTAATATTGATGACAGTTTTAGAGCGTTTCTCCTCCAATTTATAAGTCGTATGTAGCTTTATTTTAATTTTAATTGGAGGCTCATATCTAGAATATCTGACAAAAGACATGGAAAGTGGAGTTTCATATCTGACATAGCTGACAAAAGACAATGGATGCAAGCTTTACTGAAAATGCATAACGTCGGACACAAAAATCAGCTGGAAGAAAAATTGTAAACTACTCTGGGATAATCAACGACAAGTATACATTACATAGTTACTTAGGTGGACGTTGATGACGTGTAGACAGAGTTTCCACTGCTCTTTAGCTTACTGGACCGTTATTTAAAATGAAGGAACAGACGGGTAGCTTCCAATCCTCGTTGTATTTTCGAACGAGGTTTCCAAACAGCGTTCGAAGATGGGACCAATAAGCCTGACAGCAATCCAGATATCCAGTTTTATGGAAGTGGAGGATACAATTTCCATTTACTGGGCTGCGAGCAATTATGCGGGATATCGCTCCCACGGGAAGAGATGCCGATACATGGCGGGGCTCCAAAATCGGTGTTGACTTCATTATCTAAAAGAGATAAAAGATTTCAGGAGTTCCACGCCTTTTGGTTTACATTAGATTATTTTAAAATTTAGTTTTAAATTCTGAACCGTAACAAACAAAACAACCACAACAGTTGCAACCCTCTGGTAATACAGACCAACTTTCTGATCAATATAATGGTTGAACCATAATAGTATCTACTATAGACAAAGTTTTTGCTACGGGTCGAGTGTGGTGAAGAAGATCAAAAGTAAGGCTGGCATATGCTTAGAAATAATGGCAGTAATAAGAATCACACCTTTGGATAGATATGTATTTATAAGACTTAATTAAACAGAAGACAAGAGAGTCAACGAGTTGCTCTGCTCAAATTGTACAGTGCTCCTTAGAACTTTAACAGAACGAGTGGCCGCAGATGAATAGTTCACTATAATCGTAGCATGGTCAAAAATCAATACAATAGATGATGAGCAACAACAAAATACTGAGGACAACCGAAATTGTTTCTTTTAAAAGTAGACATAACTATAAGTAAGTAGTCATACGAGACGATAATAAGCAGACTTCACCATCAGAATATCAGGTGTAACTCTAAGAGAGTTATAAAAGGCAACGCTACCCAAAATAGTGAGCTTCTTTACACAACCAAATGGGATGTCATTATAGAGATGGCAGAAATCAACCACAATCGGCACCTGATGCTAAAGTTCCCAAATTTACAGCTGCATCTAATATTATTGATACGAATAACAATTGCTTGAAGTTTTCCTAAATTTAAGCATAAAACGACCGGTTATAAAGAAAAATAATTTACGGATTTACATACATTTATTCAGTTTAATATGCTCTTCACGTCATCAGACAATCACAATCTGGGGGTATGGATGGATTGATCTAATATCGCAATAACCTGAAAATATTGCGAAAACAGAAGACGGTTCCATCATCGAGGGCTCCTTAACGTCCTTTCACTATCGGGTGAAGTGCCATTCAATCAAAAGCTTCAACAAAAAGTCATTTTCTGATTTCTTTTCAACGTTATGAACAGCTCATACCTTTTGCTGCCGGATCTTTTTCAGGTTCTTGCGACGTCTTTTGAGAGAAGCGAAAAGATCTTCAAGGGCATATTGTTCTTTTGACACCGGCGGAGTTTTTTTTAATGTATTTTAAATTCGTGCTGAAGAGTTTATTCAATTTTAAGATTTCTTCGATCACATAAATTTAATATTAGTTGTTTTCACATGATGTACTTACATATATATGGTGGACACTGTCTGACAACTAGTGCACGTAGAGAGTTAAAATTTGCTATGCAGTGTTGTCATGGGCAATAGCAAATAAAATTTAAAAAAACAGACTAAATCGGACAACCTCTTCTTAGTGATGCCATACAAAATTTTGTTTTTTCACAATATATTTAGATCTGTCTGAAATCGCGTCGACGTGCATAGCTCAAATTGAATGCACGGCGTTTTCCTTTTTTTGTAAATTTAGGTTCTAAATTGGGACAAATTTGGCAATTATTTCGTAGGGTGGCCATACAAAAACTTCTATTTTAACTATATATTTGGGCAATGTCTGGAAACGGGTCGACGTGGAGAACTAAAATTTGTATATAAATACTAAATTCTGGTGGTGTAGATATTATCGGGTGAATAAAAAGATGGGTTTATTTTTTCATCATGGGCGCTTATGGCTATTATTATACTGTGTACTTACATACAATTAATTTTTTCTTTACATATTCAAATTAATGTTCATATCAATATTGCACATAGAAACTAAGTAAAAAACTAACACAGTCAATAAATAGCTAACGCAGTCAATAAAAATAAAAATAATAGGTACATATATGAAAATAAATTACATAAATTAACAGACAATCGTTGAAAAGATCGGTATATACGTTGTCAGTTTACTAAATGCCTATGCTATTGTGTAGAATGTGTTGTCCGTTCCCAACAAACAATTTGGCGAGGTTTTGTCAAAAGCAAGGAATGAGCAATAGTTGTAAAACAAGGACAGCATTATTACAATAAAGTGTGAATATGATTGCCTCTCTTTCAACTATTGCCTATTTCTCAGTTTTAGCAAACCTTGTGCAAATTTGCATGATTTCTTCTATCAAATTCGCTTTTATTCAATTTTTTAACAATGCTTTTTACAATTTAATACAATTGCTGACGTTTTTTATTTTCCAAGGTAGCGGTCCGTTTAGTCCGCCGCCTAAATTAGAAACGAGCATTTGGCAATATCGATTTCGAGTGTTATGCTTGCCCATGGCAAGTTATTTTCGAATTATTTTCGATTCATTTTGTTTGCTGGGTTAATTCCGTGCGTTTCCTTTGTGCGTATTAATGAGATGTTTATACTGCTTATGATGTGTCAAGTTTAAAATTTACTACCTCCGGTTTGTGGTATTGAAAATTTGGTACATGGCGTTTTGATATCAATAGTAAATAAAATTACAAAACTGGTCGAAATCGGGCGACCCATTCTTGATGTTGCCATACAAAACTTTGGTTTTTCACTATATATTTGGAGACTGCTTCACGCATCGAAGTAGAGAGCTGAAACTTTGTACACGGGCCTTTTTTAAAAAAGTGTAATCTATGTTTCACTTAGCGTAGCTACACGGCACAGCCAATCTCAGAATTCATCATGGTGCTTGGTAAATTCCAAACATTTATTAACCATTAGTTGTTTAATGTGTTTTCTTCCTTAATATGTTGAATATATCACCGAATAACACTACATACATGTAACTTATATACATTAAAAAAATAGATCTGATGGTGCATACAAACTTCCAAAATTTGAATTTTTGGAATAATCATTTTGGTGACTCAGATCTTTTGGTATAAGTAACTAATGTAAAAGATTCTGCCATTTGGGTCATTTGAGTTAGTTGGGATTCATCGCCTAATACCGTAAAATTACCTACCTTACCGAATCGTTCCTATCAGAGCAACGCTCAAAGCTAAAAATGCGCTTTGTTTATCAATTTTGCAGCCGTTCGCGACGGATATATCACTGCGTGTTAAGCAATTAGAATCAAAATTGTGCCTTTGTAACTTCTACAGTGCTGAAATGTGGCATGGCAAGGCAATGCGGTTAGCCTTAAAGCAAGTATTTTTCTCAAATAAAAAATTGCTAATTCTCTGAATGATTAAATTAGTCTTCGGTGCTGCAGAAATTTGTATGTGTTTCAAATTATTTCATTCTTTAGTCATTGACAAAAAACCCCTAATAAGAAAATGAAAATTACAAAATCTATAACACAAATTCAAATTTGTTGGCTTTAAGTATGTGCTTGCATGACCAAACTTAAAGTTCCAAGTCGACCATTACAGATGGAGCAAAAAAATATATAATAATATTGTAAATTATAAAGATTATCCATCATTCTTATTACATCCTGTGCAGAAGGAAAGTACGTACCAAAACCTTGATTTGAGGACAGAGTTGGCAGTTGAGGGACTTATAAAAATTAATTCAGAAAAGATACCAGCCTAGTAGCAACTTTTTGTTGTTTCTTTCGCTGTCGAAACAGGGGTGTGGGGGAATACATATAATGTGAATTAGATGCAAAAGTTTTATTCCAGTGTGAACAAATATTTGCTAAAGATCTACCTGCATGTATAGCCCTGTAAATAAAAAGTTTAAAATTGGTTCAAAATATGACTGTTGTAAAAAAATAAGTCAAGAGAGGCAGTTTGTTTTCTCCTTGAGTCTAATACCGGAGACAGACTTGCGGTTTTCATATTGCAGTTTGTACTAAACCGCAAGTGTGTCTCTACAGGGTGTCCCATACGTACCGCATTTCCTTTTTACCCTGGATTCCTCACTCAATTTCGAGAAATAAATTGTATGGGAGGAGAGCCGAAAATGCACGGTGTGGGCGGTAGGGGGGTTTTGAGATTTTGGGTGCTTTTTATCCTAATACCATTTTACTTTCTTGTTATACACCCTATGAAGGTGACTTGCATCTCAGGTAATAGTAAACCATCTACGGTTTCCAACAAATGCCCAACCACCGCCGGCAGGTATAGGACATCAGAGCCGAAAAATTGGAAAATTTTGCAGTTTCTTTTTCAATTTTAACGATTTTTCCGCTAAAAGGCAAGATATGGATAGCACTTTCCTGCAAGATTGCGAGACCTCCGAATGTTACTTTTCATTTGATCCTGAATATGTATCTACCTAAATGCTACCGTTTTTGAGATATTCCTATTTTTATGATGCATAATTTCATGAATTTATCAAATTTGTGTGGAATTGCATAAAATTAGGCGCGATTTCTATTAATGAAATTATGCATTATAAAAAGGGGAATATCTAAAAAACGGTAGCATTTAGGTAGGTACATGTGCATAGTCAAATTAAAGGCAACATTCGGGGGTTTCTAAATATTGTAAATAATCTGTATAGTTATCATGCATTTTGGCTAGAAAATCGTTAAAATTTGAAAAAATTAGGATTTTTTTTCAATTTTCTGATTTTGACGTCCTACAACTGATGATGGAAAACGACAGAAAGGCTGGTTGTGCATTCGTTGCAAAACTCAGACGGTTTGTTATCACTTGAGATGAATCTAGCCTTGATAGGGTATATATCAAGAAATTTACAGGGTGTAAAGTGGAAACAGTACTAAAAATCGTAAACCCCCCTACCGCTCACACCGTGCATTTTCCGGTTCTCCTACCATACAATTTATTTCTCGAAATTGAATGAGGAATCCGGAGTATAAAGGAAATGCGGTAAGTATGGGACACCCTGTATATCACATATATACACTATATATACACTCAGTATGTAGAAAATTGGAACTCAATATTGAAATTGCAAAAAATTGTGCGGTATACAGAGTTTATTGCAATCTGACCCTATTTATAAACCATAATCATTTAATACACGAATCTTTTAGAACCGCATTTTATATATGTTGAGTGCAACATTTAATATTTGACCGTTGTCAAGTTGAAATGTCTATTTCGTTCATATTTTCCATATATACAAGTAATTTCACAATATTTGCTCGCATTTTGTACGTGCGCGAAATGACAAATTAAATGGCAAATCAAATGTAAATCAAATGTCTGTTCTCTAATTAATACCTCAGTATCGTAAATCGCAAGTGTGTGAATATCTATATTGCAGTGTAACATTATTGCAATATAATATCTCAATTTGAAACCGCAAGTCTGTCAAAGGTATAAGTGACTGATTGGCCGTTATGCTTTTGAAACAGTGACTCAAGTTTTTTGAGTCAGTGTACTGACCCGGTCAACACGACCGAATCGTTCGCGACTGACGCATCACTAGTTCAGAGGGACATGTTAACGTTTCGTCACTCTTTAGTATTGACCTGTCACAATTAGTTCAATTTATTAATTTAAGGACTGTGAAAGCAACAGAACCGATGAAATAGCGCATTAAACACAACTCATTTTTCACATATAAGTTATCAATTAAAATTTCTTCAATGATATCGACATAATCAACTTTTACTTTTTCATATTCAGCAAGGTAGTACAGGCCAAATAGTTGACAATTTTCGAAATAAATTGAAAAAATACGAAGTTCTTAAAAAATACATATCCTAGTAGAGAAATATATGCTATTCAAGATTCTGAAGAGTCCCGAGCAGTACAAAGTGAGCTAGACCCTACCCTATGATGATGGCTGTCGAGATATCTAAGGAATTGAACATAAAAACCACGTTTGTTACGTTTGATCAGCCCCTGTATATGACCGGTTGTTGACATAGTGCTTTCTGCTGGTCCAGATTCAGATTGAGTAAAGTTATAATCAGGCTTGGAGGATTCCATTTACTGAGGTCCATTTTAGGATGCATCGGCTTTATAATGACGGGTACCGTATTGAAGGAATTGCTAAATACTATCTACGCGCCAAACTCAGTTGGTAAAATGCTAACATGACAGGAAACTTATTGGTCCAATTAGCTCTCGCGAAAGTCATATTGAATGATATTGATTAAAGCGGTCAAGAACAAAGAACCATTGAAGAAATTTTTTCGGAGTTTCAAGAATATCCTCCATCACGAAAGCCGATCGAAGACAAATGTAGAGCAGCAGTTGCAAAACATTGATCAACTGCGACCTACTGCAAGCTTGTGGGAGCATTATTTTAATATGGTTACTCTAATAAAAAACTTCATTGAAGCTGAATGGACAGGAGATTAGGACAACATTTGTATACTGTTAAATTGATGATTCGTTATTTTCATGCCAGTGGGCATTTTCCTTACGCAAAGTCTATCCAAATATATTTGCAGAGTATGTCGAAATTAAAAGAAGAAATGGATGTATTTGAATGCGACAATTTTGTCAACATTGGTTACTTCACAGTAAGGCGTCATGATAAATATTTTTCTGGCACTTTTGTAAGAGCCATGAATTTTATTCCATTTCGAAAAACACCAATGTAAACTAGCTTGATACAAAAAAAAAGAAAGAAATAACCTTCCCACCAAACCCAGAAAATCATCGCTGTCAGTTCCAAAAAAAACCCACTATGTAGTTTGCTCTGCTTCTCTTTAGAACAAGCCCAAGTGTAAGAGGCCTGCTACTTACAATCAACCATCCTGACTTCAACTCGCCTCGAGTTGCTCAGTGCGACGTTGTGAATAATTGTGTGAATTACTGTGTTGTCTTATAATCAAATTAATTGATCTGCACTTATAAGTGCTAATTATTAACTTAGTTATAGTTATAAACAGAAAAAACTCAATTTGGTAATGAGGTGTGCAGTGAAATACTGTAAATCGGAACGGGGCCAATCGCTTCTCCGTTTCCCAAAGGATGAAAATGGGTAAGTTATGTTTTTTTTTCATTTTGAAAGTTCCATTTCATGTAATAGCATAAAAATTCGAGCACCTAAAAATCTGTATGCAAGATGATACGCGGATGACTTCTATATGTAACGTTATCATACTAACTTTAATCTTTTTCGTATGTTATTCTAATTAATCTTAAGGAAAGTGGGGAGTAACTATTAATTCATTTCACTCCTTATCATTGTTTTAATCTTGCTTCTTTTGTCTCTCAATTTTATCCAGAATACGGTAAAAATTAGTGTCATAATTCTACAGGGTGGACCATAATAAATTACGTTTTTACAAATTCAATTCAAATTTCGTTAATTAGACATTTTAGGCTTCAGTTTCTTTTTACTAATATATGGGCATGGAAAACTTGTTTTACGCAACAGTACAATTATCCCACGATATAGGTACTCTTTATGACAAATATTAATGTAAAAAATATTGAGTTTTTATATAGGTCTATTATTTGTAATCCACCCTGTATTTAATAAGATTTATAATCATTGTCTATCTCTTTTTTACGCACTAATGGCAGATAATATTGCTTTCATTTTGTCAGACAGAATGATTGTTAAGTTTTCTGTTTTTGTCATTCTTATTAAAAGTAAAGATGCCCATTTCAAGGTTAACAGCAGTTTTTCATTGCCTAGTAGGAAGAAATTTGTCTTGCTAGTATACCGTCGACCGCTCATTGATCATATCACCTGGAGCACAGTTTCAACCTTCACTAATTTCGCTGGTTGTTATGTCTGATACCAGGCTCACATCATGGTCTCATTCAATCCAAATATAACACTACAACTAGCGTTACCGGAAAACCCGCAATATAATGCATTAAAACCGTTATCGGAAAACCCTGTCGTAACTCGTAATAAGATGCATTAAAACCGTTACCGGAAAACCCTGACGTAACTCGCAATAAGATGCATTAAAACCGTTACCAGCTAACCCTGACGTAACTAATGCATTCTAAGTCAAATATTTGGTATAAATCAAGCCTTTTGCCTCATACCACCTAGATATCGGAAGGGAAATTATGGAATAACTCTGCAATTAACAGTATATAATCCAATCTTCGAAACTTTTTCGTTCTGCTCAGTGTAATTGCTCAATACCCTTGTAGGGTTCATTTCGAGGTAGAACAATTTCCTCCAGATAAAGCATCAACAATTTGCCTTTGATTTACTGCTCATTTTATAATTGACATTTTTCCAGGGGTTTTCCAACCATTAACACGCTTATCGGCACAAATATATCGAATCCCATCTGGATAAACCTAGACAAGATGGGAGTTGTGGCCAAAATTCACTGTCTGTAACTTTTTCGACAGATTTACCAATCTTCCAAGAAAGTACTATACTTATCTTGCTTTTTAGCGCGGTAATCATTAAAATTGAAAAAGAAATTGCAAAACTTTCAAATTTTTAGTGTAGAGAGGTGGATGGGCATTCGTTGGAAACCGTTGAGGGTTTACTATCACCTGAGATGCAAGCCACCATCATAGGGTTAATAACAAAAAAGTTACATGGTATTAGGATAAAAACCACCCAAAATGACAGACACCCCCCCCCCCCCCCTCCAACAACCCCATGCATTTTCCGGCTCGCTCCCCATACAATTTATTTCTCGAAATTGAGTGAGGCATCCGGAGTATAATGAAATGCGGTACGTATGAGACACCCTGTATACATCTGGAAGAAATTAATAAAATAAATAAATAAATTGAGGATAATATTATCGGACCATCTGAAAGCCCAATAATACCTAAAAAGGGAATAAAAGATAGCAATAAAAGGAGAGTAGATGTTGATTTGGACCAACTAAATAAAAAAAATTAATGATAAATTTCCATTGACAACCGCGATGATTTATTAGAGAAGCTAAGAAGAGCCTTAAGAAAAGTTCATGCCATCACATTGAACTAGAATAGCAATAGTCATTTCGTAGCTCGTAGGTGTTCTAGTACCTGACATTGATAGTTGAATCATTAGCTTTGATAGAATAAATTAACATGCTTGAATTAAGTTCTGCGAGAGCAAGATACTCTACGCTTACCAGTTATGGTGGAGATGGATAACATTTCCCTGATATTCCTCCAGTAATACCTCTCTCTTTCGTGTTAAATTTTTTGGATAATTTTTAAATGAAGAGATGTATTTAGGCGCAGTAATTGTGCGAAAGACTAAAAAAAAATTGAAAAATTACTTTAATAGATAAATAATTTTTCATAAACGACTTGTTTGTTGTATAGCCACTGTATCGTGTGTTGGAGTATCATACAAGAGTTCAGAGTTGGTCATGTATCGTGTGAACAATTTAAAGCACGATTTACAAACCACACGCAATTTAATGACAATATTGTTTCATATTTATTGATACCCAACAGATAAGGATGAGGCGATATAACGTCTTAATGCCTCAAAAGAACATCGTTTTATTGTTGGATGCCAATTAATGTCATGAACAGTAATAAGCAGATAGTTGAAAATTTCACAGACTGTGTATTTCTATTGGAGATATAACAACAAATAATAAAAATAAAATAAAATTATAATTTAAAGGGGGGCCCCATACAAGAAACGTGATTTTTTCGGAATTTTTTTCCTCGTTCTATTCTCATTCATTATTATTATGATAAGTAGAGATTGTTTTTTTCAAATGACAGCATTATTATTAGTTTTTTAAAGGACAGCATTTTGTTTCACATGACATCTTTTGACGCCTACTCTCATTTGAAAAAGAAATAAAAAGTACATAGTGTTAAATTTTGTACGATTGTACGAAACCCTTCGTGCGCGAGTCCGACTCGCACTTGGCCGGTTTATTTCGATTTCGACTAAATAATGTTTATTTTTATTGGAATTAAGGATTTTCTCAATCAATTAATAAACAGAAACAATAATCATGATTAGGTACCTGCCACAGAAGAAGAAAACTCTAATTATTCCTGTAGAAAACAGTAAACGAATTTCGCAAGGGCTTAACTATAGGTATTCATACCTTTTTGAATTACTCTTTGGCAGCACATTGAAGTTCTACTATGAATCTGTGGCTACGTAAGTGCACTACTTTGTGCAGAGTGAGCGTGTTGTTTGTAAGTATTAGTAAGTAGGCATGAAAATGTGAAAATTGAAACAATGTAACAATATGAATCAATCTTTAGTCGTTCTCCGTAAAGGAAACAACC
Source organism: Dioctria linearis (assembly GCA_963930735.1). Classification (NCBI taxonomy): domain Eukaryota; kingdom Metazoa; phylum Arthropoda; class Insecta; order Diptera; family Asilidae; genus Dioctria; species Dioctria linearis. The sequence continues at coordinate 86,110,180 of OZ005740.1, forward strand.
TAAAATTAGTATCTATTAATCAACAAGCAAAATAATTACTCAACTTGATAAAAGCTGTTTGTGGATTCCAATAAATAAATATTTATGACTACAAATTGCGTCTGGCCTTGGACTTTCTTCTCCAGCAAACTATAATATTTTAAATAATAATTCCTTTACAACAGCATCTAAGTACTGAGAAACTGTAGAAAAGACATATCGGTCTACTCTCGAAATTTGAGATACAGCTGAGAGGGTTAAGCCGGGATCTATCGGTCTGCCCTCGAAGCCTAACCGATCAGGAAGACGCTATAAGCCATATCCCTAAGGGATAAAACCCGGATACCTCTTCCAGAGTATCGAATCTTGACAGCTCATTCTATGCTATTAGTGTTTACAGCTAGTAACATATAACAGGTAGCTAAAGGCGTTACCCAAAAGGAGATACGTCCTATTCTCCCAATATAGGCATAAGCCTCACATCTACAAATCTTTTAAGTTCCACAAAAGTTTTCATCGAAAATTACTATTCTCAGTCAGTACCTATATAAAACAGGAATTTATTCGTCGATATCAACTATACATATATGCATGTATGTATATCGTCCAGCATAGTTGCTCAATCGTATAGTATGGTTCCTATATGGCATTACTACGAAAATAAAATGTTGTCAATATATCCGCTTCTGCCATTCGTAATTAAATTTCCGAAGTATAGCGGTGAAATTATATGTATAATTTTTGGCGAATTCCTTTCAGGAACATCACAATAACCATCTGCAGTGCTGTTATTGCGGATTGTGTGGTTTTCATTTGCCATGTAAATTGTTTTAATTTTTCATTTTTAATTAAAATTTCTAAAGCACCAAAGAAACTTCTGTCACTTCTGGATGTTATTGTTTGGGAAAAGTTTCAATGAAAGTCTTTTGAGGGAATTCTGTGCTCGGAAGTTATAAACAGGAAATGATATATTCCGCCAAATGTTTTACTTCGGACATTTCGTTGGAAAGAGCTTAATTGAAAATGTGAAAATTTTGCATATAAAAACATGAAACAGTTTTCACACTTAAATATGTAAAAAAATATTGATTCCAAGTGTATTTGTATTAGTCTCAGCTTAAATTTATAATTCATCAATTTCATTTCAGCTAAAGTACCGAAATTTTTGTTTCATTAACTATGACCAAATTTTAAAAGTCATACCAGCTACTCATTTCAAGTCATGTCAGCTTCGTTATTGCTTAAGCATAGGAAGTTGACGTACATGCAATTATGTAAATGAAGGATTTGTGGTTACTCTTACATATTAGATTCGATTCGATTTGTGAAGCGGTCTTAAGGTATTATTGTTGCTTTTACTGCTATATAAATTTGTTCAAGTAAGCTGTGTTGGAATTCTGCATCATGGTATAAAGAGTAAGAAGGTATGTTCCATCTCAGTATGACAGAAATGCCCAAAATTTTGACTGCTGTGAAGAAATCGTAAGCGAATAAATCGAGTTGAGTTTGTAAGTGCATATTTAATAGAAGCTAAGCAAAGGAAATGCTTTAAAATGGTTAATTGTGCAGTAAAAGTTTTCAAAAAATGAAATAATGTTTTCCCATCCTTGGAAATTTGCCAGCTATTGCTCAGATGGAACATACCTTGTTACTCCATGTACTAATCTATGGCTTTTCTGGAGATGAAATTATACACATAGCTTGGAGGAGGAAATGACACAAAATAATATCTGTTTTGTTATTGGTTACACAGTTGCATACTCGGTGTCCCGATGTTTCATGAGCATGTGACATCATCAAATACACACGAATCTTTGCTCCTGGAATTGAAGCATTTATGCAGTCTTCTTCTACCATATTCTCTGATGTTGTCAATATGGGGCATTATTCTCTATTCAAAAGGCGTTTTGGCGCTATACGATTGAGAATGGTTATAAATATATGACCTTGTATCCTCGCCGCATTGCACCTGCACGTACATATTGTTGAATTCTGCATGCTGCGCTGGTTCTTGATTTAGTTTCCTTCTAAACAAGTTTGTACCCTGGGAGCTACACGCGTTAACGCGTCAGTAGAACTGGCCATCAATACCTTAACTGTAGATTTTACTGACCATGACGATGAACTGGCTTATTAGTTCATTTTTAAAATGCCATAGTATAGTGCAGATAATGCAATAAATTTTTTTTTAATGACTTCTACGGAAGTGTATAAGCCCCGGGCAAGGAGTGCTTACTTGCAAATAATGTTATGATTGATATTTAATATTTTTCTAAATTATTTGTGTCTTCATATATTGCCGAATACCCATTTTGGTGCACCGCTAACTGTCTCCACAATTTTAAATATTCGCGCAGTGCGTTTTCACGCAGTATCCAAACATGAATGAAAAATTTAAATTTTTGTATAGCAACTCTTTGAAAGATTGCCCGATTATTCCATTTTAGAACATAATTAGTTGTACATTTTTTATTCATGGCACCTAAAACTTCAGATCAGTAAATTAAAGCTTTATCAACCAAAGTAGTATATGGACACTTTGGATACCAAATAACGTTGCGTCTGTAAGGGACAGAAGACCCTTGTCCCACTATAGTGTAAATCATATGAGAAATGGGCGTATGCACGGGAAAATGAAAGTTGATGAGACTAAAGTTGCTTATTGTACCATTTGTGTGTAAAGTAAATGGCGGAATTGGAAACAAGTTCCAGACTATGGAGGTGTGTTTATACCGTGTGACACTATTGGTCTGAAAAATGAGAGTAGAGTTGTTATATTCGGACACGTGTTAATACATGTAGTGTACCTGCTCAAGAGGTGTGTTCATATTTTTCGCGGTCGAGTTTCAAATGAAACTTGTTTTTTCAGTGGCGAGGTCTTGTTTCCGTGTGGGAACCATGGGGGGCTAAGTTTTTGTTTACGTGGGGTACGATCGGGGCATGGTTTTTGTTTACGTGGGGGGACGATCGGGGCAAAGTTGTTGTTTACACTCTGTCTTCGAGGGGGCCTGCTGGGGGGAAAGTTTGTTGTTTATATTTTTTTGTGTTGAAAGCGAAAGTGGCTGGTTATAGAGAGAAGCGGTGTATAAATGTTGGGTAAGGTTAGTTTTTGCGTCGTTTCGAATTAATGCGATGATCTGAAAAAAAGGTCAGGCGAAGAAATAAAAGACGTGATTAATAGCAGTCAAGTATTTTTATTACAATCAATGGACATTTTTTCATAGTTTCTGTTTGAAGTATTCGTAAAAATAATAAATTTCACAAAACAGTCCAAGAACAAGTATAGCACCCGCTAAAAACTTCAAAGTGTTGAAAGCATAAATTAAAGTCTTTGATGGAGCGGCTTAGTGAGCGGTTTATGTATAGTCCACATACATCTCGACCATTGGAATAGGGGCAGTTTGGAGATCGATGAATGTGTTCTGCTTCAACGTCTTCTGGCCAGTTCATAGCACACATTTCCAGGGAGAAAAAGTAACATTTTATTTTATCTTTAAGATTTGCGTAAAAAAATCCACTTCTTGCTAGTTTACAACACTTTCTGTCATCTAAAGGAAGATTATGGAAAGTTTTTAAGCGGTCAGATTCTCTTGTCAAGAGTAGCATGATGACTATGTTTTAAAAATATTACACGACGTCTTTTTTATCAATCCAGGCGTTCTTCTTATGTGAAAAGCCTAACCATTTAACTAATACTTTATTTCCGCGTCTTTTTAAAAGTTTTTCTACAAGATAAAGATCCGGATGTTTGACTGAAGCCAGCTCAAGCTCATAAAACTTTCCCTGAATCACCTTTTGTTCATAATCCTCGAGAACCAATGGAAATGTGCTTTTGACTTTATTTATAACAAATATTTCGGTAGACCAATTAGGGGTATAGCCTTTTTCAAATACATTCTTATGCTTACTTATACGAACAAAATCACCTACTTTATATTTCGGTTTGGGTTTTACCTTTGGATATTTATACACAGTCGACAATAAACGTTTCTCGTTGCGTGGGCCAACATCTACAGGCTGCATTTTAATAGTGCGATACTTTGTTGAATTATACGCTTCTGTTAACTTAGTTAACATACTAATCCAATGATCATTTCCGTTCATACTGAATTCTTTCCACATCATGGGTTTTAACGTTCTGTTAAACCTTTCTACAATTGAAGCTTTTAAAGCGCTGTAAGTGAAATAATGGTTAATATCATAGCGATTCATAAGCTGTCGAAACGATTTATTAAAAAACTCCTTTCCATCATCTGTTTGTAATTTTCTTGGAATGCGACCTTGATTAAAAGAGACTGCATCGCTTTAACAACTTCTGATGCCTTTTTACTTTTAATTGGTGAGGCCCATGTATATTTTGAAAACGTATCAATTACAGTGAGAAGAAAACGAAAGCCTTGGTTTTCTGAAGCGTACGAACCCATATCGACCAAGTCTGACTGCCACAAATCATCAATACCCTTGATAGTAACACTCTGTCGCTTAAAGTGATTGCGAGCTGGTTTATGCAGTTCATTCACGACTTGTCTTCTACTCATTTTACCGAATGTATAAATACAACCCAATGAATAACAGTATTATATAAAATATTTTAAAACCAGCAATGATCAAGTTTAATCATCCGTTTACAATGATGTTTGCTGGACCTTCAGGCTGTGGAAAAACAACATTTATAAAAGACCTTCTCAATAATATATTTTTAACAAGGCCGCAAATAACAAGATTATCTGGTGTAATACAGAACATGGGGCTCTGCCCTCAGATACCACATTCACTAATATCGAATTTATTGATAGTATTCCTGAAGAGTTTGTAAATTATACACAGGAACATACATTAATTGTATTGGACGATATGATGTTAAATGCTTTTAGCAGACAAGTATGTGAACCCTTTACAAAAGGTTCACACCATCGCAATCTTTCAGCAATCCTTGTAACACAAAATGTATTTCATCAAGGCAAGTTTTGCCGAGACTTATCACTTAACTGTAAATACCTCGTTGTGTTTACAACCTTCGAGATAAGAGCCAGTTTATTCATTTAGCGAGACAGATTTATCCAGAAAACAGTTCAGAGCTGCTAAAAATATATAAAGAGATTACACGGGTGCCCCATGGATTTTTACTGATAGATTCCACTCAAGATATCAACGAGGTGTTAAGATTCCGTACTGATATTTTTAACAAGACATTTACAACTTGTTTCTGTCCACCTTTAATCAGTAAAAATGGTGTCACGAATGAATCGATTAAGGGACAACAAGCATATGCTATATGTTCTTAGAACGGCGAGACCGAAATTAAAGCAGGCCATTATTAAAAATGCCGAACCCGAGGTCATTAAAACTTTTTGCGAAATTACTCTTAATGCTTTGAAGGGAAACCATATCCCTCATGGAAAAATGTACAATTCGCTCTGTAAAAAAGGATTTGCGAAAATTAGTTGTTGCAAAAAGATCTGTACCCAGACAACGTAAAATACTGATACAGCGAGGAGGCTTCTTACCAGTGGTGTTAGGAAGTGTATTATCAGGTGTAATTGGTTCATTAATCGAGAAATATGTTTAAAAAAAATAATCTAAGTAAAATGTTACTTCCTTCACCAGAAGTTTTTGAAAAATTGAAAAACGCGATTGAGGATTCCCTGAATCAGTCTAGGTTCGATAAGACTATGGATAAAATATTAAAAAAACAAGAATTAATCTGATTGGGAAAAATGGTATAACTACCGAAATGAGTTAATAAAGTTTTCAAACTTAAGACGGAAAGCTGTGCGTGTGTCAGATGAAAAACCAAATATTCACTTACCGCAAGAAAAGCAAAAAAGTTTCCGGGATAGTGCTACTCAAACTAATTTTATTCGCATACCGCAAGATAAGCAGAAAAACTTGCCGGGACAGTACTACTCAAACTAAATTTATTTTTAAAGATGAAATATCAACACAGACATCACCCTTAAAAGAAAACACACCTGAAAGAATGGAAGTGGATTTCTTCGAACTTGCTGAAATATCACCACCAAGACAACCGTTATCACCCGCTTCCAAACATCACTTATAAGCTAGTGGTATAGGAAAAAGTCTGAAACCACCTTCAAAAATACCTAAGAGGAATTCTGAAACCAAGTCTCGTGATAAAGATTATAAGGTAATCACGGCTGAGGATCGTATAACCCAGTACACCGTACCTGCAGAAATGAGTATAGATGAAGCTGCGAACATATTAGAAGAACTCGACACGGAAAGTCCTACAGCTGAGAAAGGTAGAAAACCATCCAAAAATCAATCTATATTAAGGCCGTCTCTGCTACATCCCAGTCAATATACGCTTTCGTTACCAGTTAAGAAAGTTGTCCGACAAAGTGATCGCCTAAAAAACGCAGTAAAAACTAGAAGTTTCAGCATTGCACCGATTCCTTGGGAAAACCTGTAATAATAATAAGCAGTAAATCTTAAGTGTACCGAGCATTGGTTGTGAAAGAATTTAAAAATGCCTGTAGATATAAAAGAAAATGACTTTTACGTATGCCTTTTAAGTAACAATTCCATGCAAATTTATCCCGAAATACGCTATCAGCTTTTACAAATGCACTACCTAGAGCATGCAAGTTTACTGATGCCTGATGTGTGTTGGAATAACTGAAATTTCGTTGCCATATCATGCCAGAAAAAGAGGAGTCAAGCGAAATACAGCTGAAGAAGTAAATCAGAGTAATTTTAAAAGGGTAAGGCGTGAGGCATCTGATCCATTGAACGAAATAGCAGAGCAGCATAGAAAAGAAATCAAATCACTTAGCATCAAAATAAATGAAACCGTTAAACTCGAGTGGACTAAAGAGAGTCTTGAGCAAGTTAGTTACAGAGCAGGACATGTAAATTTTTCTGCATTCCTACTAACATTGTATAGCGCTTTTTCACCATCATGGTATACCATATACTTGGATGAAGTTAAGAAAAAGATGTAGAATCGGTTAGAAGCTGACTTTTTTGATAGTTTTATACCTGAAGTAAGTTACAAACAGGATCCAGACGAGTTTACATTACACATATATCAGGGTAAGAGGGCTTCAGATAATGTTGTTTTAAATTATAAAAACTATGAGTCAGTTGAAGCTTTTGTTGATGACATATTTGGACAAATTCCTAGACAGAAGAGAAAGTATGCTATCATACAAGATTCGATAGACAACTACACACATCCAGCGCTTAGCATCAAAAGAGCTCGTGAGACAGAAAAAAAAACTGGTGGCAAAAGGGTACATGATGTATTTGAACTGCGGTTGGAAGATTTGAGAGTCACAATAAAAATAAAAAAACCACTTCCATCTCATCTTACTGTCAGAGATCTTATTACGCTTTTTATATCAAATGTACACTTTGATGATCAAACTCTTAGCGAGCAAGAAAAACAAAAGATAATTATTCAAATTAAGGATACGATTTTTAACATCTTGAATAGATTGAATAAAGATTCGATTAATGCTAAACCGTCCGAACAGCGAAAAATTATTAAAGGTAGCAATATTTTGGATGTTCCATACGACAAACAAAGTTCCGGTGAATATTTAACTACACCAGTGCCTATTGATACTTATATAGACAACCTGTCCAACTTCTTTACGGATATATTTCTCCAAACGCCTGAAAGTAAGCGTGAGCCTGACGCCATATTGTCAGAAATAAAAGAATCTTTTAATACGGCAGGTTTACGTCAGGAGCATATGTCAATAATAGACACACTTAATAGACTGGAAAGATCAGTTACAGACTGGGCACTAAGGTCACCGCAAGAGTCTCAGCAAACATCCTTTGATGTTATGAAAAATATATAATTTATGTCTACACTGATATTATTCAGCCCAGAGTTATAGGTGATCAGTTGGTACGATACTTACGTATAATACCTTTAAAAGAATGTGAAAGTACAATAAGATTTCAACACGTAGATTACTGTCCTATTGAAAAAACCATTATCGAAGGTATTTCTATAAAAATAACTAATCAGCTAGGGGAGTTAATTGATTTCAAGCCAGGCTATATTCCGACATTTATAATGCTCCATTTTAAAAGAAAATAAAGTATATATACTCATACAACAAATAATTTAACATAGTGTGGAGGTAATAGCATTTTGTATAACATCGAAAATGAATTCATATCATACTAAATATTACACAATTCACAGTGGCGGTGGTTTAGCGGATATTGGAGAATTTTATCGAGCTCCTCCACCAGCGTGGAAGAGGAATTGGTAGTTTTTTCAGCGGATTATTACGATATTTACAACCTTTGGTTACATCTGGGGCAAAAGCTTTGAAGCAACAACCAATTAAAACAGGAATAGCTATTTTAGAAGAAGCGGGTAGTAAACCTTTAACAGATATTTTAAAAGAACAAGGAAAAGCGGCTGCCGAAGAACTATCACAGAAAGGTATAAATAAGCTGTTTGGAAGCATGGCCGGTTCAGGAAGTAGCAGTCGCATGCTTATAAAAAGACGCAACCCATTTGCAGCTTTAGATTTCGCTCCAACTTCTAAACGTAAAAAGCGTTCAAAATCACATAAATCCGTTAAAAGAGGTTCAAAAACAAAAAATACAGCTAAAAGAGCATCTATTAAAGGCAAACGTAAGATACGTAAACGTGTGTTAGATATTTTTGATAAATAGACAGCATGCCTTCATACAACGAATGCATGAAATCTGAATTATCTTTTCTCTACACCACCTGTACAAAGTAGCATCTTAAAAACTGAAGAAGTATCTTATAAACCTATAACTTCACTAGATAACTCGTCGGTATTGGAATATGTATCGCTACGACACGGTGACACATATCGAGACTTATCAAGCATATGTATACCTTCGATTGAAATTACAACTGGTTAAAATCACGGACGGCAAAGAAGAACTTTACACAGGCGAAGACATCGAAATAACTAAACCGGATAAAACCAAAGAAAAGTTCGTGATGAAGGCCCTGGCCTTGTATATAACATACTCCATTCACTTTTCCGTCAATGTACAATTTACTTAAATGGAAAACCAGTTGCTCAAACTGATAACAATTACAACTATAGAGCCTATATTGAGAATTTATTAAATTACGCAAAAGATACAGCTTCAACACATTTGGAATCGGTGGGCTGGTATCTCGATCAAAATAATATGGAAGTAGTTGAAAACGCTGAACTAAATGAAGGTTATTTGGCAAGACAAAAGCTGTTTGATAAAAGTAATGTTGTTGAGCTGATGGGAAATATTCACGGCGATATGTTTAATCAAGATAAATTATTAATGAACGGTGTTGATTTACGGGTAGTTTTAGCACTCGAAAAACCCGAATTTTACCTTTGGTCAAAAGATGATGACAATTCCCCACGAGTTAAGATAGTAGAAGCAACTATGTACATGAATCATGTAACTATCAATCCTAACATCTTGCTGGCTCATGAAGCTGTTCTCCAACGCTCCAACGCTATATATCCGTATAAACGAGTTGAAGTTAAGACGTATACAATACCCGCAAATACATTTAAACTTTCATTGGACAATGTGGTTATAGGACAATTGCCAAATCTACTAGTCTTTGGCATGGTTGACAACGATGCATATACCGGAAAACGAACAAAAAATTCTTACAACCTCAAGCACAACAACATCAAAAGATTTAACTTATCGGTGAACGGCGTACAGGTGCCAAATCTACTTCTAGAATTTGATTATTCAAAAGAAAATCCTACCAGCACTCGAGGGTATATTACATTGTTTAAAGGAACCGGTATACATTATTTCGATAAAGGACACCAAATTTCAAAAAAATTCTTTGACAACGGATGTTTTCTACTTGCTTTTGATTTAACAACAGATCTCTCATATAATTCAACATGCGGAAATCTATTGAATCAGGGAACGGTTAGCATTGAAGGAAGATTTAAAGATGCACTAAAAACAACCGTGACATGTATTGAATATGCAGAATATGAAAGCAGCCTTGATATAGCTAAAGATAAAAATGTGTACACCAGCTTCTAAAAACCTATATAAGGCAGCTTAAATGATCATTGTGCTTAAATACGTAATCTATAATGACCTAATGTTTGGTAAATGTGGAGTACTTCTCCGGAGGCCACTTAACCTTCTTAAAAAGAGTTTCTTTTGCTGGATTCGCTGCGCAATATAAGTCTTGCGAAAGAAATATTTTCAAGTATCCAACATCTAGTACAGAATGTACTGAACAAATAAGTAAATTTGGCAATCTTGAGCTCAAGCGTTTGGATGAAGATCTTATAAAAACTCTATCAAAATTTAACATCGTATTTGTTCGTGGAGATACAACTAAAGAATTTATAAATAACTACGTTACATCTCACACCAAAGTCATTGATGTGGAAGCCATCATTTCTGCTGAACAAGAATGAACACGATTGAACTTGCAAAGGCGTTAACAAATAACCGCACGACAAACAGGTTTTTTAGAGGTGTTTTTCCATGCAGTCATCTACAAAAAAAATAAAAAAAACCTGCATGTGTTATAGCTAACACTGATCTTGCACATAAAGGTGGAACTCATTGGGTCGCCTTTTATTTCCCAAAACAAGGCCCTGCAGAGTACTTTGACTCTTTTGGAAAGTATCTCACCAACAGGTTTTTTCGAAAAATTTTATTAGCTAATTCAAGCTCTTTTTGTAGCAATAAAAAACGACTGCAAAGCCAGTTTTCAGCAACCTGTGGACATTATTGTTGTATATTTCTATATTCTCGATGCAGAGGACGGAGCTTTAAGACTTTTTTTAAAACAGTTTGATTCGAACGACCTAAGTTTAAATGATAACAAAATTGTTAATTTATACCGTAGCATATATCTAAAAAAAAGCATCCACAATCTGGAGGGGATTTTTGTAGCTAGTCTTGCAAGCCTGAGATCAAAACTATAAAAACCTAAACCCTAGCTGATTTTGTATTCAGCGTAACAGTGTGATTTGATTAAGATGGAACCATCACGTAAAAAACAAAGGACTCCCACAAAAGGTAAAAAGAAATTGTCCAAAGGTTGTCTAAATATGCAGCAGAAGTAGCCGGTGAAAATCTATTGTTAAACTACACGTGCTATTTGGACGATTGCCATAACCGGAAAGTAATACTGGGGTTTGACCCTTCATCGTTCGAAGCGAAAATAGTTTTTCATCGGCATGGCCTCTTTCCGATATCAACAACTCATTCCGGATGGTTGGCAGTTTACAAGAATCTCAACGATTTAAAAACAAAAATGGAAGGGACGCTTCCAGCAAATCAGACCGAATTAAAAAACGAATACACGATCCCCGTCAATAGTGGCAGCATTATACTATCGCAAGCGGAGCTTTATAAAATATTTGAAATGATGAAATTCTTCAATATTGTCATGTTTCACAATAACAACGCTGAAGCTCTTAAGGAATATTATAAAAAGTATGCTGACAAATGTAAAGAAAACAAGTGAAAAAGCTAGAATTGGTCTAAGACCAATACTTATGATACCCTAGATGAATGCACGTATGAAATTTCGTATGGTCACCCATTGGAGCAATTTTCATTTTTTGCATTGGTTTCTCGCATATATTTCTAGAACGGCTCGTCGGACAGAAAAATGATTATAACAAATTTTATAGGATTTCTTATTCTGAAGAAGTTTTTAGTACAATAAAAATGTCTAGGACTGATTGTTTTCATATGTAAAAATCCAAAAATTTTATATGGCAACACCAAGAAGGGGCTGCCCGATTTAGTTGGTTTTTGAAATTTTATTTCCCATTAGTATGAAAACACAATGTACCAAATTTCAGCTTTTTATGTCGATGTGTTCTCAGGTAGTGTCCAAATATATCGTGGAAAACGAAATTTTTGTATGGCAACCCCACGAAGGAGTTTCCCGATTTGTCTCATTTTTGAACTCAATTTTACTTTTTTTTTAATGTCCGTGAACAAAATTTCATCTTTCTAAGTGAACGCGTTCTCGAGTTATCGTGCGCACGGACAGACGGACATGCAAAAGTCAAAATAACTTTTAATTTTGTGCGGGGGTGTCCAATCCATTTTGCACTACCATCATTATTTCTGTGCGTTACAAACGGAATGGCAAACTTAGTATACCCTATAGATTTCATCTAGGGTATAAAAATGTATTAAAATTACCATGTGAAGATTTTTTATTCCTAGTCGAACTTCTTATGTACACTTAAATTATTCCAGACTTTTTTATGAAATACCAATGTATTGTATTGCAAATCTAATTTTTGATGGAATGATTTTCGATTACAAATAAATGAAATAAAATAAATATAAAAAGTATTTTATTTAATTATTTTATTCACTAACAAATATATGTAAATATTAATACAATTCTTAACAGCACAACGTACAACAGATAAATTTCCATGAATTTCACAATATACTTCAAATTGTATAAGGTTGTTTAGTTTTGGTATTTCAAGTTGTTTTATTTTAGCTTGAGGAATGTATTGCAGAATAAATTTTTCCTTTTCAAGTCCTTTTACATAAATTGTTGAATTTGATAATTTCGTCAGTATGTCAGGTAGATTGTTGTAATTAATAGTACCAGCGTTCCATCTTAACCCGTTTATTCGGTTGAAATTGTAATCATCCTGCCAACGAGCTTTTGCTGACAATTGATTATACGGGTATGGAGGTTTGAAATTATATAAGGTTGGATTAAGCGATCCGTGATGTAAGAACGACAACTCCTTAGCAAACAGCTGGCCTTTAACTCCGCTGACTAACTGCATATTTAAAACAACACTGTCCGAACTCATGACTTTTACTACAGAAAGGAAATACCAAACAGATATTTAAATATACGTTTTAAGGCCTTATATATGTAGGTTTCTCGAAAATAATATAACAATGTTCATCAATATTTAACAAAATCAATTACTATCATAAACTATGTACATTTTTTTTCGTATATCAGTTGTCATATTTATGATTATTTTAATTTTTGCAATTACTAAAAATATTCTATTTGCTTAATTACAATAAATTATTCCAATCTTATAAATATTACATTCTGGTGCTCTTAAAACCGTAAGGATAAGAAAAACCATCCTGCTTAATTACTCTTTTATCAAATGTAAATCTAATTCTTTTGGTTTCCGGTTCAGATACAATCACACTAGGTAATTTTCGTTTAATTTTACATTTATTTTCTATTTTTACAGGCTCGGTTTCTTCAAAAACAATTTTCTTCATTTTATCAAAATTTATCATTTGAGAATTTTTAACGAAACCTCTTTACATTTGGTGACGTACTCAAAAGCACTAGTTGTTTTAATTTTCAAACTATAACATTTAGCTCCAATACTTACAAACTCAGATATGTATGCCTTTTTTCAATAACATTCCAGCTCATTTGTGAGTCCACCCAAAAATTCAGATGTTTCAAATGTGTTTTCATTCGTTCTTTCAGTGAAAATTACGCTATCAGTGTCGCAGTATAAAACACGATTTTGGATTTTTTCTAGTAATCCATATAATTTTATACGAGCATAAGATGTCGTATATGCCCCTATAGGAATATTCACATGACCAACTACATCTAGATCTAGCTGAATATGCCGCCAGTTAACCCATAATGTATCATTATTTATTACATAAATGGATGATAACTCAATTCCCGGACTTTCAATAAAATCAGAAAGATCTTTAAAACTAGTTACAGTTGTTTGCATTTTGTCCCCTCTTTGGGCAAATTTTTCCCACAAAGAATTAAGACATAGTTTTGCTTCGTGTCTCTTCCGGAATTTTTTTTGATTTTTGTTTTATCTAAAAGAATATTTTCGTATTTTTCATTCTGCTGAATATACAGATCTCTTTCATCTTCAGTATTACATGTTCTAGGCCAACCACTAGCTTCTTGTTTTAGCTTTAAAAACGTATTAACATATTCGGAGAATAGACCTCCCTGTCCTGTTTCACGAGCATATTGAGTGTAGCTATATTGCCAAACTTCAAAAATATCTATTATTTCATACCCTTGCTTAACTGCTAGGGCAACTTCAGGAATTACCCAAGTACCTAATAACATTCTTTCAGTTTCAGTGTGTGGGCATTGATGAAGAATATTAAGTTCGCTGCATGTTTTGCAAAGAGGAAAATATAATTTATAGTTTATTTTATTTATTTAATTGCTAGTGGACGTCGCCAAACAACGTGAGAAATTTTTCTTTTCCGCTTTTATTAATAATGTTGGAGTAGAAGTATTTTTGGATCTAGATCCAAGGATCGGAATGTAATACACTAAAATTTAGCATATTAAAGAAGCTTAACGTTACTCATAATTCTGAAAAAAACAAAACTAAGAGGGTTTGGAGGTAGCATTATGAGTTCATTAGGTACGGTTAAAAATGTAGAGGTTCGGTTAGATGAAGTAGATGAATATACAGATTTCGTAGTCATGCCGGATGAGGTACAGAGCAAAACTGCCATAATCGGACAGCCATTCACAGAAAAGGACAATGTGATAATATTCAAGAACGCTAACCAGCTAAGAGTTTATAACAATAGTTTTCAGTCCATTTTGGGCTAAAGTAATTACCGTCTTACCCCCACGTTGGTAATATCGTATGTAGAACGGAATCTGCTGGTACACTTTACATTGATCCAAGTACAAGACTGGAGGAAAATAATGAATATTGTGTTTTAAGGTGTATAGTTAGTGTTGACAAAAATAATGAATGGAAATACCAATAATTAACCCAACAGATAAAGAAATTACAATTAAAAATAAAAATATCTTCATTCGGGGAGAAAAGTGTCTTTCTGAAGTTGGTGAAGTGCTAAATATTTGCAACAGCGTCGATAATGACTGGTTTGAAAGTCTGCACATAAGTAAAGCCTTAATTTCTAAGGAAAAAGAGCAGCTGTACGCTTCACTCGGAAAATATAAACATTGGTTTGCCTCGTCTCTGGAGAATATTGGGCATACTTCTACTGCTGAACTTAAAATAGAATTATTAGATGATAAGCCCGTGACTTATAGACCATATCGAGTTAATCCCGTAAGTCGAGAAAAGATAAAAGAAATGGTGGATGAACTGTTTAAGTACAACATAGTGCGAGAGTCTTTTTCACCATATGCATCGCCAGTGCTACTGGTCAAAAAGAAGAATGGAGATCAAATGCTTTGCGTAGATTATAGAAAATTAAACGATAAGATTAAACAAGACAAGTTTTCTCTACCAAGAATTGACGACCAGCTGGATCAACTGCAGGGATATAATTACTTCAGTACGCTAGATAAGACATCTGGTTACTATCAGATACCAGTTGCAGAGAATTCGAAATTCAAAACATCATTTATCACCCCAGATGGACAGTTTCAATATAATCGGATGCCTTTTGGGATATCAACGGCACCAAGTGTTTTTCAGCGAATGATGAATAAAATCCTTGGACACTGAGAAGAACGGATGCGACGGTCTATTTAGATGACATCCTTATTCCATCAAAAAACTTAAACCAAGGATTAAGCCGTTTGGATAAAATTTTGGAAGTGTTGTTAAAGAACCAACTAACATTGAAACCAGAAAAGTGTTATTTCTTTCAAACATCAATAACATATTGGAAAACAGTCTGTCGTAGCCTATGATAGTAGGCAAACCACACCTGCAGAACAAATATACCATTCCTACGAATTGGAAACACTAGCTGTCGTAGAGACACTAAAAAAATTTCGTGTATAGCTATTTATTGGACATAAATTTTAAAGTGGTGACCGATTGTAGTGCAATTAAAACACCAGCAAAGAAGCGCGATCTGATTCCACGTATCGCGAGGTGGTGGTTGACGCTACAGGAATTTACTTTCGAAGTTGAACATCGAACAGGAACGAAAATGGCACATGTAGATGCGCTCAGTAGAAATGTTACTAGTGTTGAATCCCTAGGAAATGATAAGGAAATCTTACGAATTGAAGTGGCAAATTGGGTTTTAGCAGGTCAGTTGTGTGATGAGAAAGTTAAACTTATCAATGAAATACTACATAAAAACCCAACAACAAACTACGAAAAAATCATCCACAAAGACTACAAACTAGAAGATGGGCGAATTTGTCGAATTACAGCAAAGGCACTAAAATGCTTGGTTCCTAAAGGAATGTGGAACGAAGTCGGTAGAACATCAGATGATGAATTTGGTCATTTTGCGTTAGAGAAAACATTGAAGAAACTTTGTGAGAATTACTGGTTCCCACAGATGCGTAATTACGTACAGCGTTACATAAACAGTTGCATACGTTGTCTCTATCAGAAAAAACCAGGAGGTAAAATGCAAGGGTTCCTTAATCCCATTGAAAGGATCACAACACCATTCGATACAATACACATGGACCACCTTGGGCCCTTTGTTAAAACTACGACGGGCAATAAATTTCTTATCGTATGCGTGGAGGCATTTACTAAATATACGTTGATACAAGCTGTAAAAGATACAAAGACACTTCCAGTATTACGATTCATGGACAAGATAATCAGTCAGTTTGGTATACCAAGGTGAATAATAACAGATGAAGGAACATGCTATACGTCGAGGGCCTTTGAGAATTATTGTAAGTAGAAGGGAATAACACATGTTCAAAATGCGGTATCCACACCCAGAGCAAATGGCCAAGTAGAGAGACTTAATTCCACGGTATTATCATCGCTCCTCGCTACAGCTCAAGAGGAAACTAAATGGGACAAAGAATTGAAAAAGGTGCAATTTGCTATAATTTGCTCCAAGCGAACTGTTGTATGGATACAGACCGCGAGCCCCAGCCGACTCGTACTTGTCGAGTATAATACAGCAACCTGTTCGAAAACGCGCTAACATCGAAGAAGAGAGGCGGAAGGCAGCCCAGAGGATTGCAGGAGATCAAATAAAGCAAAAGGAGAGATTTGATAAGAAAAGCATACAAGCGAAAGAGTATAGAGTCGGATACTTAGTTTTAGTAAGAAAACAAATTTCTGGAGAGGGAAAAAGTAAGAAGCTCTTCCCTAAATTCAAGGGACCATTCCGGGTTGTAAAGAAATTCCCTAATGATCGATATGTTTTGAAGGAAATTGCGGGCTCAATAGGCAGTGCTCGTGCGCCTTATGAAAACTCTACATTTTCATCTTAAAGGTTGGATGCCGCCCGGCGGTAAATCAGAATCAGAGGAGGATGAACACGAATACACCGAATAAAATGCGTACGAGGGCGTTCGCTATGTCAGAATAGCCGAGCTGATAAAGAACGCAAAAAGTGTTCATCTGATTTAACTCTGCACGAAGCAGGAGTAAGGTATGCTTTCACGTAGCTAGGAAAATACAGTAGATAATTCTTAGAAATTAGCTCCTTAGCACTAACCGGAAATTTCAAGACAAACTAAACCCTCATTATTGAAGGATACTGACGGCCTCGCCTGCAAAGAAATCTAAAATAAAAAGTAATTTGGTTAAGAAGGGATCTCTGCCGCGATCCTTTCTTGTACCTGCCGAGTCGATTGCAAGTGGTTAGTGCGCGTAGTCGAATATTAAATATCCGAGGAAAATAATAATTAGTGCTAGATTCATGACAAGTAGAATACAGGTGGGTGTTTGTTAAAATTAAATATAATTGACAAATTATGTAGATTGCTGATAGATTAGATTAAAGTGTGTGTAATATTAATATTGAATGGGTATTTAGTCGGAGAATCGTAGGTAGGTCCCGAGAAACGAAAACTTCCATCACACGGAGTGTATCACGTGGGTAGGTCCCGTGTTTGAGTGGCGTTTAATCTCTAGTTCAGATTCCAGCCCGCCCCATAAGAGAAAGATTCTTTTGCGTTGGTGTGTTCCGCCATCAGTTTAGTGTATACTAATGGAAGATTCTTTCGCGTTGGTGTGTCCCTCCATCAGTTTAGTGTATACTAATGAGTTATTTTAGTATGAATAGAATATTGTAGATTCTATTTGTACCCACTGGGTATGTCTTACTCACAAGAACCCCTTTCTTTCTCTTACAAACGACCAGCCTTAAGGTGACATAACTTTATATTATATGTTTTTAAAGAAATAAATTTTACTGATGTAAAGACAACTATAATTTTGTTTACTTACTCTAACATGCATTTAAATAATAACGTTGAATTTACAGATTATATTAATTTTATAGAATTGTAAAGAGCCGTCTAGCAACAGTTTTACCTATTTTAATAGCTGCAGGGAAAAAAAATAAAGAAAGGAACCAAAGAAAGCTTGGAAGCCTGGTGGCATCCTTAGGTCGTGAAACACGAAGGACAATAAAACAAATAAAGTATAATAAAATACGTTCTGCAAAAAAAAAACATCTCATAACAAACTAAATAAATAATGGGAAAAAGACAAATATAAAATAATAGAAACAAACATATTATTAAATATTAATCACCTGCAAAAGTCATAAAAACAAATCAAGACATTTATATACAGGGAATAAATGCCCAAGTGTACTGATGAACTCATTATTGGCATTCTAGTACAAATGTGTGAACGGAGTGTTAAATAAATCGAACTCAATTGTGGAGCCATTATTTAAACGGATGTATTAAAGTACGACCAATAAAAAAGGGGCAAAAATGGTGAAAAATGTACAGGCAGCAATTAGAACACAGTTTCCTGTTTTTCGTCTGAGTTTTGGTGTACTGCAAGTTAAAATAGCTGCACAAAGTTAAAGTGGTTCTCAATAAAATAAAAGTTGATAGATTAAAAGAACAAAAGTGAAAACGAAGGTAACAAAGAAGAAAAAATAACGCTGAAAAAGAAAGATTAATAGATTGGGAAACTGAATTTTCTGGACGACGTCGGGAGATAATTTCATGTGAGATATAATCTTATGACCGAGACATCTGGGACCTACCAAAAATTTTCAAGCAGAGTACTTGGTTTCTTTTTAAATATATTGTCAGAAAACCACTCACCTGGACCAAATTACAGCGGCACATTGAACACAAGTTTCTCCTGGCCACCCATCCGTGTTTTAAATTTGTACCCTTGCAAATTCCATCAACATATCAGCGACCATTTCTCCAAAAGTGGCCGCATATTATTTTGTATATATATAGTAGCTATGTATACTCGACATATTTTATCCAGTGCTAAATTTTTCATTGATGATAGCTCCATTGCCCTGTAAAAATGCTATTTACCACATAAAAAAGCACAGCAACGTCAATAGGGAATCCTTAGGATTCTGGTACAGAAGGCCGTACACTTTTCCCCAATTGTAAAGGCAATGCACTTTATAACTTAAACAAACAAAAACAATAGTGGTATACTTAGTAGTAAACTTGCTATTACATTGGCGTTATTTTATTTTGAAGGGAAAACGCAAGTAAACAAATTTCCGACTCCAAAATGTGAATTTGTACACAAATGTCGGAATGTCATCGTACCACCAACTTGACATTTTATCAGAGGAACTGTCAGAAAATAGGCACTGCACTGTAATGGAATCTCAAACCCAAAGTAAAGACTCGTTTCCATTCCACTCCTAGCTGTCACTACAATTCTTCTTGAAATCTGCTCCAATTCTAATACGTACAAGAATGAAAGAGAAACATTTTGCGGGAATTGTGCTTAGACAGGTCATCACAAGAATCTTTGAAAACGAACTACTTTGACAGATCTCAGGTAGGGAATCAATGTTGCTCACCCTATTGAAAAATAAACGAGAGAATGTCAATAACCATTGAAAATGAACTACCTTGACAGATCTCAGGTAGGGAATAAATGTTGCTCACCCTATTGAAAAATAAACGAGAGAATGTCAATAACCTTTGAAAATGAACTACCTTGACAGATCTCAGGTAGGGAATAAATGTTGCTCACCCAGGACTGCCAATAGTTTCGAGATAAACTATTTTGACATATCCCGACTAGAAAATGAATATCGCTCACCCAGGAGTAGAGTAAATAAGAGAATCTCAATAAGTTCGAAAATGAACTACGTTCACAAGTTATCTAGTAGAGATGAATTCGTTTAACCTAAAAGTGGGAGCCAGAAAATGGAGGTAACATGTGGTAGGAATCGATTCAGTTAAAAGTGAAGTTAGAAATTTTGGAATGTAATAAAAAGAGTTTAGAAGTGAATAAAATGTAAGAATTTATTAGAAAAGAAGTGTATAAAATGTAAGCATGTATTTGAAAAGAAGTTAGAAATTTTGGAATGTAATAAAAAGAATTTAGAAGTGAATACAATGTAAGCTTGTATTAGAAAAGAAGTTAGATATATATATATATGTAATAAAAAGAATTTAAAAGTCACTAAAATCTAAACATGCATTAGAATTAAAATGGAAATAGTGTAAATAATTCAAACATGAACGGATAGAGGTCACTCCAAGCTAAAATTGTAAAAAAATAGAGGAAGAATGAGACATAGTTTTAGGTCACGTAGGCCCGCCAAAAAAGAGTTGAGTTTTAAAGTGAGGGAAAGAAAGAAGATTCTTGATCTGCTCTGCAGCGTTTTGGAAACAAAAATTGTAAAAAATTATTTTTTCTGTAAAATAAAACGTGGAATTACTGTATTCAGAGGCCGAGTTATTTTTATTTGTTCGTTCCTCTCATTTATCCAAAAGAAGACATTTCCACCTGGGATCTGAAATAGAGAAGCCAGAGATTTGCTGCTAAAGGAGTCTGAGTCCGGCGTCGTTTGACAGTGGAAGTAATCCTTGACGAAAAGGAGCCGCAGTATCCAACCGAAGGAGGTTTTTTTTTCCAGTCTCGGCTGACCGAATACTTTGCACTGGGGCGAGAAAAGCGCCCGCCAGCCGTCTCGAGGTAACATTTGTTGCAGGTTAAAGGCTCCATTTTCCGCTTTGCTGGAGCATCCCACTTACTTTGAGCCGGCCTCCGTTAACCCGGTGACCGCTCGGCCAGGTAACGGATTCAACGGTTCAAGGAATGCTGCAACCATCTTGGCGAAGCACGTAACTAACCTACAAACATCAGAAGATTTGCTACATTAGTGTTTTTTGTACTGGTTCCAGTTTCCTTACAAATAAATTTCCTTACAAATAAAGTAAAGCGAAACGTTTATAACATCAGAAGATTTGCTACGTTGGTGTCAGGTGTGGGGTAGCTTCAGTTCCGTAAAGGGGCCCCCCACTAACTCTCAACAAGTCAACAACCCGTACAGGAAGAAACGACAAAGAAAATTCAAGTGGTCGAGGTTATGTAAAGTTGCGGTACAATCTTAACAGTACAGTTAATGGTACAACGTGTAACAAACCTAACGGCGGCCGGAATTGGCGGTCAAAACACATCTGTTGCAGATTTATCGTAAGTCAGAAATTAGTTTCAGATCAGACTAGGTTTCTCTTTTTGATTCCTATATATTTTTCTATTAATTAAACATTACCATAAGATATTTCACATATCTAAATAAGTGTTTATTACATGCAATATCTCTATATTTATCATTAATTTTTGTTGTTATATATTTCTATATTAATCAAACAGTAACATACAAAATTTCGAATACTTACATAAGTTTTCTACCACATGCAATATAATCTATATTTATTGGAAAATACGGCTATATATCACATTCCATAGGTCCATTTCGGTTAAAAGCAGATTTTTTTTCCTTTTTTTTCTCTACTGCAGGCGATATAATTTAATTAATCGAAAATTACGGCAAGTTAAAAAGTGCAACGCCACGTGCTAAGGAAGATAGCAATATTTATTTGCATATCGTCGCAATATTTGTGAAGACCTCTATGGTTGCTAGCTAACGATTTATAAAGCGTAAAGTAATTTAGAAACCCTCGGTAATTGTCTATAGTTTTGTTAAATTTGCCATACTGGTTCAAAGTAAAGCTATCGAAAGCTACATCCCGGGTGAGCAATATTCTTAATTTGTTAAAGAATTTTCTACATTTTTATAAATTTTGAAAAATAATCGAAAGCTACATCCTAAGGGTGAGCAATATTCTCTATTCGCTTAAGAGCTTTCTACATTTCCATAAATTTTGATAAATAATCGAAATCTACATCTTGAGGGTGAGCAATATTCTCTATTTGCTAAAGAATTTTCTACATTTCTATAAATTTTGATAAATAATCGAAAGCTACATCCTAAGGGTGAGCAATATTCTCTATTTGTTAAAGAATTTTCTACATTTCTATAAATTTTGATAAATAATCGAAAGCTACATCTTGAGGGTGAGCAATATCCTCTATTTGTTAAAGAATTTTCTACATTTCTATAAATTTTGATAAATAATCGAAAGCTACATCCTAAGGGTGAGCAATATTCTCTATTTTCTAAAGAACTTTCTAAGTTTTTATAATTTTGATAAATAAGCGGAAGCCATAACTTAAGGGTGAGCAACATTCTCTATTTGCTAAAGAATTTTCTACATTTTTATAAATCTTGATAACGATCGACATATAAAGTGCCTGAAATTTTCAATATTTTTGGAATTTAGTAGCAACGAATTACTAACACGCAAAGCATTTCGTCCCACATTGGTTTAATAACTTTAAATGTGCGAATACATTTACATTTGATTTTGCTTTGATAAAATCGAGGTATAAAGTGTCCAAAATTTCCAGATTGGCTTTTAGTCTGATATGTTCTAAGACACGAACAAACGTTTTCCATATCGTGTTACTGGCAAACGACAACACCTGTTTTATTTCTGGGTGCATTTTATAAAATTCAGTTAGGGTCAGATTGATCTACTGGATTGACTGTTCTGTATTTGCCAAAGTGGTATATTGCTAAATGCGATTACTGCCTTACAGTAGGCGGACCTGAAGTCTGACAATCGATAATTTGACCGAATTGTTAACTGGAGGGCTAGAGAGATTGCAAGTATTTCTGTTTTTGGTATCCAGCTACGTGCGTCAACAGAGACTCCCACTACTAGGGAACAACACTTCGGTGTAAATTCTTGGTTAAACTATAAGAAATCATTTCGGTGTCTGTTCCTTACCGTGGATAACATACAAAACCATTGCTGAATTGCTCTGAAATTGCCGACAAGCGATTTAAACTGGAAATTGGGCAGGCGAGAAATATTCTAGCATTTCGGCCTCATTACCACTTTACAAACATGAACTACCCTCTGCAGTGTCGAGATTTAAACGACCAAGTAAAAATTCGACTCAAACAGAGATAGAAATTGTTTCACAGGTTTAAGAAGTATTTCAGGTGTCGCCCTTTCGGGACCCTGGCTTTGACCCGTGTACAGAACCCGGAATACTTTCTAAACCTACTGGGCGAAGTTAGCAACGATTGAGTTACTAACGAGAAAGGGGGTAATAAACTCATACATGTTATCCTTTCGGTTGGTCGGCGGTGCAAAATAATCACAAATTTTCTCTATACTGCCAAATAACTTTGAGTGATAATTGAGAATCGCTATTTTACGCGAAATAGTTTTCAGACCTTTAGTTATTTACGAATTGAAGAGTGACAAGTAATAAAATATTTCTTATATTGGATATATATATCTGCGGGTGAATGAATTCAAAAGGGCGAATTAGGTGGCGAATTTTCAATATTTGCACCAAACACGTACGAACTACGAAGTAGTGTATACAATTTTTTTTTCGTTGGTTTTGTTTTTACATCTGATAGCTAATATTTGCTACAGTGCAAAGTAAGTGCTAAAGTTTTATATTTGCTATTCGACGGTCTACCAAAGAAGAAAGACTTTCCATATTTGTTGTAGTATAATCGAGAATAGCGAGCGATAAAGTGTCAAGCCTCGTCAATATTTGGTCAATCTTCGCACATCAACGATCAATAAAATACCAAATACTTTCTAGATGTGTATAACACAAACAATTTGCTGAAGTTCTAAATATACTCATCTGCCATTGAAATCATTAACCAGCGAGAGAGATAGGCCGGCATTTTATTTTGTCGTTGGTACACAGGAAATAGCTCCGGTATCTCCGGATAATTTTCATTCCTCGCATTTTGAATAAGTCCCACTTAAGGAGGGGAAATATCTTCGATCTTCGTCTTAACGGTGCGGAATACATACACGAGATATTTGCTAAATCGTTTGCTTTAGACGGCCACCGATCGGCGAGAGGTGTACCTACGTCAGATTGTATACTAACCCGTAGCCAAGGCACTAGTTACTCCGAATCCGGAACTAAATCAGCAGTAGAAACCGAGCACAATGGCAGAGGAGCAGCTGGATAAGATTCTACAGAAGCTCGAAGAGTTGAGCGGCAAATTTAATGCTCAGTCGAATACAATCGCGGAAGTTAGCAATGAGGTGAAAGCTCTAAAGGGGCAGCATACGTTCTTCCAAGAAGAGTTAAGTACACTACGGAGGCAGATGTCCGATATATCAGTCCTCAGTGCATCTGCGTTCGCCCATAAAGTATTGGATGATACCGGGGTGCAGCAAAACGCGCCAGTTGAAATTCCACCACCGAGTAGTCAATCCACCCCGACATCCGGGAAAGTTCCAAAGAAGTTAAAGACAACAGCATGCAGAAATCGCCTGTGACAAATACTGCCGCATGCTAGTGTTCTAATCCTGCGGAGCCTAAGCCATCACGAGAGCCGTCGTTGTCACTATCTCCAAGACCACAGCATACAGTTAGTGACAAGCCCATTAGAAAGCCGATGCTTTCGCCGACGGAGTACGACGGTAAGGCTCAGTGAATCACTACGAGTTGCACTTCGAAGCGATTGCGGAAACAAACGGTTGGGTTTGCCTCTTTGCGTGGCATGGCTCTGGGCTTCTATGAGACATTGAAGCAAGAGGCCAGGAGGTCTTATAGCAGAGCGAGGAATGCGCCCTCTATACAATTTGGTACGGAATACTTATAAGCAATCAGTAAGTCACGTACAGCTTAGCACCAGAGTCCAGAAGAATGGGGAGAGATTTTCAGAATTTGCCACTGATCTTTTACGGCAGACTAGGCTCAAGTTCACATATTGTCCGGAGGATGCAAGGGATCAGATCGCTTTGGATCATTTTCTAGACGGAATTTTTAACTTAGATGTGCAAGAAAGAGTTCGAGATTTTAACCCACCTATTGTGCAAGACGCAGTACAAACCGCCTTCGGATAGAAGCGAATCATCGAGCAACGATAGCAGCGAGACGGAATATACGAGTTGCAGTCGCAACTAGTAATAATACACCACCACCGCGAGAACCGCCGGACTTCAGAAGAGAACAGTTGGGAAGAAACTTCGCACGGATGCCATCGGGAAACGTGAACGAGGTAGCGTGAGGGAGCCGCAGCTAGCTCAGCAAAATTCAATAGCTCGACAACCGCCAGTATCTCCTTGAAACCCTGTCTGTTAGCCCAGAACGTCACGGGGATCATCCGCCGTTGCGACTGTCGAAGAAGGTACGGGTTATCGTGCGAGATGAGAATCAAATAGACGTCTTCTTCAATTTTTCAGAGTTCAGTGGTAAATCCGGAAACCGAAATAGCTCCTGGCAACAGAGTATTATTCGACCTGTTTGAAGGCTGCCCTACTAACAGAGCAATCAACATTCTGCTAATACCTATCGAGGAAGGTTGGAATAATACAGCACCTAAATCTACTCTTGGAACACGAAACGACTCACCGTCTAACTTGCAACCAGCACAAACACCGCAGCTATCCGGAAGCACAGAATATACCAGGAAGATCACTTCATCTAACTTAGCGGGAACTCTTAAACGCAGTCCAGCTGATCTCAGGGAGCAGAGACCAGCATACCTCCCACACGCTCCCAGTTCCACTCGCCAGCACGTCCTCGGCCGAGCAGGTATCAAAATTCCAGTTATAACTAGCCTCCGAAAACTGACTGGGATTATTGGAAGAATTACACATACACCCCCCACCAGCACTTCGAGCACTAAAACACCAACCAGTCATTCCCCAATCACCCATCCACTCCCCACTAAAACCATAAAATACCCATCCAACACCCACTAACACACTAATTAACTATCGTCCTTCCCGTTAACACATTAAACAACTCCTACCTTCACACTAACACGCTAACTCACTCTACCTTTCTCACTAACCCACTAATCTACCGTCCACTCCCCACTAAGCCTCTAACAAACCATCCACCACCGACTAACACACTAACTGACCCTCGCCCAACTAACCCAATAACAAATCCTCCACCCAATAACACAATAACCGCCTGCACACCTGTCACGAGCACACTACACCACAGCCCCATACCCAACACACCGAACCTTATCTCTACACAAATAGTGCTGAATGACGTGAAAACACAAGGCCCGAGGAAGTCACTAGTTTCGAGGCTACCAGCCCCACCTATAATAACTGTGAGCCAAGGTACGATTTGTAGTACCATCAGGATAAAAGGAAAAATTGGAGGGCTTGTCTGCCACATGATTGTGGATACCGGAGCGACGCATTCTATCCTCCACAGAAGAATACTAGATCGCTTTCAATACCCTTATGGTCTCCACCCATCTTTAACGCGGATTCGAAGTGTCACTGGACGAACCAGTATAGTTGACGGCGTCATTGAGCTACAAGTAGCTATAAAAAATTTTACGACAAAACACACCTTCTACGTAGCTGATGTCTTTGACGACTGCATCATCGGAATAGATTTCCTCGCAGGCAACAGATGTTCAATCGACTTAGCAAGGCACACAATTAAAATAGCTCACGAACTGGTTCCGATAATCGAAGAAGAGGGCACTGACATTCTTGTTAGAACAATACAGGACTGTACCATACCAGCTGATTCATCCTGCTTCGTAGCACTTTTCAACCCGCTTGTGGGTGAACAGAAAACCGTTTTGATAACTCCAAAGAATGTCCCACCTACACTGTGGATGGAACCAGCAGTCGGTCAGTCCAACAATGGAAGTTTGATAGTTCGTGTGACAAACAACTGTACACCTGAATAATCAGCAGAGAATAATACTGGAACAGCTGCTCGTAGAACATCAGGATGTCTTTTGCGCGAACAAAAAACGACCTCGGTAGAACCACGAATATGCGGCATCAGATCGACGTAGGCAACAACAAACCGATTAAACGGGCTCCCAGGCGGCTTCCATTGGCCAAACGTCAGGAAGCGGAAAATGTAGTAAACGAGATGAAAACCCAAGGAGTTATTAATCTATCCAGTAGCCCTTGGACTTCTCCAGTCGACGTGGAGAAGAAGAGGGATGGCTCGACTAGGCTTTGCGTCGACTACAGGCGGCTAAATGAGGTCACCAAAAAAGATTCATATCCGCTGCCACGTATTAATCTGACTCTTGATGCACTCGCCGGTTCAACTTGGTTTTCGACATTAGATTTACAGTCGGGCTACTGGCAAGTGGAAGTGGAAGAAGAAGATCGCGAAAAGACCGCGTTCATTACAAGCAGTGGACTGTGGGAGTTTTTAGTTATGCCATTTGGACTAACCAATGCCCTGCAACTTTTCAGAGGCTCATGGAAATCGTCCTCCAATGAATTCCACCTCAGGCGTGCCTAGTATATTTGGACGATGTTATCGTACATGGCCCCACGTTTGAACAAATGGTAGAAAATCTCCGACTTGTCTTAGCCCGATTAAGAGTAGCAAATCTAAGAGTTTCACCGAAGAAGTGTCAGTTGTGTCAGAGAGAGGTGAAGTTCTTGGGACACGTCATCAGTGACTCTGGATTATCAACGGACCCCGACAAAACGAATGCTGTTAAGAGTTGGCCCAAACCGCAAACACGAAGAGATATACAGTCATTCCTCGGGCTGTGTGCTTACTATAGGCGGTTCGTGAAAAATTTCTCAGCTATTGCGAAGCCACTAACAGAGCTTACGGAGAAAGGTCGACAGTTTATCTGGTCAGATGCTTGTCATGAAGCGTTCGAAGAGTTGAAAGACCGCTTAACCACTGCTCCTATACTTTCTCAGCCAGACGAAAATTTACCTTTTATCTTGGACACAGACGCCAGTCAACACGCTTGGGGAGCTATTCTTTCGCAAGTTAAGGACGGGATGGAACGCGTGGTGGAATACCAGAGCAAGACATTCAGTCGCCCGGAGCGAAGCTACTGCGTTACCAGGAAAGAACTGGTTGCAATAGTCAAAGCGTGCTCACATTTTCAGCCCTACTTACTGGGAAAAAAGTTCACAATTCGAACAGACCATGCATCTTTGAGATGGTTGATGAACTTTCGGTGTCCTGAAGGGCAAGTAGCAAGATGGATAGAACGCATGCAGGCTTATGATTTTGAAGTCGTACATCGTCCGGGTAAAAGTCATAGCAACGCAGATGCAATGTCGCGCCAACAATGTTCCACAACTGATTGTCACTATTGTCAACGGCTCGAAGAGAAAGACACCATCATTGTTCGCCTAGTCACCACCCAAGAAGATATTGGACAAAAACAGGAGGATGACCTCAGCTTACGATGTATTCGGAATTGGCTGGCTACGGGTCAACGCCCGGATAAAGAGAGCATCAAAGACTTTAGCCCTGAAGTCAAAGCGTATTGGTCAATGTGGGCTGTTATGAAATTAGAAAATAACATCGCCGTTCGAGTCATCAGTCAAGGAACAGAAATTATCAAGCAAATCTTAGTTCCAAAGTCTCTTCGAAAAATTGTCCTCAATCAGGTACACGATTCTCTAGGTGGACGCCACTTCGGCATTGACAAAACTTTAGGTAAGCTTCGACAGAAATATTATGGGGTGGGTAGTAGTACGGATGTAAAGGACTGGTGTGCTGGATGACTACAGTGTCAAGCACGGAAAGGGCCGCGGCCAAGACGGCGAGCTCCTCTACAGGTATGCAACGTTGGTGCACCTTTCGAAAGAGTTGCTGTAGACATATTGGGACCACTTCCCAAGACCAATATAGGTAACCGCTACTTGGTAGTCTGTATGGACTATTTCACCAAATGGCCCGAAGCAATCCCAGTACCAGACCAGACAGCCGAAACTGTATCCGATGCACTCATATCAGCTGTATTCAGCCGGCATGGAGCTCCCCTCCAGCTGCATTCCGACCAACGCAGAAATTTTGAAAGCGCCGTCTTCCAGGAAGTATTGCAGAAGTTCGGGGTAGAGAAAACGCGCACAACAGCTCTACACCCACAGTCAGATGGTTTTGTCGAAAGATTTAACCGAACAATTCTTGACTACCTAGCGAAATTTTAGAATTCGCACCAAAGGGAATGGGACCAGTATGTGCCTTACCTACCACTATCGTATCGCGCAAGTGTACAGGATAGCACTAAACAAACCCCGGCGAAACTCCGTTTTGGTCGAGAACTTCGTTTGCCACTGGAGATGGTCATGGGGAGTCCACCTACCGAAGTTATGTCGATTAGCGACTATCTGGACAATCTATCCACGACATTGAACACTTTTCACGAAAATACTCGAGGTATGCTGAACACTGCGAGCCGGCGTATGAAGGCATACTATGATTTGCGGACGAAGAAACCCAGTTTCCAAGATCAGCTTGTTTGGTTATACTTACCAAGACGCGTAATAGGGCGGTGCCCAAAACTTCAGTGCGACTGGGATGGGCCATACAAGATCACCGAGGCTGTAACCGAAGTGGTGTTAAAGATGAAAAGATGTCATGGTGGAAAGCTGCGAACTGTCCATGTCGACAGACTGGCCCCATACCGAGAAACAACGACCTTTCCATATAACCACGAATACGCCTCCTGGTAGCCCTAAGAAGGTATCCAGCCAGCTTAACTGGTAACTACAGGATACCAATGTGCCGCTTAGGACCTACCCAGCCTAGCGGCCGGTATACCTCTTGTTAAGTAGTCCACTTTTTCCCACTCCCTCGCTTGACAATGAGTCAAAACCCCTCCCACATGGTACCCTTCGTAGGCCACGCTGCCGTAGGAATTCCACATTAAAAACTATCTTCGAAATTTTAACGCCTGCTGTGCTAGTATTCGTGCGGCGTAAGCTACCAGTTCGAAGACTCGATCCGGGTGTGGGAACCTCGAGACACACCCTCGAACGATTGTGGATCTGCGGTCAGAGGGAAATGTCCCGTGTGGAAAGGGTCCTGCAATCAGTTGGTTATGTTATTGGTTGCAGAGGCTTTTCAGACTGGTCTTGGTGTTGAGGGTCGGAGGTGTGCTGATAGACCAGATTTTTTTGGTTGCTGGGCTGCGGTGCACCCTTGGTTTTCGATATCGAGACCGACATCGAGCTCTGACCAAGGACCAGCGTGACTTCGGGGATGTGTCTCTGACTCGTCATGCTTGGAGCAAGTCCTACAAAGTCTTAAGGGCGTTTCTTCATTCTTTCTACAACATGTGGTGGCTGAGTAAAATTTATAAGGACACGATCCTTGTTTAGCCTGTCTCTGCATGAAATGAGTAGATGATTTCTCACTAACTCCATCCGAGTTAGCCGTCGTTAGAAGGTTTTAATTTTCCTATCTCTGCTTCATTCTTTCTACAATACAATATGTGGTGGCTGAGTAAAATTTGTAAGGACACGATCTTTGTTGAACCTGTCTCTGCATGAAATGTGCAGATGATTTCTCACTAACTCCCTCTGAGTTAGCCTTCGTTAGAAGGTTTTAATATTCCTTTCTCTTCTTCATTCTTTCTACGATATGTGGTGGCTGAATACAATTTAGCAGGACACGATCCTTGTAGAGTCCACAGATTAACCATCGACTTTACGGTCAGAGAATAATAAAACGATATAACAAGCTTCTCGTTTGGATAGACCGCACCACTCGACCCAACAACCTCCCCCCCCCACTTAGAAGTAACCGCGCGAACCAGGCTATAAGCTTGCAAGGAGGGGGTAATGTCACAAAACCACTCCCCTGAACCAAATTACAGCGGCACATTGAACGCAAGTTTCTCCTGGCCACCCATTCGTGTTTTAAATTTGTACCCTTGAAAATTCCATCAACATATCAGCGACCAGTTCTCCAAAAGTGGCCGCATATTATTTTTTTTATATAGCAGCTTTGCATACTCGACATATTTTATCCAGTGCTAAATTTTTCATTGATGATAGCTCCATTGCCCTGTAAAAATGCTATTTACCACATAAAAAAGCACAGCAGCGTCAATAGGGAATCCTTAGGATTCTGGTAAAGAAGGCCGTACACTTTTCCCCAATTGTAATAACTTAAACAAACAAAAACAATAGTGCTATACTTAGTAGTAAACTTGCTATTATATTGGCGTTATTTTATTTTGAAGGGAAAACGCAAGTAAACAAATTTCCGACTCCAAAATGTGAATTTTTCCATGTACACAAATGTCGGAATGTCATCGTACCACCTACTTGACATTTTATCGGAGGAACTGTCAGAAGATAGCCACTGCACTGTAATGGAATCTCAAACCCAAAGTAAAGACTCGTTTCCATTCCACTCCTAGCTGTCACTACAATTCTTCTTGAAATCTGCTCCAATTCTAGTACGTACCAGAATGAAAGAGGAACATTTTGCTGGAATTGTGCTTAGACAGGTCATCACAAGAATCTTTGAAAACGAACTACTTTGACAGATCTCAGGTAGCGAATAAATGTTGCTCACCCTATTGAAAAATAAACGAAAGAATGTCAATAACCATTGAAAATGAACTACATTGACAGATCTCAGGTAGGGAATAAATGTTGCTCACCCTATTGAAAAATAAACGAGAGAATGTCAATAACCTTTGAAAATGAACTACCTTGACAGATCTCAGGTAGGGAATAAATGTTAAATTACTTTGCTTGTGGTCAACATTGTACACAGTATATAATTAATTATCTGTGTGTGATTTAAATAAACCAAATATTAATCTGATCGCAAGTTTTGTGATTAACCCTACAAGATAAAATTTACATGGCGCCCATTTCTAAAGAACCATCCCCATCTCCTGAGCTAGCTTAATACGTGCTTGGGAACACGTAACAAATCTAGACCACCAAGTAGCCTTAAAAGAGTTGAATCTATGAATTACGCAAAATGTTGAAAAGGGAGATGCTAACTTTAGTAATAATCTTTTCACCGAATGTAGATTGATTAAGATAACGAACTTAAGAAATGGACCAAATAAAAACACAGCTAAGGTTGGTTATTTATTGCGGTTTACTTTTGAAAGTTAAAAGGGTTGGATAAATAACGGTACGATTTCAACACTACAATTTTCTAGCAGTATATTTCTACCCTTAAATAAATAAAAATTTATTACTCTCAAAATCAACGGCTATATTTTTCCTGTATGGCACTAATTCTGCCGAATTCGAATTTACAAAATATTACTTTATGATTGTAGTAATGGGTTAACAAAGATCCGATAGTGTCGTGACTGATATTGACATTCTAATGAAAAATCAACACCATTATGGATTTGTAAAGCTTGTGTACCAACATATGAATTAGTCTTCGTCCAACAAAGAGGTAAACGATTTTCGCCAGATGTACAGGATATAAGCTATTTCGTCGTTCCTGTGTGGCATTCCAGGTGGATATAATGCAGGTTAATGTTTAGGCTCGGGTGGGTTAGTGTATCAATATCCTACTACTTACCTACAGGTTAGTTCGGTTTAGCTCTTACAGTTTTTGCTGCATATGCTGCCTTCTCTTTTCCTTTTTTCACGTAGTTCCTCAGCTGTTAGGAAGTAACAATAAGGAATCCCAGTATAGAACGTCAATGCGAGATATATGAAAAGGCCAAGAGTTGCAGGGTCAAATCTGCCTGGATACCACTGTGTGGGTGATCCGTTATTTTAGTTCGGATACATTGCTCACTCATCGGGCTTTTCAGGTAACAATATTGTAGTGCTGCATATTGCTTGCTTTTTTTAGATAATTCCATGAATGAAGAAAATAGCATTCTAATTATTCATAAAAGAAAAAGAAAATCAGAATCTGTATATGTGGGCATTACTTCTACCAAAAAACATATAACTTAACAAGAAGCTTCATCTGGTCTCTAAAAATGCACAAGTTGTATGGTTATTTGGAGATGCGGTCGGGAGGTAACAGACGGGATGATGAAAAGATTTGAGATTTAGAGAATATTGCTCTGTTCTCTCTGTTCTCCACCACCCCACAGCTATACACACGCCGACGCCAGCAGCCATGCACAGTTTTATGTTTCACTATGCTGCTTAGCTGAAAATGCGAGCCGGTTTTTCTATTAATTTAGGTCTCGAAAATTTTTCCTAAGAACTTTTGGACTGCATATTTTGGCAACCTACATTCATGAAAATGCTTCGCCCAAATACACGAATCAATGCACAGTGATTGTGACTAGGCTGCTTGTCGCGCACCAATTCCTATCACATCCGCTCATGTTACTATTCTCCCCCTGTTCTGCCGCCATGCAGATGCAATGTTAATGAAAATTCCCTCAAACAAAGTATTCTTGATGAAACCGGTTTCTTAGAGAAGAGGTTAAAGAAGCAAAGAGAACACGCAATGCAATGCATGGGCATGATGCGGAATGCAGACTCTGTCCTCTGGCTCTGGTGCTGTGCTGGTGCCTTGAAGATGACGACCCGCCAGCCGCCACTCACCACTGGTGACTGCCGGCGGGCCGTCATTCAAAGCAGGGTTTTCGTAAAATTTGTGAAAGCGGGGCGTAATATCACCACGGGTGAGTGGCGGATCGTTAACAAGCAGAGAGTTTTTATACAATTTGTGAGAGCGGGTCGTAATGGAACGACCCGCCATATAAAATATTCCAATATATGAGATGCGTATTCTTTCTGTTAGATGTTCTTTGCTTCTACCCAATATTCTTTATCAAACTTTTTTTTGTTTTTTTTTTCTATTTTCCGTAATTTTCTGAGAACACTTTATCATTATCACATTCTTAATTTGTCCGTCCATTTTATGAATAAATTTTCACAAATCAGAAAAATACTTCAAGATTGTTATTTTACAAAAAGTGCGCGCCAATCAATGACAAACGAGTTCAATGGAACAACTTTTAACGCAATGAGAATGTATATAGGAGCTCATATTGTCAATTTGTCAGATTGACATTTTCTGGAAAAACCACACAACATGGCACATTATAATTATAAGCGAAATTAAATTTTTAACAGGATTTTCCATTTTATTTTATTAATTAATTATTAATGAGTTATTACAACTTTACCATGCTTTAAAATTAATTTCACTTATGATTTGTTTTGACATTCAGCAGAGACATTATTCAGAGATATATGTGTGCGTTTTTCGTAGCACCAAGATCATTTTGACGTACACTTTTTCTAGCAGTTCAGGTTAATGGAAAAATTTCAGTGTAGCACTGAATGTAAGGTGTAATACTTTTGCTAGAAAACGTGATCAATAGAAATCGATATAAGATATACTCCGATGAACTATCACAAAAATGTCAGGTTAATCTAGGTGTTCCGCCACGGAACTGAGAGCTAAAGAAACTTAAAGCTTACGACCAAAGAAGTACCCCACGAAGACGTATATAATTCTAAACTCCTTTCCCTTTCACTTGCTGGTTCGCCTGACAGCAGAAAAGCCTAAAAGATAAATAAACATTCAATTACTAGATTGTAAGTAAAAGTAAGAAAACTTAACATAAAATGAAATTTCCTCAAACACTCGAATCCTGCTTCAGCGTTGCACAGAAACCTTTAATTTAGAATTTCCTGACGAATGCAAGAAAAGAAATGTAAATAACATGTATTGCAAGAAATGACTACCCGAAAACTAACCGAACCAAGTCACCTCCACTGACATCTGACGTTTGCCAATATACAGATGAACGTCCATCTCGCTTAAATCAAAGCCACCGTACACACGTCACACAGCCCAAGATCAAAACACAGAGCTGCTACATAATTTTTTCCAGCAGCCATACAGTTTTCTACGCTATTGATGCACTCAGACATTTGTCAATCCGACGATAAAAGCTGCCCTCTCGTCTTGTCTTTTTTCACTTTTCTTTACGAAAGATATAATTCTTCTTTTCTTTATATTATCAATGGCTCCACTATTTGTATTTTTTTGCAAGTAAAACACACAGTTTCCTCAAAATTTTCCCTTTCTTTGCAGCACGCTTCTGCGTGTTTTCTATTGGTCCGTGCCCGTGTCACAATAAATTAAACAAGTGGTTAAACCCTGCCACACAGTATAGCGGCGGGTCCTTAAAGCTGTATTAGATTAACTCGAAAGTAGTAGAGGCAGTGGAACAAATGTTTTTATGAAGAATAGAAGAATTTTTAAGAACTTTTATTTTTAACGATTTTAAAAAAAATTATAAATACAAGAGGAAAAAACAATCGCCTCGTCCGGGGTTTGAAACTTCGGCTTCCCGGGCGGTTTTCACTGTAGCGCGTCTACTATAGTTTTTAGTCTACATTGATTGTTAATTGTCATATTTGTCATATTCACTTTACTCAACTACACTACACTCAACTAATTATTCAACTAGCACATAAGCCTTAATCCTTTTTTACTTTTAACTCTCCTTAATACTTACTCAATTCATTTCCAATCCTGTAAATGTATTTTAAAATAGATTTTTGCATGCATTGAATTATATTGAATTGAATTCCATTCCTGTGTGCCTACCGTAATAGTACACCAGAAGGAGGATGACACAAACGTAAGCATAAATACGAAAATAAAACAAACTTTATTTGATTGCGAAAAGTACATACAAAATTATTCAATTTGATGAGTGTTTCACGGTTGTGTATTTTACACCATCTTTCAATCGTTTTCTTGAAATCCCCTTACCAAACCCATTTAAAATTAGATCTGTGTTCTTTTCTAACTGTCACTTTTATAATTTGCCATCTCATTCCTATATATGAACAGAATAAGTACAATGACCCACATTATGTTCTCCATAAGCTTGGGAACCACCGATCGATTCAATAAGGTTAAATGCAAGTATATACTGTCGTTCTCGAAGAATTTCATTGAAAAGTGCTCGAGGCAGCCTAACAATAACAATTGAGAGGAAGAACAAAAACATGTTAGCTTTGTGTACAAAGGATCTGAGCTGTAAATTATGCTATAGATGAGTATTTAAGGCGTATTATTTTGATAAATGTTGATAAGTACTCCTTTCAGAGAAGAAAAATTGTTTTCCCTTCTATTATACACCCGATTACACATTTACGCTCCACCAGCCAGAATCGACAAACATCTTAGAAAATTGAAAAGCTTCGTAAAAATAAGGAATATTTTCTCAAGTTTCGTTTCTCCAATAACATAGGGAACAATTGTGTGCCAGTCTTAAGTGTTTTTAAAAGAATGGCATGGGCATAGATAGACTTTTATGACAAACGTAAGTATTGGATAAAAATTGTAGCGCTGCCAGTAATAAGTTTCAGCTTAAAAGAGGATGATGATGAGACGTCTTGTGTTATGTTTTTCCTTTTAGGTATATTATAGGAAAATTGTACTCTATTTAAAATGGGTCAATGCATAGGAGAAGGATTGAAATGGTTTGTTATAGAGCATCTGATAATAATACCATTGTCATACGAGTACATTTAACAAAACTCTTACTCAGAAAATTTATTCCTACGAGAGTTTTTTGTTAGGTTATTTCTTGCAAGTGGTCACTTTTGAAAATGTCATTTTCTGATTCTATGATGTTTTGAATGTATAGATAGTATGTAGATTGTAAATTTACAGATGAAAGGTTTCACACCATATTCCTTAGCTTTTCTCGACTGGACAGTGCGGCAAACGTATCAGCATTCCATTCAAATTATATCAAGGTTTATCTGAGTTATCAAGTTTATTTTAAAGTAATTAATTCAAAAGTCCCAGACTAATATGATAATATTTTGCTAAATGGTAAGTAAAACAGTGTATGGCAGGTATGGGGGGGGGGGGATGTCACCGTACCGAGTTATAAGGTGATTAGTAAAATATGCTCTTTTTTTCTTTAACGCCCTGTATCTTAAAAAGTACAGGGCATACGATATATTTTAAGAAGGCATTGTATGCAGAAACCCTGAGTTGTGTTAGTGAGGGTATTTAAAAAAAAAAAAAACAAAAAAAAAATCAAACAAAATTTAAGAACCGAAAATTTGAAGCGTCATAACTCTGGAACGGGAGGTGTATGGGGGTGGTTTAACAGTCATAGGAAAGACCTAAAGGTGCCGCATTCAATGCCGTATTAAAATAGACCGTAAGCGCTATACTTTTTAAGATAGAAGGTGTTTAATGAAATAATAGCAGATTTTACTAATCACCCTGGAATTCGGTAGGGTGACATCATGCGCCACCCCTCCTGCCATACAATTTGTTACTTCTCTGAACGAGAGGAATCATTTGGAAAAATAAAGTCATATTTGTCTGGGACACCCAGTAATATTCTTAATGTAAAATAGAAAACGCTTGGTTTTTCCGCAACGTGACGATAAAGCACCACCCTTTGCCACTTTGAAGAATGTTTGTTCAATCCAATATATCTATAATCTGGATAAAACAATTTTGAGTGAATAAACGTCGGTTTGTCTGAAAGGTTTATGTTCGGTTAATACTGCACAATTTGACCAAGTCCTAAGGAAGGCACGAGCTAGCTACCTGGGGAAAAAATTCAACTAAGATCGGACAGAAACCTTGTTCGACATTATGACAGGACTTTCGAATCTGGGTCAAAATGAAAGCGACAATCACAGGAGTGTTTTTTTCTAGATGACGATAAAACCTTATTGGAAGACATATGCTAGGCCATTATTGTTTGGTCTACTATTCCAAAAAATGCATAAAAAACGACTTAGCGAAAGAATATTGCTCAATTATACGACGTATCTCGAACTATCCAGGTCTTGATCCTTTGAGAGAGGAATTGCTGACTCTTATGTTCTACAATGACTAATTTAGAGAACTTTCATAAAACCTAGAATGCACAAATTGCCATTCTAAAGATTATCCAATAAACTAATCAAACCACAAATTCGATAGTTGCTACGAGGTCAGGGCCATTTTTTTTTAAAAGGTTTTGCTAAAGTTCGCACTACTTACAGTCTTAATACACGCTTATTATACTCCAAGCGTTATAGTATTGATTATGTACTTCTGTTTCCAGCACGCCTGTGTCTGCTCACACATTTCTGAACACTTGACCAACCACCGTGTAAGTCGGGCAATATGTTTTTCGAAATTCCCGGGTAGTAATACCTTGCTGAACGTAGAAGGCCTCAGTTAGGTAGGTTTTGATTATACTGTAAAATAAAAGAGAAACCTAAGATTAGTCTCGAGTCAACTGCCGTTTGATTGTTTTAAACACAAGCCTGCATTTAATAAAGAATTAGATACAAAAAACAAATTTCAAACTCAATTGAAACCTATATTGCAGAGCTACATGACAAAATATAATTGAAGCCAAATTTAAAACTAGCCAATGCTCTACTCGATGCCCGTGTTTCTTCTGTTTAGGTCGTTACTAGCTCACGGACATCTGGACCAAGTATTACAACTAGTTGTCGGACAACTTAGTTCAAAGCTAGATGTTTCGATAACTACTCGTCTTCCGGACGTCTTAAACTAGCATTACTACTAGTTGGCGGACGGCTTGGTCCAGCACTAGATACTTCGATCACGACACGTCCAGTCCAGCTACCACTCACGCTATCGTCAGATCGGCATAGTGCTAACCCGTCGCTGGAAATCCAATTAAAGTAGCATCAACGTGATACCAGTGTTAATTCTGTTGCAGACATAGCAACCGCGTTGATATAGGGTCGGCTCGGCATCAGCAAGATGACCTCCATCCGAGAGCAACTAGTTCTGTTCCAGATACTCCAGCCACGTCGACATAGGGTCGACTCGCCAATAGGAAGACGCCCTCCATCGTAGAGCAACAATTGATAATATTTCACTAAACATCAGCTCTATCCAACGGACTGAGCGTATTATCATTTTTCTACAGGTAGCTCGATGATAAAAAAGCTCATTAATTCCCATATTTCTTCCTATTC
Organism: Dioctria linearis; assembly: GCA_963930735.1. Lineage (NCBI taxonomy): Eukaryota > Metazoa > Arthropoda > Insecta > Diptera > Asilidae > Dioctria > Dioctria linearis. The sequence goes on from OZ005740.1 coordinate 86,149,049, forward strand.
TGTCTTTATAGATAAGGGAAAGGCGATGCGAAATAAAGGGAAATGATTGAACATCAACCTGAAATTAAAATGGGTGGTTTTGTGCTATCCTGTATCGATGGTGTGGTATTCAGACGGTTTAAAAACGAATAGTCTAGTCGAGCTTTTGAAGCCCTGAGCTATACCGTAGACTGAGTTAGTAGCCACATAAGAATACGCCAATACCTGCACTAAAAGAGCCATAAATGGCACAACCATCAATATCCTCTCGGACTACCTAAAAACCCTTGAAAATTTACCAAAGAGAAACAAGGTAATCCTGAGCGCTATAAAGGCAATGAGATTATTGACACCTTAGCCAAAAGAAAAGCCGAAACTCCTTTTGTGAGACCAGAATCATTTTGCGGCACTTAGAAGTGTTTCTTCGGAGTTATCCTGAATTGCTGGGAGAGCAAATAAAAATCATTTTATTGTGAAAGACTACAAGGACATCGTCAGGAAAAAAGATTTATCGACACCTCTGGCGGAAAACAAAATAACTCCTAATCCTTAGGAGAACAGAGCTTAAAATGATTACAGAACTTTTCTCAGGCCACTGATCCTTGCGATATCACCTGAGCAATATGGGCTTGGCTAAGACTTTATCCTGCCGCTCCTGTCTGCTCGTGAAACCTCGGAACACATGCATTGGATATCATGATTATAATTATTATTTATTTCATTTTTTTTTTATTATCAAAACGAGCTAACACAAGCTCGCGGTAGTTACACGTTTAATAAATAAACGGTCAACAATACATGCTTTCATCACATAGTCGGTGTTAGTATTAGTATGCTTAACTAAACGTAAACCAAGCACCAGAAGAAATTACATGCAATGGAACATAGAACAAGAAATATTAAAAGAAAATTAAACACATAGAACAAAAAAATTAAATATTATATAGATTATTTTTTAAAAACATGCTTAGATGCGTCAAAAACAAAATACTTAACCTAATTACTAATAGTAATGCACATACGATTAATAGGGTCATACATGCTAAAGTTGGACCTTAAAGAGTGTACATGAAACAGAGGTAACCTACTCGAATTGTGCCTATTATCACGACAGAGAATTTGTCAAGTACCAATAGCCGAGTCGGGTTGGCATATGACCTTGCAAAAATATCCGTCAGCACTTCTATTACTCTAACCATTAGTATAAATTCAAAATGGAGATTTAATTTCGCCGGTGTGTTAACCGCCACCTTGAATTTAAGAGGGCATTGTTTTTGCTCAATATCTCGGCCATTTTCAACTTCTCAACAAAAATAGTACGGACTTAAGTTGGTGTAAATTTGATTCTCCACAACTGTAATCCTTACAATTTTTTTCGTGCGAAAGATAATTATCTAATTAAGCGGAGAAAAAATGGTAAAGTATACTTATCCAATTATGTATCTCGGTTATTATTAACTTTACAACATAAATATACCGGAACAATATGTATAGAATTACATTTACTGCAATTTTGATCTGAAAAACTTTTTACCTACTTAACGGGGCTCAAGCGTCTAGCGTACCGTAGACGCTGACGGCACCGGCAAGTGGATAACGAACAAGATCAGTTTATATCAACAACACCGCCATCACCAGCTGAAACGCAGGTATCACCAACATTCGATTTCAAAAACTATTGCTTCATATGTAAAGAAAACGTCGATCCAGTGATGAAAAAAAAGGCGTTCCAGAAACGTCAAATTTCGTCTGTTCGAAACCGTGAACTCCGGTATGCTATTGTGAACCATTTGAATAAACGCAACAATGAATTGGCACGAGAAATAATGGAACGCATTGATTGCACTGATCTATAGGCTGTTGAAACGCGGTTTCATCGCACTTGCTGGAAATTTCCATTATTACGCATCACATGAGACATCAGTAAGATCAGTTTCCTGTTAAATAGACTGTGCTATAGAAGACATTTTCGATTATATTCATAACAACGCTGACGAAGGTCAATTTAACCTGAAAGTTTTGGAGGAAAAGATCGACGGAGACTTTACTCCGGATCGAAGGACAATAAAAAAAGCGTTTGCAAGAGGAGTATGGCGACCAAATTTTAAATGTTTGACGCACCAGAAATGGAGACGATAATATACTTTCGTGACTCTAGTGAAGAAATGCTGACGCAAGCCTGGTACGGGGCAAAACAACGGTACCATAAGGAAGATAGGTTGGGACTTTGTCATGATTACAATGATTTTAGAAGACATACGTTCCACACCATATTATACGAGATTAGAAGCCCCCCGCCATTCCAGATAATTTCATAGGAATCAATGATGATTCTCTCCCCACTTCTCTTTAGGTGCTACTATAGATAATTATTTTAAAATGCAAAATACATTTCTAATGCGCATCCAACTATATCCGTTGTTCGTGCTCGCTCGTCCATTTCTTCATTGAAAATAGGCATCGGTGCTTTGTTGTACAAAATATTCGGGTTGAAAAATTTGATAAAAGTTCTCTCATCGCTGGGTTTTTGCTGGAACTCTACCCCTGTTTTGGTGCGGAAAGCTATTCGCAAAATGTAATTTTTACGTTGCTTTGTGCCTTTATCGCACGGGTATGTAGGACCTTAAATATTATGTCGAGGAAAAAAGCAGTAGAGATCAAAATTGTTTTAAATGTAATTCTACACATCCTTTTTTCCTTTATATTTATGTCCTAAAGTTGATAATAAACGAGATAATTCGGTAATTACACTTTCCCACTTTTTTCCCACTCAAAGTTGTAGAGAATGCTTAATTCCTTACCATTTTTGTTGAACAGTTAAAAATGGCCGAGATATTGATCAAAAACCATTGCCTCTTAAATTCAAGATGGCGGCTAACTCAGCGGCGGAATTTGCTCGCCATTTTGAATTTAGACTACTAGTGACCGCTCTAAAGGTTAGAGCAATAAAATTTCTGACGGGAATTTTTGCAAGATAAAGTCTTTTATTTTTTTACTAACCCGACTGGGCTATATAAAGTTGTTTAGTCAAGGGTGAGTAAATAAAAGTTTTTTAAAAAAAAGACTACAAAAACAAATTGAAGTGTTCGACTATTTTTTTTATCAATTTCTACATTGAATAGTGACGGTTACTGTCACAAAGCAGCGCGCGGTCATGCTGATATGTTCGTTCGTCAATAGGTGGCGCCCCAGATAAGTACGGGGCCATTCGAAACATTTTGATTGAAATGAAATGTATGAAGAATTTTTATTTATGGTATTTCCGAAGCGGTAAGATAACAAAACAATTCTTCTTTTATTTATATTCTGTGGTCTTATTTAGTTAGTTCGAATTACATAAACTTTTAAAGTGTACCCAAGATATTGATTAATATCGCATAATAAACTGTGATTTGAATTTTTTCTTTGAATAAAATTCGTTATAGGAAGTATGGACAGAGTAGAGTAATTAGAGAGGTTTCTCCCAGCTGAAGGACATATATGAACTGTTGAGAGAACTTCTCTTGTTTTCTTTGTTTCCTCCTACTTTTCGTTGCGTAAAAAGCCAAAACAAAAGAGAGACATCAAACAATAAATAACATTGCGGCACGTAAAGTTTTTGAGACAGTTCATAGCGAATTGTTTGGCCAGGTTACCATTCTTTTTCCTTACCTGTGGAAGTTGTATTTCCCCAACAGCGTGAGAATAAATGGAAATTGAGTAAATATCCGATCAGTCACAAATTTTAATTGGTTTCCTCACCACAAAAAGAGATACTGGAACCGATATTTATAACAAGATGGAAAAGCGTACGCAGTAGGAAAACTTTGGCCCTATTCTTGTGGCTTGCTGGCCACGAAGCTGTTCCTTTCGAGATTTGGCACATCGATTTGATGTGTCCTTGTCGACGGTTTCTGGATGATTAGACGATTAATAGGGTTCATTAGCAATCTCTCGGAATCTTTCTTTCGTTGACCAAATAAGGAAGTGAAAGGAATATTTTCGCAATATGAAAAAAATTTCTCGGAATTATTGAAAATATAAACATTATGACGATTACGTCAACAGGAAGGGCGATGTATTAATATGTGTGGTGTATGTAATTAAAAGCGGAAATTCATCGATGTTTTAAGTTTCGCATGCTGTTCGCATAACCGAAGATTATTCAAGGCGTCGGTCGGAAGCATTCCACAAGCTTCAACAATTATGAAAGGTAATAAATAATAATGGTTATATCCCACTTGTTATATAAAGAATGGTTATCATAGGAAAATAACGAATAGGTACTTCAGGAATACCACCTACACATTCATTTTGAAATGTTTTGACAGCTCCGTATGGAATCTGCCTTCATTATTAAAAAGGAGGGCCCCCATAGCACTGCTTTTATGACCTGGAGAACACAATATTTTGTTTAATTATACATAACAAAATAAAGTTTTCGTCGTATGATCTAATGTAATCTCGGTAACCTAGGTATGTTAAAAAACGAAATTGTTTAGTAATAGGGTGATCTAGGTTTACCCAGTGTTTTCATCGAAGAGACCTAAATATCGCGACTGATAAATACGTTATGACTTCTTGAGACTTGGAACGATACTGACTCTTCAAAATAGTTTGGTGGACAATAAACGCTAATTAAACCACACTTAGCAAAGCCTGAATCAACTTCAGCACTGACGAATTCAGATGAACTCAATTTTTTGACCTGGTATAGAAGAGTTAATCACAGTTGCCTTAACTGAGCCAAGGACATAAATGGGAACACCCCCCCCCCCCCCCCCCCCTCCCACAGTTGGATAGGATTATTAAGAAAATATTGTAATTAAGCAGAGAAATTGATTGAGATTTTATATTTTTATTTAACCAAGTTTCACATACCATGAACAGCAGAACTAGCAAAAGCTCCTGCAGTAGACCAACCTTATTCCTAAGACTTCTAGCAATAAGATAACAAACGGTAAAATAGAATTCTAAATTAGATTGAAACTTAAGCAAGGAATGAACAAAAGTATACATAATTACAGCAATTAAAGGTCGAATCATAATTAAAAAAGATAGAAAAACAAAAAATATGAATAAGAAAGAATAAATAAGCCGTAAATGCAGAGTGTGAAGAGCTTTCTCTGTCAAATGTCAGAGTAATCCATAATATTAGCTGATTAGCTTAACAGCTGGCTGCGATGAGCGCTTAGTGGAGCAATCGACGATTACAATAATAATTAACCTTCGCATGGTAATTATTATGTAAAGCGATTGTTTACTACTGAGCGACTCAGGTGCTGCAACCGGTAGAACAAACGGCAAGGTTGTTGTCGTTTGTTTACATCCGCGTTGTTAATTAAAGTCTACTTCCGAATATTGGTGCATAAAAGACCAATGACTGGACTGGCGAGTGCCTGTAGTATTTTTTAGCCGCTCCGTTATCACTCATCGCGATATCAAGTTACAGTTCGGTTCAGATTGGTTTTGCTTTTAAAAGGTATTAAGATAGGTCAGTTTGGTTTATGTTTTAATAAAGAAACTGTGTTAAAAGAAATTCGAGTATCGCTTTTAATTATTGGATTCGTTAATTCGATTGCTCAACGGGCACGACAATGTTATTGCGATGCGAGAGAGTCTCGAGCACATACAGCGTGCTGTCCGACAGAAAATCAGTGGATATGCTTTTCAAGGTCATCGTGCCTAATCCAGGTCCGTAGCTAGAACCAAATTAAAGGTAGGGCATCAGAAATTTGAGACAGGGCGCACATTTTCGGTGCGTTTGGGATACATCTGTTCAGGTGAAGGGAAATTTTTTTGAACAAGTAAGCTTCTAGAACCCTCATTTTTTTATTACATTTTCTTATACGTAAACTAAAACATGTATCTAATTTAAAAAGAAATAAATAGACCAAACACGAAAAAAAACATGGTAAAGATATTCAATATAATTGCAGTCTTTGATTTACCATATTGTGGAATTGTCGTAGCACTTCGTCCATATCTTTTTTGTCTATTTTTTCCGTTCAAATGCAAGAAACACAAACCTGCCATTATCTCGCGACCCATTGTCATTTTTTGAGGCTTATTGATAGCAATTAGTGTCGAAAAGGTAGATTCGCATGCAGCAGTAATACATCCGAATACTGCGACTGATGCAAATAGTTAACACGTATCTCTGAAGGATTCCCATTGTCTGCATAGAAATTCTAATATTTTTTCGGTCTGATCTCCTCGGCCATCCAACTCATTAAAGTACCTTTTCACAATAGTTGCCTCCTCTTTGGAAGGAATTTTAATACATGAAAATTAATTGCAAACACGGATTTGCTTTTTTTCTCATTAATTTACTCACATAGTAATAATATATTTAAATGTTAAACCAACTTAAACTTTGCAACTCATCAAGACACAAAATTGAATCTATTATGTAGATACTCATTATCTTCAAACCATCTCAAATGTTTTTATACCTACAGTTTCATAATATTCCGCTTTAAATGGCGGAGTTTATATAATGCCTGCAGTGTTTTGATGACAAGGTGATGAACCATACAGCATTTAGTAATCCAGATGTCTTATCATTACTTGGATCTTCTGTTCTGGGAACTATTTTAAAATCTGTTCTGCAATATGGTATTTTCAGATTCTTCCAAAATTTTTTCATACATCTCTTCTGACCTCAATTTCTTCCTGAACACATTTCATTATTTATATGGCATCCTTCAATCCCGTGCTTCGACCCTGTAAAGCCTGTAAAGCTGCATCAGCCGGTTGCAGAGCACATAATATTTCTTTTTGCTACTATCTTTGTCAGTCGAATTTCCTTTGATGTCAATACTTTTTGCAATATTATCACCATTGAATATTCCGTTTTTCATTTTTCATTATTCATTTTATCTGGGCTCTTCAAAATCAGAGAATAATTTTCATATGCGACTCTTGTAACAGCCAAATGTCCTGACCACAGCTGTTCAAGTAGTCGACCAATCGTCTTACCATCATACATGGCAGGAAGAGGTTCGAGGTAAACAACGCAAACATGGCCGAGTAGTGGCTGACTGGTCAAGTGTTGCCGATCATACATACTCGCCTCGATGACTTTTATGACGGCTTTGCAGAATACGGAATAAGTTGGCAATTTTTAAGGTAGGGCATTGCCATTATAAGGTAGGCCATTGCCCCTCTATGCCCTCCCCTAGCTACGGCGCTGGCCTAATCTCTTAAATTTGAAAATAAATTGGCGTTGTTCAGCAATATAAGGCAGACCGCACACTGCCTTATCATCAACTGTAGTCGGTAACTACAAAGTCAACTGACTTTGTTCATTACACGCATCAGCGTATCGCAAACTGCTCTATTTTACCTCAGTCAGCAAGTAAAAAGATCAGAAGGGAGCTGATGACTGCTAACTGACTGAATCGAACTGACTATTGTGCTCGGTGGTGCAAAGGGTTAGTGTAGCGCAATGCTGCCAGGAGAGGATACACAAGATGTGAAAAGCCACATATGTGCACCGAGCTACTCTGTGCTGAGGTTTACCGTGCGTCTGATTTCTGATGAAAGTGCGTGTACCGAGAGTAGCCTTGCACGTATAAGACCTAGTATGCAGATTGGTATTTGTACCTTGGTATGCTATAAGACTACGGGCTGTAGTTGCAAGCCTCTTCTAGCCTAAAGGGCGGATCATAACCTTCTCGTGGTCCACTACTGTCACTTTTTAAGTGCTAATATGATTAAGCCAGAACGGAGGTACCAGTAACGTCTTAGCGTCTGCATGAAGATTCACTGGGAGTTCTCATAATTGTACGATTATGTTATACGAAGTTATACCATTTGGGTAGCCGACATTGCTAACTTGGTACTACGGGAATTAGGAGCCCCAAATAGTGCTGCATTAGTAGCAATATTTGCCTCATCATTGGGAAGGCCCCCTTGTGGGAGCATCGTAGTGGTTGTGGTAGCCCATATGTGGGCAGAGTGAATATAATATATTCAGAATATAATATATTTTGTTTCTTGAGAGCGTTGATTGTCGCTTGTCTACTAATCCGTGCTATAATGGCAGGTGCTCACGTAAAACCATTACAGCTTTCTGACTATTGTGCTCAGTTTGAATCAGCAACGTTATTGTTGATTATTGCTGATCGCAGCCGCAAGAAGTAAGTTTTGCTTAATCCTTTTTGAGTGCTTTTAATTATTTAACATTTTTTTTTATTTTTGTCATTATTCCAATTCAATGTGGTGGAAAATTTGTGTTTTGCCAAAAATATTTTAAATAATATCTTTATCGAAATAATTTAATTCGGAAATTACTTCTGATCAGGACCCATATGCGAAAAACACAGCTAATCATTCTGAATCGGATTCACATGGAGTCATTTTTTTATATCTGTTTTTTTCCAATATTTTTTGGAAAGAATTATTAGTAAGAACAACGTGTGTTTTCAATTAATCCAATTTATTTTTTGTAACTTTCAATAGACAGAGGAAGCTGCACGCGCACCGAAACCTTTTTCTAACTTGCTTGAGAGAATTCTAGAATTACAATGTTGCTTGCTGACAGGAAGATCTAGTTACAATGCAATAGAAAAGAGAGACAAACATTTAACTGAAGCTGGCTCGAATTTGAAGTATTATGCAATGCAAATAGTCTAATTAGAACATGAAATTGAAGGTGGCGCGAGAGCTTTTTAATTAAATTTTAGCAAAATTTACAAATTCATAAGCAGATGGCCATGTACATAAATAAAGAAATGCAAAACTTGTTTTTATGACGAGTAACAATATCCTATACTTGATTTTGCTATAATTGAAATTTTTTAGTTTTTTTTTATGTTTTTTTTTTTTTAATATTAAAAATTTCAATAAAGGAATTGATTTTGTTAAAAGAAAATTTACTTACCAAAGTGTGAATAAAAGATTTTTACTACCGGGAAATCTTTCCTAAAGTTTGTGTTTTTTTTTCATATATTGACTTTGACTCGATTACCAATCTGATAGAAAACGATGCAATATCCCCATATGCAACGATAATCAGCAGTCAACAGACCAGCCGCTGACTGAGCAATCAATCGACTCGGCATTGTGCGGTCTCCCTAACTGAACTATACAATTTGTCTACTACTACGTTCAGGAAATGATGTTTCTCAGAGATGACTGATAATATTCACTAAGGGTCTTAATTCTTGCAGCATTGGATGCCGGTGACTATAGCATCCCATAGCCTGTTAATCAGTCACTAATCTCAAGGCGGATTTCATCTAATTCAGTTATTAGTTGCTCCACCTCGGTGTTTAGCTTTATTACTGAATCATTGAGTTATAGATAACAGTGTTTCACTTTTTTTCATAACACGTTCCTCGAGTTCGTCCAATTTCTCACAGATGACTTCGCCAAGGCTTCGGAGCAATCTCTTTTCGAGTAACTCAAAGCAAGCAGTGGACTTTGATTCTCGACCCATATGAAAGGTACAACTATGTTTACCACCACTCAGCTGTTTCTTCGCACGGCCGCTTCGTAGAATAGGTGAATTTTGTACAGTTGGAACTCTGCTTCATATTATCATTTTTACCCATGATGCAAATATCTTTTTAATAAAAAAAAATAGCAAAAGTGAATAAATCGACTGATGAATTTAAAAGAGCAGCGCTAACGAAATTATTTCTTAATCACTTATAAATTAAACCGAAGGAAAAAACCTACGGTAGGAAGGAAGTTAGCAGGAGCTTAACAAAAATACTACTTACTAGTCGATAGCGGACGTAGCACAAACTCCTGCTCGCTGTAGAAGACTGTTGACGTCAATTAACTATGAAATATAGCGAAAGTTCAAGAAATTGTGGAATTTTTCCGAAATGTGTATATTGAAGGAATAGCGGATACCTCTGACACTTCATTTAGATCAGCTCAAGAAATTCTCACCGATAATCTAAAGTATTCCGAAGGTTTTTTGCGTGGGATTTCAGGAGCGTTCCATCCAAAGCACTTGGTACAACAAACGGATGTTGCTCGGTCCTTTTTGAATATGATTGCGAATTATTTAGGGGATTTTTATTCACGAAATATCATAGGGATTAGAGGTGGGTTTTTTAGTGTGACACAGAAACCAAGTGCAATCTAAGTAGTGTTTACTAAGAAGAAAATCGGAACAAACAAAACTAAAAGCTGATAGGCTGATCAGCAAATTCCAGTAACTGGTTTCTGGGGTTGGGATTAGAAAGGAGTGATTTTGGTCGCCTTTCTGGAAGGAAAGTAGGCATTCTAGTATGTTTGACAAAATTGAAAGGGTTTTTACAAAAAAAAAACTACGCGTACAACTTCATCAACAAATTATATCCCACCATGACATGATAAAAGAAAAGAGATTCTGATTTTTTTCAGAAAGAGTTTAGAAAAAAGGCAACAGCACATGCTAAAGTATCTCAATATTAAAGGCACATACATATGTATGCATGCACATAGAAAAATTGAATTTAAAATGTTTCAAACTTGTGTTTTAATTAGATATACTTTGAGACTTTTTTGATTCACCCTTGTAAGTAATATATACTGCTCTGAAACTAAGTATAATGTGATGTTTTTGCGAGAACTGATTTTATGTCCACGTAAATTCTTCAGTGTAGTTCTTGTACATCAAATTATTTAGGCTCTGCAACCACGAGTTACCTCCTCACAAAGTACAAAAAAAAATGGTTATATATATCTTTTCTTCAACAGTTTTCCGCAAAGTTTTTCATTATCTTCGCCGCAAATATCCTAACAGATTTATTTTATTCGGTTTTTATGTTTTTGTTGCCTCTTCATAGCGTTGTTCTCCTACACATTATTCTTATGTATTATTACTAACCGTTCAAATTTATCGTATTTCCTACTTGAGTTAATAAATATTATAGATTCTGTTTTATGTCCCAGCTTCATAATATGTTGCCCTGGCAACGCTTGGTTCAATGGTGCAAATTTGATTGTGGCGACACCAGCTGTTTGACGTAATGTCATTAGATGACATTACAAAAATGTAAATATTCGGAGGGAAGTGGAACTTTGGGTAAGTTTGAGCTATTTTTATTTATTTCACATATTATTAATGTATTTTCTATTTAATTTCAGCTCAAAAAATATGTTGAACACCTGTAGGCAGGATTTGGGATGGATTGAATTTGTTCAGGAGGAATCAGATGTTTCTTTCGATAAAATATGATACATTGATTCTTCGTGTTTCGGTTTTTTTGTATTTTTTTAGGAAAAAAGTTTTACCTTTTCTTTTTAATTTTTATAGTGATACCGCCGGGTATTTGGAATCGGAAGAAGGATTTTGCACCATGGATTCTATCTCACGGAATGTCTGATGATTTTAATAGACGAACAACATCAGGGGTGGCATTCATCACTTCTCCGATGTCCGCTGGTATGTCTCGCCTTTGTGGTTCCGCATCAGTTGACGGGAGATCCTGAAATTGCCTTGGTGGAGTGATTATTGGATCCTTAAATAGTGTTGATGGATTAATCGGGGAATTCATAGGTTGTATTGGCGGTTCTATTATGTTTGCCATGCTGGTTGCTGGCCTTGGTTCTTTTGTCGAACTTGTGCTACATGAGTGTTGATCATTTCTTCTGACAAGCTTGATGGTGCTGAAGTTGCTATAGTTTTTGGCTTTAGATATGGTGACATCATTTGGGTATGAATTTCCGGGCAGTGTTTGGCTTTACGTTTTGCTGTCTGTGTTATGCCAATGGACTCTAATAATTCGGTGGACACAGTTGTGTTCAAATCTGGCATACTTAATGGCTTAGTGCAGGATGCTGTAGGCAGCCGTGGGTGAGCGTGAACCCGAGTTCCTGGGCCGTGTTTCTTTGATCTTGGCTTTGCTTCCACTATGCTGATTGAGTCCAGTTTTTTGTTGTGGGTTGGTATTTGCAAATCTGTCATACTCAGTGGTGTAGTTGCTGACAGAGGCTTTAGCTCAGGACGGCGTGGCCGAGTTGGAATTCGAATTCCTGGACAATAATTCCTTGGCCTTGATTTGAATTACAGGCATTCACTTGTTTTGAGCTCTTTTTTAAGCTCTTTTATTTTAGATGAAGCTGGCCTTGCTTCAAATGGCCTGAAGAGCTTGGTTACCGGCACAACTTCATGAGGTGGTGGCCGTACAATGGCCGACTTTATTTTGGGAGCCTTCTTTGGTGTTGGTGGCAGAGGACTCACAGGCCTAATTGGCTTAAAGGAAGCCAAAAGTTCTGGTTGTGTGGGAGGTAGACCAGCATCCACAGAGTCCAAAGACTCGGAATTAAAATCTCCAAGAGTTCTTCCATGGCAAAAAAAATTAAAAACCAAAAAAAAATAATAAAATAATAAAAACGAAAAAACTGAAACTAAACCGCACTTGATGTTCACTTGTCACTTTTCAAATTTGAAGTGATTTTTGGCGGATTGTGGATTTATTTATATTTAAATAAAACGGTAGTTTTTGAATTTTTGTATTGCCACAGAGTGTCAGATATTGGTGGGGATTTTGAATTACTGGTGAGAGATATCTGTTGAAGGGAGAGGGCAGACCTTTGCGATAGGACGGGTGAGAGTTGTTTTCGGTTTTTTAATGGTAACTGCTCGCACTAAATCATTATGACCATTATGAATTTCAATGATTCGTCCTAATGGCCATTATCCTATGGGGATTTGGTCTTCTTTTATTAAAACGAGAGTTCCAATTTTTATATTTTCCCTTTCAGTCTGCCATTTATGTCGTTGATGTAAAGTATGGAGATAATCTCTCGACCACTGCTTCCAAAAGGTGTAGGAGAGTGATTGAATGTGTTGCCATCTCTTGAGAGGATGTTGGAGAGGATTGAGTGGGGGAGGTTCACATGTAGTGAGGAGATGACGACCTGTTAGGAAGTGTCCGGGAGTGAGGATATTATAGTCAGTTGCATCATTGGACAGAGGTCGGGCATTTAAACATGCCTCAATTTGAACTAAGACTGTGTAGAGTTCTTCGTATGTGAGTTTTGTGTCTTTAATGGTTTTGTAGGGATGGCGCTTGGTGGATATTACACCAGCTTCCCATAGGCCTCCAAAATGAGGTGCTGCAGGAGGGTTAAAGTGCCAAGTTATACCTTGGTTAGCAATTTCGTTAGCTAGATCGACTTCGATTGCTTTGATTGATTTTTCTAGATTTGACTGTAAAAGTCGATTGGCTCCAACGAAATTAGTACCTCTGTCATAATAAACGTGTGAGCAGAGGCCTCTTCGTGCAACAAATCGTTTGAGGGCGGCTAGGAAGGCTGGTGTGGACAAATCAGAAACGAGTTCTATATGTATAGCCTTAGTGGCTAAACAGACGAATAAGCAGATGTATGCTTTTGTTATCTTCGTTCCTCTTAGTGTTGATGTTTTCATATCAAGCGGGCCTGCATAGTCTACCCCAGGGTAAAGATATGTTGACTCTAGCTGAGGGTAGAGAACTCATCAACTGAGTATTAGGCCTTGCATTGAACCGAAAGCAATCAACACATTTGTGGATGCGATGTCTAATAGTATTGCGGGCGTTCAGTAACCAATAGTGATTCCTTATAGTGCTTAATATTACTTGGGTGCCTCCATGTAACGTGTAATGGTATATGTGATCTATAAGAATATTGGTTATATGATGGTTATTAGGGACTATTATAGGATGTTGTTGGTCGTAATTTAACTGAGATTTTGTAAGACGACCTCCAACTCGGAGAATGTTGGCAGAGTCGAGCTGGGGATTGAGGGATAGAAGTCGACTCTTTTTAGGAAGGGAAAGATTTTTTAGTAAGTGGGAGATTTCGTTGGGGAATGTAATATTTTAGAGCAATTTAATTAGACATCGTTCCGCAATTTTTAATTCGTGTACTGATAGGAATTGAGTAGTTGGATGTAGTTTGCGTACACTATTTATGAATCGGAGACAGTAGGCGGTCATTCTTATCGTTTTTTGATATGATGAATATTTCTGAAGCAAAGGAATTTGTTCATCGATTGTAGTAGTGAGAACCTTTGATTTCTTTTTATACTCTAATTGAGTGTGCGCTTCTGGCGTTTGTTGAGGCCAGAATTGCTCATCTTGATATAACCAGTCTGGACCATTCCACCATATTGATGCTGTAGCTAAGGTATTTGGTGGAATTCCTCTAGATGCTATATCAGCTGGATTGCATTTTGAAGGAACGTGTTTCCATATGGCTAGTGGAATGTTTTCATGTATTTCGGAGACACGGTTAGCCACGAACGTTTTCCAGGTGGATGGGTGTTTTTGTAACCAAGCTAGAACTATATTAAAGTCTGTCCATGCTGTAGTTTTAATTTTTTCAAGCTCTAAATCAGTGACAACTTGTATAATAAGTCGGGAGAGCACGACAGCACCACACAGCTCTAGTCGAGGTAGTGAGACTGGTTTGGTGGGAGCTACTTTGGTTTTTGCTGTCATGATTTGTACTCTAGAGTTCTCATTACGATGTATTTTGAGATATAAAACTGCTGAGTAGGCATGATTGGAGGCATCGCAAAAATCATGTAGTTCCATCTGGCGTATGTTAGTCTGGTAGCCTAGCCAGCGTGGAATCTTAATATCCTGAATGGTAGGTAGTTGATCTTTGAAATGATTCCATTCTTAAAACTTCTGTGGATACAGAGTCATCCCAGTCGCATTTAGAGAGCCAGAGTTTCTGAATTAAAATGTTGGCTGTAATAATGCATGGCGCTAACCAGCCTAGTGGGTCGAACAGAGACTACACTTCAGACAGTATTATTCATTTGGTGTATGTGGTTTTTGGTTCGGGGGTGTTGACTTTGAAGGAGAAGAAATCTGTTGTTGGGTGCCAGCGAATGCCGAGAGTTTTTATCGATTCGTGTTCTGAAAATTCCAAATTCGTTTTTAACTCTCGATGCTCTAATGGAATATTTTTTAGTAAGTCATGATGGTTGGCTGTCCATTTCCTTAGGTTGAATGTTCCTGAGGCTAGAGCTTCAATAAGTTCTTGTTGTAGTTGTTGTGCTTCGCTTAAGCTGTGTGCTCCCGAAACCAAGTCATCCATATAAAAATCTCTCATGATGCTTTTTGCTGCGAGTGGATAACTGCTAGCTTCATCCTTTGCTAACTGCTGCAAAGTTTTAATGGCGAGATATGGTGCTGGTGCTGTGCCAAAGGTGACTCCTAACTACAGTCGTAGTCTTTTATTTCTTCCTTTGGTGTATTTCTCCAGATTATTCTCTGGTACTGTTGGTGTTTAGGTGTTATCTGAATCATCCTGTACATCTTCTCAATATCTGCAGTAAATGCAAATCTGTACAGTCACCATCTCAATAAGGTGGTCCAAAGTGTTGGTTGGATTGTAGGTCCAATCAGTAATTGTTCATTCAATGATCTACCATTTGAGGTGCGTGCTGATGCATTGAATACAATTCGAAGCTTAGTTGTAGTGCTCTCCTTAAACATTGCATGATGCGGTAAGTAGTAGAATGGAGTGTTATCACATGATTTGTTTTCTAATAATAGTTGTGTCGGTTGAATAGGCTTCATGTGTCCAAGATGAGTGTACTCATCGATACAAGCTCTGTATAGTTTATACAATTCTGGATTGTTAGATAGTCTTTTCTCTAGCTGCAAGAATTGTTTGACAGCCATATTTCTAGATTGCCCGAGCTGTGGTGTATTACAGTTTTTGAACGGTAGATTTACTACATATTTTCCAGAGGGTAATCGTTTTGTTGTTTCATTATAGAGATCCTCGCATAATTGATCTTCTCGAGAAAATTTGGGTCTAGTGGAGCATTCCTCTAGTTACAAAATTTTGTTAATTGATTATCTAAATCAGTATTTATAATGGTGTGGGTGGATAGCATTGTCGTTGTAATGCTTTTTGTTTCTGGTACTGCTCCTATTAAGATCCAGCCAAGTTTTGTATTTTGGGCAGTAGGTGTATTGCAAGGTCCTCTTTTTATGCCATTTTTGAGAATGGCGGCGTAAATATCTGCTCCAAGAATAATGTCTATTTCTCCTGGAATAGCGAATTTAGGATCTGCTTGCGGGAGATTGTCCATGTGTTTCCATTTTGAAACTTCGATAGTTTGGGCTGGCAGTAGTTCGGTGATCTTTTTAATTACAAGCATGTTGCTTGTTATATTAAAATTTGAATGTAGCGAATTAATTGTGACTGTGTCCTGTTTTAAGGCTGTATTAGTGGGTGTCGTGCCAAGTCCAAATAATTCGTGGGTGGTAGGAGATCCTTTAAGTTGCAATCGTTTAAAGGTTTCTCGTTCATGATGGACACTTGAGACCCAGAGTCTATTAGTGCTCGCACTGCCATTGTGATTCCGGATGATGCAGTAATGTTTATCAGAGCCGTAGAGAGAAAAGCTCTTTTCATATTTGACGTTAGAAAATTCTGAACTTGTTGTTCATCATTTCTACAGGCGGGTGTGGTTTGTGTGGCTTCCATGTTGGAATTTTGGGTGGACTGATTTAGTGATTTTGAATAATTTTGCTCGTAGTGGAGCAGAGTGTTATGATTTTTGTTACAATGATAACACTTTTTGTTGCTAGTGCAGCTTGTAGTTATATGGTTGGGTGATAAGCAATTTTTGCATAAGTGCTTATTTGTGACAACTTCGTGCCTTTGTCGGGTGGTCAAATTTCTAAATGTTGGGCAATGAAAAATTATATGGCTACCTTTGCAATAGCTGCAAGAGGTCTTTTTTGTAGGTGGGTGTGTTGGCGCTGCATTTTTAGTTTTGTTCAAGAGTCCATATGTGGGTTTGGGTGAGAATGGTTTTCTCTGTGTCATATTTGATGACGTACCCTTGTTTCCTATCCTTTCTAGAGTTCGGAACCGAGACTCTAAGAATTTTGTTAATGTTTTTAATTTGGGTAATTCTGTGCTACCGTGGAGCCTCTGCTCCCATAACTGGTGTGTCTCTGAGTGTAACTTTTGTACAGTCAAATATATAATTATTGGATCCCAGTTATTTGTTTCTACTCCTAAGTTTTGTAATGCTAATAGTGCCTCAGTAATATTATCTAATAGTTTTTTGATACTTTCGGCGGTATCATGATTTGTGGTTGGGAGAGACAATAATTTTTTTAGTTGTACGTTGACTAGGACTCGCTTATTTGAGTAGCGTTCCTTTAAGAGCTGCCAAGCTGGTTTATAGTTTGCGTCGCATACTTCATAATGTCTGAGCAGCTTTTCAGCTTCTCCAATTAGATTAGTTTTCAGAAAGTATAGCTTGTCAACGTCTCTTAAATTATTGTTATTGTGAATAACTGAATTGAATAAATCGTGGAATGATATCCACGTAGAATACTCTCCATTAAATGTGGGTAGGTTGATTCTAGGAAGCCTTTCATTGTTGCATGACATTGTGCAAGCAGAAGCTGTTTGAGGAGGAATACTGACAGATGGCGTTGGTGTTAATTTGTCGATATCTTCTTCCATGCTTGCTGCCTTTTCAATGTAATATTCCTGAACCTCGCTAAATGTTTCTTTGGTGATATATTCTCGTTGGAGGTCTTGATTTGTTGCTTTCCTTTGTATAGATCTATGTCGAGTTTGGAATTCTTTCCAATACTCGGTGAACGTTTGAAGGCGTTTTTCTGTCTCTTTGATGCCTTCTAAATAAGTCTTCCATTAAATCTTTTACTTCTTTTTGGGACTGTACCAACTCTGACACAGAGTCAATGGTTTCGTCACCAACGTCAGATGAAATGGATTCGCCATCTTTCGACATTTTTAATGGAGAAGAATTCTAATTTTATATTTGACTGACTGAGTTATCCAGCTTTGAAGGACCAACGTGAGATCTAGTCTCGAGCGTAAGGGAGGGTGCCGGTTTTAAAATGGATAACTCAGCTTTAGATTCAGTTCAAATATGAATTTTTATTCAAGTACTTAACCTAGATATCACAATTCATTTACTTCAAACTTCAAATTCTAATGATAACTTAAAATCTATTAAAATTACTAATACTATTAAAATTCAACTAAAATTCAATTAAAATCCAACAGCAACAATCACGACAATTTAAAAATCCAAAATAAAAATTCAATATAAAATCGTGCCCACACTCTCTGTCCTTAGTTCTGTTTCTAGAAACAAGAAGAAGAAAGTTTTCATTTCTTCGGAATCAAATAGCGACAATTTTAGAAGGAATTTCTGAGAAAGAGAGCGACGATGTAGAAGAATTAGACTTCGACTGCAACGTGCTGAAGCGTGTAAGCAGAATTATACTTCTGTTACTGTGAGTATTGAAACACGTAAGCAGAATTATACTCCTGCTACAACGTGCTGGGGCGTGTAAAAAGAATTAAACTTCTGTTACAGCGAATGTTAAAACGTCTGCGCAGAACTATACTTCAAACGCAACGTCCTGGAGCGTGTAAGCAGAATTAAAGTTCTGTTACACGATTGGAGATCAAGTGTCAGATTTTTGGGAGTGTGGATTTTAATAGAATTAGACTTCTATATGATAGAGCAAAATTATACTTTTGCTCCTAGGATGGGATTCAGATTAGACTCTGAAATTATAATATGGTGCAAAATTGGATGTTGGATATAAGTAGAATTATACTTCTACAATAATAGAATTAAACTTCTATATGAAGGAATAAACAAAATTGGACTTTTGTTCAAAGGATAAGAAACAGATTAGACTCTGGTGGAGGATGCTTTCAGATTAGACCCTGAAAACCGAATGGTGATTTTGCTGCGGCTCGCCGCTTTTTTATAGCCGCCGTGAACAGCTATGTCCCAGCTTCATAATATGTTGCCCTGGCAACGCTTGGTTCAATGGTCCAAATTTGATTGTGGCGACACCAGCTGTTTGACGTAATGTCATTAGATGACATTACAAAAATGTAAATATTCGGAGGGAAGTGGAACTTTGGGTAAGTTTGAGCTATTTTTATTTATTTCACATATTATTAATGTATTTTCTATTTAATTTCAGCTCAAAAAATATGTTGAACACCTGTAGGCAGGATTTGGGATGAATTGAATTTGTTCAGGAGGAATCAGATAAGTTTCTTTCGATAAAATATGATACATTGATTCTTTGTGTTTCCCTTTTTTTGTATTTTTTTAGGAAAAAAGTTTTCATCGAGGGATATAATTTGATCGTGGAATTTCAACTAGGGATGTACAAATATGTATGTGGACTGAACACCATTAGTAAAAAGGCGCATTTATAAGCGCTCTTTCGGAAGCGTAAAGTAGCTATTATTTTGATTCTTGCTTATTTTAACATATGCACGATCGCTAATAAAAGCTCTTTGATAGAATTTTCACCAATCATATTTATATTACTTCCAACAAAAAGAGTTTGCATCCTTGTTTACAAAAGCACTTTATCATCACTTCCTCAATGCGTTTACATAATTCTTCGAGAAAGCGCCATTTAATTGCTTCCAGAAAACGCATTTTCATTATATCCATAAAGTGCTTGAGTACAGCTTTACAGCGTGCTTTTTATCACTTTCTTAAATCGCTTGTTTACTGCTAACTAAATGCATTTGCATATTGCTTTCAATTTTTTTAATTTATATATTGAAGAGACGGATCTATGTCGTGCATTTAATCTAGAGTATTAAGCATGCGATATTGATGTTATACGAATTATAATTGTAGTACTTAAGATAAAATTTATTTATTTGGAACCAGTAACATATATAACATGGACTGCTTAAAATTCTATTTTCTCCAAAATTGCATAAATGCAGCTCCAATACTTTCCATACACTCAATTCAAAAGCTAAATTGAATTTATTTGTCTTAGGAAATACAAGCCTACTGGTTCTCTTAAACGGATATACCATATAAGCGCTTACGAACTGTTTATCGTTAGGGGAACTACAAGCACTTAAAACCTCGTTGTAGGGAAAGTGCTTGACTATTTTCATAACGAGATATTCCAAAACGTTATTGACAATCAAATGTACACATGTATGTAGTATGTATGGTGTGGTGATACTAATAAACTAAATATTAAATATATATGAGTTCCTTACGTAGCCATAAATAATTTGTTCCCCTTCGTTCTTATCAGTTTAATCCCAAGGACATCCATAGTATCCGGATCCCAAGAGAAGCAAATTAATTAAATTCTTAGCCACTTTCCCAAATATTATCATAAGGGGGAGTATGAGCCATGTTGACACATGAAAAGCATTTTGGGGAAATCTTCTTAAGGACTTCTTTTACTCTTGTTCCTTCGTGTGCATTTGACAGCTTTAACGTAGAGAAAATAAATTACGGTGAAAAAGTTTATCTGTAAGAATACTAGTTAAGGAAGTGCTTAACCATTTTATAAGCACCCTGTCCGTTTTTAATTTTATCTTGTCGAAACAATCATTGTAGGGTGTCGTCCTTTTTCTTTTATTTTTTTTTAACACTCTCCTCACAAATAAATATTTATGTGTGGATTTTGGACTTGAGAAATATTTAAATAAGAATATGAAGCTTTCAAATGTGACTAACTCAAACTGAGTAATATATTTTTATATTTAGCAGGATTAAACGTAACTAGAAATACCATTGGACTGGTACATTGTACGCGTTTTGAAAAAAAGAAACTCATGCTGTTTAGTTTGAAAGTCGAACTTAGGAGTTTCTATAAAGCTTATTCAATATAGAACCATCGGATATGTCGGTTGTGATATTTCAGACAGAGCCCAGACGTGTTCGAATACTATACTTTTCGTTGCAAGCTGTTCGATAGGTTTTTTGATTGTTTCGACAGATGGATGTGATTTTATATTGCTTCTCTTTGATAATTTACATCAAAGGGCGAATAAAAAGCCTTTAAGGAAAATATTATTTAATAAAAATATTTTGAAGAAATTTTTCGCCGTAATTTTTATTTTTGCTTTAATTTTTATTTGCTTTAATTTATATGAATCTGAAACCTAAGGAAGCATTGCTTTCTTTGATTCCAAAGACGCCACGCCACTGCTTCAAAACCTTTTATAGCTCAAGAACAAGGACGGTCCCTTCTACAATTTGTGAAACATGGATAGATACGGCTTATACTTATAGCTCCAAAATACAAATACAAACAATACAAAAAGCTATAATTAGTTTAAAACCAGTAATACTTACTATACCCTTCATGAAAATAAAAGTGAAATATGTGATAACCAAAAGTTACAACTCATTGCCAATTTATAATAAATACTACCAGAAGGAGGTGGCTTTTCTTTTGCTTGCATAAAAACCGGAAAACAAAAATGTGTGGGACTCACGTCTGGGATCTGCCTATGACGTTGTTAGTTGCACTGCTATACCGGTAGCATGTATTACGATAATTTCATTTATATGAACGTTTTTTTATGATAGATCAGCCCTGTATTTGCTTCAACGGGAGGTGGTTTCTTTGGCTTCCATTAATTTCAAGTCGGAGGTCGATTAGGAAGCATTTCGCTTGTTGACAAGCGTATATGTTCAAGCCACGCGGGCGAGAGGAAGTTGTATATTCTTGAGGAGAATTTCCAGTTGGATAGAGGTACACTACCTTGGAGCAAAGACCTCTTGAAAAAAAATATTGATGAAAAAAGGTACAATCGGGAGCAGCTAAGCAAATGAGTAATTATTAATATTTTAATTTAGCTTATTTAGAATTCATTTATTGCCGTCATGCCACAATCGCTAATCTGGTTTTTGGGATATTTTGATGTTCTGCACTCATATGTAACTCAGGAAAATCAAATCTATATTCCGTTATTATATTATTTTACCAATGTATAAGATATTCTCGGTTTTTGTTTCCAGAATGAGTTCAAATACTGCAAAAAACGTTTACTCCTAAATTTCTTACATCTCAAAAGATTAATTTCTCAGTTTTATTAAGGCGACGAATAATACACTCTGTTTTATAATACTCTCTGTTAGAATTTACCATTTCAGAATTTTACAAATTCCTTGATGTTTCATTTACAGAGCTCAAATGCGGTTATTTCCCGGCAACTTTTCATTGCCTTTGTTTCTAGAAAAACGTCAAATTTCAAATTTGATTGCAGATTTGATTGAAACTCATTTCATTTTAATTTGAAAGCAGGGGGACCAAAACACTGCAAATCATACCTACTCTCACGTCCTCGATCATGGGTGCTTGCGTTTAAAGTTAAGGGTAGGGGAGACTAGGCCACTAGTACCCTGAGGAAACTGCGATTAGACTTGATCTATTGTGGCCTCCCCCAGAGTGTTTAACCTAAATCGACCATTCTTATGAGCTCGATTATTGGTTTTGCAGTCAGCTCGTATACGTTATTTAGAGAGATGTTTCTCCAATGATTTTCAATCTTAAAATTGCCAGCCGGGAGTATCATATGATATGCTTCGAAGTTTCTTTTTCCTCCTCAAATCGACACAGTTTACTGATGCAGTTGTCTATTTCATTCAAAGTCTCCTTTGAAATAATCTGATTACTCTCTTCGCACCCAGTCCACACCACGCCGCTGTTTTCAAATATAGTTTATTGCGCTAGTTTATTTCCTTAATATAAATAAGTTAAAGTTGTTGGAATCCGTCCTATTTTGTGATATTTATTTTTAATTTTTTGTCATATATTTTCTAGGAAAAAATCATACATGAATAAAAATCCTACCTTTCCTGTTATTCTTATCATTATTTTATTTTTGAGGGTTGAGATGTAGCTGTACCCTTCAATATGAGCACTGGTAAGTTACAACTATTGAGTGGGTGCAGGAGAGTTGAGTAGAATTGAGTACTACTCCACTCAACTCTACTAACTCTAATCCACTCAACACTACACAACTCAACTCTACTCAACTCTACTCAACTCAACTCAACTCTACTCCCCTCTACTCAACTCTGCACAACTCTATTCAACTCTACTCAATTCTACACAACTTAACTCTACTCAACTCTTTTTAACTTTACTCAACTCTACCCAAATCTACTCAACTCTATTCAACTCTGCACAACTCTCTTCAACTCTACTCAAGTCTAGTCAACTCTACTCAAATGGACTCAGCTCAACTCTCGACTCAAATCTACTCAACTCAAATCTAGTCCCCTCTACTTAACTCTACTCAACTCTACTCAACTCTACTCTACTTAACTCCACTCGACTCCACTCAACTCTACACAACGCAACTCTACTCTCCTCAGCTCTACTCTCCTCAACTCTACTCTCCTCTACCCAACTCTACTCAACTCAACTCAACTCTGTATATTTTCTAGGAAAAAATCATACATGAATAAAAATCCTTCCTTTCCAGTTATTCTTATCATTATTTCATTTTTGAGGGTTGAGATGTAGCTGTACCCTTCAATATGAGCACTGGTAAGTTACAACTATTGGGTGGGTGCAGGAGAGTTGAGTAGAATTGAGTTCTATCAACTCTACTCTACTAAACCCTACTCCACTCAACTCTACACAACTCAACTTTACCCAACTCAACTCAACTCTACTCCCCTCTACTCAACTCTGCACAACTCTATTCAACTCTCCTCAAGTCTCCTCAACTCTACTGGAGTCAACTCAACTCTCGCCTCAACTCTCGACTCAAATATACTCAACTCAATCTGCTCCCCTTTACTCAACTCTACTCAACTCTACTCAACTCTACTCAACTCTACTCAACTCTACTCTACTTAACTCTACGCGACTCCACTCAACTCTACACAACGCAACTCTACTATCCTCAACGCAAGTCTACTCTCCTCAACGCAATTCTACTCTCCTCAACTCTACTCTCCTCTACCCAACTCTACTCAACTCAACTCTGTAACGGCTATAATTTTTTCTTTGCAAGTAAAGAATATCTAATTTTTCTGCTTGGGGTACGAGGGTTTATTTACTCATCATTATGCAGCTCATTTTTAAATCCAGACTGGTTAAACGTGCAATGAATTTCTTCTTTTTTTTTGTTCAAATGCACATGGAAAGGAAAAAAAAGGAAGTAGTAGTATAAGCATTTAGACAACTGCATCACCTTAAATTGCTGAGAAAGTATCAGAAATGCGGTTGATAGTCTGTGTCCTTTGCTCTTCTAATGTCTTGAATTTTTTGTTAGTAGCTTCGTGGTCTCGTTTGATTATGTTAACAGTGGAATCAATAATGGATGTTTGATTCTTGATTAATTCTAAGAGATGTAATACATTTCCCTTGACGGCCTCGATTGTTTTCGCCATGTCTTCAGCGTATTGGGAATCTTACACCCCAAATAATGAAATAGCGATGTTGCCTACAATGTCAATAGCACCTCTTTTCTCTCTTATGCTTGAGTTTTGTGTGGGAAGTTGATCGTTGTCAACGATAAGCGCCTCTTGAATGTGTTGAAATTGCGTGATGACTGGTGTGCAGGAACTCTTGTGTCTTAATTGAGTGCAGAGGTGCTCTAGCGTTTTTGTACCCCTTTTAAATGTGTTTAACTCCATTCGGTATGGGCTGAGATCATAACAAGTCACCAATTCCAATCCGCAGAGATCAGTTTCGCTGTTCCCAATTGTTCGAAATGTATGCCAGGGCGTGGGTTGAATGTGGTTACATCTACTGGGTCTCCTTTAGACCTGGAAGAAATAAGGAGACCAACAAAGTTTACACAATTAGGGATCCCAGTGATGTTCGTGCCTTTTTCCTAGGGGAGCGACTTGCAGTGTCACTTGTCGAGGGGTGTGGGTCCGCTCCATTGGTAACTCACGGGATTTTCTTATGTTGGTCATCTTGTGTTTTGAGAGCTGATTCACTCTTAGTGACCTGTTCTGGACTTGTGAAGGTATGTTGGGCATCATTCGCTTCTATGAGTAAGGGCGAAAGTTTGTGAATTGGCCTACGGAAGACGCCCGTGGCTGTTCGAATCATCCGCTTCTCTTGGGTAACCATCAGTACCCTTGTGCAGTTGAACTATGCGTCCCAGTGGCCACTTCGTGACAGGCGTATTTTCTTCCTTTAAGATGACTATGGTTCCTGGTTCTACGTTTTGGTAGCGTTGCTTCCATTTGTAGCGGTGTTGAAGCTCATTCAAATATTCCCGCGACCAGCGCCGCCAGAAGTCATGCTAGATGTGGGACACTAATTTCCATCGTTTCAGGAGGCTAGCTTTACACGGTTCCGAAAATGCATCTATGGTTGCAGTAAGCGGCTCTCCAATAAGCACATGGCCAGGAGTTAGAGCTGTTAGGTCATTAGATCGGCCGACATTGGAGTCAGCGGTCTGGAATTCAATATGGCTTCGATTTCCACCATTACCGTCTCCAGCTCTTCCTATGTTAGCGATGCTGAAGTTACGTTTCTTAGAAGCAGGTGTTTTCCGATTTCACTGCGGCCTCACACAAGCCACCAAAGTGAGGCCCTCGAGGGGGATAAAGAGGAAATCAATTCCGCGTGAGTTGCAAGACGAAGCTTGAGCGTCATCAGAGTACATGGTCTCACTTAGCTTCGGCAGTTGGTTCCGAGCTCCAACGAAGTTCGTCGCATTATCACAATACAAATTTTTGCGGTGACCTCTTCGTCCCGTGAAGCGTCTTAGAGCTGCTAAAAAGGTTTCTGTTGTCAAGTCGCTCACGACCTCTAAGTGGACTGCCTTCGTGGCAAAGCAACAGAAAACTGCCACATAGGCCGTGTGAGGTTTGTTTGCCTCTAACTCGATAGCGTATGAAAATTGTGCCGCAAAAATCAATCCAGGAATTGATGAATGGTCTGGCGGGCTGTAATCTGTTAGGTGGAAGATTTCCCATTATTTGGGATAGCAATGTTGAACTATCTATCCTGCGAAAATTTTGCCCTTAATGGGCCAAAAGCGCTGTCGCGTGGTGGCTAATAGTGTCTGTGGTCCACAGTGCAAATTTTCATTATGCAGATCTGTCATCAATAGTTTTGTCCATGGATGCGAATATGGTAGTAGCATGGGGTGCTTGCTATCGTATGAAAGATTTGATTCTTCCAAACGTTCTCCTACGCGAATTATGTCATTTTCGTCTGAAAATGGTGCAAAATCGCTTAGAGAGGTCCTCTTATTCACTTCCTTGTATTGGCGAAGTTGATTAATTTCTTCGTGAAACTCCGACTGCTGCATTAGCTTTTTGTGGACATAGAGTGCAGACTCGAGTTCCTTGACCATAAGAGGTGCATCCTTTGTTGAGGGTGATGGCTTCGAGCTCTTCACCTTGTTAATTAATTTAATTAAATAAGCGGTAATTCGTTGCAGCCGTGTCTGAAGGAATTTCCATGATGGAATATTGCATATAGGATTGGATGACTGATTATTAGTATTGAGTGTTGTGGCGACGGGCAGTGAGGAGCGTTTCCGTTCTAGTTCACAAGGAATCTGCAGATTTTTTTTGTATATCGGAGGCCACATTGCTTCTTCGCCATGTAAAAACGGGGAACCGTAAAACCAGAGATTATGTGCCTTCAGCTTTTCAGGTGTAGTTTCCCTTGATAGCACATCAGCTGGGTTCTCTTTCGAACTGATGTGGCGCCATTGCTGCGTATTTGTGAGTCCTTGAATTGTCGATATGCGATTTGCAACAAAGACTTGAAATGATGATGAAGTGGAGTTTATCCACTCCAAAACAATCTGGGAATCTGTCCAAAAGTATGTGGAGCAGTTTTCCAGATTTAAGTCTCTCTTAACAGGGCTTGCTAGTTCCGCAGCTAATTTGGCAGCGCAGAGCTCGATTCTGGGCAGTGTGGCTTGTTTGATGGGAGGTACTCTGGATTTGCAAATAAGTCAGACAAGAACTCTCCCATCAGAAGTGCATGAAACTGTACTGTTTTTGGAACGTCGCCTCCGAATGTGTGTCTAGGGAACTGTATGTTTTCCATGAACAGCAATCCTTCGTGAAATTTACCCCAACTTGTGTGTAGCTCCATTGGAAGGGAAGCATCCAGCCTAACTTAAGTTGCCACAGTCGCTGTAGAAATATTTTAGCAGTGACGACGATTGGTGATATTATCCCCTTCAGTTAGCAATGACATGAGTTGCGGCTGTGTCTGTATCGCTTCATTGAGACTATCGCTGCCAGTTATTACTTTATCTACGGAGACATTTTCTAATATGGATTTTGACGCCAAAGCAAGTCTTCCACTTCGGTCATGGGCTAATTCGTGCAGGCACTTTGTTGCCAAATATGGGGCTGATGTTGTGCCATATGTGACTGTGTTTAATTGGTAGCATTTTAGTGGTTCTTGCGGGTCACTCCTCCAGAGGATCAGCTGATATATTCGATCATCTTGATGAATCAGCACCCGACGGACGGTACATTTCTCGATATCTGCCGTAAAAACTAAACGCGGCATTCGAAATCACAACAAAATCGAAAATAGGTCATCTTGTATCGTGGGTCCCACATGCAAAACATCATTTAAAGATAGATTAGTGGATGTTTTTGTCGATGCGTCGAAGACTACCCAAATTTAGCAGAAGTGCTTTCCGGTTTGTGAAAACCATGGTGTGGCAGCACGCAGTATGGAGTCGTTAATTTCTACATGTCAATTTCCTCCATGTGAACCAAAGGTTCATATTCCTTCACGAATCCCACATACTGTTGCCTAAGTACGTTGTTTGTAGCTAACTTTCTCTCCAGAGACAAAAATCGCCGTAGTGCTATATTATTCGATTCGCCTAATTGTTTGGGACCACTCGCCAATGATAGTTTGACCAAGAAGCGTCCTTCATGGTCTCTTTGAGTTGTTTGGTTGAAGTAAACCTAACAACGGCTTTCTGCTGGTGTTAAGCGAGATTTGGGTTCTTCAACCTCTTTCATTTTCCAGAATTTTTCGATGACATTGTTGAGGTCTTCGACCGTGCATATTGCACACGTCGCTGTAGTTAGAGGTGCGCTTTCCACCCTTCCCGCAATGGTCCAACCCAGAATGGTGTTCTGCAAGTTTGGTCGGTCTTTTGATAATTTTATATGCCCGATGGACAATAATTGATGATAGAATTCAGCTCCTAGCAGGATGTTAATTTGGTCTGGACGATTGGCAGCGGGGTCTGCTAATTTTATGTTATTTGGTATGGCCCACGATGAGATATCCAACTTGTTCAGGATTCATAAGAATCCTGAATATTAGCGAAATGACAGGTTGACGCATGTATATACCGACCTAAAGAAACAAATATTTTAGGATCTAAATTGTAACAATTTCGCTGAGACATGAGCCAGATAACTGTCCACGGGCAGTACATTGCATTCACGCATGGTAATTTTTTTTATCGATCTAAAGCAAATTATCATCAGAAGTTCAAATTATCAACGCTGCAGTGAAGTGAGCCAGCCAGAAACAACTGTACACGGGTAGTGCAATGCATTTGCACTTGGTAAGTTGAAACTAAAAATCTATTTAGAACAAATTCAGTAGGCAACGAATATTTCTGACTGAATAGAATTTACAAACAAGTTTTTTTTCCTTTTTTTTTTCCTTTTTTTTTTCTTTCTTTTGTTGCATTTTAAACAATAGAAAACGAAGTGCAGCTGCTATGCCAATATGCCATGCGCCTTTGAATGCCGTTCTTTGGTGCCATGAGCAACCCATGGCTATATAAATCAGAATCTGACTTGACTCGTTCTCTTTTGCAGTTTGGCAGTGCAGTGATCAAGTTGGTATTCTAATTCCTAGTGTTATTTCAAAGTGCTCTAAATTTTATTAACATTTCCCAATGTGATTTCTAAGTGCTATCAATTTTACTAACATAAACCACTTTATTACGGGTCTCGACCGAATAAAGATTCTTATTGCGGGTATCGACCGAATAAGATATTTACTAACATAAACCACTTTATTACGGGTCTCAACCGAATAAAGATTCTTATTGCGGGTATCGACCGAATAAGAAATTTACTAACATAAACCTCTTTATTACGGGTATCGACCGAATAAAGATTCTTATTGCTGTATCGACCGAATAAGATATTTACTAATTTAAACCACTTTATTACGGGTCTCGACCGAATAAAGATTCTTTCTGTGGGTATCGACTGCAGTCAGAATTAATAACCTCACTTTATTCTGGATATCCACTAGAATAAAGAATAGTCCAATTCCAAACCTCAATAAATTAGAAAACCAATTTGATCGAGTGCCTAATACTGAGCTGGTGAGTACATTGTCAGATACAATAAAAACTCTCTAAACATAAATTTAATTTAATCTTACTTATTCTTTCACATTTCTTCAATATTAAATTTAGCTTTACAGATAAATTTAAATTATAATTGTGGTTTTGATTAATATTATCATAGCATATATATTATATATTAATTACAAATTATAGCATATATTGAATTTTAAAAAATCTAGGTGGAGTGTGAGTTACAGTGTAATAAACTTGGTGAACCGAAGAATTAAGCTACGAAAATACTAACTTTAAACCAGAGTTATAAATTTCATCACATTTCTTCATTATTTGCGTGTTCGCTCTAACTACGGGCAGAACATTTTATGGTCCTTCGCAGCCAGATTTAAAGTCTAGTGGTATATATTCTCGGTTTTTTCAAACTTGTCTGCACTCCAAAACTTTTCGCTAACCAAGTCACCTCTGCACAAATATTCCAAAAATCGTTCAATAACTACAAAAATACTGATGTAGAAAAACGAACGAGAGGACTTATTTCTGAGCGGTTAATCGCCCTAAACGAAATTTGGTCCGACTATAAGAATACGCATTATACGATTATCCAAGCTACTCAGGCTTTAGAAGATAGCGAATTGCAGAAATACGACTATTTTGCCAACGATCAGTTCTCAAGTGTGGAAAATAAATACTACACGTTTCGAGGTATTCTCAGAGATGCACTGGATGCATTCGGAACAAAAGTAGAATCAAAGCCAAACACGGAGAATGAATCTTCCTCGCTTTTGAGATTGCCTAGCATCACAATCCCAAGATTCTCAGGGTCATATGAGTCATGGAGGTCGTTTCGTGATCTATTCCAATCCCTGGTGCATACAAATTCTACATTATCTCCAGTACAAAAATTGCATTATTTAAAATCAAATATTTCTGGAGAAGCAGAACATTTGTTGCGTCAACTTCCAATGACCAATGCGAGTTACGACAACGCATGGAAGATATTGCTCAATAGGTATGACAATAAGCGAGTATTAATTAATGCTCAGCTAAAAATAATATTCAATCTACCTAAAGCGACACACGAGTCAGCCAAGGTAATAAAAACTGTGCTAGACAAATCGTCAGAATGTATTTATGAACTCGAAGCATTGGAAGTCCCCACTAAACAATGGGATACAATCCTGATTTACATGCTAGTGCAATGTTTACCAGCTGAGACGCATCGCTTATGGGAACAAGAAGTGAATAGTACAAATGAACTTCCTACCCTAGAATCTTTAAAAGCTTTTCTAGAGACGAGATTGCGAACTCTAGAAGCAATTTCAGAAGTAAAACCATATTCCGTAAACAAACCAGCTCAAATTCCAAGAGGTTCCACTCACTTTTCATCATCTGGTGACAGATGTATAATGTGCAAAGAGCAACATCGGATATTCAAATGTCCAAAATTTATTAAACAAGACGTAGATTCAAGATTCAAATTGTCACGTCAAACAACTTGTGCATTAACTGCCTTTCAAAAGGTCACAACTCGAAGTTTTGCTCAAGCAAATGCACGTGCCAGCGATGTGGAAGGAAACATCATTCCTTACTCCATAGGAACAACGCAACTCCACAGGGTTTGATCAAAGCATCAGACAACCCAGATATACAAGTTCAACCTTCACCTTCCACATCCAATCTTCACACGCTTCACGCGAATCAATCAGTACGAACTACACAAGCCTTGCTTGCCACAGCATTGGTGATAGTTCCGTCAAAAAAGGGTAACATGTTTACTCTACGAGCCTTGATTGACTCAGGCTCTCAAGTCACGTTCATAACACAAGCCGCCGCACGCAAGGTGCAATTGGACATTGTGAACACGTCGACACAAATCACTGGCTTAGGACAGTCAGAAACTGCGTTTGTTAAAAACCAAGCAACAATTAACATACACCCTTATTCAACATCGAATAAAGCGACCACAATTAATGCCCTTATCGTGAATACTATCACAGATATATTACCTCCGTCCACCATTCCAAACAAGGAATGGAGTCATGTACGTGATCTGCAACTCACCGATCCATACTTTTTCAAGCCAGGAAAAATCGACCTGCTCTTAGGAGCGGATGTATACGGAGAAATCCTCTTAGAAGGATTACGAAAAGGTCCTCCAGGAACACCAATCGCGCAAAATAGTTCGCTCGGTTGGATTCTTTTCGGGAATCTAAAAGGCACTTCCACAATCTCCACAGTGTCTACTTTAACAGCAAACGCTCACTACGAGGAAAAGTCATCACTGAATGAACTTCAGCTACGATTTCGAGAGACCGAAGAAGTCATTCCAGGAAGACAACTGTATAAAGCAGATCGAGATTGTGAAGATTATCATAAAAAAACCCATTATCAAAACGACAACGGCCAACATCAATCTCGTTTGCCCTTTTATAATGAAAGTTCCAGCTTAGGGGAATCTTGTACGACTTTACGTCGATTCAACGAACAAGAGCACCAATTAATCTTGCCAAAAGAAAGTAATTTGACAAGATTAATAAGTAATGCACGCGAAAACATTGCACGTAGGTCTGCATTTGGTTCTGTCCACATAAGAAATAAATTTGCATACCACAAGGGCAGAACAAAGGTAACATATGCCTCGTATAAATATACCATGTCTTTTCAACAATCCATTTTAAACAGACCAACTGGAAAACCCAATTTCCAGTCCTAGAATAGGAGATTTGGTCGTCATCAAGGAATCTGATATATACCAGCATATGGCTGGGTATTAGGACGAATTATCGAATGAATTGCTAAAACGACCAATTACAAAATTAGCCATCCTTCCTTTAACCTAAATAACGTTCTAATTTTTTTATAAGCACAACATATCTCTACATGCATTAAATAATCCAAAGGCTATTTTGTATTTATTCCATTTGAATATATATTTTGTCTTCTTTCAACCACAATAATGGAATTCTCATACCCGAGAGGAAAGTTCAATCAAATTTATTCTCATTGGTACCAAGAATCGAAAGTGAAGTGCATTTGTAACAATTGCATATACGTAATTATGCACATACAAAAAAATCAAACAAATATACAAAAAAATTCCTCACAAGAATGTTAAAAGGTATATTCTTGCCACAAGGTTATCATGAGTACCGATAACACGATAACAAAAATATCATATCTATGGGAAAAATTCAAAACCTCATACTCTCCGGTATACAATCAAAATCATACCAATTGTGTAGAGACTTATGTATACACATATAATTAAAAAAAAAAAATGATCAAAATTTCATTCTTGCTACAAAGTCATCCTGATCAAACCATTAATCTGAGCTAGGCTCATTGCATTAAAAATTCATTTTTACTAAAAATTTTAATAGATTGATCATAATTGGCGTTTAATTCTTGAAAGGGGATTCCATCCTTTCAACGGGGGGCAGTATGTTCAGAATTCATAAGAATCCTGAATATTAGCGAAATTACAGGTTGACAAATGTATATACCGACCTGAAGAAACAAATATTTTAGGATCTAAATTGTAACAATTTCGCTGAGACATGAGCCAGATAACTGTCCACGGGCAGTACATTGCATTCACGCATGGTAATTTTTTTTATCGATCTAAAGCAAATTATCTTCAGAAGTTCAAATTATCAACGCTGCAGTGAAGTGAGCCAGCCAGAAACAACTCTACACGGGTAGTGCAATGCATTTGCACTTGGTAAGTTGAAACTAAAAATCTATTTAGAAAAAATTCAGTAGGCAACGAATTTTTCTGACTGAATAGAATTTACAAACAATTTTTTTTCTTTTTTTTTTCTTTCTTTTGTTGCATTTTAAACAATAGAAAGCGAAGTGCATCTGCTATGCCAATATGCCATGCGCCTTTGAATGCCGTTCTTTGGTGCCATGAGCAACCCATGGCTATATAAATCAGAATCTGACTTGACTCGTTCTCTTTTGCAGTTTGGCAGTGCAGTGATCAAGTTGGTATTCTAATTCCTAGTGTTATTTCCAAGTGCTCTAAATTTTATTAACATTTCCCAGTGTGATTTCTAAGTGCTATAAATTTTACTAACATAAACCACTTTATTACGGGTCTCGACCGAATAAAGATTCTTATTGCGGGTATCGACCGAATAAGAAATTTACTAACATAAACCACTTTATTACGGGTCTCGACCGAATAAAGATTCTTATTGCGGGTATCGACCGAATAAGAAATTTACTAACATAAACCACTTTATTACGGGTCTCGACCGAATAAAGATTCTTATTGCGGGTATCGACCGAATAAGAAATTTTACTAACATAAACCACTTTATTACGGGTCTCGTCCGAATAAAGATTCTTATTGCGGGTATCGACCGAATAAGAAATTTACTAACATAAACCACTTTATTACGGGTCTCGACCGAATAAAGATTCTTATTGCGGGTATCGACCGAATAAGAAATTTACTAACATAAACCTCTTTATTACGGGTATCGACCGAATAAAGATTCTTATTGCTGGTATCGACCGAATAAGATATTTACTAATTTAAACCACTTTATTACGGGTCTCGACCGAATAAAGATTCTTTCTGTGGGTATCGCCTGCAGTCAGAATTAATAACCTCACTTTATTCTGGATATCCACTAGAATAAAGAATAGTCCAATTCCAAACCTCAATAAATTAGAAAACCAATTTGATCGAGTGCCTAATACTGAGCTGGTGAGTACATTGTCAGATACAATAAAATTCTCTAAACATAAATTTAATTTAATCTTACTTATTCTTTCACATTTCTTCAATATTAAATTTAGCTTTACAGATAAATTTAAATTATAATTGTGGTTTTGATATAATATTATCAGGCGTATATATTATATATTAATTACAAATTATAGCATATATTGAATTTTAAAAAATCTAGTTGGAGTGTGAGTTACAGTGTAATAAACTTGGTGAACCGAAGAATTAAGCCACGAAAATACTAACTTTAAACCAGAGTTATAAATTTCATCACATTTCTTCATTATTTGCGTGTTCGCTCTAACTACGGGCAGAACACAACTGTTGTGTTGGCTGAGGAGAAATGATACTCCGAAGTATGAATGCCTCGACTCTGGTAGAATATCCGTTCAACCTTAACTGGAGTAGCACATTTACTCTTTGATGCCATTGCCGCTTTCCTTGCCCAATGCCCTCTATGACCAGGGAGTCGGAAGTGGGCGCGAGACCAAGTTTTTAAACAATCCTTTGGCTGATAATATTTATTTGTTTGCTACTCAGAGCTGTAACACTGGAAGACGAGTCAATTGGTTGGTCGACTGTTGAAAAAAAAGACGGTGGTAGGGTTGCACGGCATTCCACCTGTCTTGGAGCTAAGCTTGTAGTGATTGCAATCCCTCACAGTCGTTCAGATGCACTAGCGTGTTATCCATCTTGTTGCATTTATTGCATCCACGTGATTTGCACTTGACTGTAGTATGTCCCGAACTCATACAATTGAGGAACAAGTTATTCCCTCTCAGCACCTTTAACCGGTTCGATGACGTTAATTTCAAAAATGTGGTGCCTTGGTAAAGTTGATGGTCGCCCTTGCATGACACGCAAGCTGGCGGTGTAATGGCAACGGAAGTCATTGATTTAGAAGTGCTAATCCTTCGCTGCTCATCTACATTTTTGCTCTTGTGGCCTAAGGCCTCCAGCGATAGGAACCTACCCTCTCTGACAAGAAACCCTTTATCGTTTGCAGTCCCCTTGGATTTGGTAATGACTGCTCATATAATGTGTGGCTAGCCTTGTCTAGCTTTTTAACCAGGATATGGAGAAGCAAGGGATCCTAATTTGTTATTGAAACCTCTAAATTCTCCAATGCTAATAAGCATTCTTGTGTCGTATCGTGTAACATTTTCACAACGGTAGATGACACATTGTCAGATGCATGGGAAGGTTGTCCCAAAAGTTTATTGATCAGGTCGGCTACTACGATTCGCATATTGTTGTAACGATCTTGCAGCAACTTCCAGGCCGTTGTGTAATTTTCCTCGTCAGGGGAAAATGTCTGATGAATTTCTCTGATTCGCCTACCAAGTTTGTTTTTAAGTACCACATCTTCTGACAATTCGATAGGGGTTGATTATGGACCAGAGAGAAGAGATCGTAAAATTGGCGCCATTTAAGATAATCTCAGTCAAATTTGGGCAAAGTCATCCTTGGCAGTTGCAATGTAGTACCTTGTTGCACCAAATTTTGTTGTGGGCGCCACATCGGTCCTTGTAGAAAGCTGTACTAGTGTAGTTTGTACTCTTTCTTCCAAGCCGATGTACTCATTGACATCATAACCCATTGTGGCGGGATCATCGGTCATTTCCCACAGTGAATATTTCTGATTCTCAATTTGACACCAATGTTGACTGATGGTTTCAGCTTTGATTTTATAATATTGCCGTGGATGAGCGTCGTCGTATTGAACCCCTTCGACTACTCTCCGCAGCGATTGGATAATACCTCTTTGTCGACGTATTCTTTTCTTGATTCCAACTGACTCGAGATTGCTCTGTGCCATGTTAGCCTTTTCTTCAGATTGAAATGGCTTTGGCATTGCTTGTTTTGGAGGTACCCTTAAAGGTACGTCTGTAGTCTCTAAGGCCTTGTCGGCCTGTTGTGTTTCTAAGCCCTCGTCGCGCTGTTGAAGTCGATCTTGTTCTTCTTTTTCGAAGGAGTCAATCTTTTCGTTGAAATGCTTCCGGTATTGCTTGTAGAGCGTCCATATCGACTTGCGGTAGTCCTTCGCGAAGTATGCATGGTGAACAGGCAGCTCTGGTAGTGATCTAAGTTCATTGTCGGTTTATTCAAACCTTAACCATGCCTCTTCCAATCTCCTCGCTCTTTCTATATAGTACTCTCCTTTGGTTTTTCTCTCTTTCGGATCCTTTTTGTAGTTGCCTAAAATGCTTTTCAGCGCCTTTTCTAGCTCAGCCTGTCGTTTTCCCAAACTGCTCCATGATGTAGGATGATGTCACACTTCTGAGACAGCAATGAGTTTCCCTAATGACGTGAAATCACATCGGGGTCACCAAATGTTCGGGTAAAATTGTTTTACCTTTCCGTTAACGACGTAGGCCTTTGCGAAAATAATTGCGACAAATGCATGCTGATAAGCTAATGTGAGATCTTTGAATTAATATTACTGGATCTTAACACATCCAAACCTTACTACAGAAGTATAATTCTGTTCAGATTTTAATCTGAAATTATTCCTATCCTTACTATAGAAGTATAATTCTGTTCAGAGTTTAATCTGAAATTATCCCAATCCATACTACAAAAGTATAATTCTGTTCAAAGTTTAAACAGAAATTATTCCGATCCTTATTGCAGAAGTCTAATTCTGTTCAGAGCCTAATCTGAAAATTCCTATCATCCACATTCCCACACCCTAAGCAGGAGAATAATTCTGCCAAACTTTTTATTGTGCTACATCTGTTCAGCACCACACGTTGCAGCACGCTGCTGCACCCCTTTTTTTACTTATTCAGCCTTCCTGCCTGACTGAGCCGCTACCATCAAATAGATTCTCAGAGAGTTCTTCTGTGCATCACTTTACTGCCCTAGTGCCCACACGCAGTAGAAGCATTACTATTTTTATTATAGTAGTTTATATGGTGACAGAAAATTAATTCCGGTATTCTTTTTCTTTCCAGAAGTAAAGAAACGGACAACGTTTTTGAACCATTTTTCTTTATTGAATTCTTACTTGAATTTCTAGTTTTAAGCTCATTTTTTATTAGAAATTTGTGATATTAGGTTAAGTAAATGAATTATTAATAAAATTTTACGTTTGAAGTTTGAAGAACGCTGAGTTATCCTTTCAACAGCTGAAACCTCTCCCTTATTGTTTAAGACTAGCTCTCACAGACAGAGTCTGGACCGCCACTGTGGGGACCAGTGCATGAGACAAAACCAGAGGAAAGAAGCAAAAATCGGCCAGTGAAGAGTACAAAGCCTAGCGAAGGCTGGAGTAGGTGTCCACTCGATCCCTCAAAGCCTTTCCCGGGGCCACGAGAGAAACCGCTTCTACAATCATTACCAGGAAATAATAAGGAAGTGAAGGAGAGGATGTGGATAATCTATAGAAAGAAAAGAAGAGTCAAGAACTAAAGTGCCAAGAGAACAATTCGGAGAATTTCTCTTTCCATTATTTTTCAATATTTTCTTTTACAGCGTTAATCACCAGGGGCCGGATTCACTAACTCGGAGAGTTGTGGAGTTGTGGAGATGAGAGTGCTTTGCTCTCTACTCGGAATTCTGTAACTCGTGGAATTTGTATTGAGATTTACCAAACTCTCTATTCAACTCGGCAAAACTCTCGGCTGTATTAGTTGTGGAGAAGTGCAAATCCCGAAGATGGAAACCTGATCACCACTCGTAGCTCTGCAAAAGGAGATGATACCAGCCCAGCAGATATATCTCCGGTTGTACTTGCTAAACTTATGGAGTCTCTGGAATCCAATCTCTTTAAAAAAATTAATGGCCTAATGCAAGAGTTCGAGGTTCGAATTATGGCAAAAATTGATGAGTCCACCCGTGCCTTGAATGATAAGGCATTGAAGCAAGAGGAGTCTATAACTAAGCCCCAAGAGCAGAATAATTCTCTTAAATCACAAATTGCTGATATCCTTCGCTTTCAGCGGGTTAATGGCGTTGTAATAAGGGGAATACCCCAGCTGCCTAGAGAGAGCCCACTGCTTATTGTAAAAAGTATTGCTGCATTGATCGTGTCAAACCAGCCTTTTGGTTTGCAACGAAAAATGATCACACGAATAAATAAAATCCAATTAGTCGTAAACTTTATAAATTATGTTCTTTATTCCTTGGTTCTTCACAAAATTCAAATCTAGACAGTACAGCTATACGAAATGCAATCCGCTCGAGACTCCTACGGCGACTAGACTCTCGTCTTCTCAACAACTTTAAGTGGTGTCCAACAGAGCTTTTTAAGAGAACTTGGGTCATTCACAATGATTATATAAAACTTCTAAATACTGTCTTAACATGCCGCCCCTCTTGAAGTATA
Source organism: Dioctria linearis (assembly GCA_963930735.1). NCBI lineage: Eukaryota > Metazoa > Arthropoda > Insecta > Diptera > Asilidae > Dioctria > Dioctria linearis. The sequence continues at coordinate 86,187,118 of OZ005740.1, forward strand.
TGAAAGGTACTTTAATATGAATTCAACAATTACAACTACGATTTTCACATGAATACAAATTTCGAAATCATTTAATTAACAAAAAAAAAAGGAAGTAGCAAAAGCAAATTATGGTCATGATGTTACTCATCTACTGGTACGGGTGCCAAGCGATGAATTGGTCGCTTAAAGACTCCATTCTTAGTTTTGATGTCCACCACTCGAACATGGCCGTCCTTCGCACGACAAACATTGACCACTCTCCCAATCAACCATTGCTGTGACGGTACGTTGTCTTCAGCTATCAGGACCAACGTCCCAGCCTGGACGTCTTTCGAAGAAGCACTCCATTTGTAGCGCCTCTGCAGCTCGAGCAGGTATTCCCGAGACCACCTCTGCCAAAAATGTTGCTGGATTGATCTCAACCGATTCCACCTCTGAAGGAAAGACCATTTGTTTTCTTTTACTTCCATGTTCGGCTCCGCGATGCAATTCATTGGAGCCCCAATTAAGAAATGACTTGGTGTTAGAACTTCCAGGTCATTCGGATCTGTCGATAACGCAGAAATTGGCCTAGAGTTGAGTATCGCTTCTATCTCAGCCATCGTCGTCGTAAGTTCTTCAAAGGTCAGCAAGGTGTTTCCTAATGAGCGATAGAAATGACCCTTCGCGGAATTCACTGTTGCCTCCCATAGCCCTCCAAAGTGGGGAGAACGCGGCGGTATGTGATGGAACTGAATGTCATGTGAAGCCACCACGATGCGATTTTCCCTTGGGTTTGCTGCTGCAAGAAGTTCTCACGGAATTCCGCCAACTCCCTTCGAGCACCAACGAAATTGGTCCCATTATCGCAGTACAAATGTTGACAGAGATCCCTTCGAGCTACGAATCGCTTGAGTGCCGCGATGAATGCATCTGAGGTAGATCCGAAACCACCTCCAGATGAGCCGCTTTTATCACAAAGCATACGAATATTGCTATATAGGACTTGTAAGGGCCCTTACCTCGAATTTTATGTGTAGTATATATTGGGCCGCAAAAACCTACTCCGCAATTTAAGAAGGGTCGAGCGATATTCACCCGGGCGGCTGGCAAGTTTCCCATTAACTGTTCTTTTAGCTTGGGACGATATTTGAAGCAATGCAGACACTTCTGCACTATTGATCTGCAGACGACTCTTGCGTTAATTATCCAAAATTTCTGCCTAACAATGGCAACTAGAGCTTGAGACCCAGCATGATAATTTCTAAAATGTAAATGGTTAATATAACTTTTAACGAAGGGATTATTCTTTGGGAGGAGAATGGGACATTTATTTTCATAAGGTATGTTCCCATTTTGCAAACGCTCTCCTACTCGCAAGAGCTTGACTTCGGAGTGAACATCAAGGAAAGGATTGAGTTTTTTGATGTTACTCTTAGGGCTTATCTGATTTCCTTTGTCCAGCGCGTTTATCTCTTCAGCGAACGCTAACTGTTGAATATTATAGGTACACTATTCGCATAAGGGAACGATCGACCTCTTGTGCTGATGGATCCCTTCCCACTCTGGTTGTGTATGTCTTCTTCTGGCATCTTCGAACGAAAAGAAGTACATACGCAAAAACTCTGCACGTTCTTATAAAGTCACTTCTGTTTGTACAAAGTGCAGCGAAATTTGGTGAAACTGTTGTTAGCAACGATACTTTGGTTGCTCTCTTTTCTGTTGTGTTATTTCTTACCTTACGATTATTGGTTTTTGGCCACAACTCTTCTGTTTTGTAAAGGAAATCTGGTCCGCTGTACCAGATAGATTTCAACAATGGTTCGACGGTCGCTCCTCTTGAGATAACATCAGCTGGATTTGCCTTTAAATTAACGTGTCTCCAGCTCGCTGAGGTCGATAATTCTTGTATTCTGGATACACGGTTGGCCACGAAAGTTCTTCAAGTAGATGGATGAACAGACAACCAGTCTAGTACCACCTCCGAGTCAGTCCATAGATATATTTTGTCCACCGGATGAGATAAATTGTTAAGAATTTTCTGCAACAGTTCGACGAGGAGAACAGCAGCACACAATTCTAGCCTTGGCAACGATTGGCTTTTTACTGGGGCCACTCTCGATTTGGCACTCAACCAATTAACTGATACAGCATCGCTGTCGTTCGCTGACCGAATATATATACAGCAGCCATAAGCCCGCTCGGATGCATCTGCAAATCCGTGTATCTCTATTTGTTTCGTGTTTGCTAATGGCAGTACATACCTTGGGATACGAAGTTCTTTCAAGTCTTTTAGTTGCTCCTTGTAAAGTGTCCAGGCGCTATGAAGATGGATGGGCAATGATTCATCCCAATTAAGTTTCAAAATCCACAAGTCCTGCATAAATATTTTCGCCTTTACAACGATGGGATTTATCAATCCGAGAGGGTCAAATAACTGAGACATTTCTGACAGGACTGTGCTAGTTATTTTTGCTGTCTTCGACAACTCTGGTACCACAAATCGAATTTCGTCAAGAATTGGCTCCCAGGCGATGCCTAGCGTTTTTATTACATCTGAATCATTAATGCGAAGTGGTTTTTCCCTTTGCGATTCGTCGATTGTTCCGAGTATACTCATATCATTTGAATACCATTTTGTTAAATTAAATTGTGCAGACTTTAAAATGGTAGAAACTTCACATTTCATTCGGTCAATCTCTTCTAACTTAAATGCTCCCGTTATAAGGTCGTCGATGTAAAAATCCTTCTTAATCGTATTAGCTCTCAAAGCATACAAATGCGAGTGCTGGTTGGCTAAATGGAGCAAGCAACAACCTGTTCTACGAAAAAGCGACATTTTTCTAAATTTACTTTTATATTATAGCCTTCTAACCACTCTAGAACTTTTACTAAGTTTTCCCGACATTCTTCCATAATATGTTCACCGATACATACATATGTCATCTAGGTATACTGCAACGTTTGAAAAATTTGTCGGAACTATAATGACATATTTCACTTGGAGGGTGATTTTCTCTCAGTGACCATCTCGGTCCGTCATAAGATTCAAACTTTTCCCGATAAAGCCGCTGTAAATGTCAAGCCGTACCGACTACCGGAGTCTCAACCGACAGAAATCAGCAACCAGATATCTCAAAATGGAGAATTATTCCCATTAAGGAATGTGGATTCAAAATAACTTTCCGATGGATTTTAGATAATTTTCGAAAGTATAAACCGTGTAAAAAAAAAATTAAAGAATGATGGACTGGAAGCAGTGTTCGGGGGAAGAAAGTCGCGTACATATTATTCTATCGGAAGGTATTTTCGGAAAGGGATCTCATTCAAAGTTAACGGACCCTGCTTGGTCATACAATTCGAATCAAGAGATTTACGTTGTTTTACGTAATGCCACATGGTGTCAGTAAATCAGTCCTCGTTCAAAAGAATTTATGTAATTCTGCGGCAACGCTGAATTTGTAAACAATGGAATGAAAGGAGGGACTATGAGCTCACCTTCCGAGAAAATAATACTCACTTGCAGGAATTCAGTATATTACATATTTCTCGCATGACTGTAATTCTCAATTTAATGTGAAAACGCCCAAAAATTCTACTCCCTCATCACATTTGCAATGTTGACTTAAATCAAAAGATGAAAGTCTTTGATATTGTATTCTTTGCTTTTTGTTCCATCTCAGGATTCAGTAACAAGAAACACGAAAGTTTCAATGATATCCTTTACATGGAGAGACCTTATTTCTGAGCAACCCTTTTCATAACTCATTAATGGAATAACGTAGAGGTACATACTAAGATTCGTGACCTTTTTCTTTTATAATTTCTTAATTTAAATTTTTTAACTGTACATGCTTTCCATGTTAAATGAATTCTGAGAGATGATTTTTTGTTTGATGGGACGAAAGCAGAAAAACATTTTTTTACGAAAACAAGATTTTATTTATGTAAAGGTGTTACAGGATAACTCAACTTAACGTCCCAAACCATAAATGGATACTTAGCTTGGGGTAGTTTAAGCTTAATATGATATTTAATCAACCTTTTATGTAGAGAATATGAACCACATTAGGTTAAAGGTAAGTGTCGCTTTCTGCGAAACGAATAATTCATAATAATGTCGGTAGCAAGGTGAATGTAATTATAATTAATGAGATCATATTGTAGCATCTCTATGACAAAATTATCATACTTTTAAAAACACGCACCACAATGCCAACAAAATAGGGAAAAATAAATCACTGTGGAACGCATTTTTTATTTTTGCCTGTTACAACATAAATTAAGCGTTAGTCAGAAAGATATAATCACATCCTTGGAAGGGGAAGAACGAGTATTTGCATACTAATGTTGGCCCCATTTTATTTCCATATATTTAACGCTGCTAATTTCATGGAGTTGAGATGTTTTTAACTAGATTTAAATCGAGTTCAAGGTCACTTACAGGAATATCGACTGAACCAGAAGGGAGATTTAACGAAGGTTAAATAAAGCATCAAATTGTAGCTTTTTAGTTGGGATTTTGTTTTATGTTTGTTTGGAAGGACTGCTTGAGACAACACTGCGGTATTACCCAACAATCAACTAGCTTTTGTCTTGACGACATATCTTCTTCATTTAAGTCACCCTATACTTTAAGGGAAGAGTGATGGCACTGATCTAATATATCATTTATTGCCATTCTTGAAAAGATTATTCCTTAAAATTTTCAGTAACCTCTAAAATTTCCTGATGAAGCAACTTAAATAAAAAAAAACACTGATAGTCCCAAAATCTGCTCACGAAAGTAAATTAAAAGAAAATGGCAATAAAGCTTCCCACATAAGTATTCGGATATAAGCATTACATACTTAATATAAGAATCTTAGTCCCGACACCACTGAAATTAAGACGCCTAGGACTAATAATTTTCACAGTATACTTATATAAAAAACCTAAATTTCAAACGGCAACACCAAGAAGAGCATGCCTGATCTAGCCAATTTTTGAACCTATATTTACTGTTTCTATGAGAATGCCGTGTACCAAATGTCATCTCTCTACGTTGACGCCTTCTTAGGAAATGTCCAAATATATAGTCCCATTTTGTAACTCAAATTAACCTAGTTTTTAAGAGTTCGTGGGTAGAAGTTCACCTCTCGAAGTAAACGCGTTCTAGCGTCTTATCGAGAGGATGGACAGTCAAATATACAAAAATCAAAATCCAGTCCATTCTGCGGTACCATCATTATTTCTATGCATTACAAACGGAATGACAAAACTAATATACTCTATGATTTCATCTTCTAGGTTATAATTATTTGCAAATAAAACCTTCTAGGTATATTAAGGGGTCCGGAGAATTTATCGCTCGCAATTATCGCCAGCAGTTTACCGCAGCGTCAGTTTATCGCACAAACAATTTATAGCCTACAAATGTTCGCGAACATAAAAAAATCCAGTGTCACTGTGTTTCTACATGCTAATCTCCGAAACCGCCCTACCGATTTGAATGAAATATTGTGGGTGTGTTTGGTTCACTCCAGCTTGAGAGATAGGATTGTTTTGGATACGATAGATAGCGCTGTTGTCGAGTCGTAAAAAAACTGCCTGACAACGCGTAGATGTGAAAAGCTGAAAATTTGTACACGGCGTTTTCATAAAAATTGAAAATACATGTTCGAAAAATGGACTAATCGTGCAACTCCTTCGTACGGTTGCCATACAAATATTTCATTTTTTTCTTATATATTTGGACGTTGTCTGACAACGAGTGCACGTAAAGAGCTGAAATTTGGTACGCGGCATTATCACATAAAATTAAAAAAACAGACTAAGTCGTTCAACCCCTTCTTGGTGTTGCCACTATATATTTGGAAACTGTCTGAGATCACGTCGACGTGGAGAAAATGGACCAAATCTGGCGACACCTTTTTGGGGTTGCCACCCAAAACTTTAGTTTTTCACTATATATTACATATATATTTTACACACGGCGTTTTTAAAAATAATGTAAATTTAAGTTGAAAAACTGAGCAAATCGGGCAACTCCCTCGTAGTGTTTCCATACATACATTTCGTTTTTCATTATAAATGTGGGCACTGCCTGAGAACGCGTGGACGTGGAGAACTAAAATTTTGTACATGGTGTTTTCTTGGCAATAGTAACTAAAATTACAGAAATGGTCTCAGTCGGGCGACCCCTTCTTTATGTTGCCATTCGAAACAATTTTTTTTCACTATATCTTAGAAAACTGTCTGAGAGCGCGTCGACGTGAAGAGCTCAAATTTTGTACACGGAGTTTTCATGAAAACTGCAAATAGAAGTTCAATATGGGCTAAACCGCCCAACTCGTTTTTGGTGTTGCCATACAAAACTTTAGGTTTTCACTACATATTTGGACACTGCCACGCGCGTCGACATAGAGAGCTGAAATTTTGTACATGGACCTTTTAAAAAAAATGTAAAATAAGTTCGGAAATGGCACCAATCTGGCAACTTCTTCGTATGGTTGCCATACCACCAATTGCGTACGCAGTATTTTCATAGCAGTGGCAAATAAAATTTCAAAAATCGACTAAATCGGATTACCCCTTTTTGATGTTGCCATACAAACCCCCACAGCACAAATGTGGGAAATCCCGTCCGGTCCCAATTAACAGCCTAGGATATCCCTGGGAGTGCCGAATGTCCGTGGTTCGGACGTCCCTGGAAACTCCCATCCCCTTCCCACAGGATTTCCTGAGGTTGCACTTAGTAATAGTTAAGAAATTCCATTCACGCTGCAAGCATACGTAGGACTTTCTTACGGGTCTCCAAGTTTATTTTTTGGTTGTGCGGGGAAATATCTTAGGATATTCTAAGGAATTTTCTGGTATTATGGATTTTTTTTATAAGTAGGCAAAAAAAACTCAGTTAAACTCCCAAACCATTTACTTCAACATTATATATCTTATTTACTATCTTAGGACCTATATTATTTTTTATTTTATTTTTCTTCTTTCTCTTTTTCTTCCCTGAAATATATTTCAGATTTAAAGAAAAAAAAAATTTTTCAAAAGGAAACTAGGCATGTAAATTTAGAAAAGGAAATCAATATATATAAATGGTTGCAATAATTATTACTAAATTAAAAACTCACTTCTTGTTATGCAGGGCTAATCTTTCTGCAGCGTGTCTTATCCAGGTTATAATGCGTTCTTCTATCTCCCCATTCATTATTTGGTCCATTCTGGGGTTCGCTCGAATCGCATCTAGATTAAATTAATGCTGGTAAATAATCAATATAAATATTTCAACATTAAAAATATTAGCTCCACTTTTCACGAACATTAAGTGTAAGTTCTTGCTAAATATGTAGGTACCTATATATAAAATGTAATGCTAATTCACTGTAATGTCAACATTATTTGATTCTAAATTATGCCAATACTAAGAAAATATGTCGATCATTGAATAAACATATTTCTAGCTAAGCTAAGGCTAGCCAGAAAAGATACATTACAGAAATTCTGCATATTTGATCCAAATAAAAGGTTTTGTCAAAATATACAGCTACTTATCTAAGATATAACTTACCTTTAATTAAGTCACAAATGGAAAGGGTTGAAAATCCACGCTTGTTTCGCTTTCCGTAAAATGTAAATTGCTCCTCGACTTCGTTTGAAAAGAGCTTCGGCAAAACTTTAAAAATTGTCCCCTTTGCATTTCCAGTGTTCAAGTATTTTAGTTCAGTTTTCTAAAAAGAAAAGGATCGTGGATGGTAGGGACATTAATAATAAGAACATCTCATAAAGAAATTATTAGGGTAGTATTTATGAACAAACAATATTAGAAATAACAGGAATTCGAGCTGACTGCTTAGTATTTACGACTAAAGCATAGATATAAAATAAAAGGCTTTCAATTACTAAATTAGTTTATCTGTTTGTGCAGTTTACATTATAACAATTATATACAATATATCATAATGAAAAAACATAATAATAAAAAATACAGAAAACCATTTCAACTTTTTGTATAAAGTTAATTTATATGGTTTCTAAACCGACAGGTGAAATCATAAATGGAGAAAACTTGTCACATTCTGATAAATAGATACAGTATTCATGCAAACCACATCTAAAACCAGGTGCAGTACCTACCATTATTTTGTAGAAGAAGCCCAGGGAACACAAAACGGGAGGTCTTACCGCCAGCGAAAATTCGGTAGAAAAACGTGAACTGGGGAAATCGAATTAGTTGGAAGAGTTCTTAGGCGTGAGTATGGAAACTAATATTCTAACGTTTTTCCATCGTTTTCCTCCGTTTTTCTTATCGCGAAGAAAGGCAAAGCTAACAATTTTTTATCGCTTTCGTGCCATTTATTCGTAAATTTAAATTTAAATGTTCTTATCTTTTTCTTAACGTTCTTTAAAACGTATCGCGTTGCAATTTTGCGGTCCAGGCAACGGATTAATAAGAGAATTGGTAAGGAATTGGAGCAAAAGAAGAAAGAGTGATGTTGATTTTAGTGATACCTAAGTGCCGTGAACAAATACGAGAAAAAGTTGATTTGAACTGTAATGAGAGCAACTTTGGTGCTAATGAAGAAAGTGTAGAACCAAAAATAATTTCGTTTGAGCATAAATTAGTTCAACAATTATGATATTTCAACTAGAGCAGCAAATTGTTTGGTGAAATTATTAAAAGAACTTCATCCTCTGCTACGTACGGATATTAAGTCGTTAAGGCAAACTCCACGAAAAAGTGAAGTGAATATACTTGGAAATGGAAAATACTTTCGCTACGGGATTGCTAACTGTTTAACTGATTTCTGCTATAAAAGTAATATACCAGAGAATACAACGTCTTTTGAATTGCAGTTTGGCATCGACGGTCTTCCCTTAACGGCAAAGAATGCGAGGAGTGAGGCTTTGACCCAGTTTAGTAAACATTTTAGGATTTTCTGATGTTATGATAGTTGGTTATTTTCACGGGAATCGCAACCAGAAACCAATTTCGATTTTCTAACTAATTTTGTGGAAGCCATGAAAGAAGTTTTATGTAAACCATTTGTGATCGATGGGAAAGGATACGCAGTAAATATCCATTCATTTATTTGCGATGCACCAGCTCAGCCTTTATTTTGAATATAAAAAGTCATATGGATTTTACGGCTGCACTAAATGTGTGCAAAAGTGTGAATATTACCAAGAGCGTTTAATTTTTCCAGAATACGAGGCAAGAGCTAGAACCGATAGTGACTACGCTAGTATCGCACAACCAGAACACCATAAATCTACTGCAACCATGAGAATTGGATGTGTCTCGCAGTTTCCCCTAGATTATATGCATCTGGTTTGGCTTGGAGCTATGAGACAACTTCTTCATTTATAGGTAAAACTTAAAAGGAATCGTTTTGAATGACATGGCAACTTACATAGAGCATTGAGTAAAATTCAAAGAGGAGAAATAACAACTCAAATTAATGCAATAAATAGAGAAAACCGAGAGATTTTCATGAATGGGAATCTAGAAAAGTGACAGAATTCAGACTGTTTTTACCTATATAAGGGAATTGTAATTATGAAACCCATACTGGATGAAGAAAAGTATAAACATTTATTGAAGCTATCTTGTGCTATGCGAATACTTCTAGATAAATATGATTGTACAAAAAAAAAAAGCGATAATTTTAAAAATAAAACGATTTATAAAAATAAACAAGTTTGTAAAATAATTGCTAATGGATATTTATTTTCTACTCTACGTCCAGACAACATTATATCAAGAAAAAGCACCATTTTCCATATACTATTCATTGTAAAAAATACTTAAATTATCCACTTATGTGAAAGAGCCATTCTTCCAATCCACGCTAACCTCTACGAATCTTGGAATATACTGCTCACTTTAAAGTTCATTTATCTAATGGATTATTTCAGATAAGTATATCAGAAGTTACAAAGAAATATTCCAATTTTTCGTATAAAGACGAAGCAATAGTAGTAATCTGCAACGCGACTATTAAAAAAAAGGAGCAAGATAATAACATAACATGAGCCAAGGGTATGAAAAGTTTGCACATGTGAAACCAGGTTGCTCTGAATTTATTGCCAATTACGCAATTGTTAATGATAGCTTCTCAGCACATACCCCGATACCACCACATCTCACAGATGGTAATTACGTATATGATCCAAATGAAGAAATGAAACTGAAGATATTTTCTCAGGACAAGAAGTGGCAAGGAAGTACAATAATAATGCAGGTATGTAATTTTTTCTTTTGGCCAGGTTCTTCTATTTTTTTCGTTTCAGAATCAAATGTTTTCTTAGTTGCAGCCGCCTAAAGTTCACCCCCTATAATGGTTGACAGCATTGTTTTAAAATGCAGTTTTACTTGTCATAAAAAGTAGTGGCCGAAATATCTGTTACAAATAAACTTTTATAGACATCTTAACTTCGGTAAAATCCTTTCAAAACTGTATGGAAAATTTAGACAAGAAAGTGTCAGGAACTGCAAGGGAAGTTCTTTTTATTAAGGAACGAATAAAAGCTTTCAGTGCAAAGCATTTTCAAAACGAGGACTTTTCACTTTTACCATCTTTTCCACTTGATACGTCGTCAGAATTTTTGGAATTCGAAGAAAAATTCAATACATCGGAAGCAGCAGAAAAACAACAATATGTAATAACTTTACATATAAGTAATAATTAGTAGATACTTAAGTCATATATATTTATAGAAGTTCTACATAAAAATAGGGGCAAAGACTTTTCTTCTTTTTTAATAAGCTGCTTAAGAGCTATCCTTGGGTATATTACAGCCACCTCTTTTTCCCAGTCTAGGAAAAGATACAAGGATACAAGGATACAATATACAAATTATGTACTTCCATTTGATAAAAGTTTTAAAATGTGAGCAAATAGCCTGATTAACTAATTTTACTTTTTATTTATTTATTTTATACCGCATATTCCCCAGAGGCCTGCTTTAAGGTATTCGTAACCTCAGACACTGACATGGACCCATACCATTAAGCTATACTTCACGCGGGCTGTGTCTACCCTTGAATCAGCGTGCTAATTCTAGTACTTAATTAATGTTAAGGTTTTCTAATTCTTAAAAAAAAAAACGAAGTTCCCGGTTTTTATTACCTTAAAGAATAAAATAAGGTTTCGTTATGGTTTAATATATACATATATAACAAATACATTTATATTGTCAACTTTTATTTCTCCGAGTTTTGTAAAATTGCCTACTATCAATTATCGACGTCGACATTTACCGTTTTCCTAATAAATAGTATCAAGAATATAGAAACCACTTATTGTTTCATAATATAAATTTTTTATTATAATTATTATAAGCTACCATAATCAGAGGAATATCTTAGAAACTCAGTTTGTAAGATATCCTTCTGATGATCACACGCGACTTAAATTCCTGTTTTAAAGTATTAATAAAAAAAAAATCAAGATAAAAGAAATTACTTCATCCTTTCAATAAACTTTATTAATACAAAATTGATTTTTTATAGAAATTCTATTTCGCGATTTAGGGATCTGACTTCAGCCAGACGACCGTGGTTTACAACTAACTTAATTATTCCTTTACTGAATTAAATCTAACCTTCTCTACGAAATTTTTATCATCGCTTTTCGTGAGAAACGAATTTCGTCTGGAAATATAAAAACGAAATGTGAGATTTTTGTTTGTTCACGACTTGACTTGAAAAACAAAAATCTCATATTGCAATTCCATACTTCGCTTTAATATTTTCCCAAGCAATTTTTTTTTGTGTTAAGTGCTGATGTAAACTCCCGTTCATTAATTATATTAAAAAATTTATATTATGAAGCAATATGTTGGTTCTATCTTTTTTCCCCACTATCTCAATATTTATGAAACTATTGTTAGGAAAACGATAAATGTCGACGTCAAGAAAACGGAAGGAATACATTAAGAATCTCGATAAGAAAATATTAAGAAAACGTTGCATTGATGTCTTCAAAAAGGGAAGGAACACGTTAAGAATAACTTGCAAAAAAGGAACATAGGTATTTGTTAACTCATGTCGATAAGAAACTATTAAGAAAACGTTACATCGAGTGGAGAATTACAAAAGAGGGGAAACTATACGAATCTTGACAACCATTATGAACCACAGATGTATCGTTTGCCGCAAAAAAAAGTTATCGCTTTCTGAGAAGTTTAACGAGTTTTTAACGTGAAACTCTCGTTTTCTTAATGTTGTCGGCAAGTTGTGTTCACTACTGGGAGGGGCCGTTTTTGAACTGAACTGAATAATAACCATTAAATCGCTCTATATTAAATTAGCTGCAGTTGTAGAAATAATTGACGTCCCATCTGAGTTTCTGAAAACGAATACCCACATCAGGAGACCATTTCCTTATCAGTGTTATTGAACCAACTGAAGCAAAATTCCTAAGAAAATAATTAATGCTTCTATATTCACTATTTTTGGATAATCGACTAATTCGAAGAATTGTGCTGAATATTGTGAATTACTAAGAAAAATATGAGTGGTTGTTTGACGGGTCCGATAAATATTTGTCGCGGCCCAGACACAATATAACTCCGTTCATTTTCGCTTACCAATTTTGCATAATATTTACAAATAAATTTCCAAGAAAGAATGAATGACTAGCTAAGTGAACAAATGTTTTTATTAGCCCAGGCACCAAATAATCCAACACGTCTTGACTGTTTGCCACAAATTCCATTAGCACAAGAATTCTGCAGAAAAATGTTTGAATATATTCCTAAGAAAAAATGTATGCTTCAGCTTCACTATGCTCTATTGATTTTGGAATGTTGTTTGCCAGCCGAAATAGTGCAGACAAATTGTAGAATATATTTCTACGAAAAAAATGAATATTTGCCTGACAGACGTTCATAAATATTTGTAGTGACCACGCCAGCGGAATCAATACAAGCCTTTGGAATGTCCGTTATCGGGCACCAAGTGCATACAAATTCCAATGAAAAATTTTCAAGTAAATATTTAGGGAAAACCTGGTCCGCGGGAAAGGCCCAGTATAAAAAGACTTTAATGCGAGATGTGTATCGAATTAGAGCTACTTCAGGGTATTTAATTTCATGCAGCATTCAGTAAAGAGAAAGCTGGCTTATGTGCGGCTACGCGATACGGACGGCTTCAGCACATTGCACATAAGTGCGGGTGTACTAACGACTGGAGATGAAGAACAGAAGAATAATCTCTCAGTATCAGATTATGCTTTATTGCTTTATTGCTTTTCCCGTCTGTTTGCTCGTAGCGTCTTCCATTATTCACTAAATTCTATTCTAGATAGCTTGAATAATTTGAGAGTCCAGAAGAAGCTCTTTCTTGAGGAGTTAGTAAATTTTTTGACAAAGCTCCAACGATTTGGTCTTAAAAGCAAATTATAGAATATCGTTCCCATCTACCTGGGCTGTAAGCTGTGTATTACAATCTTCCGCCATTCAGCCGACATGACTATATGTGAAAGGATCATCCAAATAATAATGAATTTTACCAGAGACTCTACTCGAACCTAAAATGCAAACTATTCCCTCAATAGTAGGCTTTTCAACAGCGTCAGTATAATTTCCGGAGTTTTTCAAAGTGTCGCCGGCGTCTCCTATTGCTTATTGCTTAACAACGTTTCAAGGAATCACTTGAGAAGATTCAACAACAAGAAGCATGACATAAAATAAGAATTGCAAAAAACGTGAAGTTACAATACATTTTTCCCAGATAGAATCCGTGGAATAAACTAAAGCCTCCTCCGATCATCCTGAAGCTAATTATTAAGAGACGACAACGGGATGAATAAATTTATTTGAAAAATGGAATTACGAAAAAGCTGGGAATTGAGTCTAAAAAATAGTACTTGCAGAATTACAAACGATTCCCGCATGAAGCCACACAAATACTTTAAGATATTTAGTAAAATAAACTCAGGTGTAAAGAGGATTTTTGTTTTTTTAAACATAAAATATTTCCAGGTAAAAAGTAAAATCTTTTCTATACGAAAAAAGTACAGCTCTCTCGTATTGCAGGTTATTTTTATAATTTGGCTAATAGCACAGCAATTTATCTGTTGGTAACCAATTTCTAGGTACGTACTCCACTCCATCGTTGAACTCTATTATACAGGGTGTTCCGTAAATGCCTTTAATCCTTTAAGGGGATGAAAGTAGAGGTCATTTGGGTCAAACAAGTCTAGATACTTTTATTTCGAACTCCGCTGGGTTTTCGAGTAAATCGATAATATCGATTTTCGAGATTTTACATTCCTCTTCAGAGTAATTTCGTTATAAGTTCTATTGTAATTAATGGATTGTGACGTTCAAAACCTTTATTTAAAAGAACACATATTGGCCTTTCTAGGAATGTATAATAAGTTATAATTGTGCCTTCAATTATTTAAAAAAAAAAACAGTTTTCTCTAGATTTTTTTTTAGTTCACTAAAATTTTTGTCGCGCTTCAGTGTACATTTATTCGAAATATTACCATTGCACGAACTTGGCAAAACTATCAAAAAAATTGTGCATTATGTCCCCTTTCCAAAATGACCTCCCTAAGTGCTATAATAACAATCAAAAGTTATAAGCAAACATTTGGAAGATATGCCTATCGAGGTAATCTTCAGTTTTTTCGTAGGATTCTATCTCCTCCTACAGTTTTTAACCTACGATAACCACTTATATGTCATTGTACGGGAATCTTAACTGGCTATTAGATAGGGTACATTTCGATTTCGAAAATGGAGGGGGTAATTGCGAAAAATCACTTTTTTACCAAACTTGATATTTACGAAGATTTCGTTATTCCGCATCTTCATTTTTGCGGGAGGGGCAAGTTCTGGGAGGGGCGGGGGTTTAAAGTTTCAACTTTAAGCGGCTATATTTGAATAAAAACCACCAAAAATGTCTTTTCCATTTATGAATTTAGGACTTACTTGCTAGAACAATGCTTGGTTGAGAAAAAATAGCCGCTTAAAGTTGAAACCTTGAACCCCCGCCCCTCCCAGAGCTTGCCCCTCCCGCAAAAATGAAGATGCGGAATAACGAAATCTACGTAAATATCAAGTTTTGTAAAAAACTGTTTTTTCGAAATTACCCCCTCCATTTTCGAAATTCGAAACCGAAAACTACCCTATCTAATAGCCAGTTCAGATTCCCGTACAATGACATATAAAAGTTTGTCGTAGGTTAAAAACTGTAGGAGGAGATAGAATCCTACGAAAAAACTGAAGATTACCTCGATGGGCACATCTTCCAAATGTTTGCTTATAACCTTTGATTGGAGGTCATTTTGGAAAGGGGACATATGTAATGCGCAAATTTTTGCATAGTTTTGCCAAGTTCGTGCAATGGTAATATTTTGAATAAATGTACACTGAAGCGCGAAAAAAATTTTGGTGATATAAAAAATTCTAGAGAAAACTGTTTTTTTTTTTTTTTAAATAATTGAAGGCACAATTATAACTAATTATGCATTCTTAGAAAGGCCAATATGTGTTATTTTAAATAAAGGTTTGAACGTCACAATCCATTAATTACAATAGAACTTTTAACGAAATTACTCTGAAAAGGTATGCAAAATCTCGAAAATCATGCCCAAACACACTAAGTGCATATAACCATAGATGGCGCAAGAACTAGATGCCGCATGGCATACTAGAGCAGACTATACAGATTGTGAAATAGGTAGTGAATTCTGGAATAGACCATAACATGGTTTAGGGCGTGCCGAAAGCAAATGTTTTTATAATAGCAGTTTTGTATACATTTCATCGACTTCCTCAACACTTCAGATACGAAAAAATATGAATCACTCGACGTATACAACATCTCAAATGTTGTGGTCCATTCCGGAATGGACCACCCAGCCATATAAATTTTGTATACTTTTTTGGTACTGCATGCGACATCTAGTTCTTGTGCCATCCATGATATAACCCAAGAGAATATTTGTCACAAGTCCTAGAAAAGGAATGCTTTGAAGTAACGTTTGTTGTAGTAAAACTCCGTCTTTTCTTTTTTATGCATTTAAATAAGGAAAACATAATCTTCTGTCCCTATATTCACCTTCAGCTGTACACTTTGTATAGCTGAAGTACCCTGCGTGACCATTCACGCCTAAAAGGAATGACTTTGCTGGTGCATCGCATAACAAACATTTCGTTAAAGGGTAGAATACGTCCAACTATAGGCCACAGGCAGCTTCTAGAGGAAATATTGAATGGAAGCCCATCAACATTTATACCAATATCAATGTGATTTCCGGCTTCAACAATATTTTTTTTCCACAAGCTGCGAATACCTCTTTCTAATCCAAAATGTAAATAATCTCTAGGGTTAACTTTTCTTGAAGTTGTCTTGTTTTAAGTATCTTAAGTAAAGCAGACAATACTTTTTTTTTTTTTATGTTCAAGGCAACTGCCCATTTGCAAGGCTTGGGCCTACATTTGAAGAATCCCCAGTGGTTGGTAGTTCATTAAGTTTATCTTTTTCAAATGTAAAACTTTCGGCGCTGTCGGATTCATTTTTAAAAGATAAACAAGATTCAGTTTTAAAAGATAAACAAGTGCTTGAATGGAGTTTCTATGTTTTCTTCAGAAACTTCATTGTGGCTCTTACTTCCTATAATATAATTTCGGTTGCTTTCAGTTGGTATAGATAATGTTTTGTTTTGAATAAGTCTTCGAAGATGACGCGCGCTTATATCCACAACCGATTTCCTCGTTGGCATTTTTGTGCTTTCCGAGGTAAATAACCATTACCTTTTCTTTGTATTAATTGTGACTGTTTTTATTAATAAATAGAACCGACAAATCTTAGAATTTGCTCTTTGTTAGAGACAAGCAGAGGAAACACGTTCGTTTGATAGTTATTTTAAGTTTTTAAACAGATTATGAGGTCTTCCTCAAAAACTTTCATAATTCTTTCTATTCTGAAAAAAGATTCTAATATGCCGTTAAATAGTATGCCATTGTAAAATAATAAAAGCTCAAAACTAGATATTGAGAGATGTTCGAATCTCAAAGGGCAAAAAAATGGTAACATACGTTGAATTATTTTTTTATTACTGGTTAGTATTCGCATAGTCTGTATACATTTTTAGGGCTGCTTATACAGGGTGTCCCGTATATGGTCTGGTACCCGAAGGCTAAGGATAGGCCATGCTTAGACAAACAAAAAATTTTATGGTGGGGGAGGAAATCGTAACGGTTTCCGTGATAATGGAACTTTAAGACATTTGGGTATGTTTTTATAAATAACCCTGTAACTTCTGAACGTTACACCCCATCATGATGATTTAAATTTTAGTAGCTAGATAATCATTGGGCCTTTCTAACGGTTTATAAAAATTTTTCCTCACCCTTTCTGTTTTGCAGTTATGGCTTAACAAAATTTCTCTTCTTTTTTTATTTAACTCCTATTTTTATCAAAAAACGCGTCATCAATACCAATTTTCATATTGAATTTAAAAAGCACAGAATCTTAACTTTAAAATTACCTCACACTCTATACCGAAAATGTAACCCTTTCTGTGTGTTTTGCACTTTTTCTTAGGCATCTCCAGCGAAAATGGCTGAAAAAGGTCATTTCCAACAGATAATTGCCTACTTTCTGGCACTTATTGAACCTTTCCAGCCATTTTCGCTGGAGATGCTTAAGAAAAAGTGGAAAAATCGCAGAGAGGGTTACATTTTCGGTAGAGAGTGTGAGGTCAATTTAAACTGAGCTTTTGGGCTTTTTAAAGTCAATATGAAAAATTGGTATTAATGACATGTTTTTTGATAAAAATAGTAGTTAAATAAAAAAAAAAAACGAGTAAAAATTCCGAAATTTTAATTTTTCTGAGCCATAACTTAAAACGGAAAGGGTGACCAAAAACCGTTATAAACATTGGAAAGGTATAACGTTTATCATCTATCTATCAATGTTTAAATTATCATCATAAGGTGTAACGTTCAGAAGTTACAGGGTGAATAATAAAAACATACCCATATATTTTAAAGTCCCGTTATTTCGGAAACCGTTACGATTCCCTCCCCCACCCATACAATTTTTTCTTTGCTTATGCATGGCCTATCCGTAGCCTTCGGACGCCAGACAACATACGGGACACCCTGTGTAATGTAGAAAATTTTCAAACATAGAACTTGTAATTACTTTCTGCTCTTGCGATCCTTGATAGCTAATAAGCTTTAGGATAAAAGAATATATTTTCCTCAAAACAATTTTAGAAAAATTTTAAATTCTGTATCGAAGAGTACATGCATACGTAGAAGGTAAATTATTGTTTTAAATGTCCACAAAATGCTCAATCAAGTTGAATTAATTTAGCAATAATAAATATTAAGTTTATTTCACATTAAACACACGCTAAACACAAATCTTTACACTCGCCAATGGTAGGTATTCTTACAGCAAATGACGTCCTAAAAATTACAACCGACAAACTCTGCGAAAAAAATAAGAAAGAAATATATGTAGAAGCGAAACCATCTAATGCATATCATACTATAATTACAAATACAAATAAAGCTGTGCGGGCTTATAATCGTTCCTACAATATTCCAATCCAGCTCTTAAGTGCTTAAAGAATCGACAATATAATTGAGCGCATGTATATACAATGCACAAACATAGCAGTCCTTAGCAACGCAAGCCATATATGGATTCTTTCAATACATATTTTGTTGTTGTGCTTTCGGTCTCCAAAAAACCACTCACGGTAGCACAGCAAGCGACACAGTACCGCTTTCACTAGAAAACCGTGAACATGTTCCCATCTAAAGTTGTTGTGGGATATCCCAAAATTGTCCTATACATCCCGTATCGTATGTTTCTGTTTGTAAATTACTAAGAGTATTTATTGCGCTCGAATAAAGATTCCTCAAATGTTGCCATCTAAAGTAGCTGTGGGATATCCCATGGAATAAATTATGGGAAATTTCTGATAACTCCTAAAAGTAAGGTCTCAAGTATAAACTGGAGACTACCTGTATATCCGGGATAATTATGAGATCTGTGGGACAATAATGGGATGTCCCTGGGTAATTTTGTGCTGTATGGGAAACTTGCGTTTTTCACTGTATACTTGGTAGCTGTCTGAGAACGCGTCGACGTGAAGGGCTCAAATTTTGTACATGGCGTTTTCATAAATTCATTGGCATGCAAAAATTTCGTGTTTTACTATAAATTTGGGCTCTGTCTGAAAACGTGTCGACGTAGAGAGCTACACTCTCCCACACATATGAATCTATGCACGCACACTTACACACACACACACACACACACGCGCGCGCACACACACACACACACACACACACACACACACACACACACACACACACACACACACACACACACACACACACACACACACACACACACACACGCAAACACACACACACACACACACACACACACACACACACACACACACACACACACACACACACACACACACACACACACACACACACACACACACACACACACACACACACACACACACACACACACACACACACACACACACACAAATACACACACACACACACACACACACACACACACACACACACACACACACACACACACACACACACACACACACACACACACACACACACACAAATACACACACACACACACACCCACACACACACACACACACACACACACACACACACACACACACACACACACACACACACACACACACACACACACACACACACACACACACACACACACACACACACACACACACACACACACACACACACACACATATATATATATATATATAGACACACACATAGACACACACGCATACACATACACATACACATATACACACATATATACACACCTATATACACACACACACACACACACACACACACACACACATACACACACACACACACACACACACACACACACACACACACACACACACACACACACACACACACACACACACACACACACACACACACACACACACACACACACACACACACACACACACACACACACACACACACACACACACACACACACACACACACACACACACACACATCCAAAAATAGAGTGTTACGTCCCCTTCGTCAACTGATCTGCTACGCTAACCAAAGGAAGGCACAACAAGTTTGCGGCTCGCTCAGTAGTGTTGGGCTTAGGTTAATCAACGGCTCCTCCTGCGACGAGAGTATTTAGTACTTATCTTCTTTAAAACTTGATGAATCTTGGTAATTAGTCGAATAGGTGAAGGAAATTCAAACAACAACCTCAGAACCAACGAGGTAATAAGATTATCATCAACGAAAAGCAACGCCACTGACTGCGCAAAAACCTAGCCAATACACACGCGAGGTAACGGCCCTTCCAAAGCAAGGCCACAAGACGAAGATGATCGAAACCGAGACCATCGACACCAACGATCAACCCCCACACTACCGACTATTATTAGTTTGCCCTGATTCCTTAAAATCCTGAAATATGTGTACTCGAATGACCTGTTTGACCTTTGACGAAACCCCCCGCAAGATAGAAGCCATGTACAAATTCGAAAAAAGAGAGTAGCGGGCCGGTCAGCAGGCGACATCCACAGTCATCTTGCCTTGTCTTACTGAAGCAATTTTTCATATAAAAGTTGCTTGTATTTTGTTCAAACGCTATAATTTCCGTAAATTTATTCTACATGCTATTTTTTTTAAACTATTAGAAAGAAAACATATTTGGCTGCAATTTGTTTAAGCTTAATTTTCCTGTGGGAGCGACAGTTTTCGGCTTCAGGACCTGTTTAAGATGAAAATTTAATATTTCCTCCATGACGAGTATGCAAAAGCAGTGAGAGTGAGCTCTTACTGCATGCACGTTAAGGCCTTTTAATGTGTCGGTACCTTCGGCGACTTCACGGCTTGTATTATATTCCGGGGGTAACGCCTTTGAGCGTGCGTATGTGGATTCGTCGAAATATGCGATTGCACACCATCAGTAAAATCTATTAGATTGAACACAAAAACAATTGACAATACGACGCTGCTTAATTCAACCTAGCCACATGGCGTGATAATTAATGATGTTAAACAACAAATATTTAAACAATTTCCAAAGCAATCAGACGCCCAATGAACTTAAGTATACATATATATGAGGCCCAACGGCCTCAGACAAAAGGGACAGACTCCCCCGTCACCAACCAACCGCGAATTTTTTAATAATAATTGCTATATATTCGTAAATTGTATAAATTGTAAAATCCAAAGTACAGAAGAATATAAAAGTGAAAAAATATACTCAGCTTGTTTAGTTGTCCGCGAACTTTTATCCCTAAGGAAAGCCTCTTTTTTTTCTTGCTTACTAACACGTGATCAATTATGTTAAGCTATCGCCTCCAGACTCTTTAGTTTCTCCACTTACTTTTCCTTTTTGTATAGTTGTACACCACTGTTTGGAACGTTTTATCCTTTTTAAGGACTTTTGTTTCTTGCTTGTTATGTCCCTTTTGAATATATAAAATGCACTTTTCACATTTGCAATTTTTCTCCTTACGTCCATTCTTACTCGCTGTCACTTGTAGGAAGAATCGTCGTCGCCTCCAAAAAAAGGCCTGCCACACACTATCGTATTGCTTTTTTTGTACTCACATCGCATTTCGCCCGGCGTGTGTTTCTAGTTGAAGACAGTTTGACCGATTCGGCATGACTGTTGTTTATACTAGTTCGGGGTGTACATTGCCTAATTGCCCCTCGATAGACTGCCGATATTTTCCTTGTTCTTATGTTATTTAAATTTCGATTCAGTTAGTTGCTTTGTCGGAAATTTACTCGGACAGTCTCATTACTAGTTCGCTGTGCAAGATTATTAATAATGCTCTCTTGGAACTCTTATCCCGTTTATTTTACACTTAGCTTCCTCTTAAGCATGCAGCCGTCGGTAGGGTTATCGGTGATTCAAAACTGTCTATGCTACTGAAATATACCACTGGATATACTACTTAACTTATCCCTAAAATACTGTCTTACAAATCTAACACTATATTTCCGATGTTAAAGAACGGACATAAAAGGCCGTGATTACTTTTTCTCTTTTCAATACTTTACACCCCATAGAATCTATTAGTTTCTAGAGATTATCAAATAATGGGCACCTTGTCCAACACTAAAGCATCATGGATTATGTGTGTGCCTTTATGTTCTTTGTCACAAATAAACTGGCACAGCAGAGTTCTCACCAGAACTTTTAGTAAAGCAGTCTTACCTTCAGCGCAAACTGGTGCTTTATGCGATATCTATTGAGAAAAACGTGCAAATTGAGGAACACTAATTTATTTCATTAATAATCAGTAGTCGCCGCATGAGAATGTTTAAGAATTTGCCAAAGCCACCATCTGCTGCATCGCAGCTGCTTTTCAATCAGTTTCCCTATAGCGCATAAGTTTACACGGGGAAGTGCATGAAACAAGCTAAACAGCAAACATATTTTCTATTATACCCAGAAGATTCTAAAAAGGAAGAAGATTTATAGATTCTTTGTTAATTTTAAAGCTGCATTCGATACAAATACTCGCACCTCCGTATCCTATAAGTCTATTGTTATGGAATATCCGCTAAATTTATTGATAATAATTACTAGAGCTTTACAGAGATACCATAGCCCTTGTATGGGTTGGTATGACCCTTTAGGAGGGATTTAATACAAGTTGAGGTGTAAACCAAGGATGTATTTTAAGTCCACTACTGTTTGCTTTACATATTCATTAATGATTTGAAGGATGGCATGGAAGTAGACATTTCTGTTCAAGAAATTGCTATTAAAGTGTCAATGCACGCGGATGTTATTGTCATCCTTTTGGATGATCCAGGTAATCCTCAGTCCATGATACATAGATTAGAGTAATATTGCCAACTTTGGAACCTGGAAATAAAAAATTATGATCCTTTGACGTGGTTTGAATGTTAGAAAGAGTTCAGAGCACTGGATCTTTCAAGATGATGACATTGAAGTAGTTAAAAATACACTTACCATGGTGTTGTATTAACTCCAAAGTTGTCAATGGTGGTACATATACATCAATGACAGGTAAGTGCTAAGGTAAGCCTTAACTATGCACGGCAGACTTTTCTCATAAAAGACAATATTCGACACTCCGAAAAAATTAAAATATTTAATGCAGTTACTAGATCAATTCTTTGTTACGGAGCGCAAATTTAGAGATTTTCTTAACTTAATAGTGTAGAAAAATTGCAGCGCTTTTCTCTAAAAAAAATATATTAAGTTTGCCACACTCTTGAAACAGATTTGTACATCTACACCTTAAAATGTCATTTGCTATATATTGTCAGCACACTTTTCGCATACAATTGTGACAGATTACCGCATAACTCGTTCGAAAAGCTATAGAACATGGATTCTGGAAAATACAATGGGTCTTTAGATATTCTGCATAGTATACATATGTATGTCAAAATCAAAACAGCATTCTTTGAATTGATAGAAACGGAGTATGTGTGGCTAAAAAATAAAGCTTTAGATAATGCAAGGATATCCGTGTGACATGAGTGTTGAACCAGCCAGCAGAGTGTCGAAAGCTGAAAGGAAGAGAAGAAAAGAAAAGAACTAGGACATAAAAAAAGAAAATGAAATTGTCACTTATCTAATAAGTAAATCCTGAAATGCACGAAGAGCTGGTTTCATTTCTGCATTTGCTGCAAATACGCAATAGTTGCAATTGAATTTATTAAATTATTTTATAAAAACAATGGGCGAAGCGAAGGAAACAACTTAATCAATTTAGCTGTCACATTTTTTGAGTTTAATATATTTTTATTTTTTCTACTGTCCAACCAAACGGGCAAGATTGGCATCGCCAAGGAAAATGGCCGAACTGGGTCTATAAAAGTCGGACGCAAGCTATACAAGCTCAGCACAGCAAAAACATCACGGCAAACTTTAAAGGGACTCCAGAAATATTTCCAAAGTTTGCACAACGAATTAAAACAGAGTTGGAATCGGTCAACGGTTTACACGTTGTCCGAATATGATCTGTTCACCGAAAATTTAGATTTAAGAAGTGAAGTGAAGTGTGAATTTAACTAGTCTTAGAATTAAATTTAATTATAGGAATGTATACTCGGAAAAATTTGTGTTATTAAAATTGTAATAATTAAATGAAATCAGAGAATTTTAGATAATTAATAGACCTTAGGAATTTTTGAATTTAGTTCAATAAGTGACAAGGGAAAATTTAACTCATAGAACCTCAAGAAGTGTACAATATTATTAAAGGCTTTTAATCGTGATTAAATTCAATGTTTTTTGCAAACGAAAATCCACATCTTTTCAATTATTTTTCCAACGATTTTTTTCCCTTTTTCAGATCGGATGAAAGTTTTTTTTGTATTTTATCACAATATGATATTTTCAACAATGAGCTATATCCAAAGTAAATCTTTAAAATGGCGAAATTATTTCAAAAATTAATTCTCTTTAAGAAAGATTAGTTTAATTTTTAAGTATAGATTTGGTCTTATAATTTTGAACGGCATCTGATGGAAAAGAGATGGCACTAGCCTTTACTCTCTGCAATTTGGATGATGCAATTGTTAGGGGAATACTGATCCTGGGCAAAGAGAAATCTCAGACGACATTTCTGCTGTTATTAAACACTCTGTAATACCGTACATGGATGCTTTTCGTATCAAACCTAAATCTCCAGGGCATAGTACACCAATTGTTATCCGCTTCTCATGTGTTGCTGAGCAGATAGCTTTCCTGACTGCTTTTCGTAGGCGTCGGGGATTAAAACTACCTGATTTGGAGGGCTTCTTCTTCAGCCGGCCCAGACTTGACCCCGCAATAAAACTCTGTTCTGCAAGAGGCATTAAAATTGCGTAAACAGCGGAAGTTATTATCTGCCAGTACTCGAAATGATTTCGTCTATGTAAATTGCAAAAAGAAAGCATCGATATAAAAATTACCAGCCATGATGACCTCAAAGAGGCTTGTATGTAATAAAATGATGTTACGTGCCACTAACGGAACTGACTGATGACATTCAAATGAACTGGAGTAAGGTTTATTGTTATTGGTATTACACAGATAGTTTGCTGCATTCTAGCGTAATGTCAAATTCTAGCCTAGTTTTTTTTTATTTTCTTTGTTTCATCTTTAGTACTTTAGTAGAAGATTTCCTTTAAATTTCAATATAAATTGTATATACGTATATAGAAATTCTAATAATCTAGCTCATCATCAATAGTTTTCTTGGTTTTTTTTCATTTTGTTTTCAATCTTTACAACAGATTTCTTCTTGGTGCATTGCTACTTGACTTGCTTTAAACCGGCTGTTCTGGCGCTGAGTGAAACTAAAATTACTTCTGATGCTGATATCAAGATATCAATCAGTTTCGCTTACCGGCCTATCACTTAGTACCACGTTTTTCTCTTCAAAGAGGCATCGCTGTTTACATTTCTCCATTGTCCTTGAATTTGCTTCAACTCATCCAGAGCTTAATAATGTTCGGATTAGATTTAAAGTTCATTAACGCTGAGACTGTATGTTCTTTTGATTATTTGTTGTTTATTATAGAAGATATTTTAATCAAGGCCCCTGCTTCGGAAATCGTTATTGTTGGCAATTTCAATATTCACAACATTCCCTAGCTCAGACATTCTTGTAACACGAATCCAGCGGGGAGATATGTTGAGTTATGTAGCGAGTCCTTTAACTTGCGACAGTGTGTTGATAGCCCAACTTGCTTGCCGGATATAATTGAATATAGGGCTAACAAATTGGATATGTTTCTAACATCTCATCTTGATAAGTACTCAACGTCAGTGTCATCTCCGTTAGCAGCTCAGATCAATATCTGGTTTCGGCCCAATTCTCCATATGAGTTCATAAACCCACCAATTTCGTATACCCACCATAATTGTAAAAAGCCACTGGTGTGGCACTATGGCCAAGGTGATTGGGCTGGATTCAATAAATTCTTCAGAGATTTGGACTGTACTCGAGAGAAACTAAGTGCTACTCTGAATCCTTTGCTAATATCTTATGGTTTGGGATGTGCAACCTCATTCCACACAGATACAAATGTATTAAGCAAACAACAACAATGAACCGTCAAAATAAACAAGGAAGCTATATTTCAGGCTTACAACTTCTACCACTTACCGGAATTGACGCAGATCTGTAGAAACGCACGTTACACCTACAAATCCCTTATCCAGCGGGCAAAGTTTCAATTCGGTATTAACCACAAGGTAATTACTAGTCGAATGGGTAGTAAGAATTTCTGGTCTCTTTTTGAAATAGTCTAGAGCAACTTCATCAGGTTTTCAGTACCGCCCCTAATTCACAGAGATCATGTGTGCACAGAATCATCAGTTAAACTCAATTTGTTTGCAGCTTAAAATGCTATGATTTTTTTTTATCCCCTTCTTTACAGGCAGCTCTTCAAATGCTGGATGGCCTGGATGGCCGTCAGCCCCCTCCAGAGATATAAGATTGGTAATCGAGGCTGCTGAAGCGAAGAACATCAATCTTCTACTAGGGTGTGATGTAACGCCCATCACATCATTTGGGGTAGCACGGATATAAACCCGAGAGGTGAGTCTCTTTCTAATTATTTGTTAGAGACTAAGCTCGTAGTGTGTAATAGAGGCAATACGCCAACTTTCAGAACAGCAAACAGGAGTGAGGTCTTGGACCTAACCCTAGTAACCTGTTCGGAGAACTTCGTGGTTCGCAACTGGAGAGTGTCTGACCACGCTTGGATATTCTTCGAGGTTGTATTTGCTGCGCGACCTGTTGAGGCTTTTAGGAATGTTCGTAGGACAAATTCGGACCGGTTCTGTGATGTAGTTAGTCATAGGCTGGGTTCTCCACCCGAAAGACTCATCACAGAGTCAGCAGTGGATGATGCGGTCGATACTGTCGCCGAGGCGTTAAACGTAGCGTTCCTGGAAGCCTGCCCCATAAGCAGATCCAGTGGAAAATCAAGGCCACCATGGTGGAATGCGGAACTGGATAAGCTTAGAGAAAAATCGCGTAGGTTGTTTAATGCAGCCAACCGCAGCGGAGATCAGGTAGACTGGTCCTGCTTTAAGGACGGCCTAAGATCATTCAAGAAGGCGCTAAGGCTGCCAGTCAAAGAGTCTAATACAGAAGCGTCCAGACTTCGGAAGGTGCTTGCTAAGGACCATAGTACTCCGTCCTCCATAAAAGGGGAGAACGGAGTCCGGACAACCACAAACGAGGAGCTGCTAAATGTACTTCTTTACGCCCACTTTCCGGGCAGCGGAAGATGGAAAGGAGGAGGTGATCAGCTCCATAG
This sequence comes from Dioctria linearis, assembly GCA_963930735.1. NCBI lineage: Eukaryota > Metazoa > Arthropoda > Insecta > Diptera > Asilidae > Dioctria > Dioctria linearis. The sequence continues at coordinate 86,214,427 of OZ005740.1, forward strand.
TTAGTGAAAAAGTGACGAAATGGGCGGTGCAATCTTTTAATCCCCTTAAGGCGTCTGGTGTGGATGGACTAAGACCCATTATGCTTCAGAAGGCACTAAGGTACATAATACCATGGCTAGTGCCGATTTATAAGAGCTGCCTGAGGCTCTGTTTCTTGCCCAGGGCCTGGCAGGAAGTGAGGGTAATCTTCATTCCGAAGGCAGGCAGGACAGGCCATATCGAAGCAAAAGACTTTAGACCTACAGCTTCTCCTCCTTTATGCTTAAGGTCTTGGAGAGATTGATAGAGGTGTATATAAGAAATGTTTGGCAGGGCGGCAGTGGTAGTCAGCATGCCTATACAAAAAGGAAATCGGTAGAGTCGGCACTACATGCAGTCGTGTCTGTTGTTGAGAGGTCCCTACAGTATAAGGAGTACACTCTAGGTGCTTTCCTGGATATTGGGGGGGCTTTCAATAACGTGAAGACGGAGGTTATATTTCATGGACTGAGAAGGGTGCGTGTTGATAAGTGTCTATGTGACTGGAGCAACTCAATCCTTCTCAGTAGAAAGATCAGCTCCTGCTCAGGTGACACTATTGTCAGAAGAGCAGTCTATAGAGGTACACCGCAGGGGGGGGGGTGCTATCACCACTCCTGTGGCTACTGGTAATGGATGAATTCCTCATCAAGTTAGAGAGAGAGGGCTCAAGGTAGTTGCCTACGCGGATGACATATGCATCCTGGTAACCGGCATATTTCTCTCTACTATTAGCGAAAGGCTCGAGTGCGCGCTGCTTAAGCTGGATAGCTGGGCCAATAATAGTGGATTGATGGTGAACGCCTCGAAGACGAAACTAATCCTTTTTACTAGAAGGAGGCGGGTGCAAGATTTCACACTTCCAATGCTGGGAGGAGAGGAGCTTACTCTCTCCAGTGAAGCGAAGTATTTGGGTGTCGTCCTCGATGCCAAATTGAACTGGAAGGCTAATCTACAAGAACACGTGAAGAAGGCCAGTGTGGCCTTCTACACGGAAAGAGAATATTTGGCGGAAACTGGGGATTAAAACCCAGGGTGGGACACTGGATGTACACAGCCATAGTTCGGCCCATCCTCTGCTACGGCTCTACGGTCTGGTGGACGGCACTGCCGAGGAACTGTAACCTTGATGTGTTGTCCAAAATCCAGAGAGCCGCCTGTATGGGTATAACTGGGTGTCTGTGCACCACGCCCAAGGCGGCATTGGAGGTCATGCTTGACCTATTGCCGCTGGACCTTTATTGTAAGGGTGTGGCGGCAACTAGTGCTGTCAGGCTTAGAGCGGGGGCTAGTGGAAGGAGAGGGGTTTTGGGCACTCCAATATACTCCAGCAGGTTGACTGTAGGGACTGCAGGGTAGAAACAGACTATCAAGTACCCATCCTGACTTTTGGTGGGGGTATCAACGCAACGATACCCACGAGGAGTGACTAGAAGGGGAAGGAGGTGGTCGTTACATCCGATGTTTCTATATTTACGGATGGTTCCAAGACGAGTGCGGGCACAGGGGCTGGAGTGTACTCTAGAGATCTGCAATGGCACGAGTCTTATAGACTGCCTGACAAATGCAGTGTTTTTCAGGCAGAGCTCACAGCGATTTATCAGGCGGAAACATTGGTATCCATGTGCAGAGAGCCCGCACGGCACATCTGCATATATACTGATAGCCAGGCAGCCATCAGGGCGCTGGATGCTGGGCTGGTAAAATCAAAATTGCTGCAGTTATGCAAAACCAGGCTTGAGGTATTGACTGTAAGGCACAAGGTGACCCTAAGCTGGGTACCTGGCCACAAGGATATCTCAGGCAACGAGATGGCTGATGAGTTGGCCAAAAAGGGCTCCGAATTGGATAGCTCCAAAGCTGTAGCTTACGTGAGGATTCCAATCGGAGTTTTAAAAGAGGAAATCATCAGGGAAGTCTATTTAAAGGCAGGCCTCCGATGGACCAGCAGGGATACCTGTCGTATTGCGAGGCAATTGTGGCCTGCATATGACAGGAAAAGGACAAGGGAACTGCTTAATAACAGCAGAGCAAATACCAGGAATCTAGTAGGGGTCATGACGGGTCACTGGGCCATAGGGGACCATGCTAGAAGACTGGGAATGGCGGCGAACGATTTCTGCAGGAGTTGTAGGTACTCGGAGGAAATTGAATCCGTCAAGCATGTGCTTTGCGAATGCCCCGCTCTGATGAATATAAGAGGTAGGCTACTAGGTAGCCACTTCTTTTCAAGTCTGGGGGAGCTTCAAAGTATAAAGTTCAGAGACATCCTGAGTTTTCTGAGTGAGGCAGGATGGATCTAGGCTAAAGGTCTTAGATATATCCTGAGTTTCCCAAGGAACGCAGTATAAATCCACGGGTTGAAGGGTTATCTCATGAGGTCTAGGGGCACAACGGACCCGTTGGATGTCTAAGTGAGGCCGGCTGGTTGTGCAGCGGCACCCCTCTTACCTAACCTAACCTACAGGCAGCTCTTCCTCACCCAATATGCTATTACAATCAAAGACCTTTAGATATCCGCACAAGGGTGGTCTTCAAAGTGCTTTCGAATTCAAGCTTCAATGTATCAAAACTTGCTAGCTCTCTTGTATTTCTTTCCTAGAATTCAAGAGCTGCTCCTCTTCTTTAGCTACACCTCTACAAAGACTACTTCATCTATCCTATTGGACAAGAATCTTTCCTTCGGAATAGAAACAGGCTTATGTTCAGCCAATACCCTAAATAGGAGGGGCAAATGATCCCCCTAACTATAGACAAATTGCCCTACTTGGATTCTTACCAAGATTTTCGAAAGGATTATTAACATCCAATTGCTGGAGTATCTAGAGGGTAACAACCATATCAGTTCATACACCTTTTGTGCTGGCCGCTCTTCTGGAGGAAATTTCCTAATATTCTTTACCGAGCATTCGAACCAATGACTCCATAATTTTCGTGAATCGGAAAACATCATACAAGATTTTTCAACGGCTTTCGATACAGCGTGCAATTCTACTCACCTAGCTAAACTTCAGAAATTAGGTCTAGACCTTTTCTTCTTTAAATGCATTGCAACTTTTCTCTGTCATCGTTCAATCCAACTAATATTGGAGAGAGTTCCATCGGACCGTTCTATAATAAATGTTGGTGTACCGCAAGACTCTGTTCTCTCTCCTACTTTCATTCTCCTGTTGTAGCTCTTACTTTTAAACCTATATATAGTTTTGCTGACGGCAGAGCCCTTTATATCGTGTACTCGTTCAATTCTATAGCTAACTCTCGTGGGAATTTTATAGTTGAAAAACGTAGCTGCATAAATAGTTCACTTAACAATATCTTTAGAACAATACCCGCCTGGAGCACAGCTAATCGTGTCTTGTTTAGTGCTTCCAAAATGTAATGTTGTCTGTTATTACTTCTACCTTTCCTGCCCAGGCTATCCTACGGCATCTGTTGTGACCCGGGTGCCTATTGACAGAATCACAACCATAAAACAAATACATACTCCAATATCTTGCCCTATGCAATATATTGGCGTACTACAAATTGACCCTGAAAATAAAAAATATTTTTCAATTTAAATTAAATTTTACTTGCATTTAAAAATGCATTTACATACTGCAACAAAATGCAATTTAGCATAAATTGCATTTTGTTATCAGTCGTATAATCCATTCACACGGCATGTACACTTACTTACATGCAGTACCATATACATACCTATATACAGCTTTTCCGATAGATTAATAAAACCTAATTCGTTCAATTATTCCCGTCGGTCCCTTAAAAATATTATTTCGACAAGACACAAGTGCATATCAGATTTCATGCATATGCACTGCGTCTAAACTTTTTGTTCTTTCCCACGTACGATTTTTCACATCGTGCGAAAGTAACAAAAAGAATAAAAAACCTTTTTTAAGCTTTTCATGGGTACCTGGGTGAAATATCGCAGATCCTCGGGGAGCTCGCTTTTTAACCCCGTCGAGTGTAAAACGTCTTAAAGAGATCCATACTAAAAATTACTAATGATAGTGTTAGAGAAAATATAATCAAATTTTTTGTATTATGTGAATAGAATCAAACTATTATATTAGTGTTAAAGGAAATATTATAAATTTCTTGTATTACGTGAATGGAATCTAACTATTACTATAGTGCTAAAGGAAATATAATAAATTTTTGGTATTAAGTGATTGGAATGAAACTATTACTATAGTTAGTGTAACGGAAATTTGAATTGTAAAGAAAAGAAAAAAGGTAATAACGTAACAAATAAAATATAAAAATAATAAAGTGGTTCTTTTAAATAATTAGCTTTTATCAATATCGGCTACTGCTCTCTCTTTCGGAGCACGGAGTAGAGTCTGACATAACAACTGGTGGCAGCGGTATTTTTTTCTCGAATCAGTGACTATAAATAAATAAATTAGATTAAAATAAAAAAAGTATTAAGTTGCTAAAAATTAAACCCAAAATAAATAATAAACGGCGCTAATAAATACAAATATACGGAGAAGATAAATATATAAAAGGAACAGCAATAAATAGAACAATTCTACAAAATACAACATAAGTAAAAAATAACAAGGAGCATATAGCATAACAAATATAAAAAAAATCGAAAGAATAAACAAATAAAGTTGATAATAAAATAAATAACAAATAAGCCCGAGTACCCGAAAAGGTGCTTAGAGGAAACAATTTTATAAAAGCCTAGAGTGCCACAGTACTCCACCGGTGGACCCTTGCGAAGCTTCATCCGTGCCTCAACAAGAAGATTCCCAGAAGGATGACTTCAAGAAGACGTCGGTCAGAACGCCACAACAGCACTTCCACTTCCAACACCTTGTCAATCTGTACCACCTACACATTCAACTTAGTAGACATCCTTCAAACAATACCATTAGAAGAAAACGTAAATACCAGCATCTGCATCATTACAAGGGGATAAAGTTAAAGGTAGCGTGGAAAAACCATTTTCTTCTCATTTCGTATTTTGTTTTTTACCTATATATATACACAAATATTCAAATTGTTTTATTGTCAGTTAATTCTCACCAAAATACGTTTAATGCAGCACACATTTTTCTTTTACATGTAAACATATATATATATATATATATATATATTGCCCTTTTTTTTAAATGAATATACATGGAAAAGACCTTTAGCTAAAAGAAGCGATCTCATCAATAATTACTAATCTTAATCCTAAATTATTTTTTCAAATGTGCGTGTTTACAGAAATTAATACCAAAATTCACTTGTTTAAAGAATGTTTATCCACACATTTTCTGATTATATACATATATTTACATTCGATCGTTATTTACATATAATTATATATGAATATATAAATATATAAATATGTATGTGTATGAAAAGAGAAAAACATTTTCATCCATTTCCTTCAATTTTCGATTAATTTAAAGAAACGTTCAATTCAGCACATATAAATTGAAATCTGGTCCTCCTAGAAGTGACCTCTGCGGCAAGACCTCGTGAGCTTTCTGGTCAAAAAAAATCAATATTCGATCCCCTGCGGTAGGACTTCGTGAGCAAATCAGATAAAGCTATTTCCTCTTTACTATATACATACATATGTGGTAATATCTAAATTTTTTATTTTTTTTTTTAATGGAAAGCGCACTTCATTTAGAAGATTTTTGATGTCATTATCTAATAATAATTTCCATTTTTGTGTTGTGATAACATTTTTTTTTCCTACAAGTCCAGTTCTCCCGCAAAAAATTAACAGAGATATTTAAAATAAATAAATAAAAATCAGTTTTTTTTATTATATAAACATAAATTCTTAGCATTCCATTTATTAGAAATCGAGAATTAAGTAATACCAACAAATCCAACAAATTATCATAACCCCCGTTACTTTACTTTACTCACTTCCTACAATTTACAAACTTTTTCGTTCATAACAAAACTAATTACACATAACAAACTGATTGGCAACTTATTACTGCTTGGAAATTTAAATATTTGTTTTCTACTCGGCTGTGTTTTTTTTACACACAATTTTCTCGCATATTCTATAGTCCCCCACAAATAAACCAAATCGAAGCTCGAAACAGGCTATGCTCATCTCAAATAGCAAGAACCAAGAAATTAGGCTAATCCTAGGGGCCTATCACCAAGCCGGTAAAGTGAAGCGCAACCTTACATTTGTACACAATAAATTACAACAACTCGAAGAAATATGGAGCGCCTTCGAGAAAATAAAATAACAAATAATTCAGCATAAAGACGACCGATCACGATTATTTCGAAGAATCGTGTCCAGACAAAACTGAGGACTGGTACAGGTTGACGAAAGCAACACTTTCCGAAAGATTGAAATCAATCTCAGAAAGTAATACGAACCAGCAAAACCCTTTTTATATCCCATCACCCAGAGCTGCGTGGAGAATTCCAACCAAATCACAAGACACAGAAACCAATAAAGCAAAAGACGAGACAAAAAACGAAAATATATACAGAATTATAAATACAAAAATTAACTCAATTACACGAGTTATGCAATCATTAAACTGTGATGTCTTACCTATAGCCAGTAAAACATACTTATAACATAAACTAGCTATCCTAAATAAACATTGGGCTGAATTCGAAGAAGTCAACAAACAATACAATTGAAATGCAATCTACGCAACAAGACCTAGAAAATAAATACTTTACTGAGGGTGATTTCGGTAAAACTGAGGCAAACTACGAAGAAGCTGTAATTGTTATTCAAGAGCAGCTAGACTCGCGATTCCCTACTTACCAATACGACACCCAAATAACTCATCACACTTTCATAATGAAAGCATCGAAACTGAATCCCATTCACAAATTTCCCTATCGGAAATTAAATCATTAATACCAAATTTTAACGGCGATCGAAAAGACCTCCATGAATTCGTATTATGTGTCATGACATCGATCGGCTTTAACCCAATACTGACCCAACAACCCTGTTTTCAATAATTAAAAGTAAGCTATTTGGAGATACCTACAATGTACTTAAATACAATGATACAAGCAGATGGTCAGATTTGAAGAAAATATTACTCCAAACAATCGAAGAGAAATTAGAAAAATCAGTACTCCAATCAAAACTCCAAAACACAAGACAAAGAACAGAGAGCCTATCAAACGAATAAATATAACACACGCTCAATTAAATGAAGCCACCCATTCATATACGATGGATAAAATATTAATAAATTCTCTAATAAAGGATAACGCAAAACAGGCTATTAGAGCGATTGAAGACGGATTAATAAGCGAACAACTGGAAACTCTAGCCAAACTCCACGAAAATAGAGTATTAAAGCCAATTACGTCATATATTGGTGAGCCAGCATTACGCCTAGAATCAAAAGCAACAAAATTAGCGACAAACTTTTCTCGCACTGCTCAATCAGTACAAGTGCAGAACCCCTTTTGTTACAAATGCAGGACACAGGGCCATTTAGCTCCACATTATCCACAGAACATTCATACAAACCCAATCACAAATAACTATTTTTCAAATAATTTAAACAAAGGTAATCCTACTAAAACAGATGATATTTTCAACAACTCCACCCCCACATGCATAAATTAGGACATACCTTAGAAGTATGGAGGGCGAGAATAGCAAACCATGCTCATTTCTACAAAGCAAATACAAATCCGGTTCCCCAAAACTTCAGAAATCGAGCAGAAATTCCCAATACAAATGCACCACCTCAAAAACAGATCAACGTCAACCAGATTCCAAATTTTAATTATAGGAAAATTCCCCTTCCTCGACAATACAACCTCAAAATGAACCAAAATCAAATAAAGATCACGTACAAAATGCGAGAATATTTTTAACACAGTCGGAAAACAAATGAAGGCGAGAAGAATTGGTCGGCAGCCCCTCGCAAATTCAAACAAAAGCCGACATACATACCAACCCAAATTAGATAATGCACGTTTATTAGATAACAATATAACACTCAAAATACCAATCACAATCAGCCCCAATTCCATTAACATTTCCATATCTACCAATGTATGCTCAAAGAAAGAAACAAAGTTCCTGGTAGACACAGGAGCGGAAATCAGCCTAATAAAGTTCAATACCCTGAAAGCAGGCAGCACTTACTACAATGATTCAATCTGCAAGATAAATACTTTATTTACGGAATCTAAAACTACAGAAGGATTAATATTGGCAAAAATGGCAAATATATCAAGCGAGGAATTTCTAATAGAACATCCCTTCCAAATAGTAGGAGAAAACTCAGCCTTGTCATATGACGGCCTAATTGGCCACGATTTCTTGTCTAGATAAAACGCTTGTATCAATTATAAAAACAATTACATTTCCTTAGATGTGAAGCAATGTCATTCATCCTATCCCATAGAGCAAAATCGCTCAGATTATCCAAATACATATCTTAGATATGATAACCATGACAAGAAGTCTGAAACAAACAATGTAAGTGTTAACAAGAACAAAGCGCCCATTACTTCACAGGTGATAAACACTAAACTATATAATAAAATTATTACATTTCCTACTCGCTCTGAACCGATAACTAAAATTCCAACGTCGTCAACTACGGAATCAGTATATTTTAAAAAGATTAAAACCAGGGTTGTTCTTAGGTAATACCATAGTCAACCCATCACAAGGAATGGCAAAAGTCCTAGATCTCAACACGAATGAACAGGACGTCGAACTGACAATTCATGACATGAATCCAGAATGCCATGCCCTTAATGACTTCGATTGCATCTCTACGGATTCGAACAGATATCCAATTAGGGGCAGAATAAAAAACTGCACACCTTGATTAAATTGGATCACTGTAATTTGGAAGAAGCCGAGAGTCATCGGAAAATTTGTAAGGATTTCAACGATCTCCTCTACTTAGAAGGGGACTTCCTAACATTTAAAAATGCACCCGAGCACAAAATCGAAACAGTCCCAAATAAACCTCACATATACACTAAACCGTACAGACTTCCAGAAACAAACCGGAAAGAAATTACTCGGCAAATAAATGAAATGTTGGATTCGGAGATAATAAGTCCTTCAAATAGTCCGTGGAATTCACCCAAAGTTCTAGTTCCCAAAAAGCCGGATGAGAATGGGAATAAAAAATGGCGAGTTGTTATAGATTTCCGCCGAGTAAATGACATTACTATTGGCGATGCTTACCCATTACATAATATTACAGACATATTAGATCAATTGGGTAAGTCCAAATATTTCACAGCGCTAGACCTCGCCAGCGGATTCCACCAAATTCGCATGGACGGGAAGGATAGAACAAAAACTGCGTTTAGCACTCCTTATGGTCATTACGAGCTTTCCCGTATGCCATTTGGATTAAAAGGTGCACCGGCAAACTTCCAACGTGCCATGAATAATGTCCTTTCCGGACTCCAAGGCATTTACTGTTTCGTATACATGGATATAACCTTAAAGACCATAATATTAGGCTCGCAAATGTATTTAGCCGCCTTCGGGATTTCAATTTAAAACTGCAACCCGACAAGTGCCATTTCCTAAGAAAAGAAGTAATGTATCTAGGGCACATCATTACTGAAAATGGAGTCAAGCCAGATCCGGCAAAATTAAATCAGTTCAATCTTACCATAGACCCAAGAAGGAAAAGGATATCAAAGCCTTCCTTGGATTCGTCGGCTATTATCGCCGCTTTATTCCCAATTTTTCTAAAATCGCAAATACGCTTACTAACCTTCTGAAGAAGGACACACCTTTCAAGTTCGACGCAAATTAGGAAACAAATCAATATCACCACCAATTTTATCCTATCCGGATTTCGACAAAGAATTTTTTGTCACCTCCGATGACAATGATTATGGTATCGGAGCAGTTCTGTCACAAGTTGATGATGAAGGAGATCATCCAATTGCCTATGTGAGTCGAGATCTCAATGGTGCAGAGACTCGTTACTGAACAATCGAAAAAGAGCTTTTGGCAATTGTTTTCGCAGTTGAGCAATTCAGCCCATTCGTTTATGGTAGACAGTTTACCATCATAACTGACCATAAACCATTAGTATGGCTAATGAATCTAAAGGACCATTCCTCAAGGCTAATGAGATGGAGTATACGTCCTGAGGAATATGACTATAAAATAGTCCATAAACCTGGAAAGCTCAACACAAATGCAGACGCTCTCAGTAGAGCTATCCCAGAAAATTCCGTAAAATCAAAAGGAACCCAACACCTATGTACATGTGGTAACCACGAACCAAGCCAAAGCTCAGGCGAATTTAGATACACCCAATCCAAATATTACTACTCGAAATCCAGATTTATCAGTGGCAAAAAGTTCCTCAGTGATAATAACTGAGACCAATTTCCCATTACTTTTAGCTAAAAACACAAACCCCAAATTTTTCATCTTGCCAATGCAGGATACAGAACTTGAAAAAGTGCTAAAGTCTAAACTAAAACTTTTAGACAAACCTCCTCTACAAGAAAACGAACTGAACTTCTTTCAGAAGAAAGACTCCACAGTAATCATTTCAAAAGTCAATCTACCTTGCCGATCTCAAAGGGATATATTAGGCATTGAAAAGATTTTAACTGAGATCTGCTGACATACAGAAGTAAATCAGATAATAAAATAAATCAGTTAAAAAAATAAATATCTCCTTCCCAGTATTAGATAAACAAAATTTATCAACTATTAAAAACATTTTTACCAAGGTCTTTGTTATCCAAAAAATAAATACAAAACTTCATCAAGATTCCATAAAGTATTTATCCAACAGCAGTGATATTGAACAAGTCTAAAAGATTTCCATTATTTACCGACGGGAGGCCATCAAGGTGTCTCCCGTACAATTAAAAGAATTAAAAAACAATTCTATTGGCCTGGCATGTCAGACGATGTTGTAAGATATGTAAGGAAATGTAAACTTTGTCAAGTAAATAAAGTATCCAGAAATCCAAAGATTCTTATGAAAATCTCAAGCATAGGCTCAAGACCTTTGAAAGATTGTACCTAGATGTTGTAGGACCTCTCCCAATTTCCCATTCTGGAACTAAATACATCCTTACATTTCAAGACGACCTTTCCGAATTCTTTTAGGCTATCCCCATAGTCAACACTGAATCTAAGACATTGGCTTCCGCAACAATAGTTTGTCGACATGGCATTCCAGAAAGTATCCTAACAGATCAGGGATCTAACCTCATAGGTGGCATGTTCGCCGAGGTATCTAAACTGCTAAAGATCAAAAGGCTCAAAACTACTGAGGGTGATCTCAAACAAATGGTGCATTGGAGAGAAACCATAGAACTTTAGCAGAATACCTCAGATCATATGTAGCGAAAGATCCGCAAGACGGGGATACATTGATTCCATATGCCATGTTTGTCTAAAATACCACACCTCACTCGAGTACAAATTAAAATCCCCGCGAACTCCTGTACGGATTCCCAGCCGAAATCCCGAACAAACTTAAATTACGTCCGACCGTTTGCTATAATTACGATAATTATGCAAACGAGTTAAAAACACGTCTACAACATAGCTATAAAATTGCGAAAGACATAGCCATGGCCAACAAAGAGAAATCAAAACTCCAGTACGATAAAAATTCTTCCCCGAAAACCTTCAATATTGAAGACAAAGTCTTGTTAAAACGCAGAGCAAGGCCTAACAAATTCTCACCACTCTGGACAGGTCCATATGTGATTATAGAAATCAATTCTCCTGAGAACTCCACGGTGAAAATAAATAATAAAAATAAAAGAATCCATAACAATGACTTAAAACTTTTCTCGGACTAATACAAAATTTCATCTACTACAAAATCATAGCAAATGAATAAAACAATATCATCTTCCAGGTGCTCACAATGATGCAAACGGCATTTTTCCTAATCTGCATCCTATTCATCTCAGACCCGGGGATAGAAATAAATCAAATAAATGCCAACTCAGACATTTATTTCGAGAAAATCGGCAGAGCCAATTTCCACACACACGAATGGAAAATCGTAACCTACTTCGATTTAGAAAACTTCAAATCTGAGTTCAGGAACATCAAATTCATCACGCAACAAATGACAGCTACTTGTCAGAAACTTGACGGAAATTCAGCAATGGCGCATACTAGTAACGGTACGATACTACAGATAAACCTTATTATAGCAAATATAGAATACAAAAATATGCTCCTAGTAACTCAAAGTAGGAAACAAAGAGCTTTATTCAATGATATAGGCTCCATTTCCAAAGCCCTTTTCGGCACATTAGATGAAGATGATACCAATTTGTATGATGAACAAATTCACAACCTCTCTTTAAACCAAAACTGCCTCCTGTCCCTTATGAAAAGCCAGACCTCGACAATCGAAGCAACAGCTCAAATATTCAATAAAACTAAGGCCGCAATTGAAAAGGAATTCCGGAATCTGCATAAAAAACTAATTTCAATACAAATATCTACATCGTTAATGGAAAATAGAACAGTGGATAATAAAATATCCATTGAAATAGAATCATTAATCTCCCTTGCTTCATCAATGGCATTCAGATATCAAAATACACAGTCAGAATTAATTGATCTTTTAACTGATTCCAAACATGGAAAATTTCACCATACACTAATATCGCCTAAGAAAATTGAAGAGATTTTATCAAAAATTAGACAGGAATTACCAAATTCAATGATACTGCGCATAAATCGCAGAGACAATTTATTTTCACAAATTTACAAATTAAGCACAATATCTGCAAACGTTTTATTGCAAAATTTCATCACCCATTTTAAATACAAACAATAGAGTAAATCAATGTGAAATCAATTTAATAAAAAAGGAACCTATTACATCAAAATGTAAAATTTTGACTTTAAAACAGAACTACTATATGACACAATTATCGCAGCAGAATGCATGGCTTTTCTCCCTTAAAAAAACCCTTCCATATAGACATCGTATGTGAAGATTCAATTAGCTCAGAAACCCTGCAGGGAACAGGGACAATAATTATCTACCCAGGTTGTTATATCCGCAGCAAAGAATTCATCTTGCATGGACATAACGTAAAAATATCAAAATTTAACTCCCATTTCATCCCAACAACAAACATTTCCAACATAATCGAAAATATGACGCTTCCCTCTATGGAAACGTCTAGAAGAACAAATCCTTTAAATATCACAAACAACATGGACGTCGATGAAATTTTAAATTCCATTCATCTTCAAGAAGAACGGAAATCAAATCCACTAAACCCAATTAATAAGCATCATATCCATCACTATGCTCTATCATATTTAGCAATAGCATTAGTTATCGCTATTGTAATCACCTACGTGTACATGATATACAAATCAAAAGTCCGCAAAGTAAAAATATACCTCTGCAGATAGTTCCCCCAACTAGTTCTAATATATTTAAATATATGTACTGCGTATTAGCATATATCCCGTGGACTCATGCTTCCAATCGGAAAGAACAAGATACCCAAACTATAACGAACAAAGTCTAACACAATAACACTTATGATCCTATAAAATTTTCAATACCTACCTACATCTCCCAAAAATCAAGTAAAAAAAAACTCTAAGCAACAACAAAATTAAAAACGAAATTATGTAATAAGTATTCAAAATAGTACGAAGTAAAATAATAATGAAATGACAAAATATATATATATATACATATATCTATGACGTTATATGTGATTATATATATATGATTAGTTATAATAACATAAATATAAATAAATATGATATCAAGAAAACAAAAAAAAACGGCAATACAGTGGCTAGAATACAATAATAGTTTCATATAAGAAACAAAACTAGTTTTTTAAATATCATCAATGAAAATAATAAATTGTAAAGATATATATATATATATGAATAAGGAAATTTGTTTAAACCTAGCGATTATTTACGGCACGTATTTCATATTTATTAGTTTTACTATATCTTATAATTTTTTTTTAATCATTTAAAACCAATTATTATACTGTTTCTTCTCAAAATTCAGAATTTAGCAGACCTGTCTATAAAGAAAGTTTTATACCAGAAAGCATAAAACTTTCTTTTCCCCAGGGGGGAGGGATGTTGTGACCCGGGTGCCTATTGACCAGAAACACAACCATAAAACAAATACGCCAATATCTTGCCCTATGCAATATATTGACGTACTACAAAAATCAAAAATATTTTTCAATTTAACTCAAATTTTATTTGCATTTAAAAATGCATTTACGTACTGCAACAAAATGCAATTTAGCATAAATTGCATTTTGTTATCAGTCGTACATTCCGTTCACACGGCAATTATACTTACCTCCATGCATTACCATATACATACCTACATACAGATTTCCCTCTAAATTCATACATACGTACAATTATTCCCGTCGGTCGACTTAAAAATATTATTTCGACAAGACACAAGTGCATATCAGATTTCATGCATCTGAACTGCGTCTAAACTTTTTGTACTTTCCCACGTACGATTTTTCACATCGTGGGAATGTAACAAAAAGAATAAACAAGCTTTTATTTAAGCTTTTCTCGACTACCTGGGTGCAATATCGCCGATCCTCGGGGAGTTCGCTTTTTACCCCGTCGAGCGTAAAACATCTTAAAAGGATCCATACTAAAAATGACTAATGATAGTGTTAGAGAAAATATAATCAAATTCTCTGTATTATGTGAATAGAATCAAACTATTATATTAGTGTTAAAGGAAATATAATAAATTTCTTGTATTACGTGAATGGAATCTAACTATTATTATAGTCTTAAAGGAAATATAATAAATTTTTGGTATTAAGTGATTGGAATGAAACTATTACTATAGTTAGTTAACGAAAATTTGAATTGTAAAAAAAATATATATAAAGAAAAGAATAAAAAAAAGGTAATAACGTAACAAATAAAAAATAAAAATAATAAAGTGGATATAACACTTCATAATGTATCCCCTTTGGCAACATCAGAAAAAAAGTTACAACAATTACTTCTGGGGATTATTCGGCAGAAATATTTAAAAAAAAAGTAAAAATATGCTCTGAAGTCGTTTACTTCGGAATCACTTAACGATGTAGTGCAACTCGCAGTTAAGCATGTTCGGTTATGTGGTTCGAAATAAGAATCAAACCGTCCACACCATTCCCAAAACGAGGAACAGATTTATAGCACTAACACTGCGTGAATTTACGACTCCCAAATTTATATTTAATTCTATTGAGTACTCTCATAGATGACACAGATGTTGCATCATATACCGGAGCAGAGTTTACAAATTCTGAAATGAGTTGTGTATTCCATTATTTTAAATACTGTGGTCTATTCGAAAATATGTGACTAGCCATTCAAAACTTGTATACTCTTTTCTGGTATTGCATGAAACACCTAGCTCTTATGCCGTCTATGTATTCATAGTACATTGATTGGCAATTAGAACAACTAGTATTAAATTATAGCCACTACTAGAAAGAAGAAAGAGCTCAACAATATTATTCAATATAAAAATAGCACTTAAACCAGAGGAATTACGAAAATATTCTCGTCACAGCCAAGCGGATGAGCGAGCTTAAAATTAGTTGCAGAAGCTTCTAGATTAATTATTGGAGCTTATAAAGAGATGCATTCATTCGAGCAACGACAGATTTAAGAAAAGACATACAGAAATATGATTAAAAGAAAATACTTTACACAAATAAAATGGGTTTCGGGGTTTGGTGGTGTTCAATGGATTTTTCTTGGAAATCGTTTGATATAGGAAGATGGGGTACCCGGGGGATTATTTTTAGGGACCTTAGAAATCTTTAAAATATGTGTTGGTAATTATATTGTTTTTCTTCTTGAAGGACTCGATTAAAAAACGTTTTACACTATATAGTTAGCTGGGTCGCCTCTATCAAAAGGAACATGGGTTGTATAGACACGCTTCATAATGCTTTTTTATCTTCAACTCTGAATTATTCTTGAATCTCATCGGTACAAATTGCTCTCTTTTCCAGACACCTTTAGTCTTTTTTCTTTTTTACTCAAATATTCAAATCTGCTTGCCCTAGGTAAACGATCAAAAAGTAAATTAAATATTTCGTCATGGGAGTTAGGAAAAAGTAACATTTCAATTTACGACGGCTGATTGTAATCTCTCGTGGCTATTAATCTTTCTTGAACATATCATTGCTTGCACGAACTATTTATTCTCAAGGTGATTTTCTGATTATTTATACTCATGTAGCGTTAAAGTACATCGATTTTTTTTTTCACACAATGAATGTAGGTGCCCTGGAAAAATTCGTGAGAGATTTATGATTAAATGAAGTTGTGTCAGCCAAGAGCACAGACAATCATCGTAGAAAAAACAGGCCTGATTTTCTCGTAATTGAAAGAATTTACGAATATTTGCACGGCTTTATCAGGAAAGAAAATAGATTGCTGTAAAACAGAATGAACTCCTTAGATGTAGCAACAAAACTATGATGGTCCATTTCACGCGCTTCACACCGCCTTTGATATGTCAATACATCTCACGCCGATTAAGTTCGTGTTAGTCTTCTTACGCGCCTATATTTCGATAGTCAAATATTTTAAATATTTTTTTTTAATGCGGTGGATTGGGATCCCTAAAAAAGATAGATTCTTGGTTTCATTTACTTTCAAGGATTCCAAAAAAACAATTTCAAAATTTGTTATAAAGATAATAGTCCAAAATGTGCGAAAAAAAATACCGTTCCCCTTGATCTTCTAAGCTTATAAAAGCTAAAATATTGATATTATCAGGGTTAGTAGGCATTGACTCATAGATATCAAGAAAACTGCAGCTTTTTTCGTCAGTCTCATAGTTGCTGTAAAAAAATATTTTTTGTTGTGATTTCTAGACAACTCTCACTAATATAAACACCTGTTATTAGATCACTCTTGCGTCCATCTATTGGGTAATATTGAAATTTGACAATAGTAATGTTTAAGCATGTGAAATACAGAGCTAGAGAGGCAAACAGAGTGATCCATATCCGTATTTACTAATGTTGCAAAACAATTGTTGTACAATTCATTCATTTCTCAGTTATAATAGACAAACTTGGATTAGATTTAAATATTAATTAAATTCAGTTGATGGACTGTTCGTTGATGAAATTTCTGGTACGGAGCCCTGATTGCGCGAGTCCGACTCTCTCTCAAGACTGACTAAATTATTTTTTCACCTATAATTTTTATCAATTCACCAACGCTTCCTTTAGATATTCTTTAATACATTTGAAGGACTGGATCTTCCAAATCTTTAAGCACATTATATCAATTTTATATCATCCTTTTTGCAATTGATGAATTCTTCCGAATCCTTTTTATTGTAATCACTCTTTCTCAAATAATACTAAACTATTGCATTTTTCTACCAGTTTCTAAGTTTTTAACAAAAATCGAAACACCACCCAACTGATTTGGCTCGATTACTACTTTGTCTGCAGATGATGTAATATCTGAATATGCAACGACAGCCAATCAGCAACGATTAAAAATCAATCAGTCGGTGACAAGTTAACAGACCAGTAGCTGACTGGACAATCAATTACCTCGGTAGTGTGCGGTTTCCCTAACGGGACAAGTCAACTGACTGACTCTTAACTTACGGCAGGCCGCACGCTGCACAATCACCAACTGTAGTTGATGACGAAGAAGTCAGTACCGCAAACCGCTCTGTCAGACGCACGTCTTTTCACCTCTTCCCTAAAAAACCGGTTTGCATACTGCATCAAGGATACTCATCTGGAATGGCCCTATATCAATCAGTTGATTGTTGCACGGTTAGAATCTTGGAATGTATTTAAATACAATTTCAATATAAATATAAAATTGTACATTGTTTTTAATACAAAGCGAATTTGAAACTAATTATGGACAATAATTGAAAATAGTTTAAATACAATTTTAATTTAATTTCAATTTTTTGGGCATTAGTTAACTAATTTTGTAAATGTTATATTAAATCTCATTGCATGACGCATAAATTCCTAATCATTCTCTCAAAGTTGCGGAATAAAACTGTATTGAAATTAAATAAAACTTAATGCAATATCATTCCAACTATACAGGGTGTTTCTCATTAGGAGGTCAATAGAGCGGGAGGTGCTAGTACTCACCTAGACGAACCAAAAATTGTATGGTAGAGGGAAGTAATTGATAGAGCATTTTAGAAAATTACATAGTTATATCTAAAAGTCCTTCCAAAAAAAATATTTTTATATCCTAAATGAAATCATAGGGTATACTAAGCTTGGCATTCCGTTTGTAACGCATTAAAATTGTAAATTAACCAGCCATAAGAGCCATGAATTAAAAACTCATATATATGTTAGGACTCCATGGATGTGTGGATGTATCCCTTCAAGCTTATTGTGTCCGATACATTTGACTTCCCATCCCCGAGTCAAGTCTATACAAGTTGATGGTGATAGAAAATCAAAGGTAAGCGACCTTTCTTCACCCACTTATCCAGAGGTGGCAATCATGCTTTAAGCTTTATTTATTCCGCATTGCTTCTTCTAGCATGTGGGGTGAATTTAGCAAATTTATGCAAATTTTGCATGTGAGTGGAAATTCCTACCGACAGCCTAAGGTAGCAAAATACGGTTTTTGGTAATTTTTATACCCTAGATGAAATTATAGGGTATATATACTAAGTTTGTCATTCCGTTTGTAACGGACAGAAATAATGATAGTAGAGCAAAATGGATTAGATATCCACGCATAATATTAAAAATTATTTTCATTTTTCCATATCCGTCTGTGCGCACGATAACTCGAGAACGCGTGCACTTCGAGAGAAATTAGAAATTTTGCATACGGCTTTCAAAAACAAAAAGTAAAATTAGGTTCGAGACAAATCGAAAGTGCCCGTTTTATCTTGAACTTAATTTTACTTTTTGAAGCCAGTGTGTAAAATTTATAATTTCTAATTTTCGTGGAGTTGTCATACAAAAATATCGTTTTTCACTATACAGGGTATCCCATATGTAGTCTGGCACCCGAAGGTCATGCTTAGACAAAGTGTTAGATCTTCGCTCAAGCTAGGGGGGGGTGCTGGTTGTGAAGGGATAACTCAACTTTATAAATTCAAATATAAGATTCCTTATTTAATTAATTAGCAGTATATGGCTAATATCACAAATTCAATTATTAAGACCTAACCTAACTTACTACTATATTTTCAAAGAATTCAGTGTGTTCAAAATACTTATACAAAACTACTTCAATAAAAAAATAAAACAAATGCTTCCACTGAGGTCTGTTCCCCTTAATTCTGAAAAAGAGAAAGAAAATCCACAATTAATAAAGTAGAAGTTCTGTGCCACACGTGTAAGCACGGTAGCTGTGCTAAAATAATTATAACTTTGCAGAAGTAAATTTCTGCAGCAAGAGTAGCTACCTGCTTAGATGGAAATAAAGCAGAAGTAGATTTCTGCAGTAGGAGTAAATTCCTACTCAGGTGGGAGAGGAAAAATAAGCAGAGTTAAATTTCCGCAGTAGGAGTAAATTACTACTCAGGTGTGGGATAGAAATTAATGCAGAAGTAAATTTCTGCAATTTCCAACTTAGGTGGGAGATGGAGAATAGCAGAATTAAATTTCTGCAGTAGGAGTAAATTCCTACTTTGATGGAAGCAAAATTTGGTTTGGATAATTAGCAAAATCAGAGTGAATTCTGATGTGTTCAGATCAAATTATAAATTGGGAATGGGTGCTTCTGCTGCAGCTTGCTACATTTCGGCTTCACGACGAGTTGCCTTGGCAACGATCGTTCTCAAGGTTGTAAACTTTGACGGCCGGCGTCCCGCAGTGACGTCATAGTGGACCATTAAAGTTGCACTGAACTATGACTGCGGCGAAGGCGAGAACATCTGATGTAATGTGTTGACATTTTGACATGTCAATTTGTGAATATACTGCGGTACGTATTTTTTGGTAAGTTTGTTATATTTATGTATTTTAATATGATATTAATATGTTTTTCTTTCATTTGTTCAGGTGGAAATGTAATGGAAGGAGCTCAGGACGACGTTGGATCGAAGGGAGGAAATTCCCTGGCCTAAGCTAAGATCCTTTTGTTTTAATTATTTTAAGCTCAAATTCTTTGTGTTTCTTTTTAATTTACTTTTTAGGAATATAATCTGGGTATGAACCACGGAATCATCGAGGGATATTGGTGTGGCCTGAACACAAAGAAAAAATTGCATATGTTTTTTATAGATCACCCTGTAACTTCTGAACGTTATACTCTAGAATGATGATGTGTTCGAAATATATGAAATGCCCGAAAATTTTGCTCGATCCTTTTAATTGCAAGATAGCATAAAACAGGTACCTATAATAAAAATTCGGGGATGTTGTTCGTTATGCAAATACCAAAGACCCAAAGTATTTAAAAAAAAAATAATAATAAATATATATACATATATAAATTTTCCAATTAATTTTTCTCCGATTTTATTTTATAATGAATATATTAATGAAAAATTTTAAACTTCAAATTTTTTTTTATATGAAAAGATCAATGCGGAAAATCAGATCAATAAGATAAAAATTGCCCAACCGTGTTCGTAATTTGTTATGAAAAACCTAAAATGGAAAAGTACAAAAGTTATTGATAAACAACAAATAAAAACCAGTGTACAGTTGGCGTAACATTAAAGTAAGCTTAAATTATCTTATTTTAATGTGAAAAAATGGGATGTTAGTAATAAAACAGCTCACCTTGTTGTATATGTAAACCGCAGTATACATACAACGCCATAGCGATTGGCTAAAAGCCCCGAGAAGGGAGCACCAATGTGCCTAATAAAATTTTATGCATACAATTTTCACATAAGCTAACCATGCTTAAAACATGGTTAGCTTATCAATTTAATCAGTGAAGAAAATTGCGTCAGCAACTTTCTTCACATTCCATAGAATTGAAACAAAATTATTCCCATGGCAAATTTTGCCTTCAGCAAAATTAGCCAGTATAAATATTTAATTTGAAAAATAAAATAAAAGACAAATCGTACCTTCAGTACGATTTGTCGTGAAAATTGCAATATGTATGTACGAACATACATACATATCACAAAAAAGCTTTCGCGATAAGAAGAGCGCGCCGCGAAAAATACATTGTATGTATACGCGCGCGGCAATTCTAATCGTCGTGGCAGTGGCTGATGTTTATCAAAGCATCAAATTTCAAGCCTCCGTCCAACGAAAAAATATTCTGGACTTGTTTAATCAAGTCCAGAATAAATGAAAATTTTCTCAGGGTGAAAATGCAACTATGCACGAACGAGGGCTCTTGATCGCGACGAAAGTGATCAAGAGCCGAGTTGGTTTTTAAAATCTCACTACGGCGGATCGGGAGTTGCGATTTAAAATTTGTCCACGGCGGTCTTGCAAAGAAAGGTCTGATCTAATCTGGAAAACGGTAAAGTTACGGCGCTCTTGATTCGAACATAAAATATGAAGAATAAGTAGGAAAAGTTGTTGGTATATGTTATATATGTGGATCTGTCGGATCGGTGCTTGGTTAATTCGGAGTAAAAAGAAATAGTGTATACAACAGAAAGTGAGAGTTAGAAAGTAGTTGTCTTTAAAAGAAAAGAAAAGGAATTGTGGAAACTAATAGTTATAAATACAAAAAATTGAATATGTAAAAGTAAATTGTAATAAAAAGAAGTTTGAATAAAAGACGGTGTATATATTTCTGCCGTACTAGTGGAAAAAAAGTGAGAATCGTATTTTTAAACAAACAAAGGATTACGCAGGTAGGAGAAAAACCAAAATATAACAACCTGATTATAATACTTTTATCACATAAAATTTACTTTAGTTAAAACATCTTCACTTATTTGAACTTCGTACTTAAATGCAAATAATCCACTTTTTCTAAAATAAAGTAGAAATCAGAATTTTTACCGCACGCACTTTTCTTTTCTTCATTGTTCTTAGAAAATCAATGAGACTATGACGCATTTTTGACCTGCATGCACTCTTCGAATTAGCAACACAAATTCTATCTTTTTGCAATAACAACACAAATGAATATATCTATTCATTACCTCTGACTTCTCTAAGCATTCCCTGAAAGGTACATAACATGCCCAAAAACAAGACGCATCAATACATTACGCTTACCTTCCTAAACCAGATCAACTAAAGGTAATCATTACTACTGCATTCAAGGTAATATTGATAGTAAATTTTGCCCAAGTCAGGCATTCCCATTTTCCCCCCTAGGTAGTTCAGGAAATATTGCATATTTTATGAAAACCTATCAAGAAATATTCGTAGCGCCACCAAACTGAAACGATGAGTATTTCACTTTCTCTTCCCCACCCGGCCATTCATATTGTAGCTGAGCTCATCCAAAGTAAGGAGTGATTGATTTTAACGTAAAAGGAAATAGCTTTGCATATAGTAGCAGGAGCAATGAGAAAAAGGAAAATGGTATTTTGCCAAGAATGAAGTATAAGGAGAACTTTTTAACTTCTCATTTCCCTAGTATCACTTACACTACATCCGCTTTGCTTTTGACATATTGTAATGTATGTAGACTAAGTGACATGTGTATCATTGTATTCTTGTCTTTGCCTTTTTCTGAACTATGCATACATTTTTTTTTAACCATTTCAATTATCACTCTTTTCGTTTCCCTGATTTGTTTACCAAAGTATAAAAATTGATATTTTAGTTAAAGTAGATGTTCATATAGAGATAAAAGCATACTTAGTACCTAATTATTGCAGATCTGCAATGAGAGGAAAAAATTAAATCTGAATTGAATCTGTAACGCAGAATGGAAGACAAATAACATAAAATTATTGTATTATTATTATATGTAATATTGTAATTTAGGTACCTACCTTTTTGACCATTTATTACAGCTCAAGTGATTTTGGGTACTTAAACATTCTAACACATTCAAACAGAAGAGTAGAATAGAAGGGTATATGTACACATTATGTAGACCTCACGCTTTTTCAATTCTCGTCAACATTCAAGCCATTCTCAAATGTTATTAATGAGCTCTCGGACATCTCATGTAATATATGCATATTATGTAAACAATCACATTTTCCGTTTTCTTAGATCATTTCGAAATAGCTGATAGACCATATTATCAAAGCCATAGTTAATAAAATCTCATGTGACCTGGAAATGTAAGGTGTCAAGCGATTAGCATATGTAAGAAATTCGGAAGATGCGTTTGGTAAACGTAATAATGAAAACTAAAAGAGTAGCGGTCTTATGACTGATTTCTGTGATGCACCAAAATTAGGTAATAGGAATCATTGTTATGTCCTAGAAATCATATTGCATGAACCTTCCAGAAACATAAAATTAATTTTCATAGCCCTTTCGCTGTCAAGTACTGAAGTTCGAAAACTATAGCGGTCCAGCAACGAGTTTCTTAATAACGGACCAGCTTCACGTCTTCTCGGATAGCCTGAGGGCTGACGATTGCTTAGAAGCAATTATTACATGTGGTGAAGGAATAAACCAGATCTGTAATTCCAAGTAAATCTTGTCATCCTTGGAATACAAAAATGGCAACTTTTCACTGTATGATTGACAGACTATTAAAAGTTCCTCTTAGTGTAACTGATTTTAATAAAGAATTGTCCACCATCTTGACTATAGCAATAAATAATGGATATAAAGAGAGTACAATTATCTGTATTCTAAAGAAAAATCTTTCAATCAAGTTGTCTATTCCATTTACCCTTCAGTACGGTGTAATAGTCTAAATGCCATATACAAGAAAATTCCACATATAGAAGGTTTATCTAATAAATTCAAGGCTACTTTAAAAAACGCTAATATAATACCAGCCTTTTCCAATAGATATACTCTCAAAAATTTGCTATCCAATAATAAGATAAAACCTAAAATTGATACAGTGGATAAAAGTGGAGTCTATAAGCTTAACTGCAACGATTGTCAAGCTGTTTTATAGGAAAGACAAAAAGGTCTCTTAAGACAAGATTTTCTGAACACATAGAATTTAGTAAATCCAATAACCCCAACTCTGGCTTTGCAAAACATCTACGCGATAATAAACATTCAGCTAATTTAAACGACATGAAACTGTTGCATTGCTTAAAAGGTGGAAAGATATTAGACAAGTACGAAATCTATGAAATCAGAAAGCAACAGAAGAATGGTACTTTTCTAGTTAATGACCAAATTGATTTCAGGAACAGAAGCCCTCTGTTAGACCCTGTTATAGTTAGAATTCGCTTTCAGAGCATCTAGCCAGCTAAATCAAAATTGATAATTAGAAGTCGTTTAACCTTGATAATGTTCTGATCGACCGAAACGCGTCGGCTTTAATTTTCTGTTTTTTTGTTTTTTTTAATAGAATGACAAATACATTTATAAAGTGGAACATAAATTGCCATGTGTTTTTTTTTAATTATTTAAATTTGCTTAAAATTTATAATACCTTACATCTTGTGTAACATGTTTCACCAAGTGCCCACACAAAATAGAATCAATATGATTAAACAAATATATGGCACATTGGAGTAGTTAGGATCTTAAGATTGAAACCGTCTTGAAGTATATTAGAAAGTGTCGCATTTGGAATTCAAATAATGTTCATGTAGCATGCTTCTTATCCTTATTTTTGCAGGTACACAATTTTAATTTAGATCTACGTTGAATTTCTCAAGGATTAAACTAGGCAGCTTTTAGTAAGCATACTGTTCTCGCACAATCAACTTTTACAATATTCATACTTTTAACCAAGTTAAGTTGTGGTGAATTAAACCTTTCTTTTAGTTAAAGTTAATGTTATAATAATACTACTCTATTCGAGTAGTATCGAAAAGTGAGTCCAGATCTCCGAAATAGCACATAATAGGTTGGTGCACAAACTAAATACAGATATTAAACTGGTCTAATTCTATTGCAGATATTGGTAGCAGTGCAACGGATTTCCAAATGTTTCGAAAAAACATATTCGATATCCGCAACCGTAGGAGACTGAATAACGGCCATTGGGCCCATAAGTCTCTATTCTTTTTTTTGTACGTGTAGCCGACTGGACGTAGGGTCAGTCAAGTGAATTTTATTTAGTATTGCTATCCTATACCAAAAAAAAAAGGGGAGCATAAAAAAAAGGAATTTGGACTACCGTGTGAATTATTTTCTTCCTCATCAAACAAAGCAAGAACAGTGCTGTAGCGAAAAAGCTGGCTGGAGGCCACCAGGGAGATAGTAATAAAAAAAAGAAAGAACAAAGCTAAGTAATCTTTAATAAAATATTCAGGTGTACTATACACGGCAGGTTGGTTACGGCGATTTTGCTCCTTCTTTTTGCGCGCTATGTTTTTCTTTTTTAATTTGCGGCGGTATGAAAGCTCCTTTTATAAGTTTTATAACGTAGAAATACATAATAAAAATTAATCGAATCCAAACATGTTAATTTAATTATTTAATTGGTTTCATAGTTTAACCTCTCCAGTGGAAAAACTACGTGGCGCCCTATATAAATTGTGTTCTTCTTGAAACCCACGCCTTTCCGTGAGCGGCCATTGTTACGTTCATAGGGAACGTAGCAACATGTGCATAAGTCTTTTCTCAGGGTTGTTCGAATTCGCCACACAGATAAATGTAATAATAATTTACATATGTGCATTGCAGAGTGTGATAAGCCTGATTTATTTATTAATAGCTTAGTATCAACATTATAAAATTCCTCCAAGTAGATATCTTTTCATAATTACTTACCGCGAATATGTCATCTATTCTATAGAGCTATCCACTAAATTTCACATTAAATATATTTTGAATTGAAATTCCACTTAAACCCAAAGCTTGTCTCGAAAGTACGTAAAAGTACATTTATAGCTTGCCTTTGTCAAGAACAGATCTTCATGTAGCAAGTACTTGAATACACTTTTTAAACAATACCCTTAAAAACGCACGAAAGCATCTTTTTTTCTCAAATCGAATTACCTACACAAAATTAAGAAACTCTCCGGAAAACAACTTGCCCTTCTAAATAAACAAGGACGACTTTTTATATATTTTTTTAAAGCGACAATCGTATTTGTGAAACTGGACAATTTTCCCCCGAATATTGAGTTTTGCAGTAAACCAGTAAGACAGTTCGGTTCGTGACAACACAATTGGATACAAAGAAGCAAATATTATAAATCAATTTTGAAGAGGGTTTCTTGCTTCTTTACACAGAAGTGATTTCTGATTTAACGAGAAAGTTGAAAGGGTGAGGATTAAATGGCAACCTATGCATAATATTTCCCATCTTGCTAGGCAGGTACTTGCTGACCTGGAAAAATGATTTAAATAAGATCATAATACCGCATAATGTGGAGCAAATAATGAGGAAATTAAGTTCTGTTATGTACGTATTGATAGTAAAGTAAACTATGCACTTGGGTATATTTCATGGAATTCAGGAATAAATTGTTCAAATTTACATTCACGTGAATATTTCACCTGCAAGGGAAAGAAAAATATCATAATGAAAACTTGATATTTCCTTAAAGTTTTTTTTCAATTTGATAGAGAGTGCTTTTAAATTTGGTATAGCTAGTTAGCATAAAAACAGCCCACTTAATAGAAGCATTAAAAGTTAGAAATTAGTTTTTTTGAAAAAAATTAATTGTAGATGAAAAATAATTTCATATAATTTAAAATTTTCCAATATTCTGGACCAGAAGATACTTGGAAATTTATATTTTAATTTAATAATGCAAAACTGAGATTTGAGAACTACTATAGAGGATTTGAGTAAAGATCTAAGAACGCCCAGTTCCTTTTTTTTCTCTGTGGGTACGTTATGTGATTTTGTTTTGTCAGTCAGCTCATCGTCGGCCTAATCTTGTATACGACCATGTAACTTTGCCTTTTGAGAATTTCCTTTTCTTATTGCAAAAAGTTCTGTGTAAAATTCGTGTACGAATGGTAAAATTCGTTTACATGTGATAAGCATTATTCTATTCCGACACGGGGGGGGGGGGGGGGGGGGGGGGGAAATGACAAGAGGGGTGGGTGTTAAGTTTTTTGTCAATTCAACATTTCTGACATTTCTGAATTTATTTGAATTTACGAAAATAACTCCGGTGTTGCTTTAGTGATTTGCGGGTGAAAACGTGATTAAAAGTGATTTATACTTTTCTAAGTGAAAAACAATAGTGAAATATTGTTTTTGCAAGAGTTTTAATATAATCGAGACTCCGGAGTATAGAAATATGGTGATGAGATGCGTTGTGATGTGCTGCAGAAACAACCGGAGCTATTTCCGAAGGAATTCGTTTTTCAGGCGAGTTTATAGTTTCAATAATAAATTATAATCTTTTAAATAAAATATAAGCAAAATAGCTATAAAAATAATAGAAAAAAATAGATGTGGTAAAACATTTTAGCATTTTCCAATGCCGGTTTGCTTGCTTACAATTGAATTCACATTGGGTGTTTATATGATAAGAGCCATAACGCCAAGAAATATTATCACAAAATAAATGATGCACTAGGAAAATTCTTAAAAATATAAAAAGTTATAAAAAATATTATAAAACTATAAACAGAACAATGATTCGAATCATGCTGACAGGAAATTACAAAACTTGTTCAATACTTGATAAAGCTGCAACCAATAAATCATCCGTCCGTTGAGTAAATATCGTAGCTTACGACTTCCGTGATTAAACAAACACATGGATGCGATTTTATACATGAAAAATAATACTTCCCAAGCCAATCCTTTTTGCTATATAATTTAAGCAGAAAACGGAGAATATCTAACCATCGCAAAACAATAATGCGTCAAAAGCCAAACTGCTTTTACAAATAATGAGTTTGTACCATCTCCTGAAAGCTTGTGCTTTTTCTAAGTAATCTACGTGAGCCCCCTATTCCAAAATGCATAATTCTGCGTTCCAAAACACATTTTCTTCAATTTTTGCTCAACATAAGAATATTAATAATCTTTGAGCGACATATTGCTATAATGCTTTTTTGTGTCAGAGGACTGTTGACTGGTCAGATTTGAGAAAAAGCTTATGTCCTTGGTGTAAAAATGTTATGAAGGATAAGATAAACAATTTGAATGTAAATTTTTTCACGAATTCAAATTTAAGGCTCATTACTGAAGCATTTGACCATAAATCGTATCATATTGTATATGCTAAAAAGGATAAAAGCTTCTTTTGAATCAAGTAATCAACTTTTATCCTGCGATATCCTTTAAAAGATTTATGAATATTTAAGTGACTACACTTTCTTTGACAAATTAAAATATTTCAATCGTTAATTTTAATTTGTGTGGTAAGGAGTTCTTTTTTAGGGGGAAGGGGGTCTAGGACAAAAGTGTGCTCAAATATGGTGGTAATAGTCCTAGATACTGTCCTGTATATAGATATCGATTGGGTAGAGTCCAACCAAAGTCTTTTGTTTCTAATAACGGTTTGAGCAAGAAAATATGCAACTCTCTTTCAAAATATCTTCGCTTGGGGCAAAGATAACCGCGTCGACTTTAATGAACCTAAGACCCAAAGCTGTCTCATCTTTTTAAAACCACCACTCCAGTTTTTTTTTACGGAGTATTAATTTAATTTAATTAATGGGGCTTAATATTTCCAGTAAGTTAAGCTGGACAAACCACAAACCATCGAAATGTCTTGGATTTCTCAAAAGGTGTAAGAAATACAAATCTTACATCAGACCTAGAATGAAATACAGCCTTAGGTTCATTTGATACTATCCAGAAACTCATTGGCGAAGTGGCAATAGCATGTCAAATCCACTCACTCGATCATCGGCGCAATGATGGATGCTTTTCGCTTCTTTACATTGCATTGTCAATATTCTGATGAAATATCTTGTCTGATCTCTTGTAGAATGATTCCTGCACTCAATACTCGCAGTACAAACCGCGCACATCATTTTACCCTTCAAATTCCATTCGGCCGTACAGTAACATTCCGTAATGCTTTTTATGCCAAACTGTGCGAATGTGGATTAGTCTACCATCCTGTATCTTTCCTCCAGCATACAATCTGAAAAAGGTTAAGGGCGACATACATCAGCTCCGCCCCTATCTTCATGCGTGCTAATCCTTTCCCTATCTCCTTCCTGCAATGCTGTGCTTTGCATCATAGGGTATCCTCTGATCGTTGATTAATAATATATATATAAAAAAAAAGGTATCGACTAAAGTAAAGTCTAAGCAATACCATAAAGACTAGAGCGGAAGCAGAAACATATGTGGAGTAAGTGCATAAATTTAAATGTAATAATTTAATTCCATAATAATAAAGTCAATTTACCAACTACTCAGCCCGGTTATATAAAAGAGATTAATTATTAATAATCACTCTATATTAGTAGTTTCCATTATACAGTTGAGTTACAAAGCTTTACTTATATTCCTGTCGTGTCATCTCCACATTCAATAAGTACGCGTTCGACAAAATCGCCTACAGCGGGGGCTTAGGGATCCATGTCGCTCTGGATAATCGGTATTACAGCCAAACTTTATTGTCCATAATTCCTGTAGAAAACTGTTTCCAAGTAGAAATATTGGGTTCAGTAATCCTAAAGGATCGAATAACCTAGCGAGATTAGACAAAACCTTTCTGTTGGTAATTTTTCAGGAAATCTCTTTTAACCTTATCAAGTGAGTTATTTTTTTTTAACATACACGTTCCAGGAGTGAGTTATTTTTGAATTTTTAGACAGATTTGGAAAACTGAAAATAACTTTTAAATCGACATACCCATTTTAAAATTGAAATAAAGATTTCTAACGATATTTCACAACTATCTAATAACCAAAATATTTATATATATAGTGGCTGTCAATTTTTCATGCACACTTATCTAGAACGTTGAAAATTCACAAAATATATTTTCGTAACTTAGGTTATATTACATTGAAATTCTAAAAATATGAACAATTTATCGTCAGGGGTTTCTAACCTCTCTCAGCCATTCCACACAAAACCGATTATCTTGGAACCCGACGAAATCCGATTTGGATGAAAATTTCACAGTTTGTAGGGAATATCAAAATAGCTCACCCATATTTTTTGGTTCCCCTCCCACGACCCACCCTTCCGCTAGGGCGGTTAGATATTTCGTGATTTTATAATGAAACGTCATTTTCAAAAAAACATAATTAAAATGCTTTATATTTTTTATAACAAAATGTAGCAGTACCGAAAGAAATTTTGTTTGTTTGTTTATATCGTGACAAGTTCTTTTACTTGCCGCTGGATGGGGTACAGAAACCAGTGCTCTGGTGTGCTAGTGAAACACCAGAACATGAAAATTCCCAAAACGTGTATAAACAGTTTACACAAACCAGCGCCCTTAACTGCTTCCACCTTTTAACTGTAAAATAAGCTAATGATTCCACTTCTGAATATTCCATAATAAAAATGCATCCACTTCTTAAAGACTAATGAAATTTAATTTGCTCAAACGCGAAAATTTTTAAATAAAAATTGTTTTCACTGGACATAAATTTGATAGCAATACGAACACAAACTTAGTTTGTAGAAACAATTCTTTCTCACTCAACGTGAAGGAAAACAAAGTTGCATCGTCGGCTTTTAATTACTCGATGCAACGATACAATGTTGCTGAAATAAATACTTGCATGGATGTGGAAAGTAATCTGACGCGATTTGTGATAATTGTTTAGCACAGATGGTGATAAATCGGAATAGGAATGTGCACCTTTTGACTATTTTGACTATGACGAGTTTTTTTTATTTATCATGCAAATTTGTTGCTTTTTGTTTTTTTAGGAAGAAACAATAAAATCTGCTTGACGTCCGAATCATACAGATAAGTTATGCATTTTTCCAATATTTTTTAATTCATCGAAATAATTTACATAAATTGGTTTATCTACCTTATATAATTCCCGTATCATGCTTTTAACATTCACGTACTCACGTGGGGTTAATTTTACCTGAAAGGTTTTGTATTTTTTATTAGTATGTATGTTTATTGTAGATATGTATATTTTAATTGTATCACAGAATGAAAGTACATACTGTACCTGAAAATAAGTCTAGTCGGCCACCAAAATGAATAAAAATTCTACCGAAACATTTTGTGTTTACGCGTCTATGCTCATAAAAATTGTTGTCGACCTCCAAAAGGAAAAACTTTCCAGTAAATTTCTAAGAAAAAATTGCGGCCTTCCCTACATCAGGTCCAGGCATCCTTTTTAGATTTTATATTCCAGCGAGTCACGGCCTCGGTCAATGAATAGAAATTCGAAGGAAGAAATTTCCAAAAAATTTCTAAGAAAAAATTGTGGCGTTCCCTTCAACGGTGATTTTGTATGGAGCGAGGCATTGGTGGCTTACCCTTTGGGCGCGTCATCAAGTTCCAAGTCGAGGCATCGTTAGTTTTATATTCTAGAAAAGCGCATATTTTTGTTCTATTCCAGTGTGCAAGAAATATCATTTATCGTTATCTAAATCCGTTTTCTTAACACTTGATGACAAAAAAAACGGAATTTTAAATAAAAACAAGGAATACAAGTAAAAAACACAAAAGTTCTCGTTTTCGTTCCGAAAACTTTCCGAAAGTGAGAAAATTTTATCGTTTGAGCGATAAAATGGCATCGAATCTCCGCGCGTGGTATATTCTTGGAAAAAAACGGGATTGAGGTTTTGTCGATTTCTGATGTAGTGTTGCATTTTGTATTTGGTCGTGCGTGAGTGAAGAAGCAGTAATTTTTGCAAACAATTGTACAGGAAAAACCAAATTTACGAGTTGAAAATATTATAAAACAGGTGAGTAAACTTTGCTTTGTAATATTATGAGGTGCATTAGATACACAAAATCAAGAATGTAGCATTGCTTTTTTTTAATATAAAAGAAAAATTTATTTTCAGAGGGTTGTATTGTATACAGTGAGAACACAAAAGTAAATAAAAAAAAATATTTATAGTAGAAAGGTTATTTAAAGCCCTGCTCTATAACCAAAAGTACATAAGGGAAATTAGTGTAATTTACAGATAGTTTTCTTCGCTATTTCACTGAACTACTTTCTTATTCCTTTACACCTGCAATATAACATTTTGGAGTTTAAAAATGAACAAAAAAATTGTAGAAAATGAAAGATCGCGGCAATATTTTAAACAGAGTATTAAATCGAGAGGTGGCTGAATTATTTAATGAGGATCTTGCAAGACATAAAGGTGCCGAAATAGTAGATGAACATACAAAAATAAGAGATGAATGGGGAAGTGAAATGAATTGTGAATGTGTACAATCGGAATCGCCAGTTTCGGGAAGAAGTGGCAAAAGCGAAGATTCAATCTTTTCAAATTTTTCCATTGATCATTGATAAAACAAAATCTCTTTTATAAAAAAATTTACTGAATGGTCAGTTGAATGCAATGTTTCGTATCATACTTGCAACAAGTTGCTTAAAATACTTAAAGAAATTTGTCCGCTACTACCTGATGACATCAGAACATTAAGATATACACCTCACAGAAATCCTATTATCACTTTGTTAAATCGAGCTTACTTTCATTATGGTTTACAGAACTGTTTGACGGATTTCTGTAGCGAAAATGAAGTCTTTTGTGACACAATTCAACTTCAGTTTGGAATTGATAGACTCCCCTCTTACTCCCAAAAGCAGCAAAAATGAGTTTTGCCCCATTTTGGTTAACATTGCTGGATTTTCAAACATATATGTATGTAGTTGGATGCTTTCGCGGGGAAACCAAACCTGAAATTAGTAGCAACTTTTTAAAGCAATTTGTTGAAGACTACCAACAAATTACTTTGAAAGAATTTACTTTTCGTAACAAATATTATAATGTACGCATTCATTCTTTCATTTGTGATGCTCCAGCACGTTCTTTCGTTCTACAAATAAAAGGTCATATTGGCTACTATTGCTGTACAAAATGTGAACAAAAGGGTTTACATATTAACAGTCGATTAACTTTACCTGAAACTAATGCCACTCTACGAACTGATGAGTCATTTAAGAAAAGGTCACAGCCAGAGAATCATAAATCAATCGAACTATTAGAGATCGAAAAATTAAAAATTGGCTGTGTATCAATGTTTCCATTGGATTACATGCATTTAGTTTGCTTAGATGTTGTTCGGCAATTGCTTCACCTTTGGGTAAAACCGAGAAACAAAAGTAGTGGAAAGATTATAACATTGTCAAAAGAACAAAAAGGAATTATTAATCATCGGTTGCTGTCAATAAAATCTGAAGTGCCTCGGGAATTCAACCGCAAACCACGAACTCTAGATCATTTAGACTTTTGGAAAGCGACAGAGCTAAGGCAATTTTTATTATACGTTGGACCAGTAGTTCTTAAAGGCGTATTGGATGAAGCCGGATATGAGAACTTTTTGAAATTATCGTGTGCTATTCGTATTTTATTGCATTCTGAAGATTGCCAAAGAAATAATGAGTGCGCTTCTTTACTCCTACACAGCTTCGTCAAAACATTTAAATCCATTTACGGTGAGCATAGCATTACGTACATTTGCCACAATTTAGTGCATTTAGCAAATGAGGCGCTAAAATTTGGAAGTCTGGAGAATATAAATGCATTTAAATTTGAAAATAAGTTACAAGAAATAAAGCAATTGGTACGTAGTGCAAGATATCCTCTTGCCCAAATTTTCAATAGAATTATAGAGAGAAGCATTTGGAATTTGGATCACACATGGTAAAGTTAAAGAATTGCCATATAAATATCACATGAAGCGAAATATTATTGTTAATTTATTTTCATCAAATTTGTTGCTCTCAATCTCACCACCAAATAACATTTGCTCTTATAAAAATAAAATTTTCAAAATTACAAGTATAGAGAGAGATGGAAACGATTTCTTAATATCTGGAAAGCAATTTGAAGACCTAATGGTTTTCTTTGAAGTACCAATTTGTTCAAAATCTTTAAAAATATTTGTAACAAAGAAACAAAAGCTTTGTGCCAAATTAACTACTTTTAACGTTAAAAATATCGAATGTAAATACATAAGCTTTTCTTTGAATAGTGATACACAAAAATAAAGATTAGTTAATAATTCAAAAATAAACTAATATAAATAAACATTTAAACATGTCATTAAATGAATTAAAATAATTGTTAAACTAGTACGTATTAAATATAAAAATCTATACATCATCAATATATAAAACAACTATCAACTGTATAGTATATTCCTTGGATGTCCGAAGATAAATAAAATTTTAAAAAAATTACTTCTGGCGGGTTTAGAAAATTTGCTAAAATTGGTCCAGGTAAGGGCACTTTTTCTCCTAAGATATTAAACAGGTAAAAGCCTTACTTTGGTTATTACCGCAAGGTTCCAGTAACATCAACGCCTCTGTATGAAACAAACCAGAGCCAACTTACCCCAATTTCACCCTGAAAAGTTCGTCTACATTACTGAGGAACAACTGTTCAACTCCTCCGATGAAGAAAGCACCCAACATGTTCAGGGCGGTGTCGGCAGCGAAACTCTACCATCAAATACTAAAACTTATGCTGAGTTGCAAACTGTGACATCTGCCGCTCTTGGTAATATCAAAAGTTTGTTTTTGTTTAGTAGTCACATATTTATTTATTTTTCTTTTTCAGATAATACAAAAGTGTTAACCGAAATTTTGCAAAGAATTGGTAATCTTGAGAACAAAATAACAATTTTGGCATCGTGCTCGTGCAGCTCTTACTCTGAAAAAGTACGTAATGATATCAAAGTTCTCACCAAAGAAGTACTACGTCTAAATAAAAAAATTGCCGTAGTATCAAATTTAGATACGTCACATGATTTTGAGCTACTACCACAATTTCCAATTAAGGATAAGCAACTATTTCTTCAATTAGAAGAACGAGTAAATAATGAAGAGAGTGCTGCAAATCAATTGGTAAGAACAATTTTAATCGCCTAAGCTATATTTTGATTCAGCCATAATGTGAGCATATGTATATTTCAGAATGACTTTTTCCGAAATATGGGGGAATAGATGCTACTCATTTCCTTAAAAGCAACCTGAGGAACTTAATAGTAGATGAAGCAAGATTAAAATCATTCACAATTAAACTATTGAAAGTTACCTTCAGTCTCGCAAGTAACAGCGCTTAATAAATATATTTTGTATTGACTTGCAGGAGTATGTTACAGCAGATTTCATACATCCGACGTGGATATAGACGGCACCTTAAAAAAATATTTTATTTACGCCAAGGACAGGTTTGCAAAACAAAATAAAAGGGATACTTTGACGTCAATAAACAAATCTGGAACAAGCAAATCACCACCAAATATGGAGAACTCCGATCTGAGCTCAACTTAAATTATAATAATAATATAATGTCATTACATAAAAAAAGTACAAAAATAAACAGATATGTCTAATCCTTATCCAGATAGATTTTAAAAAGCAACGCTAATTAATTAAAATCCGTATGTCACTAACATTAACGATACGAAATGGATACTATTTTGGATCCGAACTCGATCAATTTTTCGTTAAGAAAGAGATCAAAAAACGATAAGTTTCCGAGGTTTTATATTATATTAACGATACGAAATGGATAATATTTTGGATGCGAACTTGATAAATTTTTCGTTAAGAAAGAGATCAAAAAACGATAAGTTTCCGAGGTTTTTACTAACATTAACGATACGAAATGGATAATATTTTGGATCCGAACTCGATCAATTTTTCGTTAAGAAAGAGATCAAAAAACGATAAGTTTCCGAGGTTTTTATTGGTATGTAAACGTATCACTTTCTTATCGCTTCTGCGATGCGATGTGAGGGAAAATATCGTCAACTTGTAAACCTTTTCATTCGTTAGGCGGTCCGATAACTTAACGCTGAAAATATCATTCCGATATCATTTCATCGCTAAACCGATAAAATCTTCTCATTTTCGTAACGAAAACGAGAATTTTTGCACACTGGGATGGGTCCAGTCTTTGTATGTTTTAGTTTGTCTATGACACAGCCGAACAAAATTGGAAATTTTTCGTGTTTTTTAGACCGAAACAGGTAACGCCATATACTTTCGTCTTTTGCATGAATGGGGGAAAAAAACTTGACTATGCACTATTGTAGTGCAACTGAGACAGCGAGTTAAAAACAAAAACTGAAAGAAGTAAGATTACCCGAATGATAAAGCTTATTGAATACCTTCAAAATCCTTTCAATGTATTCGTAATAATCTACTTCGAGTAACATTACCTCAATTTTTTAAGAAAACGTAATTTCGCTCTGGCCTTTTTTCCCGAAAATATCAGTGAATTTAGCATGAGTTTCTGCCACTTTATCTTTTCAGAACAAAACGAATGTAACCAGAAGCACGTGCTGTTCATATATCATATGAATTGAGGAGCTCCGGTTCAAATCCAATTATGTCCACCTCTGCATAAAATTGAATTAGATGCATTTATTGATAGCGTAAGCAGAGTGAATTGTCATGGCTAGACTCAATCGTTCAATATTTAGTTAAGTTTCATGTTATTTCACACGAATTTTTTACCTTCGGTGCAAACTATACTATGTCCAGTGATGTATTTGTTTCAAAAAGAATTATGTCCTTAATGCTGAAATTTTCTGAGCTTATTGCTCTCCCTCTTTAGTTTTCTTTACTAAGGTAAAAAGTGGCAATTTTATTTGATCTTCCAGGGCCACTTAAGCTTAACACGTACAAGTTTCAGTTCATTCGATAGTACTGAAAATTAAACAACTAACTCAAACACTGTCTTTGTTTATTGTTAAATGGTGTTAATTTAGACGTTTAACATCGCCAGTTGTTGGCAGTTTTTCAGTGTTGAAAATAGTCTTATTCGTGGAGAGTAAATTAATTAAAAATGGAAGGTGTTTTACTTGAAAATAACTCCAGTGAATCACGGAAAAGACAAAAAAAAAATATTGTGACGAACGAAAAAGCGAAGTGTTCAACAGGTATGTTTGTGTTCTTCGTTTTCTGAAACAATACACAATATTTCTGCCTTTTTCCTACAGATATAAAAACAAGGACCTATTGTTAGAAAAATTCCGGCCACCTTGTAACCATTCTTCTTGACGCTTCGATTGTCTTTCTTTCCATAAGCATTTTCTGTCTTGTGGAAATAAAAAAGGAAATATTTTCTATTCATAATAAAACATAGCAAGACCGAAAATTATCTTTGCTGATGAGATGTCGTCCAGCACCCTGAGAAAGACCTCGAGTTGAAGAGAGGAGAAGGAGTCAAGAAAACTATCCAATATGTTATAAAATAAAAAGGGTAAATATGTGCCAGTTTGCAGCA